>CM062227.1:1352157-2014486 GCA_031216235.1 Syzygium jambos | reverse complement strand
TTCTGCATGCAAGCTTTCTCATTGCAATGATCATGTTTTTGAAGGCTCTATGTGTGAGTTCGGAGGAAATGAAAGATCAAGTGCTTCCAGGAACACCAATAATACCGGAGAAACTTTGGGTGGATAAATATGCCCCAAATTCTTTTAGCGAGCTTCTTAGTGATGAACAGACAAATCGTGAGGCAAGACTTTATTCCGAGTTTCTCGCAATTATTGCATCTTTTTTCGAAAGCTCCTGTTTTCTGTCTTTGCTAAGCCTTACCAATGCTTCTGTTTATTGAACGTTTCAATAGTTTCCCAACGCTGATGTCTTAACAAGTGTTTTGTTGCATTTTCAGGTACTTTTATGGCTAAAACAGTGGGATTCATGTGTTTTTGGGTCTGAAATTAGGAGCACTACAGATGAGGTTCTGTTGGCACTTAGACGTCATTTTGCTCATAGTCAGCATAGAAAATATAGTAGTCTAAATACACTCAAGAGTAGTAGATGGCAAAGTTGGACTAATGAGAGCTTTAAAGATCCTCATAAATCAGGCCACACAGATGCCGATCTGAAGGGAACTCTGGATGCATGCAGCAAAAGCTCAAGGCTTACTGGCCCACCGGAGCAGAAGGTCAGCACTTTTTGAAAGAATCTGTTAAGTGTACTAAAGTAAGGGTTGTTGATGAAGTGCTGACTCAATGTGTTGTGTAGTTTTCAGTACGTATGGACAAGCATCTCACAACTGATATCTGGATCCCATATATTGCCTAATAGAGGGTCGTGCATGTAAAGATCTATTTAGCAATGTTGTTCATCCAGTTCACATTGTGTCAATAGCTAGAATTGGGTGGCTCTGAAGCAATATGCTGTTGGATGGATGTAAATCTCAAAAACCTAATTATTATCTGGATTCTATTGACAAATCCCTGGGAGAAAGTAATGCTATAATGGAAGAGAATCTGGAGTAATTGTAACATTATTGCATTACTTGCAGCAATCTCTTCGTTCTATGTGTTTCATTTGCATTATTGAATCTTCTGCTTCTTCTTCTTCTTGTTTTTTTTAAGGGAGGGGGGGGGGGGTTGGATGTGAGTTGGAAGGGGCTAAAATTATTGTTCATCGATGCTCAAAAGCAAGATGTTCATGCCCTGCTACAGAACCAACTGTACAGATCTTGTTCTTTTCGACATATGTTTAACATAAACAGTTAGATTATTGTTTGCTTCTAACTTTTAACATTGTCTCTCTATTCTTCAGAAGGTTGTAAATGTTTTACTATCTCCATGCGCATCTTATGGATTGGTCTGTATGTTGTCAATACTTTGGACGTTTGTTTCCAATTGTGCAGGTCCTTCTACTCTGTGGTCCTCCAGGACTTGGAAAAACTACACTTGCTCATGTAGCTGCCAAACATTGTGGGTATCGAGTAGTGGAGGTATTATCTGATTCTCTTTGGCAAGATTTAACATTCATTCATAGATATACTAGCCTTTTAATTACTGTGTGAGTTTCGGGTGACTTTAAAATTGCAAATGAGTGCATCAGAAAGTGTCTCATGACAGATATTTCCTTGCAAGACAAAGCAGATATACATTTCCGCTTGGTTTTGGCTGATTTATGATTATGATAGGTTTGATACTTTGCTTTGTGTTATTATTAGACCTTCCTTAGGTGTTCTCATTTATGTGCTGGTTTTCCTAATAACATCAAAAACTGAAAAGGCATCAATGAGTTGTAAATGTTGATGATGATGGATTGGGAAACAACCTTTGAGGAACTATAAAAGACATGCTTAACTGGTATCTGAGTCCTACCGATCAGATTGCCCTACATTATAACAATTACAGAATGAATCGTCTACTAAACTGAGACAGGGACTCTATACCAGACTTTCAGGGAGGTTGGCTGCTTAACTGAAAAAAAGAAAGAAAGAATAGGAGTGCATTTTATATCAAATTCTTTGTCATATCCCTTCTCTGTATGACAAAAGGTCATAAGTCTGATTGTGTGGTTATTTTAGACTCTAGCCTTGAGCTTCTGTGTTTGTCCTGGTAATAGATTACTTTCCACTCTCACCCCATCCCCTCAATCATGTTTGGGGTCATTCTCATGTGCATCTTTTCTCATTTAGGCCTCATTATGTGTTTTTTCTCTTGCTATTTGTGTTCCAGCTAAATTTTGAAAGACTGTCTTTGTAGATCAATGCTAGTGATGATCGGTCATCGGCAACAGTTGAAGCCAAAATCCTTGATGTGGTTCAGATGGACTCTGTCATGGCTGACTCAAAGCCCAAGTGTTTGGTCCGTGTTCTTTAAAAATGTCTTGCTTGGGATTTTTGTACTATTGGAGATGATGAATGTGATGTTGATTGTGCAGATAATTGATGAAATTGATGGTGCTCTCGGGGATGGGAAGGGGGCAGTGGAGGTTATACTAAAGTTGGTAAGTCATTTCCGGAATATCTTAATATGACATTAGAGTTCATTGCTGATTATGATTATATTTACCAAGGCCATTTTAAAATTTAAACATTACATCATATATTTTATTCATGAGTTAACAATAAAGCAGTGAGTATGTGATAGTCAAAGGGTATGTTATTTTTTTGGGTCGAAATTAAGGTAATAATCAATAAACTATCTTGCTACCATAGCTATGATGAGATTATTCTTCCTTCTGTAATGAAGGGTTGTGACACTAAATAGAACTAATTGGTGTGTCTCAGGATTTTACTTTTTTCTTAACCTACACTCGTCATTTTACTTTAAAAATTCTACTATTTCTCTTTAATTTAACTTGTGTTTTGAATAGAAAAGAAATCCAATTCAAATGCACACCAATTATGAAATTCTTTGCATCTCTCATTTCTCTTGTTAAGATAACAAAAAAGGCAAGGAAGAATTACAATAACACAGAAGTCAAACTAACCGACATGAGCTCAATGTTCCATTCAAGCCTTGAATTCCAGTGGATGAGACAACTATTTATCTTAGAAAGTGCAGCACTTTTTATGTGATGCTATGGCACAGATGTGCGGCTAATTATCATAAAAAAATGTTTATCCCAAGTCAACCACAACACAAAACAATCCAAGATATTGTCTTACATCCATGGGCGACATTGAAGCGGATAAACTCAAGATAAGTTATCCCAATTTCTCCAGACAGATTTCCATAATTAGGTGCCTCGCGCCTTCAACTCCCTTGGTATGCCAACCTTACTCCCCTTAGCTGTATCTAGAGAAAAGAAAAAAAAACAGTTCTTTCCCAAAAAGGGCTTTGATCAAATGGTGTTAATTTTCTTACTTCCAAACCTTATTCATCAAAACATTTGCATATATGACCCTAATGGAAAGCAAACTTTATGAGTCTTTGTAATCCAATACCTCCCTAAGAAGAACTGATTCTGGAGTTTCCCATTAGAGAGAGATGACACGATTGTATGAAAGAGTTGGAATTTTGCTAATCCATAACTAATAGGTTTTGGGTCTCATTTTTTGGTTCTAGTTCCAAGAACAAGCATATCTGGGAGCATGTTTTTGTTAAGTGATTGTCTGGTTGGAAAAGTTTTTCCCTCTCCAAAGCAGGGAGATTTGGTCTTATTGAAAGCACTATTCCCGATCTTCCTATTTATTTCATTCTCTATTTCCCATCCCTTGCTCGGTGGCTAAAAGGTTGGATGCCATTCAAAATGAATCTTCGTTGGGTGATATTGAGGAGGCTCACAAGTTCGATTTGGTGAATCGGAAAGCAGTCAAACGACCTTTTTGAAATGGAAGTTTAGCCATTAAGTCCCTCTTGTTAATCAACAAGGCTTTTCTCCGAAAATGGCTTTGGTGGTTCAGTGTTGCAAATGAACATCTTTGGAGAAAAGTAGTAGCTGCAAAATTTGGCCTTGAAAAGGCAGGTTGGATCACTGAGGATAGGGGAGCTTCGCACGGACCAATGTACAAAGGAAGACAGAGAAGGTTGAAGTGAGTTTCTTCTTATGGAAATAGGACACAGTTTTGTTCTGACGTTGGGTGTGGGACACAACTTTGAAAGATTGGTTCTTTGATATCTTTGATATCACCAGGAACAAGAAGGCTTTGGTAGTGGATTCTTATTGTTTAAATGATGCCATGGTCATTATTGATTTCTTGAGGCAAGCCCAAGACTGGGTGTTCGAAGTTTGTGCTTTTTTTTTTTTATATGTTTTGTGTAATTAGAAGATTTCTACTGCTTCTGAGGATGCTTTGGTGGAGAATGGTGAAAGAGACGGAATCTGCTAGATAGGGAGGGTTTTCATGGTAGATTGGATTTTCCTTGAAAAGAAATTTGGAAAGTGAAAATCCCAACAAGGGTTTCTTTTTTTTTGCTTGGGAAGATAACCTTCAACAAATAGGCAAAGTATAGGTTAATTGGTGTTTCATCTACAAAAAGGAGGCAGAGACCGTTCGGCATCTCCTCCTTCATTGTTCTTGGATGAGAAGGGTTGTGACAGCTGCCTCTGCTTGCATCGGGTTATCTTGGGATATTGGAGGTTCTATTGAGCAAAAACTTTGGGCTTGGCAGGGCATTCAATTACAGCGCAACAAGAAAAGAAGTGCTACCTCAACTCCTCTTTCTATGTTTTGGTTGATTGGGGAGGAGCAGAAGAAGAGAGCTTTTGACATAAAGGAATCTCCCATCTTTATTTTGGCTTAATATTTCACACTTCTGGTATAGTGGAAACTTGCTTAGGATGTAAATGCCTTGGTTAGTATAGTTGATGATTCATCTTGTTATTGAACTCCTTTTTGGTTTTGAGAGCGGCTTTATATATGGCTTTAGTGATTTGAACTTTGGTAAGAGCATGTATGCAATCCTAATATCAGAAGTAACTTACAAACTGAGGATTTTATTCCCAAAATCAAGTCCACATGATTAAAAGCTTGAGGATTTATGATTCCTCTTATATGTGCGATTCCTTTTCTTATGTCTTAATTAAAGAGAGTATAGGGCTCCCTATGTTTAATTAGATTCTCGTGGTAACTCTTCTTTATTTTGTTCTAAACTAGGTTTTTATCAGATCAAGTATTTTATTTTGCCTGAACTGATAATTTCCTCATTCATTGCATAACATATTAAGGTCTCTGCTGGAAGGAAATTTGAGGAAGGAAAGCAAAATGCTGCAATAGAAGAACAATCTAGAAAGATCTCAAAGAAGAGGCAGAAGACTCCATCACTATTGAGACCTGTTCGTTCAGTGCTCAGACATATTTCTTGTAAATTACTTTTATTAAATTTCATAGTGAATGATCCGCATATTACAGGTAATATGCATATGTAATGACCTTTATGCTCCTGCCTTGAGACAATTACGTCAGATTGCAAAGTAAGTGTTGTCTGTTTTTTATTAAATTGTTTTCCGTGTATTTTAGATGACATTGTAATGGCTTGCATTCTCTAGGAACCACATTAGTTCAGTGCGTTTGCTTATAAAAGAAACGAAAATAATTATCATTGGTTTCCATTTCTCAAAGCTTGAACTTAGTAGCTTGCATTAGTAGCCTTAAATATTATGAACACTCTCATTATGTGGACCCAAAGTTTCCTTTGAGTGTCAAATGAACATGTGATGCAATGCAAGTTCAATGATGTAGCATGTTATATACTTGACGAGGAACTTGTCATGATTTCAACCTATTTTATCTCACGTTTTGTGATGCTAAAGTTTGTGAAGAAGAAAATGGTCATCGGCATTCTTTATTGTGATTAGGTTTGAATTAGCTTCCACCTTGGCATCCTTAAAGTGGTCCACCTTGTGTTTATGTCCATCTTATAGATCAAAGACATTTAGTGTCTGAACTCTTTGTTACATTGAGCATATACAGCCTTACTGCCGACCTATACAGAATGCCGAACTTGGCAACACTTTTGCCATTGCATCCATCATGCTTTTATGTCAATTGTAACATCTCCATCAATACATTATCATTTGCCAAAATGAAGCAAAGGTATCTAATTTGCTTTTTGATGCTATTTCTTGATCCTCGGTTTGTGCTGGAGCTTTGTTGCTACCCTCTTCCTCCCGGATTTACAGTCCAGTTTCCTTTTCATGCTGTATAGATGAAACTTTCATCTTCCAGTATGTCCCATGCTTTGAGCTTTGGAGTTACTCCCTCAATTCTATCAAAACCATGTCGTTTGCAGAAAACATAAACTTAGGGACACCAATTCAAGAGTGCTCACTTAGTTCATTTGTTTTTCCTCTTGTAATTTTTGGTTTTTGCTTTTGTTATCTTTTCCTCCAAAAGCATGCCTTGGTTCTATAGGTGAACTGCCCCCCTCCCTCGAAATCGAAAACAAAGATGCCCATTTTGCACTATCCCCTAGACTTGACTGAGTTCAACAAAGACAGTAAAACTTCAAACTGCTTTCAAAGCAGCAGCAGATATTCATGTGTAGACTTTGCTGCAGTTCACTTGACAACTGACAATGGTATCTCATGCAAACTCCTACTAGATGCCATGAACTGTTGAGGAATATTATGTCTGTGGTGTTAGTAGCTACAGAGGCATATCTCGTCGATAATCACGTAGTGTATATTATTAACAAAGAATGGGTGCTCTCAGACTCCCTAACCATTGAGTCTCATTTTTTGTCTTGTAGTTTTATGTTTCACATGAACAAATTGTCCTTCCTGTCCATCTTGTATTTGGCTACCAACCTATCGCCAGGTATATGTTCACCATCTACTGGAGGCCTCTGTAGCTTATGTGATATGGTCAAATTGCATCCTTTCATATCAAAGCCAAGCCTAAACCAGCTTATAAGAGGAGGACTTTTCCCCTTGTCTTATTAGAATGTAATTACATCAATAGAAAAACTAAGCTAATCCTTGTGATAATGAGATTGCTTAATTCTGATCTAAAAGATGGGTGATTCTTCTTTGAGGTAATGTTGATTGACTTAGCAAGTGAGTTTCTGGCTGGTAGGCAACTGGGCATTCTGCCTTAGCATATGATAGTTTGCTAAACACAGAATCAGCAGCCCGTAGATCGATATCCACATTATCCTTAAGAAGGAGATTTTTTGTTTATGAGAAGCTGCATGAGGATAACATGGTTTTAAGGATGCTTCCTTGACTTGTCAATACAATTTTAGTGTCTTGTGTGAGTTATAAGCAATCTATTTTATGGTTTCAACGTGTGTTTCTTTGGAAGTGTATCTCTTCAGGCTTTTGCATGATTGGTGTTGGATCATACATACTGCTTTTACTAAAATCAATATCATTTATTTTGTCTTGCTCAGAGTTTTGAAGTACTTGAACTTGAGTAAGTATTTGCTTCTTTGTGACACAGGGTTCATACATTTGTCCAACCGTCCATTAGCCGAATAGTGAGCAGGTGATGAATGGTTACTCTGAAATCTATTTTATGTCTGGTGGTTGTAAGTTCTGCACATACGAGGGGGCATAAGTTTTATACTGGTTTTTTTCCTTTGTACTTCCTTAATAACCATATGGCAACTTGGATAGTGATGTCCCACATGTAACAGGTTGTTTGAAACTTTCAATAAGAAATTGTCTTCTTTTTACTCATTGGCAGCCATTTGGACTCAATCGATCATAGATTACGTCAAAGATGCTTTGTGGGTTATGGGTCAAGTACCTGCAACCACTTGCTTATAGATCGAAGTGGTTATAACTGTTTATACACTATGGAGAAAATAAACTTAAATGATTATTATAGTGCACTATATATATATATGATCATTTTGTATGTGTCAGCAACACTGATTTTGAAGCTTTAATAACTTTCTAATGCTAGGATGGAACACATCTGATGGATCTCCAACCTTGTAATGCACCAAAAAGCATGCGTTCTGTCCGAGACATTTGTCACTAGTTGGAGATATGTTTGTGGTATCATATGAGAGAGAATTGGTAGCGATTGCCAGAGGATTAGACATTCAAGCTGTAACACATTAGAAAAACCAGCTAACAAAGTATATGTGATTCATTCATGGATATTCCCCCTCAATTTGGGACTCCTGGTAACTGTGCTTTGGATCTCAGTATCTGTTGTTCAAACAACCTATACATAATGGTTTTGAATAAATAATAAATATGATAATAAAATTTTCTAAGAAGACCATCTAGCAAATAAAGGTAGCAGGTAGTATGCTTGGTAGCAATTTTACCCAAAGGATATTACCTAATGATGAAAACATCGACCATGAAATCTTTTCGAGTCTGATTCATTATTTGGTGCTTACTGAATGTAAAGTTTTTTTGTACTGTTTAGTGATTCAAGCACTTATCTGACACTTCAGTTATATCTTAATTGAATCCATGGTTTTTGTGCCCCCTCAACTTATTCATGTTAAACTTTGGTACTATAATACTCTATATTTTATCAAAAAAATGTCAAGCTCTTGCTCTTATTTAATTACAGACTTAAGTATATTTGTAACAAGGAGGGAATGAAAACAAGCGCAAATTCACTTACTGCCCTTGCAGAGTACACTGGTGAGTTGATGGTCGAAATGTATCAGATGCTTCAGCAATGCATCATATGCATTTGTCAGGACAGTCTGATTGTCTGCTTGGTCTTTTCATGTGTAATTATTTCCTTCAAATGCTTGACTCTGTGTCTTTAATTTCAGAATGTGACATCCGATCTTGTTTAAATACTCTTCAGTTTCTCAACAAGAAGAAGGAGAGTCTCAATGTGGTAAGACTTTTATCTGCAAAAATTTCTTGTTTACTATACTAATGATTAGCTTTTAACTTATATAATTTAGCATTAGTCCCTAATATCTACAATGCTAGATAGAGGATGGCTTTCAAACCATTTTTCGTTGGGTTAATGTTCTTTCTAGTTTAATGTGCCAGAGCTCGGGTCGTGTACTATGCTTCTGGTGAATAGGAGAAGCATAACTCTAAATTTCATTTGTTTGATTAGCTCAATAAAAGCAGTGGGTAGATTGAGCAAATTGGCAACTTCTTTGAAGTTGGTTCCAATTGCTTTTTCTTATTTTGGTCGGAGGTTCCAATTGCTTTAAATTCTGCTAAAATTGAATTTTTTGGATCTACCAGTTGAAGTCAAGCTATTTTTATTAACGTAGCCAGACAAATCTGATTTTTCCATTGACATAGAGAATTGGTAGATTTTAACTACGTAAACACATGAATTGCTATGTAAAAGTCATGACTGTGAGAAGTAAGTATTGGATAACCAACGTGACCTTGTAGCTGTACATTGATGGATCCTTCCTGCTAATCTGTAGCGGGAAAGTGTCTGCAATCCCTTTACATGTGGGTTCTGGGGGAGTGAACTTCCCTTCTCTTGGAAGACCAAATAGCCATTCCCTACATACTTACAGGATGATCTAGTGAGAGTTGAGTAGATTTACTGGAAATTGCATGCTAAGAGTTGTTGGTTTCTATTTTCTCCATATCATTGCCAGTGGCAATTGGCTATGTTGAGTTTCGCCAGTACTCATATATCTTTGCTGTCTTTCAGGTGGACATAAGTTCTCAAGTGGTTGGTCGAAAGGACGTCTCAAGAAGTATCTTTGAAATATGGAAAGAGGTCCAATGAAGTTGTTGATATCTGTAAAATTTATCTGATTATCTCTAGTTTCTCACTTACAGCTAGTAATCGAGGACTCTCTCTTGCAGATTTTCCAGAAGAGAAAAATCAAAAGGGACAGAAAGTCTAGTATTGCCAGCAGTCTGTCCAGCGAATTCGACGCTTTGCACTCTCTGATTTCTAGTCGGTAGGTGGGGATTTCCAAGAATTGCACTTTCCAGTCCTCGTCTTCAGTGGATGACCTTATTGGATTTATATGGTTAATGCAGCGGTGACTATGATCTAGTCTTGGAAGGGATTCATGAAAATATTTTGCAGCTTCATTATCATGATCCTGTAATGTGGAAAACTGTAAGGCCAACGACTTTCTGGTTACTGATGATTAGTGCAGATGACTATATTGAACTATGACATTATTGCATAAATTACTATGACCTGTGATCTGATTATATTGTGTTAACCAAAAGGTTGTGTGCCTCGATAGCATTGGTGTTTCTGACCTGATTCACCAATATATCCTTCGCTCGCAGCAGATGCATCTTCAAGGTAAGATGCATTACCTGTCAATGTCAACTTTTCCATGTTGAATGTGTCTGATATTCGAGAAGCTCATTTAAATGTGTTTTTTTATCAAGTTTATCAGCCTTCTATTGCAATAGCTGTACATCGCCATGTAGCTCAAGTTCAGAAAGCAAATATTGAGTGGCCAAAGTCTCACCAAAGGTGCATGACATTAAAGTTGATGCAAAATGCTTGTACTTTGTTATTTCTTGACCTGTCTTATTCTCTTCATGTATGAACTTCAGATGTCGAACAATGTTAATCGAGAGGGCAAGCGCTTTACGGGACTGGTGTCATAGGATTCCTCCTCATCTATCGAGGCATTTATCAATTAAGTCCGTTATTGAAGACTCAGTTTCTCCGTTGTTGCATATCCTCTCTCCACCAAATTTGAGGCCGGTAATTTGCTTCTACTCAATTTATACAATTGCCTTTTTGATATGCTCTTTTTTTTATGTGTTAAAAATGTTATTTATAAAATTGCTTCGCAAAGTGATGTGCCAAGGTTTTGTTGAGTGTTTGAATATGTTCCACTTGTTAAATACTCATTTCCAATTTGCCAATCTACTTGGCAAAGTGATTTCTCAGAGTCTGTCTATTGTAAATTTGTGAAACATGGAGGAACAGTGGTATTCCACTCTACCAACTTTTCTTATCATTTGATATTCAATTGTCTACGAGGATGACCTTGGTGATAATATGAAAGCAAACTTTTTTCTTAATCGGAACTCTAAAATTTTTGCATGTGTTGACTTGTATGTTTTTCTAGTATCACGTGTTGCATGCTTTGGTTGAATTTTTTGGAGATAAACTTTCTTGGTAGCAAACCTTGTTGGACTCTTGGAAGAACTTGTGTAGGCTTCTGTGCCATATGTTGAAGCTTTGGATAATATCTTTTAATGTCTTGATTTTGTCAGTCAGATCTTATTTTAATTGTATTAACTGAAGGTAAGAGAAAAGATGAGGAAACTTGGTTTCTTAAACTTCTTGGTCTACCAATATATAAGCTTTGAAGGATATATTGCCTTTTGCCTCCCTAAACTACATTTATCAGATGTAAAAGGTCACCAAAACATGTACTTGGGCCAAGGTTTTTAAGTTGGTTCAGTGTATAGAATTCAGATCAGAGTATAGGACTACTTGAGCACTAGAGTGTCCTATTATTTAATTAAATTGATACATAAAGGTAAATGGTCATATTCATATGTAAGAAAATGCAGAACCATTGAATTGCTTAATCTAAAGTTGTTTCCATATCTGAAATTATAAAGTACTTTCCCTTTATTCAGTGGAATACAAATTGAGTGAATTGCTTAATCTAAAGATTTTTTTATTTATGGGACGCAGAGTGCTTTATCTTTGTAAAATGGAAGCGCTCATAGATTACTTTTTTCTGAACACATACAACTATAGGTGTAATTGAGCATTACAATGACAACCACTCAAGCCTCATTCTACTAATTTTGGTCAGCTTTATGCATCATATCAAACTACTTAGGCTCTGTAAACACAGAGTAACTCAACCACCTTTCATGAGATAGGCCCTCTTTCAACTACTCTGATTTATTTCTAATGTTTTGAGATTGCCATTCCACTCTCACACTTTTAAAAGGATCGCCCTAAGGGAGAGCAAGAAATTTCAGAGGGCTTTCAACTTTAGAACTACGTCATCGATGAAAATATTAAAACTTTCAACAATGGCCCATTGGCATGACTTCACTTATCAATCCTAAGGCCATAAACATCTTCAAAGCAAAGAACAACACATTTAAGATTCAGTAAATGATCAACATTGGCTCTGTGTAAAATGGGAGATTATGTGGGACCACTACCAACTTTTTTAAAAGCTTAAGCTATTAGATGAAGGTGTAATTTAATATTTAATTATTCTAACACTCCCTCTCACATTTAGTCTAGTCTTTTTTCCTAGTACCAAGCGTGGACATAATTAATTGGGGAGGCAAATAGGGCCTTAAAATATTCAAACTCAGGACCTCCAGCTCTAATACCATGTGAGATTATGTGGGACCACTACTCTCTCTTCCAAAAGCTTAAACTGTTAGATGAATGCGTGGTTTAATATTTAATTATTTTAACGTAAAACAATAGAGTCATTAGCAAGGCAAGTAGAGGCGTATTACATCAAAGACCAACATCAAAACCTGAATTAAAACCACCATCCACGCAAGAATTAGTCGTACGTTTGGCGTGCTTTATGCTTGAGATTTGGTGATATCACATCGACTATTTTTGTATACTGTTGATTGTAATTGTTAAACCGAGAAATGTAATAACTTAGGTAAGAATTCATTAAATTTCTTTATCAAGGTAATTGTATATAGTTTCACAAGATCGGCTTCATTTTTAGGTCCTTTGAGAGTTTCACGAGGATATCGCTTACAATTTCATACATTCCTGCTGAAATTAGTATGGCTTCATTTTAAACATAGCTACGAGATCAGTGTGCTTTTTATTCTAGATCCTAATGATTTCTCAATAATTGTTTGAAAGTTCTAATTTGGGCAAGAGCACAATTTTGCGACAACTTTTCCATACCAGCTTTTGGTTGTAGCAGAGCATATGGTATCCCTCATTCTGTTTGTAAATCCATGACTGTAAATCCATGTAACCTAACATGGGAATTGGACCATATGGGATTGAGGGGAAACAAAACTTTAAAAAAAAAGAAAAAAGAATTAGAATGAAACGAGTGGCTTTTCCAAATTTCCTTACATGCATGATACTAGTTTGCTGCCATTTTGTAGTTCTCACCTGAAATAATCCTTGGCCAAGCATCCCAAGGGATGTCAATTCTAAATACGAGAAGTGACCACGAACTTTACGCAAAACGAATTTAAAGAGAGAAACCCAATCTTAGCATGACATGACACGTTTAACTAAAAAATGACGTGAATTTACACATTTTCATCCATTTTGTATAGAAAACACTCTATAATCTATGTTGATACATTTTAGTGATGGCACAAAATGACAAATAACCGACTCTAATATCATGACACATGAATTACCACCCCTCACAATTCCTACAACTGCTGGTACTTAAACAAGGTGACAGCTGACACTACATGCAAAGAACAACTTCAATGCAAGTACCAATTCATTGTTGCTTTGTTGCTATGGTCTTTAATAGGACTTTGGACTTCTCTCAGGTGGCAATCCACTTGTTGTCGGAGAAGGAGAAGATTGATCTGAATCAGTTGGTTAGCACAATGGTGTCTTATTCTATGACATATAAGAACACAAATTCTGGTCCACTGGGTAACCTGAAAGAGGAAGCTATCTCGAATTCCTCTTCACTTGGTTTTGATCCGCCTATTCATGATTATGCCAACTTCAAGGTAAGGATTGTAAATTACATGTCCTAATTCGCATGCTATGTAATTGTTAATTATATAGTTCTCAAAGTGCTCTTGTCTGTGCTAAACAGGACTACAAGTCTAGTCATCACATACTCTCAGCAGCAATGAAGCAGGTGTTAGTCCATGAGGTAGGTTGATAAAGTCCTTTAGCTTAGTGCTTTTGTTTTGTGTGCTAATTTCTCTCAAACTGATCGGGTCTGGAAAATCAAGTTGAGTGGTTCGCTTTACTTGGACATAATGCTCTATCAACAAACAACCTTGTAGGTGGCTCCATTTTCTTCTTCCCAACTGATTCCAGCCTAAAAGAACAGAAGCATTTAAATATAGGCATCTTTTTTAAAACAAATATTGTCTTTAAAGAGAAAGGAGTTTGAGCATTTTGTGAATTGAACGTCTTCCGTCTGTCTTTGTTGAAAGAGGAGAAAGATATGACTATCCAGCTAGAGGTTGTATTGGCATAAAGATTTGAAGTAACTTTTGGTGCATAAATACCTTCTGTAATCTTCTCATGCCAATCTGTCTGTCTAGCTTTATCATCACAACAATCAGCCAGAGAATGAAATTGAGACATACTTGAACTTTTAACTCCTGGTAGATATGTTGTTAAGAAAAGACAGCAAGTTTTTCTGTCTCGTCAATGTGCTTTAAAATATGTACCGAGAGGTATGATCTGCTGCATGTAGTAAAAAGTGTCTTAGAAGCTCAATCTCATTGCTCAAGATGATGTTCTCCCAGTGGTAAACTGGAGCAGGAAAACTTGTTAGCTTCAACTAAAGAAACTTTTATGAGATTGGCTTGATCATGAGCTGCGTGCAAATCGTACAAAAAAATTGTTGTTCAAAGTCGAGGGACATTAAAGTTTAATCTCTCTGTTAATGCATCTGGTTTTATCTTGGCCCACACTAATCTAATGGCAATAAAGATCTATCCTATCTTTTACTGAAAAGGAAGTTTTGATTTATATGTCTATGCTAATTAATTTGACACAAATTACTGCCAATACTGTTGAAGCTTATGTTCCTATCATGTTGCTTCAGCTGAGAAAGTGGCCATGTTAATTGGTTGGCCTTGCAGACTCTGTCTCTCTCTCTCTCTCTGTGGGCATGAGTGCCGCAGGCATGCCATGTGCTTGTGTGTTTGTCCCGCTTGTGTCTGGGTGCTTGCGCACACAGTCCAAGCCGCAAGTGCGTGTATGATTTGAATGTTGTGGTTTAGGTTATTACGAAGCTTTCCCTTTTTTATTGACATAATTTGCTGTCGCTCACATCCCTCAATCCAATAAATCTCAGGTCGAAAAACAAAAGATTTTGCATGGGAGCGCTGAGAAATCTGCATATCCAACTGACAGACGAAACAGAGAAACACAGTATATTGAAGGAGAGAAGACTGCTGGAGCAAGATACAATTCTCTCAATGTGGCCACTTGTGCTATGAAGGACATTGGGAGTGGAGCTAATAAATCTAGCACTACTCAATTTAATGCGAGTGCCTCCACTAATTCTTCATCCCTTGCTCATAACAGAGCTACCACCGTGGATGTGAAGCTAAAGCCTACTAATGCTTCTAAAAAGCTTTCTGCTGGCTCCAGCTTCTTTGACAGGTTAATTATTCAGTTTTTCTTTTCAACCTTCTGACTTAAACTAGAGTGGTCATTGTTTAAAACTTCGGATTGAAGAATACATAGGGGAGACAGAACTCACTTTTCTTTCTGTAATCCACAATATCCTTCTTAAAAGCTTCCTCTCACAATTACAGCTATAGTGTTGTCCTGACCGGGTAAAATATCATCTACCTCTCAAATTCAAAAGTTAGGAAATGCTTAGTCTCTTTCTCCTAAAGCATTTTTCTTCATTTCTTCATATATGGCCACGTGGTTCCACGAACCTTTCCTTTCTATACTTCAAAGATAGCAGCTAAATTCACTTATAGTCCTTATAAATCTGAGTTCCTAACTTAGTCTGTAGTTAACATCTACAATGGTTTTAAGTTTGAAGAATTCTTATAAGCAGCAGCTCCTCTTGTAAATTCTAGGCCAGCATGAAATCAAGTAATTCTTCTTCTTGAATGATGCTACCATAATTGCCACCTCATTTCCTCTGTTAGCTTACTTCACTCTCCACATAGATTGTCTGTAGAATTTTAACATGGCACCCTCTTTTTGTGTATATTTAAAACTTACAGAAATTGTGATCTATCTCCCTTGATGTTACCAATAGCCTTTCATAGCATAATTTGGTTTTGAAATGCTTGAAATGATTTAGGAGCTTTTGATCGATGCATAAATTTGGTTCTGCATTACATCTCAATGGTTTGGGAAAAGGATACTAAATGTGCCATAATTATCGTACGACTCTTACTTTGGTGTCATAACTTTACAATCATTTCGTGTCATAACTTTAGAAACACATAACTTAATTTACATCAGAATTTTTCCGGCAAGAAGATTGCCGATGTAACTAGAATGATCTGCTTTTGTAAAAGTCAGGACACTTGAATGATTGCTTGAAAAGTTATGGCACCAAAATGAGTGTTGTATGAAATTGATAACGCTGTTAGTGTCGTTATCCCCAAAAGTTTCATTGCTCCATGACAAACATAGATCTCATCTTTCTGTTGGTGTTGCACATAGAATAGGAGATCTGCTCCTTGCGGAAAAAGATTTTATACAATTTAATGTGCCTTAGAGCACGTATTATTCTTGATTCTGCTTAATATTATCCCTTCTGTGGAACAGGTTTAGAAAATTGAAGGCTGAAGGTTCTCAGAACACGGACAATGCCGCCCAAAAGCTGACCACCTTAAAGAGAGACTCATATCCTTTGCTTTTCAAGTTTAATGAGGTAAAATATTTTATGCCACCCTCACTTAATAGAAGCTGGTAACAAAGTAGAAAGAATGAATGTGATGTTCAAATATAACATCCCAAAATGGAGTTATATTGCCCTAGGCGATAGGCATATAGGTTATGGAAAGCAAACTCCAAGAGAAAGCCCCTCAGAGATTTTCCACTCCCACCAGAATATGAAAATATATGCTGTTCAATTTCAGATAAGCAGGATTGAAGGCCATGAGAAAGCTTCTGCGGCAATTACTGTCCAATAACTTATTGCCATCTTTTGCACATTCTTGAGATTCATTACTGAAAAATAAAAACATATGAAGTGACATGCCCTTGGTGCAATTACGTTGTCACCAGTTACGGACAAACTTCATTAATCAGTAGTTGCAACAGCCGAAATATTATAAAAGATTGTGTATATCTACTATTCTTACTAGATTATGTTCTTTCGTTTGAATACTTGATTTAAAGCTCGCTGCTTATGAGTTAGTAATTTCCTTTTGCGCAGGGTTTCACAAATGCAATAAAAAGGCCGGTTCGAATTCGAGATTTTTTGCTGTGACTACCCAGGTTACTCCGAAGGTCCACGGAGGTGCAGCTCTCATGGTACAGTGGGACAAACATCTACAAATCACTCTTCTCGTGCATCTGTGAATCATAGCTTGAAACTTATATTATGAAGTGTAAAATATACCGAGCCTTTGCGAAAAGGCTGAGATAGGTACATGCAGTGTAATGTATAATACTAATGGATCAGTTCTGCTCGTCCAAGCTTAAGTCGTTGACAAGGCTCTCACTTCTGTGATTTAAATTCTGAAAATAGAGATCTCTATAGAATTCAAAGAGTCTGGAAATGCCATGTCAGCTTAAAAGTAGTATGAGCTATTTGAGTGAGAGCTACTGGAGAAAGAATACAGAGGCAAAGACTTAGTACTCCAAGTGTCTTTAAGCAAGAATATTGCGATAACCCAATACCTTCTTTCGCCAAGACTCGTACAAAGCGGGGACATGGGTTTTGTAGACGCGCAAAACTGGTAGAATTGTGATTTCGGTTTTGGAACTAAAAATAGAAGAAGCCTCAATAATTACAAGGCTCTGCCAAATTTAATCTTGATAACTTGTTTTAATCAGTCAATGAGCCGACCATTAAGTTTGCGATGGTAATTAACAGTAGCTAACTATCTCTGTCGCATCGAAATAATTCTTCATTACTTTCGGTTTCATCTCCTAAATTTAATTTTTTCCCTTCCAAGATAAAGAACTGTCCCTGATTCTGTAAAAATCAATTACTCTTTCGAAATTGGCGTGTTAGACTATTGGATTGTATCTTCTGATCCAAAAAGAAAAAAAAAATGGATAATGACATAAATAGTTCCTAAACTTTGACACAATGTACAATTTGGTCTATAAACTTTTAATTTGTTCAATATAGTACTTGAACTTTAGCCTAATGTTTAATGTGGTCCTTGAACTTTTAATTTATTCAATGTGGTCCCTAGACTTAT
The DNA here is from genome assembly GCA_031216235.1 of Syzygium jambos. Lineage (NCBI taxonomy): Eukaryota > Viridiplantae > Streptophyta > Magnoliopsida > Myrtales > Myrtaceae > Syzygium > Syzygium jambos. The sequence goes on along the minus strand of CM062227.1, from coordinate 1,996,659 downwards.
GGTATATGTTCAATATAGTCCCTAAATTATATGAAAATGTTTAATGTAGTCCCTGAATTTGAATTAATGGAAGGACTACATTGAATATTTTCATATAGTTCAAGGACCACATTGAATATTAAGCTAAAGTTTAGGGAATATATTGAAAAAAATAAAAGTTCAATGACTAAATTGCACATTGAGCTAACGTGCACGGATTGTATAGTTCAAGGACTAAATTGCACTTGGATTCGCTATGCTCCTTCACCTTTGTCCTTTGGGTGCGTGAGTCCATTAGGCTTTACATCTTCGGCTTTACATCTATCTATTTTTATGGCCTTCATCCGTTTCCTTCCTTCACCATTTTCCTTTTCCAAACATAATTTGGAAAACCACGTAGCCACGCATCTCATCCAAATACACTTTCTCATCTCTTATGATCTCATTCAACCTTCCATCTCCTCGTGATCGTACTCGAAAACTTGAAATGCCTCTACAATCGCGCATCATGGATTCTGCAATTTGCATAAACCTAAATAAAAGGGATTGGTAACTATTGTCAAAGAAATCTCTTGAGAAATAATTTTACATTTAGGCTCCGTTTGTTTCGCAGAAAATATTACGTTTCTGGAAAATGTTTTCCATGAAGTCATTTTCCTGAAAAATGGAACAATTTTCCGGTATTCCGCTAAAATATTAAAAAGACTTAGAAAATATTTTCCGTTGTTCGATATGGAAAAGATTTTCCTCTTTGCATTACTTTTAATAATTTTTATTTTTATTTTAAAAATATTTTTAATTTTATAGTTTCTTTTTTTTCTCCTTCTTCTTCTTCTTCCCATGTGATTGGCCACAGGCGAGCTCGAGCCTTGCCAGATTCCGGTGAGGCTTGATCTTGCTTGATCCGGCGAGGTCGAGCTCGCCCAAGGCCGGTCGGGCGAGCTCGAGCCTCGCCCAAGGCTGTGGCGACCTTGGGTACCTCGCCCAGCTTGCTTGCTGGCCTTGGGCAAGCTCGACCTCGCCAGAAAACAACTTCCTGGAAAACGTGGATTTTCTGGTATTCAGTTCACGGAAGATAAACTAGTCAAGGAAAACATTTTCCACCAATGTAGAAAACACCTTCAAAAGTGAGAAAAATCGTGGAACAAAGTTTTGCTTGGGACATTTTTTAGGGGCTGGAAATACAGAAGGCCATGGATTACATAAAGTTGCCTAGGAATTTGTTTGTTCGCCAAAAAAGGAAGGAGGTCTAGGGTTGCTTCATAAAAAATTATGGAACAAAGTTTTGCTTGGCCGTATGCTTTGGAACCTCATAAATTGTTCGTCGTCTTCCTTGTGGAGTAAATGGGTTTACAGTACCAAGTGTAAAGGCAATTTGATTATGCAGCTTAAAATCAAGGGTTCTATGGCATGGAGTTGGCGTTGTATTCTTCAACTGAGACTGGCTTTAGCTTTGGTCATATCTAGACCAAGATTGTTGCCAAGAGGTATACAATGAAACCAGGAGTGTGAGACCGGCTGTGGAATGAAAGGAGGCTTCAGCAAGCACAACTTCATTGGCCGACTAGTTTGTAGGGATAGACTACAAACATCAGAAATCATATCACATTGGAAGCCTGAAGTAAATATCCACTGTAATTTTTGTATGTCTAGTCTGGAAAGCAAAGAACATCTATTCTTCTAGTGCAATGGACCGGAAGCATTTGGTGTACCATCCTTACACAATATGGAATTCGGCGTTCTTTAGGAGGATGGAATGATGAACTCAAATGGATGATTAGGGCTACCAAAGGTAAGGACTTGGCGGAAAGACTTTTGAAGGTAACTTTGCTAGCAACCATATATAACAGTTGAATGGAGCATAATTGACATCTTTCCGATCTGATTATAGCATCGACTTTTTTTGGTACGTAATTCCAAGGTACGCATTTAATATCAAACTCTTTGGATGTAGAGTAGTAATCACAAGCTGTGGTTCTTTTTCCTCAATCTTGAGTCAATCCATTTAAAGTTGAATAGTAATCGGTTCAATATGACATCCTTCCTTCCCGTACTTGTCCACTTCATCAAGTTTGATCACAAATAGTGTGATCATCGATACGATACTTTTATTAGCTTCCTCATCATCCATACCACCCAAACCATCGGGTATGACGACTTCGTTTTTAAATGCCCATGGAGGGAGTGTAGGTAATTATAATGACCGATATCCTGACCTGATAGGTCAACAGTTTCATCATGCTTTCGTGCTTTGCGGATAAATCGCCTATCACCTCGTCGAATTTTTTCCTTCTTTTGTTCCTCTCAATCTTCCTTTTCCTCGAGATTTAGCTTGTTGATTGGAATTCCATCCATACCACTCTATCCATCAGGCACGATAACCTCGTTTTTAAATACCCATGGAGAAGGGGTATATTTGACACGGTAGTTGTACCTGCTACTGTCTTGACCGAGTAAAGCTACAGTCTCGCCTTGCTTGAGTGATTCTTAGGTAAAATACCTTTCACCCTGACAAATCTTTTCCTTCTCTTTCTCATCCTCATCTATCTCCTCTTCGAACTTTGCTCCTTCAAATGGAATCTCCTCCTTGGGACTCACCTCATCATCCATACCGCCCCGACCATCAGGCACAATTACTTCGACCTTAAATGCCCATGGCAGCGGGGTATACTTTACTTGAAAATTATGTTCACCAGAATCTTCTCCTAAATTGTCTACGACTTCACCTTTTTGAAATGCCTCTTGGCGAAATCGTGCATGCCCTCGTCTAGAGGTTCTTACTTTGGCCTCGTATTCCAAATCATGCTTACGACATTATGCTCAGGAAGTGGATTTTGATGCATATTTGGTTCTGGTTTTGGGAAGTTAAGAATATTCTTGTCAATGAGCTGCTGAACCTTAAATTTTAGAGTAAAGCAATTATCCATATCATGTCCCTTTTTTCTTATGTGATATACATAGGTTTTTGACTCGTCATACCTAGGAAATCTGGGAGGATTTTCTCTTGATATCTCTTTTGCTACCAAATGCCCTTCTAGTAACATAGGTAATAACTGTGACAATGGTTGTGGGAGTGGTGTAAATTGCTTTACAAGCTTTTTCTTTGGCTCAAACTGCCTTGAGTTTTTCCAAACCATGTTAGGTTGCTTCGGAAATGGTGTTTGATAAGTGTTAGGGCCAGAAACCATAGCTACCTCATGCATTGGCTCTTTATCTTCCTTCCTAAGATAAGGCCTTCGTATTGTTGTTTCTTGAGCCTTTTTCTCTTTTAAGTCCCACTCAATTCTTTTGTCAACTTTTACTAGCATGATAAATGTTTGACAACCTGACACATGTAGCTTGTCGTAGTATGCATATGGCAATGATTTTAGGAAGAGCTTAATAAGCTCATCATTGTTTATGGCAGGTTTTACTTACGAAGTGACAGCCTTCCATCTTTGGGCATAAGCTCTGAACCCTTCATTTCTTCATTTCTCCGTTCTAATGAGATCCTCCCTAGTTAGGAGTACTTCGACATTGAATTTATATTGGCGGAGAAATTCTCTCGTCAAATGATCCCATTCTATGAAGCCTTCTGTGTCAGGAGTAGTATACCATGCCAAAGTTGCTCCTTTGAGACTATCTTGAAAAGGGCTAATGAGAAGAGGCATGCTATCTGAATACCTTGCCATCTTACGGAGATAATACTTCAAATGGCTTTTGGGATAACCAGTTCCATCATATTTGTTTATGAACTTCGATTCCCTGTAATTCTCTAGAACAACAACCTTTGCATATGGCGAGAATTTATCGAATTTTTGCAATTCGTAGCCTTGACTTGCTAAACATTCTTCGATCTTGGCCAATCTTTTGGCTTCTTCCTCATCCTTGGTTTTAGAGAGGGTTTTATTTGAAGGTCTGTCTTCTTCTAAGTTCACCACCTTCGGTGCTGTCTTCAGCGGGTTTTCCTAAACGGGCTCTTTGTTTTGATTCTGATTTGAGGTCTCTTCGACATTTGGAGCATTAGCATTAGGAGCCATAGGATAAGATCCTCTTGCAGCTATAATAAAGGCCTCATCTTTGCTATCATGACAGCCATTTGAGTCATTTGATTTTCGACTTCAGCAAGTCGATCACGAGTCTCCTCTTCCGCCATTTTAGTTTGCAAACGAGTTCGTGGTCTTTTCATTTCCGTTGCTAGAAAACCTTTGTCAATAGAAAAACAAGGTGTTATATGGCAAAATAAGAATGGAAACCTACATTCTTTCAATTGTATGGTTTCTCATGATTAACAATGATAAAAACTTTTATACAAGCCTTAGCCTTATACTAAATTCGTTATCATTGTCTTTCTTAAGCAATTATACAATTCAAAGAATTGTAATCCATAGTGATTCCTTAATGTTTTCAAATCATGTTCTAAACCTTTCCAGACACATTTTGAAAATGATCACTTCATTATCGCATATAGAATTTGAGATTGTTCAACAAATGATTCTAAACTCTAATGAGAACTCTAGCTCATCCAATTCCAGGCTTCTTGCTGGCTAAGGTAGCTGCTGCCTTTTTTTTTTATTATTCTCATTCCTCGACATCAATTATGACCTCCTCGGGGACATAGGGCTCCACTCCAGGTATGTTTGGAACAAAATACTTTGGAACATATTGCTCGTTGGGATCCGATGTAATGCTCAACGGTACATATGGCTCTACGTCGATTGGTCGCTTGTTTTCTATCCATTTAATGTATTCTTTGGATGCCATGTAGATTTTCATCTCGCCTTCCAAACATTTTGGCCACTCAATTGTTTGCTCGGGTGAGTTCTCCAAAGATTGGATAATTTTGCGAACTTTAATTTGTAGGCTATTCTTCTCCTTTTCAAACAAAGTCCCATTTGGGATGTCAAAGGTGAACTCTTCAGGACTTGATACCGAGGGGACTTGCTGAAGCATTCCAAATTGTCTAACAACTCTTAGGGGATAATATGTAGTTGCTCCATTCAATCCAAGCAATGGCACCATATTTCATACTTGGCTTGTAATCCTAGCCTTGTCAATCTTTGGCTAATTGATCCACCATTGGATTTGATCAGGAGTTAGGGCTCTGATGAAGTTGGCCCAATCTAAGAAGGAGTGTTTGAGTAATTTATTTTGGAGACGAACATATCATTCTATTGGGTTTATCTCTGAACTAATCTTGCGAATGTTCATGAAGTGAAACCATGGTCAAATATGCGAAATGAACCATAATAAGAGAAGACTAGTAGAAGCTTGGAATACACCATTCCCATGATTTTGGTACTTGTTTAATGAAATGATGGTTTGTTCAAGGAGCATATTTAAAAAATTCCATTTGAGACATGCTTGTCTTGCGATTACGGCAACTAAGGGATCTAATCTCATTCTAGATACAGGAAAGAGAATGAAGCCAAAAAGGCTAAAATGAATACCCGAGCGGAAGTGTTTCCCATTTTCTTAGGAAGTTTTGAAAAATTAGTTATTAAAAAGGATAAAGGAAATCTACCCGTGTTTGACTTGACCAACTTTTTGACTTTGGGAGTTTTTAAGTTAAGGAATTCGGCTAAAACGTTCATGGGATTAAGTCCAACGGGTGGCTCTAAAATCCTAGGTTTGGAATTGATCCCAATGGCAGTCCTGTACTCTTCTAAAGTTGGCACCATTTCGTGTTCATCAAGCTGGAATGTTTTTTTTTTGGTAAAGGTAAATGTTTGTATAACTTCAAGACACCAAGTACAACCTAAGCTCGAACCTAAACCTGACCATATTAGGACACAAAAAGATGTCCCGACAAGGTCAAGAAGGTCCAGCAGGAACTAAGTACAATACAGTCCAGGGCCCCAGCTAGAACGAGAACAAGTAGACTCGACTAGAACAAGAATAAAAAACCAACCAGCAAAAGACACAAAGCAAGTGGACAAGAAAGTACAGATGTGAAAACTGGATCAGCAGCAAGATACGCCCAAGCTTTGCAGTCAACTCATGGCACCGGAGCAACATCAGGACAGCAAAGAAGGAGACCCAAGGTACCGAGACCATCGGGGGCAGCAACATACAGCAAAAACCTTCAGACGAACCGGAGGAGCTGGACGGCGAAGATAGGGGTCCTGTCACCGAGCCTAGCCGGAGCAGCAACAAATCATCGAAGGATTGAGGTGGATGCCCACAGCAGAACAGCGAAAATATAGGCCCAGACGAGAGCAGCAACAAGAGAACCCAGCCGAGTGCAACAGCAAAATAAGGTGATACCCAACTAAGAGAAGATGGAAGGAGAGAGTTCCCAGTTCCTTTGAAGTCTTCTGTTTTGCGGTGTGTCAACAATTTTTCCAAGGGATAGAACTTTGTCTTTGACCATCTTGATGATGTGCTTACAAATTCCAGGGATGAAAATATCCTTGTTCCTGAAGAGGGAGTTGTTCCGCTCAATCCATATAGTATGGCATAGAGCTCCCAAAGAAAACCTGGCAAGCCTATGTGCGAAGGAAGGGCCCCCACAGACTCTACTTGCCCACGCAATAAGCTCTAGCCACGGTCGGTTGCGCCATTGAATATTGCATTTAGTAGCCCAAAAAACAGCTAGCCTATTAGTAACGAAGCATTCGAAGAAAAGGTGATTGATGGAGTCTGGAACAAGACGACAGAAAGCACAAACACCTGAATCAATGCGACGATTTTGAATAAGAAGGACCTGCGTGGGAAGCCGGTTTAAAGACACAATCCATAGAAGAAAAGAGTGCCGGGGGGTCAAGTGAGAATCCCATACAAATGAATGCCAAGATGCTGGCCGGCCTTTCTTCCTTGTGTGGTTCCAGGCCTGTGCGACCGAGAATGGTTGAGTTGGATCAGGATTCCAAATGAAGCTATCCGGGGTATCGTCCTCAAAGCTTGGTGGAGCTTGAATCCAATCCATAATAGAGTGAAGTAAGGATGATGGTTGCCAGGTGGAGTGAAAAAAATCCCATACCGAGGCATCACGTGGAATCCGAGACTGGTATATGTCCATGTTGCTAAAGGTGGGATAAAGGGGCCCTTTAGAGTGCCACCTATCAAACCAAAAGGATATCATCCGGCCATCTCCAATCTTCCACCCGAATAAAGTCCGGGCTAGAGCTCGCAGGTCAAGGATCTTCTTCCAAGTCCATGAGCAAAAGGTGGGTTTGGAAACATTCCAGAAATTTTTCTTTTGTAAAAAGTTTGTATGAATCCATTTGCACCACATAGATTCTTTGTCGGAGAAGAGGATCCATATGTGCTTTAGCATCATTGCTCTATTGTAGTCGAAAAGACATCGTATCCCGAGGCCACCTTCTTCTTTTGGGAGACAAACAGTATTCCAGGCTACCTTAGCCCCACCTGTTCCTAAGTCAGGGCCTTTCCACAGGAACTGTCTAAGTATGGTCTCAATATCATTTAAGACACATATGGGAAGTGGAAATATCGCGGCCCAGTATACTTGTATAGAATGCAGAACCGATTTTATAAGTTGCATGCGACCCGCAAAAGATAAGAATCTTTGTGTCCAAGAACGAGCTCTCGCCGTGATGGAATCAACCAAGAGCTTGCAATCCTCTTTTCTTAGCCTGGAAGAGATAATAGGCACACCCAAGTATCGGAAGGGAAGAGATCCCTGTTGAAATCCGAGACATTGGAGAATACCATTATGTGACTCCGAGTTACCTCCCGAGAGGTATATGTTGCTCTTATTTGGGTTTGGACTCAAGCCAGACCAACTTGAGAATAATGTTAGAGATTCCTTGATAAGCTCTATCGATCTCATATGCCCTTGTGAAAATAAGAGAACATCATCTGCAAAGAACAAATGTGATATACGGGGTTTCTTGCAACGCCAATACCAATGGAATTCCGGGTTTTCAGTTTTGGACTTGAGAATAGCCGAGAAGATTTCCATAGAAAGAATGAATAGGTATGGAGACAAAGGGTCCCCCTGACGAATCCCACGGTTACTAGCAAAATAGCCATGTAGTTCGCCATTGATCGAAATGGTGTACTTTGCGGTTGAGATGCATGCCATGACCATCTTAATAAAAGAAGCTGGAAAGTTAAAAGCAGTGAGAACCCTTTCAATAAAGGCCCAGTCTATCGTGTCAAAAGCTTTATAAAAATCCACCTTGATGGCGCATTTAGGTAGATAAGCTTCGTGATGAAAGTCCGCAAAAAGTTCTTGAGCTAACAAAATATTGTCGCTAATACGGCGGCCTTTAACAAAAGCTGTTTGGGAAGGTCCCACCAACAACGGGATGACCCTTGCCATGCGCCTAGCAAGTATTTTAGAGATACATTTGTACAAAGTATTGCAACAAGCTATTGGCCGGAAATCACTCATACTCGAAGCATTTGGGACTTTCGGCACTAATGTGAGGATGGTATTATTGATCTCCTTAAGCAGGAAACCCGTCTCGAAGAAAGCCTTAACCGCATCTAAGATAGATTTTCCAATGATTCCCCAAGAGTGTTTGAAGAATTCAGCATTGAAACCGTCAGGACCAGGAGCTTTGTCATTTGCAAGAGAGAAGAGAGCGGTTTTAATTTCCTCCTCAGATATCGGCTGAATTAAGGTGGCGCTTTGGTTTTCATCCAGGGCATGTCCAAGGAGAGCCTCCAGCTCCAAGGCAGTGGGAAGAACCGTTGCTGAACCGCCATTTAACAAGCTCTGAAAGTGATGGACAATATGGTCTCTGACTTGTTGAGGTTCGGTGATAAGGCCCCCAGCCTCTGTCGATACTGAAAGGATTCTATTGTGCTGCCTCCTTTTGTTGACCTGGAGGTGAAAGTATTTTGTATTCAGGTCCCCTTGCTTGAGCCATCTTATTCTAGATTTTTGTCTAAAGAAAGACTCTTCTTGGGAACGAAGATCTGAATAGGTTTGCAGGAGCGAAGCTTCACTTGTTCCGAGGTTTTGATCAAAAGGATTTGACTCCAGAGCTGTCTGAACAGCAGAAAGGTTCAATCTAGCCTGTTCCGTTCTTGCAGAAATGTCTGAGAAAGAAGACCTGTTCAAACGCTTCAAATGTATCTTGAGAACCTTAAGTTTACAACAGACAATAAACATAGGTGAGCCAGTAACATGGGTATCCCAAGCATGAGTAACTAACTCCAGGAAATGTGGATGAGTGGTCCAAAAGTTAAAAAACTTGAACGGCTTTTTGCAGGGACTAGGGAGAACAATCTTTATTACCATCGGGGAATGGTCAGAGATACCAGGCGGAAGAAAATTTGCTTCAGAAAAGGAGAATTGTTGAAGCCAGCTACCATTTACAAGAACCCGATCAATCTTGCGCATTTTGCGGTTAGCTCCAGTGGAATGAGTCCAAGTGTAGCGACGCCCTACATAACGAAGGTCCTCCAAGCCCGCCTGACTAAGGCCATCACTGCATTCATCAAAGGCCGGAATCCATTGGGTAGTGCTGCCGACCCTGTCTTCCTGGTCTCTAATTGCATTAAAATCACCTGCAACGATCCATGGAAGATCGTCATTAGAGAGACGATAAAGGTCAGCCCAAAGTTGTCTACGTTTAACAACGGTATGTTCCCCGTAAACAATAGAGAACAAACAAGAATCCCGGAGATCCAAGAGGCGGAGCTGAAGATGGATCATTTGGCTAGAAGAAAACACGAGACTAATGTCCAGAACATTTGGGTCCCAGCCAAACCAAATCCTACCGAGAGGAGAGGAGTCGTAGTTAGAAATCCAACTCCAATTTAGATTCAAGCCTCTTGATATCATAGCAAAAGAAGAAGCCTTCACTTTAGTTTCCAAAATTCCTATACAGCAAAGGTGATGTTTGCTAATGAGAGCACGGATTTCAGCTTGCCTCAGGGGTGCAACTAGGCCCCTAATGTTCCAAACTCCAAAAAACATAGTAGACAAGGAAAACTATCTCTGAGATTTCCTAGACCTCCTCCTCTTAGCTTTCTTCTTCGAAGAGGAAGATCCAGGTACCATACTAGCGCAGCTTGTATTGGAAATGGGCTGAAAAGAGACCTTAGGGGTATCCACAGCAGCATTTGAGGCCAATGATCGAGATCGGGTGGTTGGGGGAGACATAATGGCGAGTTCCTCCCCCAGCAGGTCGTCAGCGTCACTGTCCTCAACCCCACCATGAGAGCCAGAGGAACCTTCTGAGGAAGAGTGAGAATTTATAACGGGGTCCCCGGATGGCTGGTTTGTACAACCGTGAGAATCAGGAACAGCAGGGAACGCAGAAGGCATGGAAGCAAGACCCTCTGAGTTCACGTCCAGAGAATGGACAGATGCTGTTCTGTTCACTTCCCCTGCTGGTCTGGACGGACAGGAGCTGATCTGATCTACACCAGCAGAGCCACTTTGCAGACGAGCCTGAGCTTGAGGAGTGCCCAGTACAGGGGCCAGAGCTTGGGGAGTGCCAACGGGAGAGATCTGACCAGTCGCCCCTCTTGAATTCACCTTTGGAGGAGAGGTGATCTGTCTCAGAGGTGAGCTGTTCATGTAGAAACCAGACGTCCCCCCTGGAAACGAGGGAGAAGAGTCTGTCCCTGTGGTGATCTGATCAAGGCAAAGATTCTGGGCAGGAACACAATCCAGCGAGGGAGGAGGCAGAGCAGGATCAGGGGCGAAGTCTGGTTCTGCGAGAGATTGAATCTGTGGGATCAGTGGGGTGGAAGGAGGTTGATTGAGGTCTTCAGCAGATGCCAGATGACGGTGGCTGGAACCAGCGGCATACTTAGCAGAAGTTTTGCCTTTCCTAGATTGGACTTGGACCCATCCTTCATTCCTGTGGGGCTGTTGAACCTGTCCATTCCCATGGCCAAGGTTAGAAGGTCCCGCATCTATAGTTGTAGGCTTAACAATGGGCTGATCAGAGCAGCAATCAAATCCTGTGGAACCCTGTTTGTGACCGAAGATAGCACATGAAGGACAAGCCAACGGCTTCCACTCGTACTCAACATTGATGGTGTAGACCTCATCATCCCAGCAGAACTTAACTTGCTCCGCTCTTGGCTTAGAAGCTTGGAGTTCCACACAGACTCGCACGAAGGATATCCTAGTCATCTGTTGAGTTTTGATATCCACATAAAGAGGTTTGCCAATAGCACTGGCTATGGAACCAATGCCAGCAGTGGACCATAACGAGAATGGAATATCTCTGAGTCTTACCCAGACCGGGATTGAGTCCAGGACTCCCTTCTTGAGCTTAAGCTTAGAGTGCCATTGTTGTAGAAGCAAGGTACAGTTGAATATAGATATCGGGCCCGAGTCAATGATGTTCCTACGGAAATCGTTATCAGGAACACGGAAAAAATAGAAGCCATTTTCGTGAAGTTTTACCTCAGCGACTTTGTCTCCCCAAGCCTTTCTTATCGCCTCTTCAGTCACCTTGAAGGGAGCTTTCTTCCCTATATAGCGGCCTACAATACATTCAAGCCAAAAGGGATTCTCAGCAGCAGTTATATCAGGAGTGATAAACGCCATCTCTTCACCATCCACCACCCGTGGAGGTACATAAGTTAGGCTATAGCCTTTGGTCAGAACTCGGGCAACATTAGCCCAAGTTCTGGTTTTAAGTGTAGAAGGTTGCTGTTCTTGAGTCCGGGAATGCGAATGATCCACTTCAGCAGATTTCCCAGATGAATTAGCATTATAAGCAGAGGGCCTATCACCAGCAAATCTCAACCGAGAGCGGCTTCTATTCTTTGATCGACCACGACTCCTACTGCGGCTGGAGTTGCCTTTCAAGATAGGTCTAGGACCCACGGGGCGAGGTGCCTCATTCCTGGCCGAGTGGGACTTGCCACTGGGAATGGGATCAGCTGCAGTCATGTCAAACACAGCAGAAGGAGTTCCTTGAGGGGCAACTGAGGTTCAGGTACCACAGAGGTGGATTTGCCTTTAGTAACAACTACAGAAGTAGATTTTCTAGGAGCAATTTGCTCTTGGTGAGTCTCATTAATAGGGGGAGGCTGAGCTCCTGATGTATTGCCTTTTAGATAGTCTCAGCCATATGGACAAAACTTCAAACACCTACCAGTCAACTAACCAGCCCCAAAGACCAGAACAGGGTACGCATCAGCAAGTCTCCCAATATAATTATAATCTGTAGTATTCAGTCTCCGATTACAACCAGCAGAATAGAATTCCAATCCAGCTCCAGTAATCTCGCCAGCAACACCAGCATCGACAATACCAGAACAGCGGAGAACTTCAGCGACACAGACGATCAGCCCAATCTAGGCGAGTTCCACGCCAATCACCAGCCCAAATCGCAGGAGAAGGGAGATGGTGAGGAGGCACTTACACCAGGAGAATTGATCCCAATGGCAGTCCTGTACTCTTCTAAAGTTGGCACCATTTCGTGTTCATCAAGCTGGAATGTGACAGTAGAAACTTCCCAAAAATGGGCTAAAGCTTGTATTAAGCTAACTTGATGCTCAACATGTATTAGCTTGAAAAGATACCTGAGCCTTTCTTTAACATAAGCTTGACTGTCTTTGGACTTATCTTTCCACCAAGCAGTAAGTTTCTTTTGAGAAATGGGGACTACTTGGATGTCTAGCTTTCCCATTGAGTCTAAACATGCAAAGAGATTCATTATTATTCAATATGGATTACCAATCAATTTTTAATACCTCCATTTCAATCATATATCTTTTTTAAGGTAAAATGGAGGCAAAGTACATTTGCATACTTAAAAAGTAATTCAAATGTCACTTTAAGTCCATTTATTCTTTAAAAGAGCATACAATTGAAAATGGAGATGAAATCAATGTTTGATGTAAATATCCCTTTTTCATGCTCCGTTTAGACCATAGGACCCTAACTTATGGTTTACAACTTTGAATGTATCAAAATGAACATTTAACTCACTGAATTGTATTTATCACATTTGGAGCACATAGAAAATGATCTTTCAATTTGAAAGACAATGACCACTTGAATTACGTTGAAAATCCACTATGGACCTATACATTCCATCTAAAAGTAAAAGGATGGTCTAATGGAGCATGCCATCCTAATCATTCATTCTAGTATAAGAAGGGCATTTAGATCAACCATTGGTTGTCATTTAGGCATTTTGTTCAAATTATACCAACTAACTTGCATATAAAAAGAGAAAGGTAAGGAACGATACTTACTCACCGAGACACTTTTTTTTTTTTTTTGGTATACTAACCACAAAGACACACGGATGCAACAGGTGAGGTTTTGACGCCTAAGGGTAGGGTAGGCTAAAGGTTTAAGGTCACCACCTTAATGGACAAGGGATTTCATTCCAATAGGCAATCGGCCTAAAGTAATGAAATGTTATTCCATCTTGATGATCGGTATTGCATTTAAACAATCCCATGGGCAATCAGCCCATAGTTTTGCCTAAATGCATACCTCTTAAGAGTAGTCCTAAACACGGGTGGTGTGTGCAAATGGTGTCGTGCTAATAATTTATATCCAAACAACACTTCTATGATAATCATTTCACATTTATTCCCAATACCATCCTACAAAACAAAGGTCAACAAAGACAACACTCCTTATACCTCCCACCTACAAAACTATTTAACATAATTGTTAGTAAGACATACCTTGGATCCTTGCGCGAGCACCAAACACATGCATATATTTTTAATCTAGGCCTAAGTCCACTTAGAAAGCTAAAGTCCCCAGTGAAGTCGCCAAGCTTATCATGCGGCGCTTTTTCATACGCCTATGGAGATACTTTCGTTCGTCACGAATGAGGAAACTGTCCCCGAATAGACTACTAAGGTCTGAAACAGATATTTTGCTCTAATGTCCCATAAACATCTCATTACTAGACAAACGAAGGCCTCTCCCAGACCATACTTCACGATACAGTGGGTATTTATTTTCTTATCTTTTCTATTAAACCTAAGTTTTGATTTGGAGTCACCACTAGTCATTATTGGTAAGTTAATTAGAAACCTAATCAAGGTATGGGAGAAATACCACGATTTTGCGAACCAGAGATTACATGAGTATGGAAATTTGGTTACGCTAATGATCTCTAATTGAGATCTCTAACGCTCTTTTGGTACCTAAAACAATATGAAGTGTCTAACATGTCCCACAAGTTCGCAAGGCCTATCCATTAATTCTAACCATTCTAATCGGAAAAAATCAATCAATTAATGATTAAATGCACAATCAATTTTAATCACACAAAACAATCCTAAACTTGTCTCTAAAATGTAAAGTCAATCAAAACACCCAAAACCCTAGTAAAGCCCCAAAGAAAAATTCAGAAAATTGAAGAGTTCTAAAAAATATCACTTGAGCACTTCAAAAAATTCAAATTTCACTCAAATTGAGTGGCCATAGATTTCTAAGCTATTATGTGAATTTTTGAAATCTTTTATTTTTTATTTTTAATTTTTTTTAATTTTGTAAAATTTCTAATTTTTTAAGATTCTCTGAGTTTTCCGTTTTTTATGAATTTTCTGAATTTTTACATATTTTTAGGATTTTCTAAATTTTTTTGATTTTTTTAGTGAATTTTCTGATTTTTTTTTTTTAGGATTTTCTTGAATTTTCTGATTTTTTTAATGAATTTTCTGAATTTTTCTATTTTTTTAGGATTTTCTTGAATTTTCTGATTTTTAATTTTTATAGATTTTTAAAAAATTTTGGATTTTTTTTATGGATTTTTTAAAATTTTTCCCACCAGGGGCTAAACCGGTTCAAACTGGTTCAACCGAGTCAGACCGGGCGGCACTGGCGCCGGCCAGCACCTCGGCGGGCACAATGCCAAAACGGCGTCGTTCTCCTTCTTTTTCACTGCGGCATTTTGCCGAGTAGTTGGTGGGCATTATTCTATGTTTTATTGTTATCAAGGCCGCCACTTTGGACTGAATTCCGAAGACCTTTCGATGATTTTACGGCATCGATTTTAGGTTTTGCATCAACCTCTCATCGCACCCTAACCATCTAACCTTCTCGGTTCGTCGCCAGACCACCGCGGACCGGTGAAAATCGATCCTAAAGAACCCAACCTAGAATTGATCAAAACAAGCTTTTTTGGCCTTTAGATCATTACACGGTACGCTCTAGCCGTTTCTAATGCTTAAAGCATTCATCAGAACATCAATAAAGATTGGAAATCACTAACTTGGGCGGCCGTTGGCCACAAAAAATGCTCTGATGAAGTCTAAAAAGCTTCGGCATGGGTTTCATGGTGGCCAACTCAGTCAAATGCAATTTCAATCATTCAAAATGCAACAAACAATAAAACTTGTGATCAGAAACATATTTTGAACATTAATATTCTCAAAATCGCAAAGAAAATGACATAATCAAGCATGACCGAGTTCAAACATCTATTTTGGAATTTTATCAAACCGTGACTATGAGCAAACTTTACCTTGTTCGATGAGACTCGATTCTTAAACTTCGAACTAAACAACGATTGTAGAGTGATTCCTCAACACTTGTTCTCTCAGCCAATGGTCTCCGTTTCACCAAGAAGGTTCTGGATCGATTGGCCGGAGCTCACTTTCAAGCTTCGGTGGTCAGCTTTGTTGTAGGTTTTCCGGTGAGAAGATTTACCGTCGAGACCGATTTGCCAGCGTTTTTCCGATTGCGCCGATTGCTCGATCTTAGGGATCCTCAACTCGCCCTCTCTCTCTCTCTCTCTCTCTCTCTCTCTCTCTCTCTCTCTCTCTCTCTCTCTCTCTCTCTCTCTCTCTCTCTCTCTCTCTCTCTCTCTCTCTCTCTCTCTCTCTCTCTCTCTCTGTGGCAATTCATCGAACAGGTTGTATATGCGGATAATGATTTTTTTCTCCTTTTCCAGCTCGATTTCCCGTCGGATTGTTGCTCTAACTAGCCTCTGAGTGGGTTAGAATGGATCAAGATGGACAGCCGTTCTAACCAATCCATTTAACACGTGCTGGATTCATCGGAGTAAGTCGGTGAAAACGCGGCCCCGAGGAGATATTTTCTCTTTTCCCACATGGGTGAGTTGGTCAAATAAGGAAGAAGACCGACCTGAGACGGGTCGGGTCGATCCAACCGACCCAATAGGCCCGGTTTATTCCAAATTCGCAAATTAAGCTCGATTTTGACCCAATTTTGCAAATTTAACCCAAAAATTGGATTTCTTAGCACATATTGCATCAGAATATGAGATTTGTACCAATTTTTGTCACAATTAGACCAAAAAATTCCCAAATTTGAATTCATATCAATAGGATTTTTGTTCAATTCAATGCCCAAATGACCAAATTAGGCAAATTGGTGCTAGAATTGAAGTACCCATGACTTATTAACCCTAGGGAAGGTATGGGTCCTTTTCGAAAATTTTGAATTGTATAAAATTCCCAATTTGGGTCTTAAAATCCCTAGTTTTCAATTAATTTTTGGGGCTTTCCAATTATTTTGTTAAATTGTAAAATTGGACCGACCAATATGCAATTCAAGGTCCTATAATCAATTTTTATGAAGACATTATGACCTAAAAATGACTAAAAGTGATTCAATCGAATTTTTGATTCAATTAGGGTATGAACTTACCCTATTTTGGGAAAAACGTATCCCCAACTGAAATTTTACAAAATTGAAGCTACCATGATGAAATTAGAATTTAAATAAGGCCAATGGATATTTTTTTTAGAATTTTTGAGTTCCATTTGGTATTTTTCTTGATTTTTCACTCATTTTGACCAAAATAAAATAAGGAAAAATTCACAAAAAATTCTAAAAAATTTATTTTTTTGTTTAGAAATAGGTTCCTAAGCATGGCCAAGATTATTAATCCAAATTTTATGAATTTTAGAAAATGTAAAAAATAGGCAAAAATCAGGTGTCAACACTCCTCATTTTAGGGGTGAGTGGTTCTAGGTTCCGGGTAGGTTCTGCTTCGAACCTGGAACTTACTCTTGGGTATGGGTTTCTCAAAATGAGGAACCTGTAACCTACTTGTCGGAATGTGGAACCTAGAACCTACCCCGTCAAAGGTTTCAAGGTCGATTTCAGGTTCCAACAAGTTTTTTTTTTTAATTTCGTTTTGAATTAAATAAAATGAAAATAAATGCAATAGTAGATCATCTGAATGACACATGCACAATGCCCTGATGTGATATTCAGGGGATATAATGCCAAGTTTACAAATGCCTGGGTAGAACTAAACTATAATTGCCCAATACCAATTGAAGGGGAAAGATAGGGTAACTACCTTACTGTCGGAAAATCCTCCAACACCAGCATTAGCATTTCCAAGCCCGGTATCTCTGGCAACTCTTAAAGAACCAGTTGGTGAGTCACGGACAGTATTAGATCTTGAACTCTGTTTCGATCTCTCTACAGCCTGGGCCTTCTCAATAGAAAAATTGTAAGTAAGAAATCATGAAGATGGTTGAACCACTTAACTATGGTAATGGCATGAGCAACTTGGCAAAAAGCTATGACTAGTTCCTATCTCAAAATACAAAATCGAGATCCAGGTCCAGTATAGTTTGCAACACGAGGAGTTACTCTCATCAAGTCAAGAAGATAGTGCCTAAATCAAAACAAAAAAGTAAAATGGAAAGAGGACCTTATGAGACATACTATAAATTAAGTGCAGATGAAATGAGAAGAAATTTTCAATTGTCATGTCTCAATTCTCCCAACTATAGTATTTTATGCCATGTAAAAACATGTTTGACAAATGGGAATTTTAATAACCACACTTTAGCGAGATGCTGCAGCCAAACATAAATTTGAAGTTCCAATATTGGCATAAAAATGACAAGATGCATGCCCTACATAAGTTTAGATCCAGTCTTTACATCACCATAGCCAAGCACTATGTAACTTTACACTTGTAGTGGAATCATCCCCAAACATAAAAAATGCGCACCTCAATTGTTCAACTCTTTCTCAGTTAGTGAAATCTTTTCTTTTTTCTATCATCACAGAATTAATTAAAACATTTATGTTCAATTAAAACATACAAACCAATGAGCCATATGCCACTATAACACACCATCAACACTTTAAAATCTTTTGATGTAAGAGCAACAAGAAAACCCAAGAATTCTAATAATACTAAAGCACATCTAATACAAGGAAAGCAGAGCAGATATGACCCAAGGAAGATTGGCAAGGATTTGCAAACCCAAAGGCTTAAGACACACTCAAAATATTTTCCTCCTGAATCAAACAAACAAACAACACTGGCCAAGCAAACAACTAGGAAGTTATGTCTGCAAGCTACAAGTTTCCTCCCGAATCAATGCTTAGAGAAACCTCTACAGTAGCGCAATCGAACGGAATCTGGAAAAAAACACAGAAACAATCAGTTGCTTCCCCGAGATGTTGGATACCGGATGACTTATGCTCATTGTTTTTTTGGAATGACTTATGTACGCTCTCTGGCATAGTAATGTCTACTTTGCGTTCCCAGAGTCCCAATAGACACCCAAGCATGCAACATGAAAATTGCAAGTACTATTCTTCAGTTCTGCTCAAATCAGAAATAAATCTCTGTAACTTATGTAGAAGTATTTGTTTTGTGGATTTGGGTTTGGGGTCTGAAACATTCACAAGTTGAATAATTAAATTCCAACCCTCCTTCACACCTATCCCCTCCCCCGAGCTTAACCCAAATAAAGAAAAAGAACAAGCGAGTTACTAGTTTTTTTTTCAAACTCGGAGGCTGACACGAACCTTGCTTGGAGAGGAACCACGTCCAACGAGAAGCGACGCCGATCTTGCGGAGAGACGAGAGGAGGAAGAGCCGAGATAGCGAGCTCAAGAGGGTGCGCGTGCGGCGGCATGTGAGCCCGAACGAAGACGAAGACAAAGGACGTCGCTTGAAGCCGTGAAGTGAAGCCCACCTCCGCTGCAAATGAGCCAGACCGCGGTTGATGAAGACAGAGGAAGAGCCGAGGCGGATGCCGAATAGAGCAAGGAGAGGCGAGAGGGTCTCGTTGAGTCATGGGTGTGGGGAGTGGGAGAGAGAACGCAATGGAGGAGCGACCAACTGAGAGGAAATTTGGAAAGAAACTAAGAATGTTAGGGTTTTTACTTTTTAGTAGGAGAGAGAGTGCCGGTTCCGGGTCCGGTTCCGGTTCCCATAGGAACTGGGAACTGGAACCGAAACCGGCGGTTCCTAAAAAATTAGAACCAAGAACCGGAACCTCCCACCCTAGAATCGAGAACGAACCGGACCCGCCGGTTCAGTTCTTCAATTCTCGATTTTACCCTGAAACCGTGCTCACCCCTATCTCATTTGATTCAAACACTCCCTTTCACGTTATACTAACTATATTACCCCTCACTTTTTCCACCTTGGAATGATGTATCTCCCAGAGTCGAATGTGGGGCCCATTTGAGGTCTTTTTTTTATTTTTTTCATTGTTTTTTCTTCCACTTTTTTTCGTCTTGTTCTCTCTTGTGTTGATGCGTATCGCCGATACGGCTTCATCTTCCACCTCCGAGACCTCCATGCACACCAACAACCATGCGGTCTTACAGAATCGCACGAGCTTTCCCTCGACCTCGCCATTGCCCCTCACAAACTCTTGGCACGTCTGGTAGAACCATCCTGATACCAACACAAGGGACAGCTTTATCTCCTCCCTTAGCTTCTTGTCCGGCACGGTCCATGACATCTGTTTCTGGTACTCCTCCTCAAACGTTGCGTCAAACTCTGGAGACACGCCCTTGCCACCTTTAGCGATCATCCCTCGGATGCTGCCTTTGGCAGCGACGAGTGGACTTTGCTCTACGCCACGGTTGCATAGCTCGCCGCATATTGCCTCGCCTTTTTCGCATGCCTTGCATACTTGAGGTTCATTGATCTCGCCTTTTCCACCATGTAGTTCAGATTATTAGCGAGGAATAGGTCGGAGAGCAAGACTTCCTTGTAGAGTTTGGCCTTGGCGTTGAACCTCCATAGTATGACGAGGATTAACCACGCTAATCATGATCACTCAAAACTTTACCAGTGCAAAGAGGGCTTGTAATTCTCTCCGGCGATTCTTTGATTCTCATGATGATTTCCAAGCATCAAAATAGAATGATCGAGGTGCTTGAGCCCACGGGCAATGCGAGCAAGACCTCAATGTGAGATAATACTAGCCATTCGGGGGGATAAAGAACTTGACACTCTTGTCAAGGAACCATTGCAGGAGACGGCGTCATCTTTAGATTCGTGGGTCCCTAATCAACAAAACCACTTAGAAGAAAAAGGAAAATGGAAGAAAAAAAGAAACAATTAAAAAATTCCCAAATGAGCCCCACTTTTGACTTTTAGCAAGGGTAATATGGTCAATACACGATAAAAGGGAGTATGAGAGCCAAGAGAGGAGTGGAAAAAGCGCCACCCAAAAAAAAGTGAGGAAAATGTTTTCCACTTTTTATCTTCCACATCTTCTTTTACCAAACACATTTTACTTTTATTATTAATTTTTCTTTTCTTTTTTTAAAGACTAATATTTATTTATTCTTTTATTTTCTTTTATTTTCTTTTCTTTCTTTCTCATTTTCTTCTTCCTTAGCCAGTTGCTAGCCTCAGGCGAGGCCGAGCCTAGCCTCAGCTGACTCACCTAAGGTCAGTGAGCTCCAGCTAGGTCAAGGCGAGAGCCTCGCTTTACCAGCCTCAAGTGAGGCCGAGCCTAGCCTTGCCTCGCTAGATCCAGGAAGGTTAGGCTTGGCCTCGCCCGAGATTGGCCAGTGAGGCCAATCCTCGCCTATGCTAGTTGAGGAAGAAAGTAAATAAAAAAAAAGAGAAAAAAGAAAAGAAAAGAAATATTAAAAATTATTAAAAAAATCAAAATTAAAGAATAAAAACTAATTAAAAATTTTATTTTTATAAAAAATAAAAGAAAATATTTTTAAAAGGAGTCCTATGAGGATTTTCCATATCCAACGGCGAAAAGTATTTTCTAGTTCATTTTTATGTTTTAGTCGAACACCGAAAAATATTATAATTTTCCTAGAAAATGGCTTTTTGAAAAACATTTTCCAAAAATATCACATTTTCGGGAAACAAACGAAGCATTAAGTTGCTAATGTGAAGACTGTAAGGCAAAGACTCGGAACAAAGGCATAGGAGGTTGACGGAACCTAGCGCCCCAATAACAAAAGTCTAGAGTCTAGATAGCTTTTAGTGTCGCGAAATCTTTCTAAAACCACTTGCACAGGCCCCTAGTGTAAAAAACCTAAAAGAAATGAAAGAAAGATACGAGTGCAAATGATAATCATTTTATTTTTCTATTTTGTTTTTTGAGAATAGGTTTGGAATAAAAATCCATTTGGCAATGCATTTTCATTTTTCTATTTTCGGACAATTTTTTATCCCATAAATAGGTTTGTAATAAAATTAGAAGTAGAAATTTTCTACTTAACAATTATTCTCAGAGCTCGACCTCACTGCCATTGGCCACCTGCCCGCCGTTTTATGAATTCTACATTGACGCTGCTGAACGAATTTTTGTTTCGAAAATAGAAATTTTGTGTTGTTATTAAACGCTACTTTATGTTTGGAAACTTGTTCAAGGAATAGAAATATATTTTTCTATTTCTAGCCAGAATTTGGGCCTAAAAACAGTATATTTATCATTCATACCCTAAATATCTTCCTTACTGCTTCTCATCCTCTACTTTTAAAAATATCACTTTGCAAGCCATGACGAAATCCCACAACCGACCTGGGTGGAAATGAGATTTGGATAAAATGATATTTTTAATCCCTGAACTAATCAAATTTCTAATCAAATACTTAAAATTTTAAATTATCTAATGAAATTATTGAATTTACTTGAGTTTTTTAATTAAAAGTTTCCACCGCTCCAAATCTGATTAGTTGGCCGCATTCATCGGAACAACAAGATTTTTGACGTGGAATGTGAAATCCTCGACTTTCCAAGAAACAAGCAAAAGAAACGGAATCGCACGCGGAATAACAATTCCATTCCAAGTCAATTCCTTTTTACTACGTGTCCTCTAAGTTTTTTATTGACCTCAATGTAGAAAGTAGAAACGGTCTGGATTGGAGAGATAGGGTTTGTGGTTTTTGAAGGTGTCTTTTAAGGCGGAACTTTTCACTTTCAAAGCTCATGGTCTCCTTCTCAATCTATCGTGTTTTCATTAGAGAAAATAATTATAATAAATTTTCTTTCGAATTTCTCTTTTATCATTTGAAGACTATTCTCAAAATATCAATAGATGTTTCTTTGTCTAATGCTTTTTTTTTTCAAATGAAATTGAAGATAGAAATCATAATTAGTCATTAGTCACCTGTTGCATGGGTGTGTCCGTCCCCGTCCTGATTGCACGGGTTTTCATCTTTTTTAGAAATTTCTTGGTGTACGTGGGGAAAATGAGATTTGGATAAAATTTCATCTTTTTTCCCTAAATTAATGCAAATTTCTCATCAAGTACTTCAACTTTAAACTTGTCTAATCAACATATTGAATTTGCTGGAGCTGTCTAATCAAGTTCTGTGAAGCCCACAAAGATGAAACTAATCATGAAAATATCGCAAATAAAAATGAATGTTGCAAAGAAATGCATTGATTTGCGTTATCAGAAAGTTGACAATTTATGCTATCTGCTCACCAAGGATCAAAAGGTAATGTATCTGCATTTTCATAAAGGAAGAAAAGTCCAAATAGAGAAATAAGCTGCTATGAGCATATAACAAAACCATGCAGTAAGTCAAACAGAAATGCAGGTAAGATGCATGACATAGGATTTTCTTTTCGGTGGTCCAGACGCAAGACGAAGTCCTGGGCCTCCACTTTGGCTAGGAAGACTTTCTTAAGAACATATTCAATTTCTTTCATAGGCAAGGACGAGTTAATACCTGATCTGGCTGAACAACATCTGAAAATATTACATCCTCCATTCCAACCAACCTGCGGTATTAGGCTGGAGATCGAGCATCGTCAATAATTACATGTTTATAAACTTCTATTTCATTGTGCATATCACCATTAAATTAATTCTTATCAATTTTCTTTTATATATATATATATATACATATAAGAGTTTTTTTTTGGTAAGTTACATATAAGAGTTAATACTACGAAAAACCTCAAACTGGTACATTTGCAATAAATTTTACCCAAATTAATTTTTGGGTCATAAAAAACTCCAAACTAGTATACCTGTGATAAATTCACCCCAAATTAATTTTTTAGTCACCCAAAACCCAAACTAATATAGCTTAAATAAATTTACCAAAAACTGATATGGATTCCACGTGGACTTGCCATGCCATGTGTCATCTAAATTAGTAACTTCACATAAACTTTGACGGAAACTAACAAAGGGTAAATATGTCACAAGCATACCAGTTTGGAATTTTTGATGACTCAAAAATTAGTTTTGGATAAATTTTTCACAAGTATACTAGTTTGGGATTTTGGTGACCCAAAAATTGGTTTGGAGTAAATATGCCATTGGTGTACCAGTTTGAGTTTTTTCATGATATTAACCCTACATATAATGAGATGATTGGACCTCTTGAAATATTTTCAAAATATAATCACAGTTACATTCGTCGACGTGGAACTTTAGAACATGAAATGAAATTAAATTATTCCACAAAAATAGGCTGTTTATTAAGATCGTGAATGACAATTATTCCGTTTCATAAATTAATTTCTAGCAAGAAATAGGTTTTTCTATTTCTGTTCTTGGACGAGTTTCCGAGAAAAAAATACATTTGATAACGACACAAAATTTATATTCCCGAAACAAAAATTTGTTAGATAACAGTACAAAATTTTTCCCTCTAGGGTGGCAAGCGAGTGGACGGCGGGCGAATGGCGGTGGCAGACGGCGAAATGTGGATGGTGGTAGCGAATGGCGAGCGGTGGATGGTGACGCTGCTAGTGCGGAGGACGACAACTGGAGGCGGCCGGCGTTGGGTAGCAGCGGGAGGGGGGCGGCGGTTGACGGCGATGCGGCCAATGCGGAGGATAGCAGCTGGAGGCGGCTAGTGTCGAGCAGCGGCGGACGACAGCGAGGGCCGAGGCGGCGGGAGGAGGGCGAACGGTGGCAGCGAATGGCGAGAGGCGGACGATGGGGGAAGGAAGCAGTGGACAACAATGTAGCTAGTGTGGAGGATGCAGGCTAGAGGCGGCCGATGTCGGGTAGCGGAGGGAGGCGGAACGGCAAAAGGAGGGAGGTGGCGGGAGAAGGGCGGACAGTGGCAGCGAATGGCGGGTGACAGACTGTGGGGGGAGGCAGCGATAGACGGCAACATGGCCAGTGTGAAGGACGGTGGCCAGCATCGGGCAACGGCAGGAGGTGGGTGACGGCTTGCGGCGAGAGGGGGGTGGCGGCGAGAGATGGTGGCCGACAAGCGGCAACCCACAATGGGTGGTAGTGGAAGGAGGGTGGCAGCGGGAGGAGAGTGGCCAACGGAGAGAGATGGTGAACGGCGGGAGGCGACGACCGATAAGTGGACGGTGATGGGCAATGGGTGGGCGACCGACTAGTAACGAGGGCGAGTGATGAAATGGCTCATTTCTCATTTCTGTTCTAAACATAGTTCTGAAATTAAAATTTGTTCCACAAATTGAAAAATGAAATTGCATTACCGAACGGATTTCTATTCCAAACTTGTTTCTGGATCAGAAAAATAGAAACAGAATAGTTACCATTCGCAGCCTAAGTGTCAATGAAATTTCATTAATTTCAGATTGATAATCATTCTGTTTCTCTATTTTTCTATTTTTTTTTTCTAGAAACAGGATTGGAATAGAAATCCGTTTGGTAAAATAATTCCATTTTTTTTATTTCTAGGACAAATTTTGGCCAAAAAATAGAATTAGAACAGAAATGAAAAGTTCAATTTTTTTTTACTTTTTTATTTGTAGAACATAAAAAGAAATAACAACTCGCTTTTATTGCTTGCCCTTACTGTCCACCGCTGCCCACTCGTCGCTAGCTGCCGGTCGTCCACCGCCACCTGTCACTACTCGCCGGCTGTCTGCCGCCCACTGCTACTGCTCACCGGCTATCCGCCACCACTACTCGCCCACCACAACTCTCTTGTCCCTCGCTATTGCCCATTGCCGCCGCTCGCCAGCCATCCGCCATCGCCGCTGCTCGCTGTCTATCCATTGTTCCTCATCGCTCATTGCCACCACTGCTCGCCCACCTCTCCCCGCCGTTGCTCATTGGCCATTCATCGTCGTTCGTTGCCATCGCCGTTGCCGCTCATCGGCCGATAGGAATAGAAATTTTGCACTGTTATCAAATGAATTTCTATTCCGTGAACAGAAATTTTGTGTCATTATCAAATGTAAAAAAGGACCCGAACTTCATGAAAATTGCAAAACCAATTTGGTCATTGAAACTGGAAATTTTTGGATCAAACTGACGTCCTCATCACACACAAATTGGACTATATCTTAACATGAAATTGAATGAAATTTTGAGGTTTCATACATCAACACATTTTCTACAACTTTCATGAAAGAAGTTTTTCTAAATGACGAAATTTGTAAAAATCTTAGAACGTGCATAGGTCAGCCTGAAATCGTTTTTTACAGACAGAAAACGCAACTTCGAGCATCAATCATGCGAATCTAATCCGCATGGAATTTTGTGAAAACTTATGCTAGAAAGATTTGAATGTATTCTACGACTTTTATGAAAGAAATTTTTTCGGATAATGAACATAGAAAATAAAAAAAATCGTTGAACCAAGCATGGTTATTCAGAATAGCATAAGAACAGAACAAGAGATAAACATTATAGATTCTGATCTAAGATCACGAAGAGTTTTTTGCCTATCAAATGATGTCCATTTTATGCATGCGACCTATCAAATCGAAGCTCAGGAAGTCTAGATCAAATCTTTAGTCGAACACTTTTTCAGATTTTGACATATTCGAACTTAAATCAATAATGGAAGCACACTGACTTCTCAGTATACAAAAATCACAGAACATGTGGTGATATGCATACCTTGTTCGAAAAGCTAAATGAGCTTGCACGAGCTATCCGGATTGTGTATTCAGTTCAATAATACCACGGAATAGCCTCGGAAAGCTCAACGAGTTACTGAGAATGAAGTACAAAGATCAAAGTGAGAACCGGTTCAATAAAACTCGATTGCACAGTTGGTAGAAAATCATATGAAGATGAGTGTCTCGGTGGTCGTCCACCACGTTTTCAAGGACAAGCTGAGGGGACCAGTCACAAGTTTCGAGGGACCAGCGGAGGTCGTTGGACCGCTTGAATCGTCGCGAGAAGCGGCTGAACAGCTGATGATGCCGAGAGAGAAAGTTGATTGGACCGAAGGGCTCCAGCGATGATCCGACGAGGCTGGTGTTGCGACAGCCTTGGGGGAGGTGTGAGGATTGTCAGAGGGGCAGAGGTCCACTAGAAAGAGGCTGGCGGCCAGTCGATTTGGGTTATGGAAGGAACCAGCTAGAGGGAGAGAGAGAACTAGACAGATATGAGAGCTAGAGAGAGAATTCAAATCTGAAAATGGCCATCCCCACCCCCCAATTTTTGGAGGGAAAAATAAATATATGCCCCCTCTAATTTGAACTGTGGCCCTTAGATTAATCCAATAACTCATAATACTTCTTTAATGATTAAGTTGTTACTCCATTAGTTGGATAATAAGGGCATTTTAGTAATTCTAGGATCCAAGGGAGAGTGTTTGGCCGACCACCCCTCATGGTGGTTGGATGTGGCCGGAAATCAGCCATCCTCGCCAGATGGCTATACTCGCCGGTCGAACTAGCTGGGCCGGTTCGAGCCGATTAAGGCTAGTTTGAACCGGTTCGGTCAGTTTGGCTAATGTCAATGTAAATTAATATGTGCAATCTAATCCAATTTATCATTTGGAGGACCTAATTGCAAAGAATTCGTGTCCAATTGACCAATACATGAGTTGAATTGAGGAATAAACTCAAATCCAGACAATTAAACTCAACTAAATTCGCTTTTATTGTCTCAATTGATCAAAATTATTCGAATTATACCATGGGTAATGCTAATTTCATCCCAATTGCTTTGTCTCGTATAAATTGGGGATTTTCACCAATTGATGCAATTTGTGGGAATTTTTGTTCTAATTGGGTCAATTAGATCAATCTAGCTTAATTTTGCAAGTCATTATTTGGCCAAATTGATCAAATTGGCTTGGACCATGTGAATTTTCCAAAATTGGTGTTGGATTTGAGTTTCAAACAAGAAAATGGACCCATTCATGGTTTAATTGCACAAATCACGAAGAGCCAATTGGAATCATGGATTATGGCTCAAATTGGGGATTTTTATTCTTGGCTTGCAATTGTAAAATTGGTTTAAATATTGAATGTGAAAGGACTTCTAGATCAAACATCGTGAAGAAAGTTATTCTAAAAAGTGATTAGAAATGAAGTAATTTTTTTTGGCCGATTTGAACCAAAATCTGCAAATTGGGGAAAAATGGTTCCAAACCGATTTTTGTAAAATTGTTGATGACAAAGTGAAATTAAGCTAAAAAGTAGTTGATTTAGGGGTTTTTAATTTTTTTAAATTTTTTTGGATAAAGTGTTAACCTAAAGTCAACATTTTAGTGAATAGTCACTAAAATGTCAATTAATCGGTCAAACTTTGAATTTTTTTTGAAAATTGATAATGCAAAAGTGAAATTGCCACTATTTTGGGGCTTGTTATGCAAAAAACCAAATTTTGACTTTGGGTTGATTTTTCGGTCGAAGTTTAACCTAAAGTTAACTTAAAAGTCAATTTTTTTGAAAATAAAGTGCAAAAACTAGAAAATAAGATGTTAATGCTAATTCAAATGTTAAATGACTCTTTTTGGTTGAGAAATAGGTTTCGTTGTAATCAGAAACCCTAATATCAAGTTTTTAGCTTTTAAAGACCCGTTGACTAAAAATCAAGTGTCAACACCTCCATAGTAGAAATGGACTTCATATGGACCAGACTCATCCTCATCAATATGTAAATCATAGCATTGAGGCCTTGTCACATACTTCATGACATTCTTTGCATTTCTCTCTTTGAAACTAGCATTGATGAACTTAATATTGCGGCAGAATGACGATTTTCCAAAGCCTTTAGAAGGAAAATGGCCGCTTCCCATCTACGTTGCCTTATGATGACCATTCGGTTGTGTATTCATTATCTCTCCAGCCCAAAGTATTTCAGAAGCAGCTCCATCTAGAGAAATGAATATTTGTCTAGACCAGTTTCCCAAATCTGACATCCGCGATGTGCAGCCACCAATCCCCACTATCTTGATTATGCAATTATCCCTTTGTTCAAGAGATAGAAGACTGAAAGTATGTGCACTTATTTCTTTTGAATATATGAGTATTACAAGAAGAAGGAAATGGAGACAGTCATGGATAGGCTACGCATTTCAGCCTAAGGTTGTTTTATGTCACCTGAAATATGGTTCTCAACTTCTCATTACCTTGATTATGGATACATATATGTTATGTTGCTGTCCACTATAGAAGGAGATAGGTCTAATTGGAGATCCTAGAGCAAATTTACGATAAACTTGCACGAACCCAGGACATTTAAAATTGTAACAACCATTGTCTTGATAGTCATCAGCCTAGAATCCCTCCTATATATACATGTCAAGGCTGTTGACACATGATTTTTAACTGACGCGTTGTAAAGTAAAAATTTTGAGATTAGGGTTTCTAACCGTGAAATAACTCAATTCTCAGCCAAAATGAATTATTTAACATTTGAATTAACATTAGCCATTCATTTTCCAGCTTTTTGCATTTCAATTTCAAAAAGTCAAAATGTTGACTTTTGAGTTGACTTTTTTGTCAAACTTTGTCCAAAAGTCAACCGAAAGTCAAATTTTAGTATTTTGCATGAAAAACCCCAAAATAGTGTCAATTTCAATTTTGCACAATCAATTTTCAAAAAATTCAAAGTTTGACCCATTAATTGGCATTTTAGTATAGAGGTACTAAAATGTTCTTTTGGCCAACACTTTGTCCAAAAAAATTGAAAAAAATTCAAAACCCCTAAATCAATATTCCTTTTTAGCTTAATTTCACTTTGGCATCATTAATTTTACAAAAATCGTTTTAGAATCAACTTTTTCTCAATTTGCGGAATTTGGTTTAAATCGGCCAAAAATGAAAATTTTTCATTTTTAGTCATTTTTTAGGACAATTTCCCTCACGACATTTCATCTAAATGTCGTATTAGATCCAATTTTCAAATCAAATTTAGAATTCCAAACCAAGGGTGAAAACCCCCAATTTGAGCCTTAATTAGGGATTCCAGTCGATTCTTCATGATTTGCATAATTAAGATAAGGATGAGCCTAATTTGTTATATGAAACTCAAATCCAAAATTAATTTTGGAAAATTTATATGAATGTAAGTCAATTTAAATAATCTAGCAATCCAATGATTGAGAAATCTAAGAGTAATTGGTGTCAATTAGTGTAATTCAACTTGGCCCATTCTAGACTAACATCCAATTTGATAAATTGAGGTTCAATTTGGCCAATTTGTACTTGTATTTCAAATTGATTCAATCTAATTTAATCAAATTCAATTCAATTGGGTCAATCAATCATGATAGAGATGGAAATTACATGAAATTGGAACGAAATTAAGCCAAGAACCAAACCGGTTCAACCCGGTTTAACACTGGAATTGAACCAGCCCGATCGGGCCGATCATTTCCTGGCCAAAATTTCGGCGGTCGGTGGTCCATTCTGACCGGCAAAGGCTAGCTGATCCCTTTGTGTCTAAACTTACAAAAATACCCCAATTGAAATTACAAAAATGCTACCATAATCAATTTTTAACCAATTTTCTTAAGGGATAAGCAAATTTCCTTAGGGATTAAGTAAACAATCATGACCATCCATTAATAATGCATCATAGCTAGTCATGGCCACGGTTCGGAACTGGCCGGTTCCGGTTCGTGGCCACATGTGAACCGGAACCGGACCCGCCCCTAGCGGTTCCGGTTCCGGTTCCGGTCCGGCCGGTTCGGATTCGTAATTTAAAAATTTTAAAAATAAATTATGAAATAAAAAAATAAATAATTATAAAAATATAAAATAACGAATTATTCAATATAAATTAT
Organism: Syzygium jambos; assembly: GCA_031216235.1. Classification (NCBI taxonomy): domain Eukaryota; kingdom Viridiplantae; phylum Streptophyta; class Magnoliopsida; order Myrtales; family Myrtaceae; genus Syzygium; species Syzygium jambos. The sequence continues at coordinate 1,966,639 of CM062227.1, read as the reverse complement.
AATCAAAATGAAAATTGTAGGGGTGATCGGTTATCGGTCGGAGCCGGGAACCGAACCGGTAAGACCGGTCTTTTAATTTTAGAACTAGGAACCGGACCGGCAAACCATAGAACCGGGAACCGGACCATTGGTCCGATCCGGTTCTAAGCGGTCCAATGGAACCCTTTGCTCTTAATTAGCAAAGGATCGTAGCCACAAAAGGCATACAACTTCACATGCTCATGGCTTGGCTTGGCTTGGATTTTATAAACAATCCCTTTGATGGTCTCTTCATTCCCATTCGATGTGGGACCCTTGGCATTTGCATGAAGACAAGCCAAAAGTCTCATATTAAAGGCGTTCAAGGCAAACCGAGAGTCCCACATTGAATGGGACTGAAGAGACCATCAAAGGAGTTGTTTATAAAACCCAAGCCAAGCCTTGTAATTAGAGTTCAATACACCCAAGCCAAGCATTGCATTTGGAGATCAATGCACTTACAATGCATGGCAATTAGAGTTCAATTTGTTTTATAAAAAAATTAAATAATGAAATTTTTTTTAAAAAAATTTCATTATTATTATTATATTTTTTAAATAATTTGGAACCGGAACCGGAACCACCTGTTCCGGTTCCAAAATTGTGGAACCTGAACCGGGCCCGTAGGCTACGGGCCGGTTCCGGTTCCGAACCGTGGGCCCGGTCAACGGGCCGGGCCCGGGTTTGACCGGGCCAAAACCGGCCCGTGGCCATGACTAATCATAGCCATCCATTATGCCATGTTATGTATCCTTAGCCCTTAAATAATATTCTTAACTCTTAAAGAAGCAATTTGAGCCATTTGATCAATCTAAGGACTATCATTTAAACTTGGGGAAGGTATATAAGGATTTTCCCTCCAAAAATTAAGGGGGGCCCATTTTCAAATTCATTTTATCTCGCTAAACTCTCTCTCTCTCTCTCTCTCTCTCTCTCTCTCTCTCTCTCTCTCTCTCTCTCTCTCTCTCTCTCTCTCAGCCGAATCTATTCCCGTTTGGTCTAATTGCTCATCGGCCGGTTCCCGACATGCTAGATGTATGTCTAGGCTCGAACTTTATGAACGGCGGGTAGCACATAGTGAACACTTAGACCCTATTTTAAGGGTTAACAGATATAAGTCATTATTTTCTGAATGCAAATGGTGGCTCGTTATCGTTAACCATTAATCAATCAATGGTAGTTGATTAAGTAGGTGGGATGATCAGAATGCATATAAAATAAAGGCTAACCTCGAGGCCCATTCTTGAGTTGATGCTTGAATATTCGTGCTTTACCTTGTTTGAGTGCCACTTGAATGAATGGTATGACTGTAAAACTGACACCTGTAAGGCGGTCCATGGAGAAGATAGCCAAACAACTTCGAAGATGGTGGTTAAAGACCGATATCCAATTTGGTCTCGATTTGTACTGTCGCGACCTAAAATTTCTCAGGCTAATGGATTATTAAGACTAAGCCTAAATCGGGCCCTCCCAAGCCCTACCAATTCGCAACTTAATATTTAAGTTTTTAACATGCAAAAGTTTTCATACTTGGAATCGCCACTAATCTATTTGTGGTATGTCGATTAGAAACCTAAATAAAAATATAGGGAGACATGTTTTATTTCTACGAACTAGAGATTCTAAGCTCGGGGACTTGATTACGCTAGATCTAGTCTAACGTCATTTCGGTACCTTTTCTTTCAAAAAATGTTTATGCAGGCAGTCTGGATCCATTTTATTGCCTAATCGCTAACATGTGAGATGTTCATGCAGGTGCGCTAACCATCAATTTAATACCCAAGAAAGCAGTAAATAAATAGCAGGATAGCATACCTTAAAGCCACGTAAGCATCTACATTGTTAATAGAAAATCACACAGACAGTCCTAATATGATTTCTAATTAACAAAGCAAGGTACTTAAGGTGTTCATTAGGGTTTGCGCTTTATTAAAATGCAAACTAACCTATATGCAATGACGTGAAAAAATGACATGCGATTAATGCAACCTAGCATGCGAACTATATGTCATGCGACGACGTGACCTAATTCTAATGATGGACAAATGATTTATTTTTTGGTATTTTTCCGATGAAATTCGGAATTAGAAAATAATGAAAATTTATTATCTAGTGCAAGATATTATCCAATTCACTTTCGGAAATAAACTAGGTCAAATCCTAATTTAAATTGGAATATGATCTTAACTAGATAAACCCTATAAAAGCATGCAATCTATTAAAAAAACCCTTACCTTGATCCTATCTAATCTTTTTGGGAGATTCAAATCAAATCAAAACAAAGATTCAAACCAAAATCAAAGATAGCATCTAATCACCTAAGATATCATCCATATCCATTCAAATTTGGAAAATAAATTGACAAATCATATCTCGGGCATGAGGATTGGATTGGCCAATTTTCAATGCAATCGCAAATCGTATCTCGGGCGGGAGATCGGATTGACGATTGTCTGCGCGATCGCGAATCATATCTCAGGCGGGAGATCGGATTGGCGATCATAGCACGTTATGAAATTCCTAATTTAAAGGCTATCATGGAATTTTCATGGATATGATAATATTATTCAATGGTCCAAACAAGATTGCGACTTCACCCATTAGGCAACAAAATATATCAAAATCGAATTAATAAAAATTCTTAGCTAATTCGTGATATCACCTGGATAGCGTTTCCAAATTCCAACTTGATGGGACAGCTGGAATTGCTGAAAAAACCCGCAAGAAAGCGAAGCAATATTGTTACGGCAACGGCTGCGAAGCTCCTGGATTACCAGCAAACCAATTGGGACCGTGGCTGTTGGCTCGCGGACTAGGTACAATGAAGCCTTGTCAGCGGCGACACTGGATCCGGTTCGCTGGACGTTCACCTGGAGGTTGCTGGACTATCTTCGCGTATTCCGTGTGATCGTTGATGTGGCTGAGATTTGCTGGGAATTGCGACGAGATGCTGTAGGTAAGCTTTGCCGAGCCTGATGGTTTGCTAGATGGAAATTCGGTGCGAGCTGGGGCAAGAATACATCACGACAACAGCAAAGAAGAATAGCACAAGTAGGGACAAAGCATGACCGAACACAGGGAACACAACATGCGGCTCCAGTAACATGTCTCGTATAAAAACCATCATAAAGAGAAAGCCAGACTCTCTCTTCACGTTCTCTCTCCGGTTTTCAGAATATCCGCTCACATAAGTTTTCCTTCTCAGTGTATTCTCTCTTTCTCAGAATTGTGGCCGCCGTGTATTCATTGTGTGGCCTCTTTTCTACTCACGATTTTTTTCTCTCTCAATGGTGACCCCCCCGCATGTCAAGTCTGTGGCCCCCTTTTTATATGTAAAACAACATAGAGCCCCCAAGGACAGAACGTGACGCAGCTTCCACTTGTGGATGCATTGAAATATATATATTTTTATTCTTTTCCTTCTTTTGTTATTTCTCCAGAACCCACATCTTCTTACCAATCCTTTCTTTCCTTTCTTTAATCCCTTTGTCCACAAGTTTGTATCCACCAGCTTGAGTGAATCCTCTTTCCTTAATTCTTGCTCTAATAACGCTTTGCTTTCCAATTGTTTCTTGACCCAAAGATTTTCATGATATTTTCTCAATATTTCCTAATCCAATGTGCCACACGCGCAACGCACATGTCAATCTTGACCACTTGAGGGAATAACGAGTTGGGCCGAATCTTTAATTCACACGGGCTTGATCCAATTAATTCCATTAGGTTCAGAACCTCTGTACTTGAGTCCATTAACTCCAGTTCAATTAAATTTTGTTAAGCCCATCCGTCACTAGTCCGATGCAAATGCAATTACTTAATAAATGTTCTTAAAACTAAATGCTATGTAATTTAACTTTAATATTTTTGTTAGGGACTAAAATTTAATCCCTAATTTTCTGTGCAATTAATCACTAAATGATTAGTTAAAATTTAGGTGTCAACATATACACAATTCGTGTTACCCGACCATATCTCAGGTCTTTTTATTCGTGTTGTATTAAACACCCAACGAGTTGCGGATTTTTCTTTCCTTGCACTTAGAATAGCTTTGTCTTTTAATACTTTGTGTGTTGACTTCACGCATCACCATTTCAACACATAAAAGTGAAATGCATTATCATATAGTGGACTTAGACTTTAGCATGAAAATGGTAAAAAAATAAAAATAAAAATAAATGCGTGACAACTTAGATAACAACGCTATTAAGTTTAACGGTAGCGAAATGGTGTTAGTGGAAATATTAACGTAAGCTAGTCTTTGAACCCATGATCTCTGGTTTTTGTGTAAATCAAAATGAAACTCCCGTGTTTCGGTTGGGTATTCTAGCCGACCCTCAACCTAGACTAGTGGCGACTTCTACTTCCTAAAATGATAAAATCAATCCACTGTCACGCAAGGTATGGATTTGGGGAAAATCCACATTCATGATCAATGGACCGTACGGATGGCTAAAAGATTGATGATTCGGTAAGCCGTCTTTTATGATGTTTCATTTGGACCGTTTTATGAATACTTACCTCTAAACCCTCTTCATCGAGTTCAACCCTTGAGAGGTGGGTCGCGACAAAGTTTTGGTCTAGAATCTTGCAAGTTATAAGTTTTGAAATTGTTAAAGAACTCACACTCCAATATATGAAAGCCCTTGTCCATATGTCGAAACTAGAACCTTTATTTACTTGAAGTAAAGAAGAGGTTAAAGAGCTTTGTGGAATTAGGATACATGGTCAATTTCAGTTATATCATTATTTGAAATTATGATGCAATACGAGTGCTTAAATCATCGATATAAGAAGGGGTAATTGATGAGCCTTTATGTTTGAGAATTGGAGATTCATTGAATTTAATGGAAAATAGATAAGTTCCTATGTTGGTTAAAAAATGAGTGGCTAATGCTAATTTAAATGCTAAATAACTCTTTTTTAGTTGAGAAATAGGTTCTATCGTAATCAAAATAATCTAATTATTTTTACTTGTATGACGTCCGCTAAAAATCAAGTTTCAACAATTGCAAAGATTATCTCTCATTAGTTGAATTTGAATCACTAAGATAGATGATATGGCTCATGGATGGCTAAGACGTGCTCTTGATAAATGTCTAAGATGGTTTGCTTAATCATTAAGGAAATGCTCTAATTAATATAAATTTGATGCATGGCATTCAGGGGCATTTTGGTTATTTCACTAGGGGGTAATTTGGTTATTCCATTTATAAAGGAGAGGGGCTTGGTCAACCAAGGCTCAAGGTGGCCGGTAGTGGCCGGAATGACTTCCTCACTGGTTGGGTCGGTCGGACCAATCGGGCCGGTTCAATGTTAAAATTGGGTAATTTAGTCCAATTTTTTTTCTGGAGAACCTAATTGCAAAGAGTTATCATCAAATTATCAAAGGAACGGATCACATTGGAATAAAACAACTCAAATCCAATCGATTATTCAATCAAACTCGTTTCTGACACCTTAATTGAATGAGTTTGTTCAAATTATATCGTAGGCAATGTCAATTTCATCTTGATTGATTTGCTTCACACAAATTGGGAATTTTCAATCAATTGATGCAATTTTTGCAATTTTTGTTCCCAATTGACAAAATTGATTTCAATTAAACTCAATTGACTTGAAAAGCAATCAATTAATTCAATTGAATGGGTTTAAAACACTCTAATGTGCTCAAATTGACTTTGGCATAATGACTTGAATTGAACCCAAAAAAGAAATTGGAGCTTAATCATCGAATGAAGCTCCATTCATCAAATTAACCCCAGGATTGGAATGGGTCACGTCGAATTACATCAATTGAACCAAGTTAACTCGATTTCACAAGTCTTTGGTTTGCCAAATTGATCAAATTGACTTGAGTTCATGTAAAATTATCAAAATTGATGTTAGATTTAAGTTGCATATAAGAAGATGGACTCATTCGTGGTTTAATTGCACAAATCATTAAGAACCGACCGGAACTCCCAAATAGGGTTTAAATTGGGGTTTCTTACTCTTGGCTTTGAATTCTGAAATTGGCTTGAAATTGAATATAAGACGATGTCTAGATCAAATGTTGTGAAGGAAACTATCCTAAAAAATGACTAGAAATGAAGTAATTTCATTTTTGATCAACTTGAACCAAAATTCATGAATTTGGGATAAGTTGATTTTGAGCTGATTTTTGTAAAATTGATGATACCAAATTGAAATTAAGGTAAAAAGGAGGTGATTTAGTGTTTTTAAATTTTTTCAATTTTTTTTCGAGAAAGTGTTGACCAAAAGTTAACATTGTAGCAGTTAGTTACTAAACTATCAATTAATGGATCATAGTTTGAATTTTATGAAAATTGATAGTGCAAAAGTGAAATTGACACTATTTTGGGGTTTTTCATGCAAAAACCCAAATTTTGACTTGTGAGTGATTTTTCGGTCAAAATTTGACTAAAAAGTCAACTCAAAAGTCAACATTTTGACTTTTTGAAACAAAGTGTAAAAAACTTGGAAATGAAAGGTTAATTATAGAAAAAATGTTAAATGACTCTTTTTGGTTGAGAAATGGGCTCTGTCGTGATCAGAAACCGTAATTTCAAGTTTTTACATTTATGAAATGCATTGACTAAAAATTAATTGTCAATAAAGCCATAGAACAGACCTCCCTGGTGTGTACATTATGTCCAAATAGTTTGGAAATCGTGTGAGGAAATTATTGTTCATTAATGTTTTTGGAAGTACAATCAGATTGGTTTTGAGATGCATTGTCCGGTTGGAATTTCAGTTGATGGGCTGGCAATAATTTGAAAATCAGTTGCAAGTTTCCACGAGAGCCTCAGGAAGTTCATGTGTTAGCATATCTCCCTTAACATATGACAAATTAAATCTGGAACGTTAATCTTGTCATTTTATTTTTCTTCCAGGTTTCGGTATATGAAAAGGGGTAGATTCTCAAGAGAGGCTTTGCAGCTTTGCCTATTTTTTGCTGCATCTTCGTCTATTAGTTTTGGCAATTTTATGTATTGTTAACATAATTTTTTGGATACTGGAGTTTCATTACCATTTTTGAAAAAGAGGGAATTGGAGAGTTCTTTGCCCTTTGGCACTGAAGCAATTTCACTCATTACCATTACCATATATATTGTATATGGGGTGAATTCCAAAAAAAAACTTACAACTTTAGGTCAAGTCTCAAATCTACACCGAAGCTTTTTTTGTCTTAGAAAAAATCTCAAACTTTAGGTCCAGTCTCAAATCTGCCCTGAACATTTTTTTGTCTAAAAAAAAATCCCAAACTTTAACTTCAGTCCCAAATCTGCCCTGAATTTTATTTTGTGTAAAAAAATTAGCAAATTTTATTTATTTTAAAAAATATGCCCCCGCTATCCGGTCCCAACTTCATGTAGCACTTTGACGTTGTTAACAAATCCACATCAGCAAAATAATGGGGCGATAGGTACATGCCGATGTTGTATTTCCACTTCGATAGCAAATCCAACCTAATAAAAACTATTGACCGATCTAGGATATGAGTGACATTCTGAAATTCGACCAATTTTCGGGATTCATGAAATGAATATTTCTTCGATGCACTTTTAATAAAATCTTACTCGGAAATTGATCACTTTCGAGATACTAACCGTTAGGGAAATGCTAGCTAGGAATTAAGTACGTGGACCTAAGAACTTGATCATGGATTGGCACTTCGACCATAAGATTGACGACGGAATATTTTGTACCATTATAGACCGATCCAAGGATGGCTATGGAACGATTCGCAAATCTTATACGATTGAAACGCAGGTGATTCTGCTTAATCATTGTATGAGTTTTGAACGATCCTAAACCTAATTCAAAAGATCGTGTCTTTCAGAACTAGTGATTGACCCTCGCAATTACATGACAATCAAGATCATCATGGCTCAAGTAAACTTGGATGTGGCTCGATGTCATCGGCCACGTGTCGATACGCATAACTCCTAAAAGCCGCTCGTTAGTTTGAGATACACTAAAGTTGTGATTGTTGGATTTTGGCCATTAATTAGAATCAGAATTGGGATGCTGAATTTTCAAGATTTCCATGACTAATTTATCGGACGTCATCTCATTTAGCATGGCCAACTATCGGATCGATTGGAATTATCGAAAAAATCGAAATTTGGACCGGGAGTGGAAAAAGACCATTTTGCCCCTGGGTTAATTGAGCACTTTTGAAATATTGAAGGGCAATTCGGACAAATACATTTCCCTCCATAAGCGAAAATTTGGACAAGAATGCCCCCTCTCCTTATTGCTTATTCCTTAGTTGCCCTTGGATATTTTCCCTATCTTGCCTTAGAAGACTCATTTGTGGCCTTTGGATCTTTGATGAGATTGATAGGTTGATCTTGGCCCTTGATTTATGTGAGTGGGGTGGGTAGATAATATTTGACCTTTGACCCTCTCTTTCTCTTCTTATTCCCGGAGCTCTCTCTCTCTCCCTCCTTAGAATCGACCGAAGCTCCAAGCACCATCACCTCCACCTTGCTTCTCCGGTTCAGATGCCACCGGACTCGCCGCCTGAATCACCGGCCAACCACCCGTCCAGCCGCCAGAGTGCGCATTGTTCACAAAAGCTTGAACTAGCCCAGAAACCAATTGGAAAACGCCCATTTTCCCCTCTTTCTCTCTCTCTCTCTCTCTCTTTAGGCCTCACTCCTGGTACCCCGACCACCACCATTTTGTGCTCGTTCCAACCATCCTAGCCTGGTCACCAGAAAGCCGCCGGATCTTCCCGTCCAGCCCTGTTCACCGCCGGAGTTCAGTTTGCCTGTTTACTAGTTTTCTTGCTTAAATTCTTGGTCAGTGACTTCCTAATCCTTAGTTAGGCTAGTGGATTACTAATGGCATATCTAAGGATGGATTAGGGGCTGTGAATAGTTGGTTTAGGGGTTGTATAAGCTTGATTTGCTTAATGGTGCAAGTTGATGATTCTCGAATTTCTGGTTGTTACTTTACCTATGCGCTTTGTTTTTTTTTTTTTTTGTGATCATTATGGGCCGAATCTGAGAAAGTGTTCCCCATGGAATTTGTTCCCAACATCTTGAGGTATAACATACTTTAAATTCAGAATTTTTGGAAGTTTTTTAGGGTCATTCGAAAGTCGGTTTTTGGACTGTCTCAGGGCTATTGGAGTTACTGTTTACCCGACATTCTTGTCTTTCCGATTTTTTATAAAATTTTCTAGACCTTATTTCAACAAGCTTCCTTCACAAAAATTGTTAAAAACACTTGTTTCTATGACATATAAAAATTTCGGATTTTTCCAAAGTGATTTGGGTACTGAATGATTTGCATTTTGATGGTCTGAGGGGCTGTTCGAGCGACCCGGATTCTGTTAGGATTTGAGTGTCAAAACGAGGCATTTAAAGTTAGAACTGGATTTTTTGTCCTTCATGAAAAATGTTTATCAAGATGTTTTATACAACACATCCAAATTTCATAATTTTTTAAGTTGATTTACTATTTATTTCAAACAGATTTTGGTCACTATACAACTGCCCATTTGGCCATGATTCTGTGCATACTCGGTTTTTCTCTCTCTCAGGGACTTTTCGGAGATTTTGTTACAAAAGAAAGGCGAGGCTTTTTAATTGATGAGTACAAATTTAGTTGGCATTTGATTAATTCATAAAGATAAGAATCGAAAATAGCTGTTGAGTGTGTGCATGGTCATGACACGGTCCGTCTAGGCAGGGGTTACAGATGATGCCCGACGGGGGTTTAGATGCCATCTCGGCGGGGGTTCTAGATGTTGCCGATCGCGGTGGAGGCCGGATCGATGCTCCTTTATGGAATGCCGTCTGGGCAGGGGTTCCAGACATTACCGTTGCCGAAGTAGCAGGACGATGCCTGGTTACGCCAAAAGACCGGCGAGGGTTCGGTGGCCTAAGGGACCGTTAATAATCTGGACATTTATAATCGTGCGTTATGCATTAGGGAATGCAATGTTCTTGTGTTGCTGTTGAGCATGTCTGGATTAATAACCATTTTATGCACGTTTACGTCATGTGGTTGTATTATGTGCTCGAGGAGCGAATTGTCATGTTATGGCGGTATTCTAACGTGCAGGGCATGTGCATGTGCCAAGGTGAGGTAAGGATGCCTGTGATTGTTTATGGCATGTTGTTTGTTAGAATTGCACGTTTAGGATTGTTCGGAGTACGTGTTAGCCTAAGCGAGGCTTAGGTAGTTGTTTATTGAGAAGTGTTCTCATGATTGTATAACCAAACCATTTCAGACCCACGACCATGACTGATCCAGAGATGCCACCAAAGTACCGTGATGATCTAAGGATGGGTTTATTCTCCTCATCTCTTTTTGGAGTACCTTTTTTGTAGAGGAGTTAAGCTTAACCACCACCCAATCCTTTTTTGTTGTGAGTGGTGTCTAGATGGTGGCCTCTAATAAGGCTTGTAATTGCTTATTTGTGTTTAACGCTATGTTTATAAAATATATTTGTTGATGTATTTCAATTGTCTCTCTATTATCCCGTTGGATTATATGTTGTATGGAGAGTTCGTTTTGCTTTCACTTATGCTATTCGTTAGCGTTCGGTTTGGGTCGGCGACAAATCCTGAGATGTCGCATACTTGACAACCTCGGAGGGATGTTGGCGCGCTCCCGAGGTTCGGGGCGTGACATCCTCGTTTAATTGATATCAGAGTAAGGTCAGCTTGATCCAAGTTTGGTCAAGACTTGGAGTGATAAGGATGATGACTATGGGGTAGTCAGTTAGGGAGACCTGCTTGATCACAAGTTTAGAATGCTTAATACATGCTTCACGATTATGTGCTTGTGATTGCTAGATGCTTGCTTGGTGATATTCTTGGTTGCAGGCGTTGCGAGGAATAAGGTGGGACCGAAACTCTGTTCATTATGTGTCTTTCATGCTTGCTTTGTGGTTGCTTGTCTTATGATTGCCGTTGTGATTTACTACCTAGAATTGCTAGACTTGAGTAGATGGCTTAGGTTTATAATTCTTGGGCGGAATTATAACAGGTTTATGTGTTGGTGAGAGGACCCTATAGGGATGAGCAGCCGAGGTAGAGGGACCAGGGGGACAAGAGGTCGAGGGGGTTCACAAGCTAGAGCTATGGAGGATCCGAGAGTGGATGGGATATTGAGGGCACTTGCGGAAGTTAGAACCTTGATAGGTAGGCAGACTCAAGGACAAGCTGCTGCTGTTGCTGTTGCTGCTGAAGTCGCTACTAATGGGGCTAATGGAAATAATGAGAATAATGGTCATAATGAGAATGGAAATAGGAATCATGGTGAAGGGCAAGTGAATGTGAATAGGTAGATGCCTCAGCTAGTTGAGCAGTTCTTGAAGTTAAAGCCCCCTAAGTTTGATGGTAAAGGCGACCCTGAGGTTGTATCGCTGTGGGTAAAGGAATTGGAAAAGGCTTTTGAGGTACTAGGGTGCATCGAGGAAGAGAAAGTAACCTTGGCGGTGTACCAGCTCCAAGGAAATGTGAGTGATTAGTGGAAGGTCACTAGAGGAAGAGTGTTCCCTGCTGGTACCGCTCAGATTTGGGTTGTGTTCGTTGAAGTCTTCAATGGCAAGTACTTTTCTGAGAGTGCACGGGAATAGAAGATGGCAGAGTTTCTACGATTTCGCCAAAATCAAATATCAGTGGATCAGTACGAAGCAGAATTCGCCAGACTATCTAAGTTCGCACCAAGGATGGTGGAAGATCCTATGGATAGGGCATGGGGGTTTCGAGATGGATTGAAGCCAGAACTTCGCAGTCAGCTGATACTTCTGAATTTGAGGGATTATAATGAACTCTACGAGCAGGTACAAATAGTTGAACAAGATATGACAGAAAGGGCTGCCGCTTCGGGATCGCAGGTTAGGGACAATTGAAACTTTGGAAAGAAGCCTGTGACTGGGAATAGGCGATTTGTCCCTCCCGTTAGGAAAGACATTGGAAAGCCGAACTATCACTCCAGCGCGGCATGTCAATCGTGCGGAAGGAGGTATGGGAATGGCCCTTGCCCAGGTAGAAGTGGAGCTTGTTATGGATGTGGCCAACATGGTCACCAAGTGAGAGATTGCCCGAGCCGACAAGCTAGGCCACCAATGCAACCGCAACAGTCTCGGATGGGAAATTAGGTTGGAACTGCCCCGCAAAATACTCGGAACCGCCCCGCAAAATACTCAAAACCGACCCCCAGCTCAAGGGAGAATCTATGCTATGACTCGCAAAGAGGCGTAAGATGCGCTTGGCGTGGTCACAAGTACGGTCTCTTTATGTGATCATGCTGCTTATGCCTTATTTGATCCATGAGCATCGCATTCATTTGTGTCTAAGCAATTTGTTGATCTAGCTGGCATGGAATTGAAATCGTTAGAAGTAAATTTATGTGTTACCGCCACTGTTAAGGATAAAGTGCTAATCACGTTAGGATGTTCAAACTGTAAAATTGTTGTTGGTGGTAGGGAGGAATTGATTGATTTGGCTGTTTTGGCTATGTTTGATTTTGATGTCATTATTGGCATGGATTGGCTGGTTAGACAGAAAGCCGTTATGGATTGTAGTAATAGGGTGATCCAATTTAATCCAGTTGGTCATCCTAGATATGAGTTTGTGGGAAACTGAGGAGGAACCTCGATCCCTTGGATTTCGTCGCTTGAGGTGACTAAGTTGTTGGACGATAGGTGTCAAGGTTACCTAGCGATTGTGGTTGATTCGTCGATTAAGGAATCGAGGCTAGAAGAGATAGTCGTGGTGTGCAATTTCCTCGATATCTTTCCTAAAAAATTGCCAGGATTGCCACTTGAGAGAAAAGTAGAATTCATAATTGAGTTGGCCCCGGGGACACAACCAATATCTAGAGCGCCCTACAGGATGGCATTATCAGAGTTAAAGGAGTTGAAGGTTCAGATGCAAGAACTACTGGATAAGGGGTTCATCCATCTAAGTACGTCACCGTGGGGAGCGCCAGTGCTGTTTGTAAGGAAGAAGGACGAGTCCTTGCGTTTGTGCATTGAATATAGGCAGTTGAATCAAGTGACTGTCAAAAACAAGTATCCGTTGCCAAGAATAGATGACTTGTTCGATCAACTGCAAGGAGCATCGGTATTCTCCAAGATAGATCTAAGAGCGGGATACCATCAGTTAAGGATTAAGAAGGAAGATATACCGAAGACAGCGTTCCGTACTCAATATGGACATTATGAGTTTACGGTAATGTTGTTTGGATTAACTAATGCCCCGGTTGCCTTTATGGATTTAATGAATCGGGTGTTTAAAGAGTTTATGGATCAGTTTGTTATTGCATTCATCGACGATATCCTGGTGCATTCAAGGAGCCCCGAGGATCATGAGCGACATCTAAGGATGGTTCTATGGATTCTAAGAGAACACGCACTTTATGCTAAGTTTAGTAAGTGCGAGTTCTGGCTCAACTGGGTAGCATTTCTTGGGCATGTAATCTCTGGGGATGGAATTTTAGTGGATCCAACAAAGATTGAGGCAGTCACGAATTGGCCAAGACCGACAACAGTGACTGAGGTTCGGAGTTTCCTAGGACTTGCGAGCTATTATAGATGTTTCGTGGAAAGGTTCTCCGCGATAGCTACTTCTCTAACACGTTTACTCAAGAAAGAATCAAGGTTTGAATGGACAGACAAGTGCGAGAGGAGCTTTCGGGAGCTTAAGCACAAGTTGACTACCGCCCCTATGCTGACGATACCATCAGGTCCCAGAGAATATGAGATTTACAGTGATGCGTCGCTAAAGGGATTATGATGCATGTTAATGCAACATGGAAGGGTGGTTGCATATGCATTGCGACAATTAAGACCTCATGAACTTAACTACCCGGCGCATGATTTGGAACTTGCTGCTATCATCTTTGCACTTAAAATTTAGAGGCATTATTTATGTAGGGAAAGATTTCAAATCTACATGGATCATCAGAGCCTGAAGTACTTATTTTCTCAAAAGGAATTGAACATGAGACAACGTTACTGGATGGAACTCCTGAAGGATTATGATTGCGATATCCTGTACCACCTCGGAAAGGCTAATAAGGTAGCGGATGCACTTAGTTAGAAATCAAGTATTGCGCAGATGATGGTTAAAGAATGGACATTACTCGAAGGGGTGCGAGATTCGGAATTCAAGTTTGAGGTAAGTCAACTCTCAAGTCTGTTAGCTACCTTGAGGATTGAACCAGAGATTCAGGTGAGGATTAAGGCATTACAATTTACGGATCCTAAGATTCAAAAGATTTTGCAAATGGACGAAATTAAGAGAAAGGCTAACTTTCAAGTATCTAAGGACGGAATCTTGAAGTTTCGTGGAAATTTGTGTGTGCCCAATGATGCAAAGCTTAAAGAGGAAATCTTGGTAGAAGCTCACTGTAGCAACTACAGCATTCATCCAGGCAGCATAAAGATGTATCAAAATTTACGTTAGCACTACTAGTGGAACGGAATGAAAGTGGATGTAGCCAAATATGTGGCCAAGTGTTTGACGTGCCAACAAGTAGAGGCACAACATTGTAAGCCCGGTGGACAGTTGCAACCCTTAGAAATTCCCAAATGGAAATGAGAGTATATCACGATGGACTTTATCATGGGTTTGCCAAGGAGTCAGAGAGGTCATGATTCCATTTGGGTTATTGTCGATAGATTGACTAAGTCGGCACATTTTCTGGCAGTGCGAAAAAATTTTGTAATGGATAAGTATGCCAAGCTATATATGTGACAGATAGTCCATCTCCATGGAGTGCTAATGACAATAACGTCAGACAGCAACCCTAAGTTTACCGTAACCTTTTGGAAAAGTCTTCGGACGGCTATGGGGACGAAGCTGCAATATAGCATGGCCTATCATCCACAGACGGATGGTCAGTCTGAAAGGACAATTCAGATGCTCGAGGACATGTTATGAGCGTGCGTTATAGACTTTAAAGGAGGTTGGGAAGAGCAGTTGTACCTTGTCGAGTTTGCCTACAACAACAGTTATCAGCAGAGTATCAGAATGGCACCTTTTAAGGTGTTGTATGGCAGAGCGTGCAGAACTCCAGTTTGTTGGGATGAAGTTGGGGAATGGAGTATAACGGGTCCGAAATTGGTTCAACAGTCAGTCGAAGCAGTTAAGGTTATTTGGGACAGACTTAAGACTGCTTAAAGTCGTTAGAAGAGTTATGCGGATCGGAGACTTAAACCCTTGGAATTTCAAGTAGGAAATCATGTGTTTCTTAAGGTTTCACCGATGGGAGGGTTGTCTCGGTTTGGTAAGAAAGGGAAGTTGGGCTCGAGGTACATAGGTCCGTTGGAAATATTGGAAAGAATCGGAAATCTGGCATATCGTCTTGCATTGCCGCCGAATTTATGTCAAGTTCATAACGTTTTCCACGTGTCCATGCTAAGGAAGTACGAACCGGATCCGACCCACGTGCTGAATTATGAAGTAATAGACGTGGACGACAGGGTATCATACATGGAGAGACCGGTACGGATAAAAGACAGAAAGGAACAGGTTTTGTGGAACAAGACTATTCTGCTAGTCAAAGTAATCTAGGAGCATCACGGAACAGAAGGAGCCACGTGGGAAAGTGAAGAGATCATGAGGCGTCAGTACCCCCGGTTATTTGAGTAGGGTAGTTTGGTTATAAATTTCGAGGACGAAATTTTTGTAAGGGGGGAAGAATTGTGACATTCTGAAATTTGACCCATTTTTGGGATTTATGAAATAAATATTTCTTCGATGCACTTTTAATACAATCTCACTCGAAAATTGACTACTTTCGAGATATTAACTATTAGGGAAAGGCTAGCTAGGAATTAAGTACGTGGACCTAAAAACTTGATCATGGATTGGTACTTCGACCATAAGATTGACGAGGGAATATTTTGTACTATTATAGACCGATCCAATGATGGCTATGGAACGATTCGCAAATCTTATACGATTGGAACGCGGGTGATTATGCTTAACCATTGTATGAGTTTTGAACGATCCTAAACCTAATTCGAAAGATTGTGTCCTTCGAAACTAGTGATTGACCCTCGCAATTACATGACAGATGAGATCGTCATGGCTCAAGCAAACTTGGATGTGGCTCGATGTCATTAGGCCACGTGTGGATACGTTTAACCATTATTGGATTTTGGCCATTAATTAAAATCGGAATTGGGATGTCTAATTTTCAAGATTTCCACAACTAATTTATCGAACATCGTCTCATTTAGCGTGGCCAACTATTGGATCGATTGGAATTATCGAAAAAATCGAAATTTGGACCGGGAGTGGAAAAAGACCATTTTGCCCCTGGGTTAATTGAGCACTTTTGAAATATTGAAGGGCAATTCGGACAATTACAGTTCCCTCCATAAGCGAAAATTTGGACAAGAATGCCCCCTCTCCTTTTTGCTTATTCCTTAGTTGCCCTTGGATATTTTCCCTATCTTGCCTTAGAAGACTCATTTGTGGTCTTTGGATCTTTGATGAGATTAATAGGTTGATCTTGGCCCTTGATTTATGTGAGTGGGGTGGGTAGATAAAATTTGACCTTTGACCCTCTCTCTCTCTTCTCATTCTCGGATCTCTCTCTCTCTCTCTCACTCCTTGGAATCGATCGAAGCTTCAAGCACCATCACCTCCGCCTTACTTCTCCGGTTCAGACGCCATCGAACTCGCTGCCTGAATCGCCGGCTAGCCATATGTCCGGCTGCCAGAGTGTGCACTGTTCACAAAAAGCCTGAACTAGCCTAGAAACCAACTGGAAAACACCCATTTCTTCCTCTTTCTCTCTCTCTCTTTAGGCCTCACTCCTGGTACCCCGACCACCACCATCTTGTGCTCGTTCCAATCATCCCAGCTTGGTCACCGGAAAGTCGCCGGAGCTTCCCCTCTAGCCTTGTTCACTGCCGGAGCTCAGTTTGCCTGTTCACCAGTTTTCTTGCTTAAACCTTGGTAAGTGACTTCCTAATCCTTGGTTAGGCTGGTGGGTTACTGATGGCATATCTAGAGATGGATTAGGGGCTGTGGATAGTTGGTTTAGGGGTTGTATAAGCATGATTTGCTTAATGGCGCAAGTTTAATGATTCTCGGATTTCTGGTTGTTACTGTACCTCTGCGCTTTGTTATTTTTTTGGTGATCATTGTGTGCCAAATTTGAGGAAATGTTTTGCATGGAATTTGTTCCCAATATCTTGAGGTATAACATATTTTAAATTCATAATTTTTGGAAGTTTTTTGGGGTCATTCGGAAGTCGATTTTCGGACTGTCTCAGGGTTGCCGAAGTTACTGTTCACCCGACATTCTTGTCTTTCCGATTTTTTATAAAATTTTCTAGACCTTATTTCAACAAACTTCCTTCACAAAAATTGTTAAAAACACTCGTGTCTATGACATATAAAAATTTCAGAGCTTTCCAAAGTGATTTGGGTACTGAATGAGTTGTATTTTGATGGTCTGAGGGGCCGTCCGAGCGACCCAGATTCTGTCCGGATTTGAGTGTCAAAACAAGGCATTTAAAGTTAGAACTGGTTTTGTGTCCTTCATGAAAAATGTTTATCAAGATGTTTTATACAACATATCCAAATTTCAGAATTTTTGGAGTTGATTTACTATTTATTTCAAACGGATTTCGGTCACTGCACAACTGCCCATTTAGCCCCGATTCTGTGCATACTCAGTTTTTCTCTCTCTTGGGGACTTCTTGGAGATTTTGTTACAAAAGAAATGTGAGGCTTTTTAATTGATGAGTACAGATTTAGTTGGCATTTGGTTAATTCATAAAGATAAGAATCGGTAATGGCTGTTGAGTGTGTGCATGGTCACGACACGGTCCGTCTAGATGGGGGTTCTAGACGATGCCCGACGATGGTTCGGATGCCGTCTCGGCGGGGGTTCTAGACGTTGCCAATCGCAGTGGAGGCCAGATTGATACTCCTTTATGGAATGCCGTCTGGGTGGGGGTTCCAAACGTTGCCGTCGCTGAAGTAGCGGGACGATGCCTGATTACGCCAGAAGACCGGTGGGGGTTCGGTGGCCTGAGGGGCCATCAATAATCTGGACATTTATAATCGTGTGTTATGCATTGGGGAATGCAATGTGCTTGTGTTGCTGTTGAGCATGTCTGGATTAATAACCATTTTATGCACGTTTACGTCATGTAGTTGTATTATGTGCTCGAGGAGCGAATTGCCATGTTATGGTGGTATTTTAACGTGCAGGGCGTGTGCATGTGCCAAGGCGAGGTAAGGACGCCTGTGATTGTTTATGGCACGTTGTTTGTTAGAATTGCACGTTTAGGATTGTCCGGAGGCATGTGTTAGCCTAAGCGAAGCTTAGGTAGTTGCTTATTGAGAAGTGTTTTCATGGTTGTATAACCAAACCATTTCAGACCCACGACCATGACTGATCCGGAGATGCCACTAAAGTACTGTGATGATCTAAGGATGAGATTATTCTCTTTGTCTCTTTTTGGAGTACCCCTTTTGTGACATCCTTAAATTCGATCCTATTCGGAATGTAATGAAATGATGATTTTAATCGATGCACTATTAGTAATTCTCGCTCTGAATTGATCACTCATGAGAGACTAACCGATTGGGAAAGACTGTTAAGGAATTAAGTACGCATGACCTGAGAACTCGATCAGGGATTGACAATTCGACCATAAGGATTGATGAGGGACAATTTTGAGCCATTATAAACTGATCAAGGGATGGTTATAGAACAATTCGCCAATAGCATACAATCGGATCGCAGGTGATTCCGCTTGACCTTTATATGTATTGCGAACGATCCTAAACCCATTGACTGATGATCGCGTACTTCGGAACTAGTGAGATCCCTCGCAATTACATGACAATTGAGATCATCCATGGTTCGAGAAAACTTAAACATGGTTTGATACCGAATCAACCATGGGTCGAATACGCGTAACTCCTAAAAGCCACCCGTTAGTTTGAGGTATACTAAAGTTGCAATTGATTGATTTTTACCACAAATTAGAATCCAAATTTGGATGTCGAATCTTTGAGGATTTCAAAACTAAATTATTGGACACAGCCACATTGATTTTCTCGTTTACCAGTTTGCTCGAAATTCTCGGAAAAGGATTTAACGGGCCGAGAATTTAAGCCCACGAGGAAGTAGGGAGAAGAACAGCAGAAGTGCCAAAACTTGTGTACGGCGCTCACTTTAGTGCTAAAATTTTCTTTTGGGTCACTTTAGTGCCAAAATTTTTGAAAAACGATCACTTAAGTATCAACTCCGGTTAGTTTGGCCGGAAATCCGACGTGGCATTTTTTTTATTAATTTTTGAAGCAAATGTGGCTCGTCGAAGGTTGAGTCAGCATGCTCAGTCAGCATGTACACATCAAAACGACGTAGTTTAGCATGCACACTTAGATTTTTTAAATATTTTTTTGAATTTTTTCTTTCTTTTCTTTTTTCTTTTTCTTTCTTTTTCTTCTTCAGTCACCGCCGGTGACTGGAGGCCAGCTACGGTCGGCCGCATGGCCTCAGTAACGGCGAGGCCGACCTCGCCATCGCTGGGTTTGGCAACGGCGAGGTCGGCCTCGCCCGGCCATGGCGAGGCTGGCCTCGCCTTCGCTGGGTAAGGCCGTGCCTAGGGGAGGCGAGGCCGGCCCCTGCCAGATCTGGCGGGGTCGGCCCTCGCCCAGGCCACGGTGGCCTCGTCAACGGTCGCCCGGGGGAAGGTGACCCTAGACGAGGCTGCCGTGGCCTAGGCGAGGGCCGGCCTCGCCTCGCCTGGGCAAGGCCCGACCTCGACTTCGAAGAAAAGCATGGCAATTTCTTGAGAATTCGTTTTGGTCCTCTCGTGGGTATTTGCTCCGGCTTCGTGGGTTCCCCGCGTATCGGCTCCCTCTGTCCGAAGAAGCAGGCGTATGATCTCAGTCCTCCCTGATCAGTTTGCCTAAGGGTCTCTGGGGTGATGCTGAGCTTCGGCTTCGAAGCTTCAGAAACGCTGGAGCTCTCTTCTATCTCTTTTCTGGGGAATTCATCGTGCGTGCTTCTTCTTGCTGGAGCTGTGACGAGCAGGGGTGCGAAGAGAGGGACGAAGCTGATGGGTCTTCCGGGTTGATTTGGCAGCTGATCATTTGGGAGTCTCGGAATTTCTTTTTTGTGGGTTTGATCGAGCAATCAAAGGAAATGTTTGGCTGCGAGAATACTTGCTAGGAAGATGTCTCTTAATTCTGTCCTCTGGAGCCGGACCCCTTCTCTCTGCCGTCGCCTATGCCCAAGTGGCCTCAAGGTGTGCTTTTTTCGCTTCTTCCTCCTTAAATTTGCTCAAGAAATGAAGAAAGGTTCCATCTTTCTAAGAGCAAAATGCATCTTCGGTTCTGGGTGTTGTTCGTTCCGTTCATGCTATTGATGGGCACGCCTTGCCCACGCGAGGTGAGGCCGGCCCTCGCCAAATCCGACGGGGCCGGCCCTCGCCCAAGCCACGGCGGCCTCACCGGCGGTCGCCCGGGGGAAGGCGACCCTTGGCGAGGCCAGGCGACCGGCCATGGCCGGTGGCCGGTGGCCGGTCACCGGCCAAATGAAGAAGAAGACAAAAAGAAAAAAAGAAAAGAAGGAAAAAACATAAAAAAATAAAAAAAAATTAGAAATTCGAAATTTACACATGGAAATGCCACGTAAGACTAAGAAATTCAAAATATACATGTGGAAATGCCACGTAGATTAAAATTTTAATTAAAAAAGCCAAGTATTAATTTGGCCGGAATTTCTTGCCGTTGGCACTTAAGTAATCGTTTTTCTCCGATTTTGGCACTTAAGTGATCCGAAACAAACTTTTGGCACTAAAGTGAGCGCCGTACACAAGTTTTGGCACTTCTAGTGTTCTTCTCCCCGAGGAAGTGGGCCGGATGACGGCACATTGGGCCTCAAGCCCAATGTGATTCGGCCACATGGGCCCAAGGCAAACCCAAGTGGCCTAATTTAGCCCATTGAACCCAATTTCAAGCCCAATAGCAATTCAAGCCCAAGTTTGAGCCCATTAGCATTTTCAAGCTCTTTCATAATCCGTTTGAGCCCAAATTTGATTATACGAGCCCGTATGAAATTTTGGCTCGTATACGCGTATAAGTATTTTTATACCTTTGTGAAATTACCAAAATACCCTTCTAGCTTTTATGAGAAAGAAACAAAGGCATTTAAGAGAGAGAAGACTTTTGTGCATTTTTGAATGATGAAAGAGGACTTTGAAGGCTTGCCTTAAATGAGAGAAATATCTCTCTTTTGTCTCTCTTTCCTCACTCTCTCTCTCATTTCATGTCCACCCCCTCCTCTCTCTTTTCTATCTCTCCATTTTCCTCTCAATTTTCACTCTTCTTCCCCGTTTTCTTCCTTTCTCGGCCAAACCTGCAGAACAGCCTTTGGGCTGCTGTTCTTGCTGCTTTACACCACCACTAAACCACCAGCAGCTCGCCGTGTTCGCCTGGAGCCATACGCCGCCCGTTCGAGCCTTTTTCCGCCGCCGGTTCAAGGCTGCCGAGTCAAAAACAGCGGCCCCAAGCTACTGTCCAATTGAGACCCAGTCGTCGTCGTCTTTCCATGTCGATTCCGGACCGTGCAATGCATAGCCCTTGCTACCGCCGACGCACCGGTGTCTCCGGAATTTTAATCAGGTGAGTTATCGCCCTAATCCCTTGCTTAGTAGGTTAAACTTGATTAGAGTAGATTAGTTTAAGTCAATTATGTTTAGTGTTAATTAATTAGCAATTATTTGTTAAGCTATTGGAATATTATATTAATTTTCTGGAATTAAATAATAATATTTTATTAATTTTCGGAATTAAAAATATTATTATTTTATTAATATTTTTGTGGAAATTACGAAATTAAATTGTTTTTATTTTAGGCTTAAATTGTGATGCCTAAGCTAGAATTTTCCTTATATATTGGTTTGTATGCCAAATTGAATTGTTTGGTTATGGTGAAATATAGAATTACGGGTATTTAATTAATAAATCCTGAGGTGTCGGGTTTATTTGTTAAGTTTTATGTGAGAAATATGTTGTGGATACTTGAATATAGAAGCATGCCAAGTTTGGGAAATTATTGTTATGTGCATAATTACGTGTGAATATTTTAGTACATTTTTTTATGTGTGGAAGTTGCGATATTTCAACGTATTATCACGGATTATGTTTGCATCGGCTATTGAAAATTATAATGATGGAACCTGAGTGTTGCTATGTATGCATGATCACCTAAAGGTTCCTTTCATGCCCGGTTATATCGGAAAACTGTATACCGGATGACCTCCAACCTAGGGTTTGGCCGTGGCCCTAACAGGTGTCCCCAATTTGGTAATTGGAAGCTGTCGCTGGTAGCAGGGGAGATGTAGTTGTTCACGAATCGGATTCGGAATGAACCCATTTATGGGATATGCCGTCATTGTGGTTGGGTGAGACGATGTCGTGCCCGATGGGGCGGGACAATGCCCGGATATACCGGAAGACTGCCAACCTGAGGCGAATATTGCGGGTTGTTCCGTAGCCCTTGGTGTGGCTATAATAATTGGAATATGCGTGAAAGATTGTGGTGGCATTGCAATTGATTATGGGATGAAATTGCTAGGCACAGTATGGGACGGGCTGAAGCGATTTCACTTTATAATCAGGACACGTGTGAATGCATTGTGCTTGAGAAGGTTGATGCGTATTCTGATTGCATTATATGCTTATTGCATTATCATGGCATACGGTGAATTATAACGTATAGGGCGTGTGCATCTGCCAAGGTAAGGTAAGGCTGCCTGTGATTGTATTGTGAAGTACCTGTATGTTCTATATTGAGTTGTCTGCCATCGATGTATCGTTGCATGGGTTAGGTACATCCGAGATGATTTGACCTCCTAGTCGAGGCTTAGGTCGTCAACTCGCTGAGATTTATCTCATCCGTTATTGTTAACCACTTTTCAGGTCATTCGATATGAGTACACGTACCGTTCCTTGGGAACTGGCTTTTTGAGGGAGAACACCTTTTGAGGTTATCCTCGTAGATAGAGGAGTTAGGTTAACCCCTACCGGTTCTGGTTGTAATTGGGAAGGTCCGTGTGGCGGACTTGTAATATATTAACCCAATGTATTGCTGATGATGTTGTTTAAATTGAGGTGTATTTTCTTGACTATCCCTGTTGTTGTGATTGGGAGTTTTTAATTCGCTTTCGCATGCATTTAATCGTTAGTAATTCGATTGGGTCGGCGATGCATCCTGAGACGTCGCATTTATAACGACTTTGGTGGGATGTTAGCGCGCTCGAGGGTCGGGGCGTGACACCTTTTGTAGAGGAGTTAAGCTTAACCACCACCCAATCCTTTTTGTTGTGAGTGGTGTCTAGATGGTGGCCTCTAGTAAGGCTTGTAATTGCTTATTTGTGTTTAGCGCTATGTTTATAAATTGTATTTGTTGATGTGTTTTGATTGTCTCTCTATTATCTCGTTAAATTACATGTTGTATGGAGAGTTCGTTTTGCTTCTGCTTACGCTATTCGTTAGTGTTCAGTTTGGGTCAGCGACAAATCCTGAGATGTCGCATACTTGATAACCTCGGAGGGATGTTGGCGTGCTCCTGAGATTCGGGGCGTGACAATATGAAAGTTAGGGATTGTCGCGACCTAAATTTTTGCTCAGGCTAATGGATTGTTAAGACTAAGCCTAACTCGGGCCCTCCCAAGCCCTACCAATTCGCAACTTAGGATTTAAATTCTTAACATGCAAATGTTTTCATGCTTGGAGTCGCCACTAATCTGTTTGCGGTAGGTCGATTAGAAACCTAAATAAAACATAGGGAGATATGTTTTATTCCTACGAACCAGAGATTCTAAGCTCGGGGACTTGATTACGCTAGATCTAGTCTAACGCCCTTTCGGTACCTTTTTCTTTTCAAAAAAATGTTTATGCATGCAGTCTGGATCCATTTTAACTTAGCCACTAACATGTGAGGTGATCATGCGGGTGCGCAAACCATCAAAGTAACACCCAATAATCAAAACATTAAATAGATTGTAAGATTGGGAGAATTACTTACCTCGAAGCAACGTAAGCATCTGCATGGTTAGCTAGAAAATCATATCAACAATCTTAATACGATTTCTAATTAACAAGCAGTTCACTCAATTTTTTTGGATTTTCACTTATTTAAATGAAAGCTAAACTATATGTAATGACGTGCAAAAAATATCATGCGATTAATGCAGCCTAACATGCAAACTATATGTCATGCGACGACGTGACATAATTCTAATGACGGACAAATGATTTATTTTTGGTATTTTCAAATGAAATTCGGAATTAAAAAATGCCTAAAATAACATGCAATCTATCCTAGAGAAAATGATTGATCTATCCTAAAGTGATTCTTTTTTGGGATTTTTATTAAAATTCGAAATTATTAAATATCCTAAATAATCCACTAAGATTAAAACAATCTCTAATTTAAACTAGGAAATATGTTACCCTAAATCCCAATTTAAATCAAATAATTATCTTATTCTTTTGGATATATTTAAGATTCCCTAAGCATGCAAAATTTCTAATTTAAATCTAACTAACAATTTTTTGGATTTTATTTATTTAAAAGGAAAACAATCAAATAAAGAAAACAATCACATTCAAACAATCCACGCAATCCGCAAGATTTTTTTAAACTCAGATAAGGCAAAGAAATCAAACTAACGGTCATATCTATAGAGTTATAGATATCGACGGAAATTTGATTGGTCAAATTTGGAAAGCAAATAAAATCTATTATCTTGTCCAAGTGATTATGAACAAGATAACGATTTTCCGTATCGCCGCGTATCGTACCTTAGGGATAAGGTCGGATAGTCGTCCAGATACGTTGCCAAATTAGGAAAATTTCCCAATTTTGGGTATTTTTTTAATATTGCGGATATCACAAAATTACCTTAAGATATCTAGCTATCCACCAAAATATTCACGAAATATTCAAACACCCGAAAACTAGGAAATTAAATATTTGAAAGAAATATTCGGATAATCTTACCTAATTGGCGGATAGTTCCAAATTTGAACTCGGATCGAACTCGGGCTTGCGGATCGGGATTGCGGACCGGGACGAGCGGCGACGGGCAGATCAAGGGTCGTGATGAGCAAGCACCGTCGCTGATGCTCAGTGATAGCCACTTAATCACGGACGGACCAGCTAGTGTTGCTCTCGGTGGCGATTCTGCTCGTGTTGTGGGGCCGGCTTCTCGGCAAGGAAGCGTTGGCTATTTTCTTTTCTGAAATACGCACTTCGCTACAGACCCAAATTCTTCACGTTCTCCTTGCCAGAAAGCTTGCATGAAATAAACTCACAAAAAGCCACACATTATCATCACTTCTAGACAAAACCAAAAGAAGACAAATCCACCGCTTAGAATTATTTCACTGAAACCCCGGTAACTCTTTCTGACTATGGACTTTGGGGCACTTGTCGTCGAAGAAAGTAACAGTAGCAGGGGCAGTAGCAATCGTCGTGGGATGGCTTCGTGGCTGGTCGTTTATGCGGCAGCTGCTCGGCAAAGGCTTCTCGGATCAGGTGCAACAGCTTCGTAGGAGGGGGGTCGCGACTCACGGCCACAGGTCTGGCCGTGAGAGAAGCAGCGACGGGCGGCGGCTCGGCAATCAACAGTGGGACAGCAACGTCACGGAACAGCAGCAGCAGCAGTCCGCACGGTGTGGATGATGGCGTCGTGCAGATGCTGGACGGCACAGGCGCAAGGTGGCGTGGGTGCGAGGCACAGGACAGTGGGCAGTCGGCTCAGCACGGGCACACTGTTGCAGAAACCGGGACTAAGGGAAACTCAGCCAAAGGGGCTGACGGCAGCGGGCTCGGACAAGCGTGCGGATGCAGGTGGCCAAGTGCGGGAGGCACGCGCGAACAGCTTTCTTCCTCACTCTCGCTAGTTTCTCTGTGTTTCTTTCTGGGAATTTTGATCTCCGAAATTATGAGAGCCCCCCTCCTCCAAAGACATAAACATATATTTATAGTGTAAACCTAGGTCAATTAGTCGGGTTTTCTAGTCCTAATGGGCTTAGGTTTAGGCTTTAATTTAATTCTAAGTGGGCTGAATTAATTTGGGCTTTTCTTTAATTAAGCATAATGGGCTAATTTAAGCTCAAATTAAGACAACCAAGCCCTTTTGCGTGTGATTTTCGGCCCATGCTTTCCGAGTGAGCCGAGTCTCGTTCGATGCCCGAGCTCGATTTACATGATGAATTTTAAGCTCGCTTACCGCCGTCGATCCGATGCAAAATGCAATTAATCTATATGAACCTAAACTAATTCAAATGTTCCTAATTTATGTGCAATTTAACTAATTTTTTTAGTCTAGGGATTGGGATCGATCCCTAATTTTTTATGCAACGAACGACTGACTGAATCGTCAAAATTTAGGTGT
This sequence comes from Syzygium jambos, assembly GCA_031216235.1. Lineage (NCBI taxonomy): Eukaryota > Viridiplantae > Streptophyta > Magnoliopsida > Myrtales > Myrtaceae > Syzygium > Syzygium jambos. Next base: position 1,940,199 of record CM062227.1, on the reverse strand, counting down.
CAACAGCTGCCCCTCTTTGAAGGGGAGCTCGAAGAGGTTTCATTCAAAGATAAAATGATACCTAAATTTTGACTATGCAAATGCAATGATAAAAATTAATCTTTTTGTCGAGTAAATGGGATCTCAATGAGCCCACACCCATTTTCTAATGTGATATGTGGATGCTAATGCAAAGATAGAAAACATACCTGCATTTACTTACCTGAAGATTTGGGAAAGCAAAATTGTGGTATGGACTTGCTTTGGAAACCCGCCAAGTATCTGGAATTCCCAATAGTATTTGAAAGCTCGAAAATTCCCTTCGGATTTTCGAAATAAGACCTGAAATAATCTTGAAAATTCCCTTCGGATTTTCAGAGAAGATGCTTGAGATGAGATGGGGTCGAAAATTCCCTTCGGATTTTCGATAAAAGGTATCGAATAATTCCCTACGGACGTTCAAGAAAAATTCTTGAAACTCCAATCAGGTATTTGAATGGCCTCAAAAATTTCCTTCGGATCTTTGAGAAAGAAACTTGAAACTGAAACTGCAATCAAATATGAATACACTCGAAAATTCCCTTCGGATCTTCGAGAAAGATATCTGAAACTACAATCAGATATTTGAATGGGCTCGAAAATTCCCTTCGGATCTTCGAAAAGATATCTGAAACTTCAATCAGATATTTGAACGGGCTCAATGATTCCCTTCAGATCTTCGAAAAGATATCTGAAACTGCAATCAGATATGATTAATAAGATCGAAAATTCCCTTCGGATTTTCGGAAATGATACCTGAAACTACAATCAGGTAATTGAATATTTCAAAAATATTTAGATGAACACGAAGTTTCAAAAAACAACAGTAGCGTTAGGAACTCTTTAGTCTCTGAGGAAACATTACCTGTCAGACATGAATAGAGCAAAACACATATGCATTCATCCAGGAGATTAGCAATCTCAGCTATTCTAAAACTCACATTTCAAAATTCATCAATTCAATTGAGGTTTATGCATGATGGTTTTACCATATTTGCATCACCAAATTTCTGCTGGGGAGAATCATCAATTAAGACAATTTTCATTCGTGACATGAATTTCTTAAGAATGCTAAATGAGAGACTTTCAGTTAGAAAGGGCTTTCACTCACTCTCATTCAGAAGGGCTATTTTATGAGAATCGCTCCATCTCACCATCATCTTGTCGACAAGGATCCGAGTATTCTCGCAAGCAGTACGACCTTATCAATCTAAGAGGTCTTTATTAGGACCGTAGTGTCGGTTTGGTCAATGGCTTAACAAAGAGGACTCTTCGAGTCAAGGCTATTGAAAGAAAATACTCTGCAATCGTCTCCGGGTTTACAAGTCAAGAACCCTGCAAAATGAGATAGAAATAGACTTGCTCGCACTTCTTCGAGCTAAGCTTATAAACATATGAAACTCTACATTAATTCAAGTGCCCTAATCTGAAGAGACTTTGCAAGGGACGTAATGTGGGCTAGGCTCATCGGTTGAGAAATGAATGGATCATTAGGCTCAAAATGTGTATAAATAGGGTGAATAAGTTGGTGATCATCTCGGCATTGTCACCAGTCTTCCTTTTCGCCAGGGATTGTCTTCTCGATAGACGTTCCATTGGGCTTGAATTCACCACTTGATTCCTTTGAGACTTGTAAGACCACTGCTCCACTGGAATTCATGACTTTGACATGTCGTATCTTGACATTTTTTCGCTAAAGTTCTCCTTTTTTCTGACTTTCTTTTTTTCTTTTTTTCTTTTTTTTTCTTTCGGGCATTGGCCTTGCTTTTACCAGGCACACTGCTTTTTCATGCCCTCTAGTTCTATTTTTTTTTTTTATATATACACTGTCTACAATGCACATATTAGCCAGCCACATTTTGGCTTGTTTTGACCGAACGACTAACATTTGGATTTTCAGGGTCTTCGTCTTCTATCGGCGCTCCAAATATGTTGCGTGGACAGTGATGACTTTTACCTTGCCCCAGTGTGGGGGATGATCACCAACTGGGTTTAAGAAACGAATTTACAGGCTCAATTGGGCTTAGCAAAGGATAAAGTGTGTATAGGATAGAGAAAGAAATGCTCTTCGTCATCCTAAGGCACTTGAATTAATGTTTGAGTTCATTTGCAATAGCAACACTTGAAGATTGATGCAAGTGTGAGCAAGAAAATTTCTATCCATTTTTCTCATCTCGTGATGTCGACTTACCTCCAATTTACCCCGATGTGGGGTGATTCTTGACAGGGGTAATTTGAAAAAGCTTCTCCAAGTGTTTAGGCTCAAAGTGGCGAAACAATGGATAACCTGTATTGTTTAGGATAGAGAAGTGAATTGCCTCTTGTCATTTTGATAGTCGTACCTTTCGCGAGATAACCCTTTACCTTGTGGACATGGAATTTTTCACTCATCTCACAAGTGTATGAATAGGGAACTGTGTATAGGATATGGCTTGCCTTTCATCATCCCGACACATCTCATTTAGCATACTCAAATAATGCCACATCATTCATTAAATTGTCCATTTGGATCATCCTCAATGAACTTGGTGAGTTAAACAGGTAAATTATCATGCAAAACCCTCTTTCGAAAGATATCAGTATTTTAAATACCTATCAGCTTTAGGCATGCAAAGGTTCATAATTCAAAAATTTCATTAAATGCATGAGAAGCATAACATCCATTTCAAGAACATGTCATTGCTCAACAATATCAAACAATAAGAGTGTCCTTAGGAATGAGAGCCCTTTGATTGCCTTTATTTGGAAAGGATGGACACATGAACACTCTATCTTTGCTTTTGCCCCTGCACAAGAAAACGTGCATGAATTGGATACTAAGCAAATGTGAATTGAGACTCAGAAGATTCCAATTAGAACCATGACATTATCTCTGTCGGATTTGTCAATCCATTATCATCATCAAAGTTCAACATGCCCCTCAGTTCATCATCCTCTACTGTTGAGCACCCATTTGCGCTCTTTGGAGATAGCATCATGCCCAAGTAGGTGGTAATCTTTTGCCCTGTAGGTTCATCATCATTTGAACTTGATGTGTCATTTTCAAATGCCCCTTGTCATCAAGACTTACAGAATTTATGCTCTGAGACATAAAGTAAGCGAATCAGAAAAACAAACAGGGTAAATCTGATGCATGCTTTGGAATGTTTTTTTTTTTTTTTTAAAAAGACTCAATGATTATTACTTTCAAATTTAAAACCCACCTAGACCTATCATGGACCGACCCGAAAAATGCAATAACTAAATAAATTGCAAAAAGGAGAGTTCAGAAGACTTACTTTATCCGGTAGGACCATGGCAATCACATAGACATGCACATGAAACGTGAGGTTCGATTTCTATCTAGACTCTGGCTTGCAAAGTGGAGACGCGAGGATTACCGGGCTAAACCAGTCATGGTGGTGGTTAGGCCGGGGTTCCCCTGACTCCGGCTTAGTCAAGGAGCCGACCCGGGTTACAAAGGGTGCAACCGTGGTGGGAACTCAATGACACCGTAAAAAAACTTTCGGGACCAAGGAGGGCGACCCATACCACGCGGATGTGGTCGGAGTGTCCGCTGTCTTAGTACCATCCTAAACCTGTGCCGCCCAGGTCCGGCAGCGGGTAATGTGTGCGGTGTAGTGTAAATGCAAGGCATGCACAGCAGGTTATATCATACAGCGCTTCGTGCATAAAATAAACCATACATCCAAACACCTCCCTGCAAAATAAGGGTTAACAATCACGCCTCCCCTTATACCTCCCATTCTGCAAAAACATTTAACACCTAAAATGTTAGGGACGTACCTGGGATCCTCGCTGCCAAGCAAAAAATATTTTTTTGAAAAGAAAAACTGGCCTAAGTCCACTAAGAGTTTTAACTCAAGTCCCCAGCGGAGTCGCCAAGCTGTCGCGACCTAAATTTTTGCTCAGGCTAATGGATTGTTAAGACTAAGCCTAACTCGGGCCCTCCCAAGCCCTACCAATTCGCAACTTAGGATTTAAATTCTTAACATGCAAATGTTTTCATGCTTGGAGTCGCCACTAATCTGTTTGCGGTAGGTCGATTAGAAACCTAAATAAAACATAGGGAGATATGTTTTATTCCTACGAACCAGAGATTCTAAGCTCGGGGACTTGATTACGCTAGATCTAGTCTAACGCCCTTTCGGTACCTTTTTCTTTTCAAAAAAATGTTTATGCATGCAGTCTGGATCCATTTTAACTTAGCCACTAACATGTGAGGTGATCATGCGGGTGCGCAAACCATCAAAGTAACACCCAATAATCAAAACATTAAATAGATTGTAAGATTGGGAGAATTACTTACCTCGAAGCAACGTAAGCATCTGCATGGTTAGCTAGAAAATCATATCAACAATCTTAATACGATTTCTAATTAACAAGCAGTTCACTCAATTTTTTTGGATTTTCACTTATTTAAATGAAAGCTAAACTATATGTAATGACGTGCAAAAAATATCATGCGATTAATGCAGCCTAACATGCAAACTATATGTCATGCGACGACGTGACATAATTCTAATGACGGACAAATGATTTATTTTTGGTATTTTCAAATGAAATTCGGAATTAAAAAATGCCTAAAATAACATGCAATCTATCCTAGAGAAAATGATTGATCTATCCTAAAGTGATTCTTTTTTGGGATTTTTATTAAAATTCGAAATTATTAAATATCCTAAATAATCCACTAAGATTAAAACAATCTCTAATTTAAACTAGGAAATATGTTACCCTAAATCCCAATTTAAATCAAATAATTATCTTATTCTTTTGGATATATTTAAGATTCCCTAAGCATGCAAAATTTCTAATTTAAATCTAACTAACAATTTTTTGGATTTTATTTATTTAAAAGGAAAACAATCAAATAAAGAAAACAATCACATTCAAACAATCCACGCAATCCGCAAGATTTTTTTAAACTCAGATAAGGCAAAGAAATCAAACTAACGGTCATATCTATAGAGTTATAGATATCGACGGAAATTTGATTGGTCAAATTTGGAAAGCAAATAAAATCTATTATCTTGTCCAAGTGATTATGAACAAGATAACGATTTTCCGTATCGCCGCGTATCGTACCTTAGGGATAAGGTCGGATAGTCGTCCAGATACGTTGCCAAATTAGGAAAATTTCCCAATTTTGGGTATTTTTTTAATATTGCGGATATCACAAAATTACCTTAAGATATCTAGCTATCCACCAAAATATTCACGAAATATTCAAACACCCGAAAACTAGGAAATTAAATATTTGAAAGAAATATTCGGATAATCTTACCTAATTGGCGGATAGTTCCAAATTTGAACTCGGATCGAACTCGGGCTTGCGGATCGGGATTGCGGACCGGGACGAGCGGCGACGGGCAGATCAAGGGTCGTGATGAGCAAGCACCGTCGCTGATGCTCAGTGATAGCCACTTAATCACGGACGGACCAGCTAGTGTTGCTCTCGGTGGCGATTCTGCTCGTGTTGTGGGGCCGGCTTCTCGGCAAGGAAGCGTTGGCTATTTTCTTTTCTGAAATACGCACTTCGCTACAGACCCAAATTCTTCACGTTCTCCTTGCCAGAAAGCTTGCATGAAATAAACTCACAAAAAGCCACACATTATCATCACTTCTAGACAAAACCAAAAGAAGACAAATCCACCGCTTAGAATTATTTCACTGAAACCCCGGTAACTCTTTCTGACTATGGACTTTGGGGCACTTGTCGTCGAAGAAAGTAACAGTAGCAGGGGCAGTAGCAATCGTCGTGGGATGGCTTCGTGGCTGGTCGTTTATGCGGCAGCTGCTCGGCAAAGGCTTCTCGGATCAGGTGCAACAGCTTCGTAGGAGGGGGGTCGCGACTCACGGCCACAGGTCTGGCCGTGAGAGAAGCAGCGACGGGCGGCGGCTCGGCAATCAACAGTGGGACAGCAACGTCACGGAACAGCAGCAGCAGCAGTCCGCACGGTGTGGATGATGGCGTCGTGCAGATGCTGGACGGCACAGGCGCAAGGTGGCGTGGGTGCGAGGCACAGGACAGTGGGCAGTCGGCTCAGCACGGGCACACTGTTGCAGAAACCGGGACTAAGGGAAACTCAGCCAAAGGGGCTGACGGCAGCGGGCTCGGACAAGCGTGCGGATGCAGGTGGCCAAGTGCGGGAGGCACCATCGGTCACACGCGCGAACAACTCTCTTTCTCACTCTCGCTAGTTTCTCTTGCTGGGAATTTTGATCTCCGAAATTATGAGAGCCCCCCTCCTCCAAAGACATAAACATATATTTATAGTGTAAACCTAGGTCAATTAGTCGGGTTTTCTAGTCCTAATGGGCTTAGGTTTAGGCTTTAATTTAATTCTAAGTGGGCTGAATTAATTTGGGCTTTTCTTTAATTAAGCATAATGGGCTAATTTAAGCTCAAATTAAGACAACCAAGCCCTTTTGCGTGTGATTTTCGGCCCATGCTTTCCGAGTGAGCCGAGTCTCGTTCGATGCCCGAGCTCGATTTACATGATGAATTTTAAGCTCGCTTACCGCCGTCGATCCGATGCAAAATGCAATTAATCTATATGAACCTAAACTAATTCAAATGTTCCTAATTTATGTGCAATTTAACTAATTTTTTTAGTCTAGGGATTGGGATCGATCCCTAATTTTTTATGCAACGAACGACTGACTGAATCGTCAAAATTTAGGTGTCAACAGGGATGATAACAAATCCATCTCAATTTTTTTTTTCAATTTTTAGGTTGAGTCCAAATTTGCCTCGAACTTTTCTTTGTCTAAAAAAAAGCCCTATTACTTTATTGATGTGGATTTGTTATCGATGTGAAAATGCTACATCAAGTTGAGATTAGATGACAGGGGTATATTTTGAAAATAAATTGAATTTTGATGATTTTTTTTACACAAAACAAAATTGGGGACAGATTTGGGATTAGATTTAATGTTTGAGGTTTTTTTTTAGACAAAAAAGCTCAAGGCATATTTGGGACTAGACCTAAAATTTGGGGTTTTTTTAAGATAAAAAAAGTTAGAGGCAGATTTGGGACTTAACCTAAAGTTGGGGTTTTTTTAGGGAATTAGGCCATTATATATGTATATATGTGTATATACTTGCCATCCTTATGACATTTTATGGCCACTCCAAAATGAGAAATTTTTTATAAGTATGAAAATTGACCTATTTTTTCTCTTTATGTTTCCATCTATGGAAGGATAAGGATAAATTGTTGATGCTTATCTTCTTTAGATTACCAAATCTTGAACATTTCCTTTCATGTGCAAAAACCCAATCCATACTTGCCAAAAGAAGAATCATTTTCTTCTTTATGGAAATAATGATCCATAGCAGGCTATTAATGATGATTGCCTGGATTTGGGTTTGTGGTTTGTCAATGATAAATATTTGATGTGTATCTCCTGTAGATTACCAAATCTCGAACATTTCCTTTAATGTGAAAAAACTTTATCATACTTGCCAAAAGAAGAATCATTTTCTTACTTGTGGAAATGGTGATCCAAGGCAGGCTGTTAATGATGATTGTCATGATTCAAGTTTGAGGTCTACCATGGGGATATGATTTATCTGTATATAAGGAAGAACATGTCTTGTCTCATTTTCAAAAATAAGCTGGTCTATTTTATAATGGCTATGGTAAGTCCACAAATACATCTTTCCAAATGGTTGGTTTTGATTATAAGTATTATCGGTACGACAAGCGATGGGCATGCTCGAGCGAGAATCCTTATATCAAACAAAGTTACAGGTGTCAATAAGCCTAAAGGAACGGTGAAAACCATTGAGGTTATTCCTAAACTCTGCCTATTGCTATTTCAACCTTTTTTTCTCTTTTAAATATGTTCTTTTTGTTAAGATGATGCATGAGAACCTGCTGCAGAATCATGAAACTGGTGAAGTGATCGATTGTGTTGACATCTTCAAGCAACCTGCTTTTGATCATCCACTTCTCAAGAATCATACCATACAGGTTTTTGTCCCTCATTCTTGACCTATAACATAATGCCAGTATTCTGTCTTATGCCTCCCATACAAAATTTGCAATTAACAGTAGAAATGAATAAGTGCAATGATGAGGGTATAGGTACCTTAATCATGAGGGCCATCATAGAGCAGTTGTAGGAGAGTCTAGGAAATGCGGGCTATTCTATGTCCAGAGTATTGTTATGCGAACTGAGATATGTTCGTCCACCTTATTTAACAATCACTAAAGCTTGCATGTTTATGAATAGATGAAACCAAACTCAAATCAGAAAGCAAATGGAGAGAAATATGTGGAAGGTGCGTTCCGTCAAGTTTGGTGGAAATATGGTGAATGCCCTGAAGGAACGGTCCCCATCAAACGACGACAAAATCTTACCAATCATCATGTTATACCGTTGACTCCACGCCTGCATCAACTCAATTTGAGCAGGAATGACATCAATGGAGTGGGTAAACATGAAGTATGTGCAAATACATCACGATATGACTTACTGTGGCATTGCTTTTGAGTTGCATTTTTGTTTATGCGTTGATCCTTAAGTTTCACTTCCTTATGAGTTTGTTGTATATTGGTCAGTATGCTGCAGTATCTATGAGAGGTGGCTACTACAATGGAGCTTATGCAAAAATTAATGTGTGGAACCCCACAGTAATGGAGAATGAAGTCACTTTCTCTCAAATTTGGGTCTCAGCAGGCCCCGATCGGGATGCGAACACTGTGGAGGCCGGATGGATGGTAAGAACTTAGAATGATCATATCTGAAGATTTTAGCATGATTGACATTCTAATTGTATGTAAATTTAGAAGATAAGTGGTTTGTGTTTTTATTATAGATTAATAGAGAACGGAGCAATAGCAATGAGGCACAGATTTTCACATTCTGGACAGTAAGTTCTTAACACTTTTGAGTGCTTACAATTCATTAAATTTTCACAACCATATCAAACGTTGACATGCTTTTCTTGGCTGGAGTTTAGAGTAATGGCTATCGCGGTAGTGGTTGCTTCGATGTTGATTGCGAGGGATTTGTACTTATAAATCGCCAGTTTGCCTTAGGTGCTGTGATTCGACCAGTCTCTGTCTATGGTGGAGACCAATATGAAGTACCTATAAAAATTACGAGGGTAATGGAACAACATTTTATCTAATTTTACGATGGATATTGTTTAGTCTTCTATCTTTTAACAAAAGTATTTCAGGTGCTTGCTACCGGATCGTGGTGGCTGCACGTTGCGAACATAGCTGTAGGATACTGGCCTCCGAAACTCTTCAGTTATCTAAAAGGCCCTGCTACTCAAATCGATTGGGGCGGAGAGATAGTCGACAAGCATCAGCGTGGTAGTCATACGTCAACGCAAATGGGGAGTGGCCATTTCCCTTATGAAGGCCATGGACATGCGTCCTACTTCAGCAATCTAAAATTCATCGACGAAGGATTAATTGAGAGAGACCCGGAGAATCTCGTGAAGATTGTGCAAAGATCTGAATGCTATGACTTAACGTTAGACAGATTTGGAGTCAATTTCTATTATGGGGGCCCCGGATTTTCACCTCAGTGTGCAAATTATTAAACATATGATAACATGCTTTCCTTTTTTTACGTACCCTAATAAAAATGGCTCTGTCAAGTGTTTTGCAGTGAGTACACTGGTGCGTTTTTTCGTACTCTAATATCAATGATCTATTACATTGATCAATCTCTTATCACACATTAATTGTCTATTCTATTGATCAACTTATCCTCAAGAATATCGCATAATCCACTTGAAGATTTGTGCAAATCAACCCTTATTTGTTGTATACAACCATTAAATACTTCTCATATTTTTACTAACACGTCAAGTGAGATTGTTAATCACATTATTTCAAATTTGTTCGTCTAGCATCATGGGACAATTAACTCGTTATACACCCAAGACATGATTCATAACATCATCATATTAAAAAGATTATTGTGTACATACAATCGTAGCACTAAGATAATGATCCACTTCTTTAAATTCCAATCTCATTGTCTTCCAAGGCAATTTCCCATTGTTGCCTCTAGCATCAGGGGTTTCAAAACTAGAACTTATCTTTAAACCAAAAATCTTACTAAAGAATTTATCATTTAAAAGATCATCACTTAATATTGAATGCCTATAACTTCCTAGATAACCAAGATAAGAACTTATCTATTTTCCATTAAATTCAATGAATCTCCAATTCTCAAACATAAAGGCTCATCAATTACCCCTTCTTATATCAATGATTTAAGCACTCGCATTGCATCATAATTTCAAACAATAATACAACTGAAATTGACCATGTATCCTAGTTCCACAAAGCTCTTTAACCTCTTCTTCATTTCAGGTAAATAAATGTTCTAGTTTCGACACATGGACAAGGGCTTTCATATATTGGAGTGTGAGTTCTTTAATAATTTCAAAACTTATAACTTGCAAGATTCTAGACCAAAACTTTATCGCGACCTACCTCTTGAAGGCCGAACTCGATGAAGCGGGTTTAGAGGTAAGTGTTCATGAAACGGTCTAAATGGCACATTATAAAAGATGGCTTACCGAAGCATTAATCTTTTAGTCATCCATAAAGTCCATTGATCATGAACGTGGATTTTCCCTAAATCCATACCTTGCTTGACAGTGAATTGATTTTATCTTTTTAGCGAATAGGAGTCGCCACTAACCTAGGTCAGGAGTCAGCTAGAATACCCAACCAAAACGCAGGAGTTTCGTTTCGGTTTCTATAAAAATCAGAGATCATGGGTTTGGAGAATAGCTTACGTTAATATTTCCACTAATGCCCTTTCTGTACCAATAAACTTAACAGCGTTGTTATCTAAGTTGTCGTGCATTTATTTTTTTGTTTTTTACCATTTTCATGCCAAAGTCTAAGTCCACTTGGTGATCATGCTTTTTGTTTTTATGTTTTCCATTTAGGTTCTAAACTAGTCTCGTCTTAGTCTAGAAAAGGAAAGAAACAAGCAATTTGTATTAAAATGGCGATGCATGAAGTAAACACACAAAGTATTGAAAGACAAGCTATTCTAAGTGCGAGGAAAGAAGAACCCGCAACTCGTTAGGTGTTTAATACAACACGAATAAAAAGACTTGAGACATGATCGAGTAACATGAATTGTGTGCAAATCGAGACCAGATTGGACATCGGTCTTTATTATCAAATTTGAACATCTTATGTTCAAAAGTGATTAATTAGTTTAATGATGTCCAAATGATGTAAATCAGGTGTTTCTAGAACGCTTAGATCGCGAGGATCAAAAGAAGAAGACCATTTTGCCTAATTCCCGCCCAATTTTTCCGAAAATCAAGATTTAACTTGGAAGGATAGACTTGACCCAGTTCTGCTAGAGATTTCAAAATAAAGGCAGGAAAAATAACAAACGTTATCCAATCTGCGTGAAATTTTTTAGGCAGTTAGGATTCCTTATGCCTAACAACTTTTATATTTTGAGTTTTTGCTAAAAAGCCCCTGATTTTTTTATATTTATAAAAATTGGTTTTCACCGAGAACTCATTTGCAAAACAATTTTGAGGCCAGAAGGACCTTATTCAGAATTTTTAGCAAATTTACCCTCCAAACGTTGCTGTTAGGACCCCAAATTTTCCAATTTACATAATGAGGCCCTAATGAACAACTTTGAAGTTTTAATTGGGTAATGAAGTGTGTTCAATATACGTCGGAGGGAGAGAAATGCAAGGTCATTTGTCTGTTATTTGGATAGAAAGGGCTATTAAAGGCATTTACATGTAATAGCATTTGCAGCATGTGAATAAGTTTCGAGAACTAGTCCTAGAAAATTGGTCTGATCTTGTTTTTAAGTAAGAAAATTATGATCACCCAATACCTCGTAATTTTCTTCGTAAAATCTCTGCCGGCATGAAGGTAGTTCCACAGTTTACTACTCTTTTAAGACTGTTGGATTCTATATTGGGTTAATATCATGAAAAATCCCGAACTAATATACCTGTAGCAAATTTACCCCAAATTATTTTTTTTACCACAAAAAACCTCAAACTAGTACACCTATGATAATTTTACCCTGAATTAATATTTTGATCAACAAAAACCCCAAACCAGTACACCTGTAATAATTTTACCCCAAACTATATTTTTGAACACCAAAAACCCAAACTGGTACACTTGTAACAAATTAACCCTATGTTAGTTTCCATTAAATTTTACTGTCAAATTGTTAAGTTTGACGACACGAGATAGTTAACTAGTGTACCAGTTTAGTATACCCCTCTGTTTGTCACAAGTTTATCAATTTGTGATTTTTTATGATATTAATCAAATTTAACGGTAACAAAGGGTAAATTTGTCACAAAAGTACCGATTTGGGGTTTTTAGTGGTCAAAAAATTAGTTTGGGATAAAATTGTCACAGGTGTATCATTTTAGGATTTTTGGTAGTCAAAAATTAGTATGGGGTAAAATTATCACAAGTATACCGGTGTGGGGTTTTTTATGGTCAAAAAAATAGTTCGAGGTAAATTTATCAAAGGTAGACCAGTTTAGAGTTTTTGGTGGTCAAAAAATTAGTTCGAGATAAAATTGTCACAGATGTATTAGTTTGGAATTTTTCGTGATATTAATCTTTCTATATTCTGATTCAAAATAAAAAAAAAACAAAAGAATTGGATTCTCTATGCTCCTTCACCTTTGTCCTTTGGGTACATGAGTCCTTTAGACTTTCCATCTTCTCTAGTTTCATGCCCTTCACCCTTTTCCTTCCTTCACTATTTTCCTTTTTCCAAACATAATTCATAAAACCACGTAGCCACACATCTCGTCCAAATACTCATTCCCGTCTCTCATGATCTCATTCAACCTTCCATCTCCTCGTGATCATACTCGAAAGCATGGAATGCGTCTACAATCGCGCATCACCAATTATGCAGTTTGCATAAAACCAAATAAAAAGGATTGGTAACTATTGTCAAAGGAATCTCTTGAGATATAAATTTCACATTTAAGTTGCTAATGTGAAAACTGTGAGACAAAAATTCAAGACAAAGGCATAGGAGGTAGATAGAACCCAGCATGCCAGTAACAAAAGTCTAAAGTCTAGATAGCTTTTATTGTTGCGAAATCTTTCTTAAACCATTTTGATGCAAAAGCAGTCCTAATCTCCATCTTACCTATTGGATGCAAATGTTCCTAATTTCAAAGCAAATCATATACAATGTTGAGAAGAGGATCCGTCAATTTTTATGGACAATTACTACAGTAAATCATGGATCGCACAAGGTGGATGGCAAGTAGTTTGCTCACGTAAAAGGAAAGGAGAATTATGATTGCTCAATTTGAACTTATGGAACAAAGTATTGTTAGGCCGCATGCTATGGAACATCATCAATCAGCCATCCTCTTCCCTTTGGAGTATATGGGTTCACAACACCAAATGCAAAGGCACTCCAATTATGCAAATCAACATTAGGGGCAGTATGGCTTGGAGTTGGTGATGTCTCCTTAAATTGCGACCTGTTCTAACTTCAGTTATCCATAGCTCAAGGTATCATTGCCCAGAATTTATGATGAACTCAGACGTGTGGGACCGGTTGTGGAGTGGTATAACATGATTTGGACTAGTGGAATTAACCAACACAATTTTATTGGTTGGCTCGTTTGCAAAAATAGACTACCAACAGCAGAGATTATCGGCCAATGGATGACTTCAGTTGATATCCAGTTTAACTTTTGCACGGCCTGTATAGGAGACATAACACATTTATTCTTCTAATGTGAGTGGACATGCATCATTTGGCACAGTATCCTTGCACAACATGGGATTAGGTGTCCTCTAGGAGGATGTAATGAGGAACTTCAATGGATGATTAGGGCAACAAAAAAAGAGAAAGATACGACAAGTGCCAAAAGTTGTGTATGGCACTCACTTTGGTGCCAAATATTTTGAAAACCATCAATTAAGTGCCAACTCCGATCTGATTGGTCAGAAATCCAATGTGGCCTTTTTTTATTAATTTTTGAAGTCGACGTGGGTCATCGGAGGTCCAATCAGCATGTCAACAATAAAAACGACGTCGTTCAGTGGATTTCCCCAAATAAAAACCCTAAATCCCCAAATTAAAAGAGAACCCCCAATTTGAACCTAACCAGCCAATTTGATCACCTATTTCAGTTCGCCCCCAAAATTACTGGCTTAATTTTACAAATGGAGAGCAGGAGCTTCTACAACGGCTCACATTCATCCCAACTAATTGAACTAGATTGTAACAGTCTGAATTTTCGATCCTTTTTCCGGGATTTAAGAAATGAATTTGACCAATGCACTATAGTGAGATCTCACCCGGGACCTGCGCATTCTCGGGACGCTAACCTTAGGGGTAGGGCTATTACGGGACTGAGTTCGCACGATCAAAGAACTTGACCTGGGTTCGATCTTTGATCATATGGATTGACGAGAGAATGTTTTGAGTCAACCGAGATCGGTCTATTTGATTGATCGTGTCTGAAGGGAACTAGCGACAGACCCTCGTAATTATATGATAACCGAGGTCGTCCCGGGTAGAGTAAACTTAAACGTGATTTGACTTAGTGTCGGTCACGGGTTGAGAGCGCGTAATCCCAACGAGCCACCCGTTAGCCAGAGATAAGTTAAAATTGCGATTGCTCGATTTTAGTCATTTCTTGGAATTCGGGTCCGGGAATCGAGAATTTTGAAAGTGACAATTTTGAGCGGCCGATGACGTTTTTGGCTTGGCCAACCTTGGGGCCACCCATTTCTTCAAAAAAATGGATTTCGATTCGGGATTGAAAAAATTACGATTTTACCCCTCTGGACCCCAACGTCGATTTTGAGGCCGTATGAGATTATTTTTCACGGCCGATGTCATTTTGTGGTGGCCATGCACATTTAGAGTTGTTACGGTCAAAAATTGGAATTTTGGCTCGAAAGTGAAAAATAATATTATTTTATTCCCAGGACTTTGCAGTCGATTTTCGAGGGCTTAAGAAGCTATTTTCACGATTCCGATGCCATATTATGTTGGCCACACATATTTAGAGTTGATTTGGACAAAAATTGAAATTTCGCCCCGGGCCGGAAAAATGACCATTTTGCCCCTGGGCCAGTTTCAGTTTCGAATTTTGGGAAAATTTTTGGGATTATTAATAATGGATTTTCAGCTGCATTATTGGACCTTGGACACTTTTACCCCTCAATTATTAGATAGGATTGAACGAGGGCCGTCGGATTAGGGGTATTTTAGTCAAAACTCCCGAATCGCGACACGTGGCGCCCCCTAGCCCCCTATATTTGACCGGTCTGACCTTCTCTCTCTCTCTCCTCCCTCATTTTCGGCCAGACCTCCCACAGATCAGCCCCTCATCCACGTTTCCTCCTCCTCCATCTGTCTTCCTCTTGGTTGCCGTCCGTACGCCGGATCACTGCCGGAGCTGCTGGATGCCGGCGACGCCGCCGCCGCCGCCGCCGTTCCAGCCACCACCCAGCCCTGTTTGTCTCGCCTTTTAGGTAAGTGTCTCCCTCAAAAACTATCTAGGACCTCGGGTATTTTTAGGCTCGTTTAGGACCCGGTTTAGGCAATTTTTATGGCTGTTTTGGGACTGAATAAGTGGCTATTTTGGGTTTCAGATAGGGGCTGGAAATTGGTTGTTGTGGACTGATTTGAAGACTGAAAATATGAGGTTTGGGAGGTTCGGATAGGGCCGTGATGATACGGAACGATTATGGTTTGAATTCGTGTGATTTGGTGTGATTTTCGGATTTGTGACTACTGTACCCGTTCAGTTTGCTATTTTTGTGGAGAATTTTGGGGGCCGAATTTGAAGAAGTATTCTTCATGAAAGTTGTTCCCAACATCTTAAAGTATAATATATTTTAATTTTGGAATTTTTGGAAATCATTTGATGCCATTCGGAAGTCCATCTTTGGACCGGAATAAAACTGTCCGATTTACTGTTCACCCGACCTTCGGGTCTGTTCGAATTTTTATAAATTTTTCTAGGCCTATTTTCAAAATAGTTCCTCCACAAAAATTGTTGGGAACATTTGTGGCTATAACATATAAAAATTTCAAAGCTTTTCAAGGTGATTTGGGTGTTGAAATAAATGTATTTTGAGGACAAAACGGTCTGTTAGAGCGAACTGATTTTGGTTTGACTTCGAGGGACAAAAAGGCCTGGTTGCAGATTGAACCAGATTTCGTGTTCTTCATAAGAAATGTTGATCAAGATGTGTTTTATGACATATCCAAATTTTAGAATTTTTGGAGTTCGTTTACTATTTATTTCAAATAGATTTCGGCCACTGTGTAAACTGCCTAGATTTACCCTGATGCTATGAATTGAATTGTGTACGTGGTTGTGTGATTTATGATTGTGGGCTGATTTAGATTGTGTTTGGGCTGAATGTGATGTGGTGCTATGCCATGTGTATGTGGCTATGAGGTGTAGGGGCGTGGTCGTGTGAATATGCATTGAATTCGCGTGCCAAGAATGTGTGATTGGGTGGCATGTTCGTGTGACGAGAATATGAAATTGTGAAATGTGCGTGAAATGTGAAATTGTGTTTGGCCGTGCGATTGTTGGCCGTGTGTAAGTGTGGTTTGAGTGGAACTAGGGTACGGAAATGTAAGATTGGTTGAAAATGATCCGTCCTGAGGCGTGTATGTTTATGCGGGACGATGTCATCCCTGACGAGGTGACGATGCCTGGCCTGACGGGGTGACGATGCCTGACGTGGTCAGAAGACCATTGGCCTAATGCGTTTTACGCGGGCATGGTAATTACGGAAAGGGAGAGGTAGGATTCCGTCCTGAGGTGTGTTCGTCTACGCGGGACGATGCCGTCCCTGACGAGATGACGATGCCCGGCCCGACGGGGTGACGATGCCTGACGAGGTCAGAAGACCGTTGGCTTGATGCGTTTTACGCGGGCGCAGTAGTGGTGGAGAGTTGAGAATGAGCGGGAATTGATTTGAGGTGCGAGGTTTGAGAAAATGACGCATGATGTGAGTTAGTGTGCGAGTGTGGTTGTATCGCGTGATGTGATGCTTAATTATGGGGAAGAAACTGCTAGGTACGGTATGGGACGTGCCCAAGTGGTTTCCGTCTTATAATTGAGGCACGCGCGCGTCTGTGATTCCTTGCTGTGATGTGTTGGTTGTATTATGGTCTAATGTGCAGGAACGTGCATGATGGGTTCTAGGTAGGTTCATGTATGATTGTTAGATTGATTGATCGTTGCATCATATCATGGAAAAGCGTCACCATTGCCCGTTGATATGTTGCCCCGGCATTTTTAAGGCCGAAGGGCATGACTTTGTAGTGGAATGTCCCCCAAGGGGTAATGAATGCTGTTTTTTCCTTATCGCCGTCCTTCATCCTTATCTGATTATAACCCGAGAAACCATTCATGAAGGAAAATAGCTCGAATCCAGCAGTACTATCCACCAGAACGTCTATATGTGGTAATGGGAAGTCGTCTTTAGGGCTAGCCTTGTTCAGGTCGCGATAATCAATGCAAACCCGAACTCGGCCATCCTTCTTCATGACTGGCACGATGTTGGCCACCCAGCTGGGATATTGGGTGACTTCGATGAATCCCACTTTCAAGAGCTTCATGACTTCTTCCTCTATTTTCTTCGAAAGCTCAGGCTTGGTTCTCCGTAGCCTCTGTTTCTTGGGCGGCACGCTCGGATCAGTAGGCAGATCGTGTTCCACAATAGAAGGATCTAAACCCGGCATATCGGCGTATGACCAGGCAAAGATATCCTGATAATCCTTTAGCAGTTGCACTAGGCGTTTCGCTTCACTTTCGGGAAGGGTTGCCCCTATCTTCACTTCTTTGGGTTTTCCGGAATCACTCAGGTTAATAATGATAGTTTGGTCTGATGTGAGGACTTTGGGCCTTTCGTGCCGCTCTAGATCGCGCTGAATATCTAAGGAATCGTCGAGTTCGTCGGTATCATTGGGATCAAGCTCGGCTGCACATAATTCATCAGATTGGACCATTTTCATACCCTCACGTGTCATAAGATTGTCCCTGAAACATAAAGTAAGGGATTTAGAAGGACAAACAGGGCTAAACATTGCATTTTTTTTATTTTTTTTGTGATTTTTCTGAAATTCTTTTAAAAAAGGTTTTAACACGAGGGAACATGAAGAAGCCCATGCCTCAAAATTCTCCTTAGACTATATTTTTCTTTTATCGGTTGGATATCATCACCGGGCTGGTTTGATGTACCTCAACATGCCCTCAAAATGAAAATAATTTGTAATTTCATTGATTATCACCAAATGAATTACATTTATGAAAATTGCAACAATCAAGTCCTAGAAACGAAAAGTCCTGAAAAGCAGCTCCCGAGACGGGGCAGGTCCTAAAAAGCAGTAAAAATTCCCACGTAGGGGAGTGTACGAAAAAGTAAAGGTGTTACTCTCGCGGGCCAGTGCCCATTCCCTTCAACGGTCCTTCCTCGATAACTCCAATGAAGAAATTATCGAACAGGGCTGTGATTCCCTCCATTGCATCATTAGGATCTTCTGTCACTAGAGGTGTTGGATCATCCATACCTCCCCATCCATCGGGGACAATATCATGCTGGTCAATATAGAAGCTCGGGGGAGCTGAGTATTTCACGTAGTAGTCGAACTTGCCGCTCGGTTGCTCTAGAGTGTCGATCACCTCTTTCTCTTCATGCATCATTCCTGCAGGACTCGAGGGTGTGGTCCGGATGTGTGGAGGCATGTCCTCAAGTAGAGGGTCGACCTCGTCTTCTTCGGTGTTTAGCGCAGCAAACTCCCCTTCCCAATCAATGACCACTTTGGAGATTGTGGAGACGATGCCAATGTGATTAGCATAGACGATCATCCCAGCTTCCACCATTTTGGAGATTCTTTCCCTCATGACAGTTAGGGGAGGCACTTCATCATTCGGGTAATACCCTGCTCTCACTAACCCACCATAGACGTCAGCAATGTATACCTTGACATTCTTGATTCGATCAGTATCGAAACTAAATATGGCATTCACTTTGCCCGTGTGATCAGGAAGCGGGTTGTTTTGAACATTCGGCCTGGCAGGTTGGAATGAGAAGGCCTTCGTGTCCAGGAGATCCTGGATTCGGTGCTTAAGGGTAAAGCAGTCGTCAGTTGAATGCCCCACTTCGCCCATATGATAATCACATTTTTTAGACGGGTCATAATTATAGTACTTTTCAGAGTTAGGTCGCTTTGGCTCGGTGGTAAGCAAACCCTTCTTTTGGAGTACTGCTAGTACTTGGGACAACGACCCAGGGAGAGGAGTGAATTGCCTCTTGTTGTTCCTTCTCTGAGAGGGTTGACGACCAGTGTTCTGTTGTTGAGTTTCTGCTACTTGGATCGCAGAGACAAGGTTAGCATTCCGTCGGCCCGGTTGAGTGTAAGCCAGATTCACTTCAGCTGTCGGTTCTTTCTCCTTTCTTGCACCAAATCTTTTGGTCGAGGAAGGCGGCTCTACGAACCACCCATCTTTCAGCCCTATCTCAATCTGTTCGCCTATAGGGATGAGTTGATTGAAGTTGTCAGCCGGAGTGGCTACCATCCGATTACGGTATTCGAACGGAAGCGTTTTAATGAACATCCTCTTCAATTCACTGTCTATGGGTTCTGGGATAATCTGTGCGGCTATGTTTCTCCATTTGATAGCATAATCCTTGAATGACTCATTCTTCTTCATCTGAGCACGTTCGAGGTCATCGCGGGTGGGAATGATGTCCGTTATGAACCTGTACTGCTTTAGGAATGCTTCACTAACTTCCTTCCAGGTTTTGAGGCCATTTATCTTCTTCATGAGATACCAGTTCAGGGCAGGACCCGTCAAACTTGCCTGAAATGCGTGAATCATCAGGAGTTCATTATCAACGTACGGTGTCATTTGTACGTGATATAGCTGCAGGTGAGCTCTCGGGCAGGAGGTGCCATTGTACTTGTCAAAGTCTGGCATCTTGAACTTCTTCGGGATTTTGATCTGTGAGTAAAGAGACAAGTCGATTGAGGGCAAATCATGCGAGCCTTCCAACTGCTTAACTCTTTCTTCAAGTTTGTTGACCCGTTCATCAGGTTTTTCCTTGTTGACAATAATCTGGACGGGGTCATCTTCTAAATCGGGAAGATCGTCATCTTCCTCACTATCGGCATTCTTCCCTCCTTTATGCTTTGGGGCTGATGCCTCAGGGGATGCAGGAATAGGAGCCAGCCGAAGGGTTTTGATCTCAGCGGACATTTGTTGCATTGCGACGAGGAGTTGCTTCATTTGGTCCTCAATGCCAACGACACGATCTCGTAAGTCGGTTTGATCGACCATTCTAGTTCTCGACCGCGTGCGAATAGGCGATCGTGATCGGTCCATAATTACCTAATGTAAAGGAAATGAATCAAATAAGCACATGGTCAAGACAAGGTTGGTCCATGACACGCTTCTAGTCTTTTTTGTTTATTCATAAAAACATTCGTATATGAATGAGACTTTATGAAAAGTGATCTAGGCAAAGAAATATAAATGACGCCCTAGACACAACCTAGGAAATAGAAGCACCAAAATCCCTAATCATAAAACTATGAAAAATAAAAATTGAGACTCCCTAAAAACTATGAACTGAAAACAAATTCTCTAAAGGCCCTTTTTTTGTAAAAGAAAGACGACGGCAAACTTCTTAGGAAAATAATTACCTATGACACATCTAGGAAAATAAAGACACAGATTGGAAATAAATTCTCTAAAAGAGCTTTCTTTTTTTTTTTTAAAGGACTCAATGATTATTACTTTTAAATTTAAAACCAACCTAGACCTATCATGGACCGACCAAAGAAAATATGAAACATAAATGAATTGCGAGATAAAGGTTCAGAAAACTTACTTCACCCAATAGGACCATGGCAATCACAAAGACATGCGCATGAAATGTGAGGTTCGATTTCTATCTAGACTCTGGCTTGCAAAATGGAGACGCGAGGATTACCGGGCTAAACCAGTCATGGTTGTGGTTAGGCCGGGGTTCCCCTAACTCCGGCTTAGTCAAGGAGCCGACCCGGGTTGCAAAGGGTGCAACCGTGGTGGGAACTCAATGACACCGTGAAAAAACTTTCGGGACCAAGGAGGGCGACCCATACCACGCGGGTGTGGTCGGGGTGTCCGCTTTCTTAGTACCATCCTAAACCTGTGCCGCCCAGGTCCGGCAGCGGGTAGTGTGTGCGGTGTAGTGTAAATGCAAGGCATGCACAGCAGGTTATATCATACAGCGCTCCGTGCATAAAATAAACCATACATCTAATCACCTCCCTGCAAAATAAGGGTTAACAATCACGCCTTGTCACGCCCCGTACCCCACAAAGGCTGAACATCCGCACGTAGGTCGACTTGAGGTGCGACGCTCCCAGGATTTGCGTCACCGACCCGAAACCCGAATCAGAGCAACTACACGCCACATGCGGAAACAACGTATATATATATGTATATATATATATATATATATATATACACTCAGACATGCAATTATAACCATGAATAGTAATAGGCATTAATATGCTAAAGAAATACTATCATATATGCACCCTTTTTAAAAACTTATACAACTATTTATTTACAGCAAAAAAGAATACATTAAAAAGGCCACTAAACAAAAAGGATCGGTGGCCTAGAGGGGTCAGTTAACTATCAGGGGGAGAGTTACATTTCAAAAAGAGGGTTAGACTGACTCCTAACACTGGGATCTGCTCTACGGCTCCCCGCCTAGATTGGATGGCGCTACTGACTCCTCAGACGAGTCCTCCTCAGATCTAATCTCCTCGTCCGACCCAACTTCTTCCACTTCACCAGCTGCCTCAGCATTCTCACCTATCACTTCCACATTCAGTTCTTCGTCTTCCTCCTCAATAATGTCGTCAGCTATAACTTGCTCATCACCTTGCACCTCGTCCATGGGTATCGGTCCATCCACGGTATCACCTACACTGCTCACACTAAGGGAGGCTGGAGGATCAGAGACTTCACCACTCACCATCTGTGGAATCATAACGCCATTTACATCTATTGGAACATCAAAAGTCCTCATCGGGGGTCCTATTACACCGTCTGCACCCCTATGGCACCAAGCCACATACTCTTGAGTATGATTGAAATCTTCTCCCACGTCTACTAACACCACTGAATGAAACCTAACATAAGCTGTTCCATCCCCACACGGGTGTACACTGGACGATCTCTGAATGCGGTGCGGGAATCCAAAAAGAGGGCCGTTCCTCGGCATGCTATGGGCGGGGGTCTGAAAATCGGTTTTACCACAACCGTGAGATAAACTCAGCAAGTAATAACCCCTAATTCTAAACTAGGCTAAAGTGCACCTCCAGAAGTAAATAAAATGCATGAATTATCGAACCAGTAATTGAATCATATTAAAATTGCTCGGGCCCTCAGCCCCAATTTCTCTATTCCAGCCCTGCAGGTTAGGCTCTCAGTAATAATACACTCATGAACAGTTTAATCGACCCGAAGGCCATGACTCAGTGGTCATATATCATTCGACCCGAAGGCCCGACCCGAAGGCCCACAGTTGTATAAATCGACCCAAAGGCCATGACCCAATGGTCATCACAATTAAATCGACCCGAAGGCCAGACCCGTCGGTCACAATTATATTCGACCCGTAGGCCTGACCCGTCGGTCACAATTATATTCGACCCGTAGGCCTGACACGTCGGTCACAATTATACTCGACCCGTAGGCCTGACCCGTCGGTCACAATTATACTCGACCCGTAGGCCTGACCCGTCGGTCACAATTATATTCGACCCGTAGGCCTGACCCGTCGGTCACAATTATACTCGACCCGTAGGCCTGACCCGTCGGTCACAATTATACTCGACCCGTAGGCCCGACCCGTCGGTCACAGAACATTCTTAAATCATATCAAAACCAACGTGGAATTTCACAATCAAAGGCCCATTTAATTCCCAATGGGCTTCAAACAATTTCAAGTAAATCCACAATCAAAGGCCCAATTAATTCCCAATGGGCTTCAACAAATTCAAGTCAATCCACATCAAGGCCCATTCAATTTTCCAATTGGGCTTCAAACAAGTTCAATTTAATTCCAACATCAAGGGCCCATTTAATTTCAAACTTGGGCCATTTGGACAAAATTCGGAGCCCATGAAGCCCACCCCAATTCAGCCATCATTTCCTCTCTAAATTACCATTAAGCCACTATAATTAGCCCTAATTAGGTCCACTAAACAACCCTTGCACAAAACACACTCAATTAGGTCCTAATTACCATAATTAAACCCCTAATCTAGCACCATTTAGACTAATTCAGGGATTAGTGGTTTTACTCGCCTATTAACGACGCGGGACGACGGAAGCGAGCGGCCGATCACCGACAAGCGGCGCAATCGACGGCGGCGCTCCAAAGCAAGCCGGCGGCTCACGGCGGCTCCGGCGAGGCTCAAGGCCACTCTCGGCCAAAACAGGGGAGACGGGCTGGTGGCTGAGGGTGACGGAGAGAGAGGCGGCGAGGGTCAGGGTGGTCGGTGGGGGACGGTGGACGACGGAGGACGGCGGCCAACACCGGCGACGGCGACGGCGTCCTTCTCGGCTTCGGCTGGAACGGCGGCTGTGGACGGCGGAGACGGGGAAAGGCTGACCGACTGGGCTGAGGGTGACGCTAGGGGTCGGCACACGACGGCCGGAGGCCAGCAGCTCCGGCGAGGCTGCTGTTCCGGCGTGAACAGTGGGCTGGCGGTGCTGATCGGCTGGAACGAAGCAGCTGCCCAAGGGAATTCGGGAGAGAAGAGAGAGAGGTGATCGCCGGGGGAGAGAGAGAGTGAACTGAGGAGAGAGAGTGGGTCAAGGGTGGTCAACATTATCCATGGTGGATGCCACATGTCAAGATCTAAGCCCACATGACCAAATTACCCCTAATCCAATGGCTAAAAATGCTTCAAAACCAATAATTCAAGGGCAAAATGGTCAATTGCCCCTAACCATGGTTAACCCACCCTAGTTAACCTTAACCAACCTTGGTTAATTTCCAAAATTGCCCCCAAAAATTCGGAATAAATAAAAATGACCTAGGGGCATTTTCGTCCTTTTTCCGTCCCGAACCGAAATTCCGATTTTCGCTCATACCGGTCCTAAATATTCATGTAAGACCTAATCCAGAGTCGGAATCGCGAAATTCGCTTTCTAAGCCCTCGAAAATATTCTGTGAAGTTTCCGGGAATAAAATAATATTATTTTCCAATTTTTGTCGAAAATCCACTTTTTATCCAAAACCACTCCAAACGAGTGTGGCTACCCCAAAATGACACTGGTCGCGAAAAATAACCTGAAACGGCCTCTGAAATCGGCTTTGGTGTCTCCAGGGGCAAAACCGTCCTTTTTCTCAGTTTCTGTCAAAATTTCTATTTTCAACCGTTTTAATCCCAAACATGAATGGCCATTCCAAAATGACGTCCGTCTTGCAAAATAGTCGTAATTACCCTTGAAATTTTGATATCGAAGTCCGGGTCCAATATCGCGATCTAAGTTACTCGATTTGTCGTTTTAGGGTCTCTCACTAACAGGCGGCTGTTTAGGCGTTACGCGTATCGACCTAAGATGGTCCAAATCGTGAGGGTCTCAATATCAAGAGAACGAGAGGAATTATCACTAGCACCTGAGGTCACGATCGTTTGGATTAGAATCGGGTTTCCTTTGTCAGGCGCACTTTCGGTCATGCGAAATCACTCGCGATCCGATCGTGCTTGCTGACAATATCAACCTGTCCTTTTCCTGAGATCGGCCTATAATGGTTCAAAATACTTCCTCAACGTTCGTTGAAATCGGCGCCCTATCACGATTGGGTTCTCGGTCCACGTACCTGATCCTATTTAGCCTTTCCCATTTGGTTAGTATCCCGTGATTGATCAATTCCGGGCGAGACTTACTAAAATTACACGAGAATTAATATACACTTTATTGGTCCCGATAACGGGTCAAAATTCAGGATGTTACAACTCTTCCCCCCTTACAAAAATTTCGTCCTCGAAATTTGCACTTCAAACCTGCTCTTCGAACAACTGGGGGTGTTGACGTCGCATAGCTTCCTCGCTTTCCCAAGTAGCGCCCTCTGTTCCGTGGTGCTCCCAAACTACTTTAACCATCGGGATTGTCTTATTCCGAAGCACTCGATCCTTTCTATCTTCGATTCTGACTGGTCTCTCCACGTACGACACCCTGTCGTCCACGTCTATTTCTTCGTATCTTAGAACGTGTATCGGATCTGGTTCATACTTTCTCAACATCGACACGTGGAAGACATTATGTATCTGGGACAAATTTGGTGGCAGGGCCAGTCTGTATGCCATATCGCCAATCTTTTCCAAAACCTCAAACGGGCCAACAAATCTCGGACTCAATTTCCCTTTCTTGCCAAATCGGGATAACCCTTTCATAGGCGACACCTTTAAAAATACATGATCCCCAACTTGAAATTCCAGATGTCGTCGTCTCCGATCGGCATAACTTTTCTGTCGACTCTGTGCTGTTTTTAACCTCTCTCGAATAATCTCAACAGCTTCCACTGTTTGCTGTACTAACTCTGGGCCTGTAATGCTCCGTTCTCCCACTTCATCCCAGCACACGGGAGTCCTACACGCTCGGCCATACAAAGCTTCAAATGGGGTCATCTGGATACTCTGTTGATAACTGTTATTATATGCAAACTCTACCAGATGCAGCTGTTCTTCCCATTTACCCTGAAAATCCACTACACAAGCCCTCAACATATCCTCGAGAGTCTGGATAGTCCTTTCTGATTGTCCATCAGTCTGTGGATGATATGCTGTACTAAACTGTACCTTTGTCCCCAATGCCGTCTGTAAACTTTTCCAGAAATTCGCCGTAAACCTCGGATCGCGATCTGACGTAATCGTTACTGGTACTCCATGCAGTCTCACAATCTGTCTTACATACAGCTCTGCATACTTTTCTAACTCCAAATCCTTGCGCACTGCCAGAAAATGCGCTGACTTAGTCAGTCTATCCACTATCACCCAAATTGAATCGTGCCCTCTCTGACTCCTCGGTAATCCCGTTACGAAGTCCATGGTTATGTGTTCCCATTTCCACTCGGGAATTTCCAACGGTCGCAGCAGTCCTCCAGGTTTACAATGTTGTGCCTTTACTTGTTGGCACGTCAAACACTTAGCCACATGTCTGGCCACATCCGTTTTCAATCCGTTCCACCAATAATGCTGCCGTAGATTCTGATACATTTTCGTACTGCCAGGGTGGATACTGTAATTGCTGCGATGAGCTTCTCTTAATATTTCTTCCTTAAGCTCAATATCATCCGGCACACACCATCGTCCTCTATACTTCAGGACTCCATCCTCTGATACTTGGAAATCCGGCTTCCTTGCCGAGGCATCCATTCCCACAATCTTCTGAATTTCCTGATCCATGGACTGCAGAGCCTTAATCTTAGTTTGAATCTCCGGCTCGATCCTCAAAGTAGCCAGCAGATTCGACACATGGCTTAATTCCAATTTAAATTCCGAGTCTCGGAGCTTTTCCAATAACGTCCATTCCTTAATCATCAAGTGCGCCATGCTAGACTTGCGACTTAGCGCATCCGCCACTCGATTCGCTTTTCCAGGGTGATACATGATGTCGCAATCATAATCCTTAAGAAGCTCCATCCATCTACGCTGTCTCATATTCAACTCTTTCTGTGAGAACAGGTATTTGAGGCTCTGATGATCCGTATAGATCTGAAACTTTTCCCCACATAAATAATGCCTCCAGATTTTGAGTGCAAAGACGATGGCAGCCAACTCTAAGTCATGCGTCGGATAATTCACTTCATGAGGTCTCAACTGACGCGACGCATACGCAACTACTTTTCCATGTTGCATTAATACACAACCCAGTCCTTTGAACGAAGCATCGCTATAAACCTCAAATCCACCAGGTCCAGAGGGGATAGTCAAAACTGGAGCTGTCGTCAGTCTGTGCTTAAGTTCCTGAAAACTTCGTTCGCACTTATCGTCCCATTCAAACTTAGTTTCCTTTTTCAGTAATCGAGTCAAAGGCGTGGCTATCGACGAGAATCCTTCCACAAAACGTCGATAATAGCTAGCCAATCCTAAGAAACTTCTGATCTCTGTCACTGACGTCGGCCTGGGCCACTTAAGCACTGCCTCAATCTTAGTCGGGTCCACGGATATCCCTTCTCCCGATACGATATGTCCAAGAAAGGCTACCTTGCTAAGCCAGAATTCACATTTGCTGAACTTCGCATAAAGCGCATGTTCCCTTAACGTCCGTAGAACTTCAGTCAAATGCACTTCATGTTCTTCTGAACTCTTCGAATACACCAGAATATCGTCAATGAACACGATGACGAACTGATCCAAAAATTCCTTAAAAACTCTGTTCATCAGATCCATGAAAGCTGCAGGGGCGTTCGTTAAACCAAAGGGCATGACTGTAAACTCATAATGCCCGTACCTCGTCCTAAATGCAGTCTTGGGTATATCCTCCTTCCGAATTCTTAACTGATGATACCCTGTCCGTAAATCAATCTTGGAAAACACTGATGCCCCTTGCAATTGATCGAACAAGTCATCGATCCTTGGCAGCGGATACTTATTCTTTATAGTCACCTGATTCAACTGCCGGTAATCTATACATAATCTCAACGTCCCGTCCTTTTTCCTCACAAACAGGACTGGCGCTCCCCAAGGAGACGCGCTAGGACGAATAAATCCCTTGTCTAGTAACTCCTGCATCTGAACTTTCAACTCTTTCAGTTCCGACAACGACATCCGATACGGGGCCTTAGAAATTGGCTCAGTTCCTGGGGCCAACTCTATTACAAATTCCACTTCTCGTTCTGGTGGCAAACCCGGCAACTCTTGAGGAAAAACCTCGGGGAAATTACATACTACAGAGATTTCTTCCAATTTAGGCTCCACTAATGTCGGATCCTTAACGTTAACCAAATACCCCTCACAACCTTCCTCAAGCATCTCTGTTGCCTCCACTGAGGAAATCCAAGGGATCGAGGTTCCTCCTCGGTTTCCCTGAAATTCAAACTTAGGACGACCAATCGGATTAAATTGGATCGTCCTGCTGCCGCAATCCATAACGGCTTTCTGTTTAGTCAGCCAATCCATACCGATGATCACATCAAAGTCATACATGGCTAACACAGCTAAATCAATCCTTTCCTCAACATTTCCAATCACAATTTTACAGTCCAAACATCCCAATGATACTAACACCCTATCATGCAGTGGGGTTGTCACACACAACATAATCTCAAGTAAAACAGGCTCCAGACCAACCAATCTAACAAACTGCTCAGAAATAAACGAATGGGTTGCCCCGGGATCAAATAACGCATAGGCTGCATGATTGCAAAGAGAAACAGTACCTGTGACCACACCCGGCGCGTCCTCAGCATCTTTTCGCGCCATAGCATATACTCGTCCTTGTGCCGGTGGTCTACCCTGAGTAGCCTGTGGGGGATTCCCGACCTGATTTCCCGCTCGGGGTTGCTGCTGTGGTCCTGGGGGTCCCGAAACTCGTTGCTGGGGGCAATTCTTTATCTGGTGTCCCAAACTCCCGCAACGAAAACAAGCTCCAATTCTATTTGGCGCTTGACTGGGTTTCCCGATAATCCTTCTCGGGGGCGGAACAAACCGTCTATTACTGGCCATTGGTCTCCTTACAAAGCGACGATTGTCCCGATTAGGAATAAACCTTGAACCCGATGCTGATGCCCTTTCAATCTGATCCCGCTCCATAGTCTGAGCTCGCTCATATAACTCTCGATAATCTCTGATATTCAATAAAAGCATCTGAGTGCGAAGTTCCGGTTTCAGTCCATCCCGGAACCTTCGAGCCTTGTCCAAGGGATTCTCAACCATTCTCGGGGCAAATCTGGATAGTCTGGTAAACTCTGCCTCATACTGCACCACTGTCATCGATCCCTGACGAAGCCTCATAAACTCTGCCATTTTCTTCTCCTGGGCACTCTCAGAGAAAAACTGCCCATAGAAATGCTCAACAAATATCGCCCAGGTCGGTTCCATAAATTCTGGAAACACTCTATCCTTAACCGCCTTCCACCAATCGTGGGCATTATCCTGCAGTTGATACGATGCCAAGGAGATCTTCTCCCTCTCAGTGCACTCTAACAGATCAAACGCTTTTTCCAACTCCTCCACCCAACGCGGGGCGGCTTCGGGGTCACCTCTACCCGTGAACTTGGGCGGTTTCAGCTTAAGGAAATGCTCCACCAACTGGTGCATTGGTCTCGGTGCCACCATTGGTTGAGCTTGCACTGGCTGGGCTTGGGCTTGATTCTCATGGACAGCAGCAACTGCTGCAGCCTCAGCAGCCTGAGCGGTCGCGTTCTCTCTTTCCTGAGCTTGCCTGTCCATCACATTACCAATTCGGTCTAACGCTCTGAGAACTCCTTCCATGCGCGGATCTTCCGCCTGTCTAACATCAGCTCTGGGGTCCACTGCAGCCCCAACACCAACTCTAGGGTTCTCTCCCTCTCTAGCACCCACACCGATGTTTTCTATCGCTCTCGCTCTAGCGCGACCTCTACCACGAGCTTCTCTGCCTGCGCCCCTCCTTGGGGCTCCTCTCACTCTTCCTCTTTCACTGCTCATCTAGAACTCTGAGTGCTCAACTACCTGCTATAATTCCATCCGGGAATTAGAGACCTAAACCAACTAACCGGTCTAAGTCCTAGGCAGGTATAAACACAAAAGCAATTAAGCACTCAGCATGCGGCTAACACAACAGCACATAATTTCTACCCAAGAGTTCACATACTAACCTTGGGTCCTGCCGCACCTGTACAATACTGGTTCAATCAATCATTACAACAGTCAAACACAAACATTCTGGAGGTACACTTAGCACACTAAGTCACGCTATAGCTACCCATGGTCATTTCTCCTTATCACTCCAAGGCTCAACTAGATCAAACAGAGCTGTCCTTGCTCTGATACCAATTCGAACGGGGATGTCACGCCCCGTACCCCACAAAGGCTGAACATCCGCACGTAGGTCGACTTGAGGTGCGACGCTCCCAGGATTTGCGTCACCGACCCGAAACCCGAATCAGAGCAACTACACGCCACATGCAGAAACAACGTATATATATATATATACACCCAGACATGCAATTATAACCATGAATAGTAATAGGCATTAATATGCTAAAGAAATACTATCATATATGCACCCTTTTTAAAAACTTATACAACTATTTATTTACAACCAAAAAGAATACATTAAAAAGGCCACTAAACAAAAAGGATCGGTGGCCTAGAGGGGTCAGTTAACTATCAGGGGGAGAGTTACATTTCAAAAAGAGGGTTAGACTGACTCCTAACACTGGGATCTGCTCTACGGCTCCCCGCCTAGATTGGATGGCGCTACTGACTCCTCAGACGAGTCCTCCTCAGATCTAATCTCCTCGTCCGACCCAACTTCTTCCACTTCACCAGCTGCCTCAGCATTCTCACCTATCACTTCCACATTCAGTTCTTCGTCTTCCTCCTCAATAATGTCGTCAGCTATAACTTGCTCATCACCTTGCACCTCGTCCATGGGTATCGGTCCATCCACGGTATCACCTACACTGCTCACACTAAGGGAGGCTGGAGGATCAGAGATTTCACCACTCACCATCTGTGGAATCATAACGCCATTTACATCTATTGGAACATCAAAAGTCCTCATCGGGGGTCCTATTACACCGTCTGCACCCCTATGGCACCAAGCCACATACTCTTGAGTATGATTGAAATCTTCTCCCACGTCTACTAACACCACTGAATGAAACCTAACATAAGCTGTTCCATCCCCACACGGGTGTACACTGGACGATCTCTGAATGCGGTGCGGGAATCCAAAAAGAGGGCCGTTCCTCGGCATGCTATGGGCGGGGGTCTGAAAATCGGTTTTACCACAACCGTGAGATAAACTCAGCAAGTAATAACCCCTAATTCTAAACTAGGCTAAAGTGCACCTCCAGAAGTAAATAAAATGCATGAATTGTCGAACCAGTAATTGAATCATATTAAAATTGCTCGGGCCCTCAGCCCCAATTTCTCTATTCCAGCCCTGCAGGTTAGGCTCTCAGTAATAATACACTCATGAACAGTTTAATCGACCCGAAGGCCATGACTCAGTGGTCATATATCATTCGACCCGAAGGCCCGACCCGAAGGCCCACAGTTATATAAATCGACCCGAAGGCCATGACCCAATGGTCATCACAATTAAATCGACCCGAAGGCCAGACCCGTCGGTCACAATTATATTCGACCAGTAGGCCTGACCCGTCGGTCACAATTATACTCGACCCGTAGGCCTGACCCGTCGGTCACAATTATACTCGACCCGTAGGCCTGACCCGTCGGTCACAATTATACTCGACCCGTAGGCCCGACCCGTCGGTCACAGAACATTCTTAAATCATATCAAAACCAACGTGGAATTTCACAATCAAAGGCCCATTTAATTCCCAATGGGCTTCAACAAATTCAAGTCAATCCACATCAAGGCCCATTCAATTTTCCAATTGGGCTTCAAACAAGTTCAATTTAATTCCAACATCAAGGGCCCATTTAATTTCAAACTTGGGCCATTTGGACAAAATTCGGAGCCCATGAAGCCCACCCCAATTCAGCCATCATTTCCTCTCTAAATTACCATTAAGCCACTATAATTAGCCCTAATTAGGTCCACTAAACAACCCTTGCACAAAACACACTCAATTAGGTCCTAATTACCATAATTAAACCCCTAATCTAGCACCATTTAGACTAATTCAGGGATTAGTGGTTTTACTCGCCTATTAACGACGCGGGACGACGGAAGCGAGCGGCCGATCACCGACAAGCGGCGCAATCGACGGCGGCGCTCCAAAGCAAGCCGGCGGCTCACGGCGGCTCCGGCGAGGCTCAAGGCCACTCTCGGCCAAAACAGGGGAGACGGGCTGGTGGCTGAGGGTGACGGAGAGAGAGGCGGCGAGGGTCAGGGTGGTCGGTGGGGGACGGTGGACGACGGAGGACGGCGGCCAACACCGGCGACGGCGACGGCGTCCTTCTCGGCTTCGGCTGGAACGGCGGCTGTGGACGGCGGAGACGGGGAAAGGCTGACCGACTGGGCTGAGGGTGACGCTAGGGGTCGGCACACGACGGCCGGAGGCCAGCAGCTCCGGCGAGGCTGCTGTTCCGGCGTGAACAGTGGGCTGGCGGTGCTGATCGGCTGGAACGAAGCAGCTGCCCAAGGGAATTCGGGAGAGAAGAGAGAGAGGTGATCGCCGGGGGAGAGAGAGAGTGAACTGAGGAGAGAGAGTGGGTCAAGGGTGGTCAACATTATCCATGGTGGATGCCACATGTCAAGATCTAAGCCCACATGACCAAATTACCCCTAATCCAATGGCTAAAAATGCTTCAAAACCAATAATTCAAGGGCAAAATGGTCAATTGCCCCTAACCATGGTTAACCCACCCTAGTTAACCTTAACCAACCTTGGTTAATTTCCAAAATTGCCCCCAAAAATTCGGAATAAATAAAAATGACCTAGGGGCATTTTCGTCCTTTTTCCGTCCCGAACCGAAATTTCGATTTTCGCTCATACCGGTCCTAAATATTCATGTAAGACCTAATCCAGAGTCGGAATCGCGAAATTCGCTTTCTAAGCCCTCGAAAATATTCTGTGAAGTTTCCGGGAATAAAATAATATTATTTTCCAATTTTTGTCGAAAATCCACTTTTTGTCCAAAACCACTCCAAACGAGTGTGGCTACCCCAAAATGACACTGGTCGCGAAAAATAACCTGAAACGGCCTCTGAAATCGGCTTTGGTGTCTCCAGGGGCAAAACCGTCCTTTTTCTCAGTTTCTGTCAAAATTTCTATTTTCAACCGTTTTAATCCCAAACATGAATGGCCATTCCAAAATGACGTCCGTCTTGCAAAATAGTCGTAATTACCCTTAAAATTTTGATATCGAAGTCCGGGTCCAATATCGCGATCTAAGTTACTCGATTTGTCGTTTTAGGGTCTCTCACTAACAGGCGGTTGTTTAGGCGTTACGCGTATCGACCTAAGATGGTCCAAATCGTGAGGGTCTCAATATCGAGAGAACGAGAGGAATTATCACTAGCACCTGAGGTCACGATCGTTTGGATTAGAATCGGGTTTCCTTTGTCAGGCGCACTTTCGGTCATGCGAAATCACTCGCGATCCGATCGTGCTTGCTGACAATATCAACCTGTCCTTTTCCTGAGATCGGCCTATAATGGTTCAAAATACTTCCTCAACGTTCGTTGAAATCGGCGCCCTATCACGATTGGGTTCTCGGTCCACGTACCTGATCCTATTTAGCCTTTCCCATTTGGTTAGTATCCCGTGATTGATCAATTCCGGGCGAGACTTACTAAAATTACACGAGAATTAATATACACTTTATTGGTCCCGATAACGGATCAAAATTCAGGATGTTACACGCCTCCCCTTATACCTCCCATTCTGCAAAAACATTTAACACCTAAAATGTTAGGGACGTACCTGGGATCCTTGCTGCCAAGCAAAAATATTTTTTTTTTGAAAAGAAAAACTGGCCTAAGTCCACTAAGAGTTTTAACTCAAGTCCCCAGTGGAGTCGCCAAGCTGTCGCGACCTAAATTTTCGCTCTCAGGCTAATGGATTGTTAAGACTAAGCCTAACTCGGGCCCTCCCAAGCCCTACCAATTCGCAACTTAAGATTTAAGTTTTTAACGTGCAAAAGTTTTCATGCTTGGAGTCGCCACTAATCTATTTGTGGTAGGTCGATTAGAAACCTAAATAAAACATAGGGAGATATGTTTTATTCCTACGAACCAGAGATTCTAAGTTCGGGGACTTGATTACGCTAGATCTAGTCTAGCGCCCTTTCGGTACCTTTTCTTTTCAAAAAAAATGTTTTGCATGCAGTCTGGATCCATTTTATAGCCTAATTACTAACATGTGAGGTGTTCATGCGAGTGCGCAAACCACCAAAGTAACACCCAATAATCAAAGCATTAAATAAATTGCAAGATTGGGAAATTTACTTACCTTAAAGCAACGTAAGCATCTGCATTGTTAGCTAGAAAATCACATCAATGATCCTAATATGATTTCTAATTAACAAGCAGTTCACTCAATATTTTTTAGGATTTTCACTTATTTAAATGAAAGCTAACCTATATGTAATGACGTGCAAAAATTAACATGCGATTAATGCAGCCTAACATGCAAACTATATGTCATGCGACGACGTGACCTAATTCTAATGACGGGCAAAATGATTTGTTTTTGGTATTTTCCAATGAAATTCGGAATAAAAAAATGCCTAAATTAACATGCAATCTATTCTAGAAAAGATAATTTAATCTATCCTAAAGTGACTTCTTTTTTTGGTATTTTTATGAAAATTCGAAATTATTAAATATCCTAAATAATCCACTAAGATTAAAACAATCTCTAATTTAAACTAGGAAATATGTTACCCTAAATCCCAATTTAAATCAAATAATTATCTTATTCTTTTGGATATATTTAAGATTCCCTAAGCATGCAAAATTTCTAATTTAAATCTAACTAACAAATTTTTGGATTTTATTTATTTAAAAGGAAAGCAATCAAATAAAGAAAACAATCACATTCAAACAATCCACACAATCCGCAAGATTTTTAAACTCAGATAAGGCAAAGAAATCAAACTAACAGTCATATCTATAGGGTTATAGATATCGACGGAAAGTTGATTGTTCGAATTTGGAAAGCGAATAAAATCTATTATCGTATCCAAGTGATTATGGATAAAATAACGATTTTCCGTATCGCCGCGTATCGTACCTTAGGGATAAAGTCAGATAGTCGTCCAAATACGTTGCCAAATTAGGAATAATTCCTAATTTTGGGTGTTTTCGAATATTGCGGATATCGCAAATATTATCTTAAGGTATCTAGCAATCCACCAAAGAATATCCACGAAATATTCAAACACTGAAAACTTAGGAAATTAAATATTTCGAAAAATATTCGGATAATGATCTTACCTAATTTACGGATATTTCCAAATTTGAATCACTAGGATTGTGGATCGGGACCGACGGTGGCTCACGGTGGGCTTGACGGCGGTCAGGAGTGCGGTTGGATGGTTCACGAACTTGCCAAAAAAACAAATCTGTAAAACAGAGTTCGACTCGGGATCGACCGTGACCGGCGGCTCACGGCAAGGCTGATCGTGATGGTGCCTTGGTCGTGTGGACTCTCAGCTCGGTGGGGGCTACGTTGGCACTGTTGGACACGATCAAAAATCTGCAATTCTCAGTGAAACAAATGCACGAATTGTGAAGTGGCTGAGGAAAAGAGAGAATTTTTTCCTCGACATATCGTGAAAAGAAAACTCCTTTGGGTGTTGTCAGACTTTGTGTCGGTTCTCAGAATAAAGCCATGTGTGTCTTTCTTTTCTCCTCTCCGTGCGTCTCTCCAATAGAAGACCTCCAAGTGAATTTTTTCTTCTTTGCTGAGCGTCCCCCACTTTGGAATGCCTCCAATTACTATTTTATTTAATCCAACTTCCACTAAAAACCTTTTGACCACCGCTTGGAATTTTCTTTTAACCTGCAGAGGCACAAGAACAACGTAACATAGATGGCACAAAGGGGCACTTGGTATGACGCCAAGGTAGCAACGTCGTCGATCAGGGGTTGGAGCAGCTGCAGGTTTCTCGGTTCAGGATCACGGGCAGCCTTTGTCGTCACAATGCGTGCTGAAGCAGCGAGCGATGTGGATGAGCGAGAGCGTCGGGTGATCGTTGGTCGTTGGTGGGCTAAGCAGCAGCTTGATTCGCTAGACGTCGCTGGGCTCACTGTTCTGAGATGTCCGAGATGCCTACTGTGTCGAACGATGGCTGGGAGCGTCGGGGAAAGCCACAGAAAGCGTCTGGAATTTGGGCAAAGGACACGACTTGCCCAGGAATGAGAGAGAGAATAAAGACCAGTTTCTTTTCTTGACCTTTGACTGTCTGTGCTCCCAAAAGAACTCTTTGACGTTTACTACGTGACCAGAAACTCTCCCCCTTTCCTTCTCTCACGCCTTTTCTTTTGTGGCTCTCTATGAATTGTGAATGAAGCCCCCCTTTTTCTATCGTCCTCCAAAGACATATATTTATAGTGTAAATCTAGGTCAATTAGCCAGGTTTTCTAGTCCTAATGGGCTTTGGCTTAGGCTTTATCCTTTAATTTTTATTTAATTCCAAATTGGCTGAATTAACTTGGGCTTTTCTTTAATTAAGCTTAATGGGCTGATTTAAGCTCAAATTGAGACAACCAAGGCCTTTTAGACTTGTGATTTTCGGCCCTTGTCTTCCGAGTGAGCCGAGTTTCGTTCAGTGCTCGAGCTCGGTTTGCGCGATGGATTTTCAGTTCACTCGCCACTGCCGGTTCGATGTGGAATGTAACTAACCTACATGAACTTAAACTATATGCTATGCAATTTTAATATTTTTGTTTAGGGGTTAAAATTTAATCCCTAATTTTTCTATGCAATATTTACCTAACGGGATCGCCAAAATTTAGGTGTCAACAATGTTATTTGATATCTAATCTTACAATACATTCAAAACATGAACTAAGAGACGGGACAACCATAGAAGACGCAAAAAAACCATACACAAGAAGACGCGGCTTTGGTACGATGGCAG
Source organism: Syzygium jambos (assembly GCA_031216235.1). Classification (NCBI taxonomy): domain Eukaryota; kingdom Viridiplantae; phylum Streptophyta; class Magnoliopsida; order Myrtales; family Myrtaceae; genus Syzygium; species Syzygium jambos. Next base: position 1,903,389 of record CM062227.1, on the reverse strand, counting down.
GACACCAAAAGTAGTCACTTTTGTCGAGACCTGAGGAAATATCGATACATAAATCAGTCCAGAATATAAAAAAAGCGTTTATGCATGGATGTGAACTAGGTATAAAATAACAAGAGGGTTAACAAAAATATGTTTCTGGACGAATATAAATGTTCTTACATATGAATATGAGTGAAATTATGAAAAACCAAGATTATGAAGCAAGCTTACCCCCGATTTTGAGAATTTTAACTAGAAAGACTGGAGAAAATCATCATCATCATCATCATCATCATCATCATCATCATCATCATCATCAGCATTCTCGGCATCAATGTGTTGGTCATCATTGTGCACATCACCTATTGGATTGGCTGAAGGTACAGGAGGATCATCATAGCGATTGAGGTTAAGGTGTTGCATAACGAGTCTCATTTGTTGTTCCAAGTTATTTATTTGTTCATTCTTCTTAACAAGTAAATTATTCAGACGATGCACTTCTTGGGTCAATTGCTCGTCTTGTCGTGACCTCCTTCGACCAGTCGCAGTGGATGATGAACTTCCAGGACTATTCGGCATGTACATCCTTGACAACGATCCCATCCCAAATATTTTTCCTTTTTTCACCCCACCCGTTGCCTCCATCCATAATGCCATATTATCAACTGATGGCCCGGACTCAGGACAATCATCACTACCACTAGCACTGCTCATTAAAAGTTCATCATATTTTTCTTACATTAACAATATAAATGAAAATAAAATCACTATATATATATATATATCTATCATAAATATTGAAAGCATTCACGATTTTCATTATAGTTTACATATAAGCCAAAGTATAACCTTACATACCTTGATAGCTTTTGCTCGATCGCCAGTACATGTCTTATCTTTCTTTTGAAATGTGCGTTCAAATGTAGCTGCAAATGTCGGTTCCGTCCCCAATTCTTTTGCCTACAAAATGTAAACATGAGTAATTGAATTAAATTAACTTATAACTCATTTAACAGACTTACCAATCGTTTGCGATGCTCCGCAATGTTGATAGAGCCCCCAGCATATGTGGCTGACCCATCACTAGAACTAGAAGATCGATTTTTCTTATTCTACTCACAGAGTTGCCGACTCTGTTTAGATGCCCAAAATCTGTTAATTGCCATCCAATTGTCAGCTGTAAAGAAAGACGGCTTCGCTTGCTTGCTCTTCGCTCTATTCATGACATTTCGCATAAAATCACTTATTTTCTTATCGAAAATTCTTCTTACTTCATTGTCTTCCGCTTCCTCCCACATGAACTTCCACTGCAATGAATAAAAACACAAATTGAAAATTATTATGATGATCACATATCCATAATCACGCACCAGAAAAATATAGACAAATTTTGTAAAGTTCATGTCTGGGGAAAATATCTGGTCCTTTAGGTATCGAAAACTACAGAGTTGTTCTGGTCCTTTACATCATTCTTGACCATCAATATACTACATCAAACTTAATTGGTGAGAAAATAAAATATGTAAAACTTACCTTGAACTCATTCCACCACATTTCTTTTACTTCTTGTGGAACACTTATGTAAGTAATATACTCTCTCATCCAAAAGTTTTTTACTATTTTGTTCAATTCCCTCATAACAGACCGAGCATCCATGAATCTACATTCATACGGATATTGTACAACATGGACAATTCAGTTGACATCAATATCTAAAGCCCTAAATATTACATATACTAAAATAAAAATGAAGTACTTACGAATCTCCAAATGGGCATATGAAGAATCGGTTATCTTCTTGACCTCTGTTTCCGTCAATATTCGATTGTTCTGCCGAATAATGAGGTGGAACGGAAGGAGAGGGAGCTAAAGGAGATTGAACTGGAGAACATTCAATTCGCATGTGGCCAAGTCCCATAACATGTTGTTAAGTGTTGGAGGAAGGGCCAACGTGTCCATATTATGACAGACCATATTGTGGTTGAGGGTTAGATTTCGGGACAGGAGAAGAGGAAAGAGACGGGGACGAGGACGAGGAAGAGGCTTGTCTTCTAGGCATGTGACCTCCACATTTATATTGACAAGTAGGAAGGTTATGCGAATATGTAAAGAACTATTGACACGTATTACGGACAACTACAGTTCGTCGCAAATTTGCGATGGAGTCAACTGTCCGTCGCAAATTTGCGACGGAGTGTAGTTATCCTTCGCAAATTTGCGACGGACTGTTGACTTCGTCGCAAATTTGCGAGGGAATTTTTTCGGGTTCAAAATTTACGACGGAATAATTAATCCGTCGCAAATTTGCGACGGACTCAACCTGTCCGTCACAAATTTGCGACGGAGTCAACTGTCCGTCGCAAATTTTGCGAAGGATAAATATAGTCCGTCGCAAATTTACAATGGATTTTTTTACATCGCAAATTTCGAGCGGCAAAAATTCCCTCGCAAAATTTGCGACGGACAGTTGACTCCGTCGCAAATTTGCGACGGATAACTACAGTCCGTTGCAAATTTCCGACGGACAGTTGAGTCCGTCGCAAATTTGCAATGGATTTTTTTTACATCGCAAATTTGCAATGGATTTTTTTTACATCGCAAATTTGCGACAGAAATCCACTTTCCGTCGCAAATTTTCTACCGACAAAAAATTTCCGTCGCAAATTTGCGATGGATTAAATTATCCGTTGCAAATTTCGAACGGTAAAAATTCCCCCGCAAAATTTGCGACGGATAGGTTGAGTCCATCGCAAATATGCACATACTACATGAACGTTGTAAATTTGTGACGTCTTTTTTTCGGTAAAAAATTTAGCATCTCATTTATTTGGGTCCTAAATTTGCTACGTCTTTTTTTCAGTCCAAAATTTTGGCATCTCAAATTTTGCAATGGAAATTAGAATATCGGAAATGTTAGGGCACGTTAATAATATTTGACTTGTCGGCATTTAGGGACAAAATTTCGGACGATCAATTAAAATAAAAAGAATAATCGACAATAACAATAATAAAAAAGCACAATAACAATAATAACAAGAACAATAATGATAACAACCAAAATAGCACTTGTAGCATTAACAATTACACATATGTAGTGTTTTGTGACAAAAATTTTAATCTTCGTCTTCGTCACCTGTCTGAAAATCAGATTCTGAATATTCTTGTACATTTAATTCGCAAATTTCAGTTGGATCCACATCTATCATTGCTCCACACGGATCTCGTAAAGTTGGTATGTTATATTCCTCAATTTCAACCGTGTTACACACTTCCTCTTGTTGGTAGGCTCTATCCTTCCAGTGTTCCTCGATTTTTCTCCGTGCTTTGATTTTACATGCAGCCCACCAATCAGCTTTGTCGCGTTTCAAACTAGGATATGATGCATAACATACTTGAATTGCTTGTTGTGCCAAGACAAATGGTTCATACTTTATATACATTTTCTTGTGATTTATTTCAACCAAATTGAACTTCGTATGCACATTCATTCCTTTGACGGGGTCGAACTACGTGCACTTAAATAACACAACCCGCATCATTAATGGTCCAGGGTACTCTATCTCTATGATTTCATCCAATAAGCCATAAAAATCATCTTTCGAACTGTCACTATTGGATGACCGAATAGACACACCACTATTCATTGTGGATTTTCCCATTCCATATTCTTGAGTATGAAAATTATATCCATTTATGAAATATGCTGGCCAAGTTCGAACTCTTAACTGTGGACCCCATGACAGATGATATAGTAATCCTTACCCTCCAATTTTATCATAATTACTGTGAACCTAAGGTTACACATGCAAAGTCAATAATATATATTTTACTAAATGATGTATATAATTTTAATAACTTGGTTTTGATCCATAGGCAACTTATATATGTCTTGAACCATACTGCAAATTGTTCATCGCACAAACGGTCAAACTCATTTGATTGTAGTCCAAAAATTGAAGTTTGGAAAATCCTAATATTAAAAACCATATCATTATTAGCAAATATTTGACACGCAAAATATATATTTGCAAATTTACACTTACTTGAAGTATGGCTCGACTTCTGAGCAGTTCAGTAAAATATAAGTATGGGCTGCATGAAATTCTTCGCCTGATAAGTAACGAAACTGACATGCGCTGCTTGGTCAACCCAGATAATTGAAAATAGAGAATGTTGTGCAATTGGGATTAATGAGGCCCTTATCATTTCTGCCTGCTCTCTGCCTCTTGCACTGAACGTGCGGCTCAAAATAATATGATGCAAATGTTGTCACTTCTTCCACAATATATGCATTACAAATTGAAGCTTCAACATGTGCCTTATTCTTCACTTTTTTCTTCAAATGATATAAGAATCTAGTTGAAATAGAAAGAAGCTTATCGGAACATATTATATGATAAACTAATTTGAACTGTATTTTAAAAAAAATATTACCTCTCAAATGGATACATCCATCGAAATTGGACGGGACCTGCAACTTTGGCCTTATAAGGCAAGTGAACTAAGAGATATTCCATCGAATCAAAAAACGTTGGAGGAAATATCCTTTCTAAGTTGCAAAGAATAATTGGAATATCTCTCTCTAGTTTTTCCATGTGCGACGCTTTTAACACTGTCGAGCAAATATTATGGAGGAAATTGCTTAATTCTGTAATGGCGCCCCATATAAAGTTCGGTAGAACTTCCTTTAAAGCTATTGGAATTAGTCTTTCCATCAGGATGTGACAATCGTGACTCTTCAAACCTGTTAACTTGCATTCATTCAAATCAACACATCTCCCAAGGTTCGAAGCATATCCATCAGGAAATCGCACAGATTTCAACCATTGACAAACAACTCGCCTCTGCTCCTTATCCAATGTATAAACTGCTTTCGATTTTGGTCCCATGCTGCTTGCATCCACAGCTAGTATTGGCCGATCGCAAATATCTCTCATATCTTTTCTTGCGTTCAAGTTGTCTTTTGTTTTTCCGGCGACATCCATCATAGTATTTATGACATCGTCGAAAACATTCTTTTCTATGTGCATGACGTCAAGATTATGATGAATAAGATGGGCCTTCCAATATGGTAGATCCCAAAATATACTGCGTTTTGTCCACTTATGTGTACTTCCGTACGCAAAAGTCATGCCGTGCGGGTTCTCAATAATAGTTGGAAAGTCCTGCACACGCTCCCAAATTTGATCGCCGGTCAACCTCAATGGTGGACGCGTTCTTTCAGTCCTATTCTTGATGAACTCTTTCTTATTCCTTATGAAAGGATGACTTGGCGGTAAAAATTGTCTGTGACAGTCAAAATAGCTAGGCTTCTTTCCATGTTTTAATCTAAATGACTTTGACCTCTCCAAACATATCGGATATCTGTACTCCATTCAGATAACATTCCGTAAGCTGGAAAGTCATTTATCGTCCAAAGAAGGACAGCCTTCATTACAAATGTTTGATCGGTAGAAACGTCATACGTAGGGACACCTTCAACCCATAGCCATTGTAACTCCTCAATCAATGATTGCATATAAACATCTATCAACTTTTTCGGATTTTGCGGCCCTGTCACGATCAATGTCAAAAACATATAAGGTGTCTTCATGCACATACCATGTGGAAGATTGTACGGCGTTAAGATAACTAGCCAGCATGAATAACTTTTTCCTGTTTTCCCAAATGGAGCAAATCCATCGGCACAGAGACCTAACCTGATGTTCCGAGGCTTCATTGCAAACTCAGGGTATGTTCTATCAAAATATTGCATCTAAAGGATGACACATTAGACCCTCTTCTGTTTCATGATTTGCATGCCAAGTCATGTGTTCAGCAGTGGCTTTAGACGCATAAAGCCTTTGCAATCTGGGGATTAAGGGCAGATAAAACATTTGCTTGCATGGTTTACGCTTTTGATTACGACCCGGCCTCTTGTTAATCTTGTACCTAGGTTGGCTACAAAATTTGCAAGATTCTGCATTTTCATCATCTCTCCAATATATCATACAACCCCTACTACATACATCAATCCTTACAACTGGAAGACCTAAGTTATCCACTAGCTTTTTCATATCATAAAAATCACTTGGCATGTTGTTATCACGAGGCAATGATTCCTGCATTACTTCAACAAAAGAGTTGAAACAATCCGCAGACACATTATGCTCTGCCTTGATATTTAATAGTCGGGCTGTCACCGATAACTTAGTGTGGTCCTCACAACCTGCCTATAAAGGTTCATCTGCTACTTTCAACACATCCCAGAACTGATTAGATTGAAAAGTTTCATTGTAGACATTCTCATCAAAACCCGTTACTCCTATATCTTCCAATTATGAAACATGACTAGTACCCACTTGTTCACGTGTAGGAGTAAAACTAGTACTTGCATGATTTGATTCTGTGACAAAATTATAACTAGCTGCATCAATCACCATCCTCTCGTATGAGTTCAATTGCTCATAATAGCCACATTCTTCCCTAACTGAAAATTGGTCACTTCTTCCATATCCTTCATCAGATATAAATGGTTCACCATGGGAAGTCCAATTATAATAGTTCGGAGTAAACCCAAATCTAGTAAGGTGTTCTCTAACTTGATCACACATAAGAAATTTACCATTACCGCACTTTTTACACGGACACCTTAACTTATTTCCATCCATAAACTCATATTTACTACTAACAAAGTCTAAAAATAGTTCCAATCCAGTACGAAACTCATCTGTCAATCCTCGATGTCCAGGTAAGTTCTTATTATATATTCAAACCCTTTCTCTTTGCATTGTGTTTGTATTAAAATAAAAAAATTCTGGTAAAATATTTAAAATATCATATCTATTGTTCTTAATTAAAACCATAAAATTTTGGAAATTATAATTTTTGTTATTCACGCAACAATTAATATGAAATTGCAAAAATAGAAAAAATTACCATGTAAAGAAGACTTACCCAAATATTTGACTGAAATATTGGTAGGAGAAAGTGATCAATTTGATGAGAATTGCAACGTCCACTTGGATTGCGAGACCTTCAATTAGGCACATACCCAAAAAGAATAATCACTTAAGAATCATTTTTTAATAATTTTTAATGTGCGATGGAAACGGAATTCATCTGTCGCAAATTTTGCAACGGAACCAAGGATCCGTCGCAAAACGGCGTGGCGTTCGGCCTCATCCAAAGGTCCGCGAGGTGTCGCCGGTCGTCGGTCGTTAAACCGGTGATGCAGATACGAAAAAAAAACAAACATAAACATATATAAAAAAAGAAATTACAATCCAACGACGAATAGTCACGAAGCTAGCTATGATACTTACCGGTACAAAAGCTTCACCGAGATTAATATGTGCGTGCGTGGATTTTACTGATTTCAGACATATGAAAGAGGGAGAAAACCGAGAGAGAGCGAGAGAGAGAGAGAGATAGGGTTGGAATATCACGGGCTGATAAACTATAAATTTGCGACGGACATTCGTTTTCGTCGCAAATTTGCGACGGACTTACTTTGCCGTCGCAAATTTGCGACGATTTTTTTTCTGCAGCAAATTTGCTACGGATTTGGCGACGGTTTTTTTTCCCGTCGGAAATTTGCGACGAATTTTTTTGCGACGGATTTATTTTCCGTTGCAAATTTGCGATGAACTTTTTTCGGTCGCAAATTTGCGACGGTTTTTTTTTCCTTCGATAATTTGCGACGAACATTTTTCCGTCGCAAATTTGCGACGGAATTAGCGACGGTTTTTTATTTCCGTCGCAAATTTGCGACGGATGAAATTTCCGTCGCAAATTTCTGACGGATTTTTCATACGTCGCAAATTCCGTCGTAAATTTGCGACAAAAAATACAATCCGTCGCAAATTTCCGTCGCAAATTTCATGTTTTTTTGTAGTGATAATACGGGAAAGCAAAAGGGTCAAATTCTTGGCATACGCTGGTGGAAATGAGATTTGGATAAAATTCCAGTTTTAATCCCTGAACTAACCAAATTTCTAATCAAATACTTAAAATTTTAAATTATCTAAGCAAATTATTGAATTTGCATGAGTATTTTAATCAAAAGTTGCCACTGCTCCACATCTAATTAGTTGGAGTTGACAAATCCGTCGGCAAGATTTTTGATGTGGAATGTGGAATCCGCATAATTTTCATGGTACTTTAATTTTTTGTCATGATATTTTATGTATATATAGTGCATTTCCAGTGTGATGACTATTGAATTCTGTTTCTATGGATAGTAGAATTTGATTTTAGAGGATGACTTCATAATTTGTTAATGGCTTTACTCATGTGCTTATTTTTCTTCATTTCTTGGATGTTTTGTTTAGATTTATCGAGTACCTATAGGACTTGCTTAAGCATTTATGATACTTAACTTAAATTTCTGTGATCTTTTTCAGTTTTTTTTTTAATTACGTAACCTACTAACCGGCAATGGGGTCGAAACACCAAACACGGGTGTTGACTAATCTCACGATTGTCTTGTGTTACAAACTACACTAAGGAGAAGGAGAACCTTGATTTTTCTTTAAGACATAAATGTCAATTAAAGATTAGTGGATCATTTTTTTTTTGTAAATTATCGCCCAAATTGATCTATGGAGATCATTTTTGTCCACAAACATACTGGGATTATTAGGACTGACATATTGCGCCATTTGTATCTAAATTTGCATAGTGATATTCTACCTTGAAACACTAACATAATCATGCCTATAAATTCCTATGCATTAATCAATTGACTGCACGAAAGCTTTATGTTAACTCCGTCATTGTCCAAATGGATCGGGTCGGGTGAGACCGTTACATAAGAGGGTATTATATGATTCTTCAATGATAAAAAGGGAACCTTGTGAAAAGGGTTTCTTTTTAAAAGTTAAAGAGAGTTCTTTTTCTTGCCTTTTTATCCCGATACTAGAACTTTGCCGTGACATATGGAGCGGGATGGCTCATGAACTTGGCGTGCACGGCTGAGATTTGACTTACAAAGACCTCCTAAACAAATATATTCTCCATCGCAGCATGTAAATGTACATTACAACAAAACCTGTTTATTCTCCTGAAAATTCCTTTTCTTCAACTTTCTTACATTCTTCAGGTATCAGTTAAGATCTCACCTCAAGTATTATGGAGCCTCTCAACTTGTCTTTTCTCGAGTTCTCGTCATCATGTCGTCTCTTTTTCACAAGTGTAGTGCTTTTTCACATGTTTGGTACGATGCAATGGAATGGAAAGGAATGAATGAAACGACGTATGTATTACAATTATTGTGTTTGTTTATTGTAAAGGAATGAGGAGAAAAAATTATGATGATTCCTTTCCATGCATTTTGAAAATATATATTTAGAATGGATATGATGGTATCAAAATGTCTAAAATGTCTTAAAACATATAATGTGTAAGGAGAAAATATAGAGTACACTTTGAAATACTTTTGTATAATTATTTTTTTAGTATATTGTCAAGGAATAGTACGGCCATTCCACCGGTGGACCCTAGTTTGGTGGAAAGCTCATTCATAGACCGAGAATTCCATATCTTCTGAAAGAAACAAACATGCTTTAAGTTTTTTCTTGACCCCAATGTAGAAAATAGAAACAGTCAGATCAGAATGATAGGGTTCATGATTTTTGAAGGTGCCTTCATTAAAGTAAATAATTATCATTTGAAATCTATTTTTAAAATATCAACAGATGCTTTTATTTTTTAATGAAATTGAAAAATAAAAAACATAATAATCACTTGTTGCGCAAGAGTGACTGCCCTCTCCGAAGGGGATGAGAAAGAAATGTTCTATCAACGGCTATGACAGAACCAATTCATCGTGAATCAGGTCCACGAAAGTGCACACTCAAAAAAAATGGCCGTGAGAAAAGAGTACCAAAAAAAATTCCCCGTGGTTGAAAACAACTGTAAAGTGACTAGCTTTATAATTAGGAAAAGCAAAAGGGTCAAATTCTTGGTGTACGTTAGTCAAATTTCTAATTAAATACTTGAACTTTTAAATTATTTGTTTGAATTATTGAATTTGCATGAGTTTTTTAATCAAAAGTTTCCATTGCTTCAAATCGGATTAATTGGAGTTGACGTAATTGTCGGAATGGCAAGATTTTTAACATGGAATATGGAATCCTCTCAATTTTGAAGGTGCTTTGATTTTTTGTCATGATATTTTATGTGTAAATAGAGCATTTCTCGTGAGATGACTATTGAATTATGTTTTTGTGGATGGTAGAATATGACTTGATTTTAGAGGATGACTTCATAATTTATTATTGGCTTTACTCGTGTGCTTATTTTTCTTCATTTCTTGGATGTTTTGTTCTGATTTATCAAGTACTTATAGGACTTGCTTAAGCATCTATGGTACTTAACCTAAATTTATGTGGTTTATTCAGTTTTTTTATTGCATAATCTACCGACAGGTAATGGGGTCGAAACACCCAACACAGATGTTGACTAATCTCACGACCATCTTGTGTTATAAACTACACCGGGGAAGGGAAACTCCATCTGTGACCAGAATCCCACTTTCGGAGGATAGGGAATATCTATCTATATGTTTTTCGTAGGGAAAATATACACTCTTTGGATTCGTTTGAGTGGCCTTATTCTTGATTTCCTCAAGACATAAATGTCAGTCAATGATTAATTGACCATCTTCTTTGTAAATCGTTACCCAAATTGGTTTAATGAGATAATTTTTGTCCACAGACGTACAGTGATTATTAAGAACGACATATTGCGCCATTTGTATCTAAATTTGCAAATTGATATTCTACCTTCGTATTCGACCAAAAAAAATATATTCTACCTTGATACAATAACATAATCATATTTATAAATTCCAATGCTTTAATCAATTGACTGTACTAAAGCTTTATCGTAACTCTACCATTGTCCAATTGCATCGGATCGGGTGAGAGGAAACCTTTTTAAAAAGGGTTTCTTTTCGAAAAATTAAAAGAGGATTCTTATTCTTGCCTTTTTACCCCGATACTAGACCTTTGCCGTGATATATGGAGCGGGCATGAACTTGGCATGCACGGCTGAGATTTGACTTACAAAGACCTCCTAAACAAATATATCCTTCATCAAAGCATGTACGTGCAACTTACAACAAAACCCGTTCATGCTCTTGAAAATCCCTTCTCTTCAACTTTCTTACATTCTTCAGGTATCGATTAAGATTTCACCTTAAGTACTATGGAGCCTCTCAAATTGTCTTTTCTCGAGTTCTCATCATCATGTCGTCTCTTTTGCATATGTGTAGTGCTTTTGCCGTGCATTTGCCTTGTCTCTTCAACTAATAACAGAACAGACAAGCTTTCGTTGCTTGCATTCAAGGCCGCGATAATTGAGGACCCTTTCGGGGCGCTGAATTCACGGAACCATGCCACCGACCATTGTCGGTGGTATGGAGTCAAGTGCAGTTGCCTACACCACAAAGTCACGGGACTAGACCTACAAGATCTGAAGCTCTCCGGATCTATCTCTCCTTACATTGGAAACTTGAGCTTCTTGAGAGTCCTGGTGCTCAACAACAATAGTTTCCATCATGAAATCCCACAACAAGTCGGCCATTTGGGCATTTTACGTGTATTGAAATTAGTCAACAACACATTGGAAGGCGACATCCCGAGAAACCTGTCCGCTTGCACTCGCCTTACACAGCTTCGCCTAGGAGGCAGCCTGCTAGCCGAAGAAAATAAATTTTGTGCAATTACGAAACGTATTTCTGTTATTTTTCTATTACAAGAATATAAATTTTAGGCGGTTACCAAACACCTTCAAAAACTCAGAAATTGTTCCCGAGCACGGAATCAAAAAGAATCATTTCTGAATAGAAATTATTTTTGGAAACAGAATGGTTGCTAAACGCACTCATTATTTCTGAGAACAGAATGGTTGCCAAATATTAGAGTAAGAGTGTTGTATATGGACCGTGTTTTTTGGATTAACTATTATTCATTTCGACAAATTACAATCTTTATGGTAGTATATACACCTTGTCTTGATTTTACGAGGTACGTTTTTTTTTTTACTTTTACCATTTTTTTTGAATCCCCACATTAATCCTAATTCAACCGGATAAGTCCAATTCTTAATCGTGGGTGATGCGGCGTTGTCAATTAAGGATTGTCAGGTCGGATACTAAACCTGCCCATATAGGCCCCATGTCTAATTATAACATTCACATAAAATCTTCAGCCTTTGGAAAATGTGAAGTTGCGTGAGAATTACTCGGGAAAAGGACATTTACAAGCATAGCCAGGTCAATTTAGAGTTCAGACCACGCAACTACTGCGGTACGAAAAGGTAATAATCATATGATATTACCATTGACTATTGCGTCATGTAATTATAGCATAGGTAATGGAAAACCTTGGTGCTAATATGACCAAATTGTGCACCCACAAAGCAGTCAATTTTTACACCCAAAAAGAAAAACAAAAAAATAAAAAAGATTTTCTCCCTACGCGCTTAATCACTTGGCTCACTGATTGCCATCTTTTGCACATTCTTGAGGTTCATTACTGAAAATTAAACATCTGAAGTGACATGCCCTCGGCGCAATTACATTGTCACCAGTTGCCGACAGAATTCATTAATCAGTAGTTGCAACAGCTGAAATAATATAAAAGATTGTGTATTTCTACTTTTCGTTCTAGGTTATGGTTTTTTTTTTTGGTGTAGCAAATTCAATTTAAAGCTAGCTGGTTATGACTTCGTGATTTCCTTTCCTACAGGGTTTCACAAACCGCAGTAAAAAGGCCAGTTCGAGATTTGAGATTTTTTGCTGCGACTCCCCAGGGTGTTCTGAAGCTTCACGAAGGTGCAGCTCTCATGGCACAATGGGACAAGCATCCACACATCACTCTGCTCATGCATCTGCGAATCATAGCTTAAAAACTTACATTATGCAGTGTAAAATATACTCAATCTTTGCACAAAAGCTGAGGTAGGTACATGTTGTGTAAAATTTAATTTAATTTTCGTTCCAGAACAAATTACTATTCCTAATCCTCTAAAATTCTATTACTCTTTTGAAATTGGTGCGGGGGACCCCTTTCGTTGATTGTACTTTTTAAAAGTTTTAGGATTTAATTGTATTTCGTAATAAGTTTTAGAACTTAATTATACTTTTTGAAAGTTTTAAGACTCAATTACACTTTCGTGATAAATTATCCCTATTGTTAAAAGGAGCAAAACCTGTAGTTCTAGTCCCTTTGTTGAAAAACCAAAGTCACTATTGTCTTCGTCTCAGTGATTCCTGTCGTTTGAGGATGGTTTCCACCTCTCCAAAATACATCCCTGCTCGATAGGTTTCCATCCTTCCACCAATGTCAGTCAGTGTTGTTCACTTCCCCGCCATTCTCGTAATGACCGCTTATTGCATAGGTGTGTCCGCCTCCTTGTAAGCGGACGATAAAGAAATGCATTATTGACAGCTTTGATTGAGTTGATTGATTGCGAATCAGATCCGCGAAAGTATTTGCCTCAAAAAAATGGCCGAGAGAAATGGGGACCAGAAGCCTTGGCGGCATCATCATCAACTTGTAGCTTGTTTTGTCTCAATTCTCTTTAACGTGTATTGAATACTAGGTAGGAAACTACTACTACAGCGTGTGGGCCCCAGTAAAATGACTCGGTGTTATAATTATGGCAAGCAAAAGGGTCAAATTCTCGGCATACGTGGGTGGGAATAAGATTTAGATAAATTTTCATTTTTAATCTCCGAACCAATGCAGATTTCTAATCAAGTGCTTAGATTTTTAATTCGTCTAATCAAATTAGTGAATATGCACGGGCTTTCTGATCAAGTTCACATTGCCATAAATCCGATTAGTTGGTGTTAACGTACTCGTCTGAACCGGCTAGAGTTAATGTATACATCGCGACTATTGAATTCTGTTTTGGTGAACCGTAGAATACTAGTTGATTTTAATGGATGACTTGATAGTTTACTAACGGCTTCTACTCATCTACTGATTTTTCTTGGATGATTAGGTTTTGATTTATCAAGTAACTACAGGACTTGCTTGAGCATTTATGGTATTTGACTTAAATTTCCGTGATTTTCTTCTCGATTTGTTTATCACATAATCTACTAATAGACAGAGGGTTCGAAACACCCAACACCGGTATTGACTAATCTCACGATCGTATTGCGTTATAAACTACAGTAAAGGGAGGGAGAATTCTAATATGTGAAAAGAATCCCACTTTGGAGCGTAGGTCCCTGCAAAGCTATTGCCACCACCATGGCCAGAGAAAATCTACATACCATGTACATGTAGGGAAATGTATACACATTGGATTCATTTGTCAAGGCCCTATTCTTGATTCCTTCAAGACATAAATGTCAGTTAAACATTAGCGGATCATCTTCTTTGCAATTCACCGCCTAAATTGGTCTAAGGAGATAATTTTGGTCCACAAACGTAAAAGGATTATTTGAAATGACGCCATTTGTATCTAAATTTGCCAATTGATATTCTATGTTGAAACGGTATATATTCATGTTAATAAATTTCTATTTAATCAATCAACCCCACTAAATTCTTATTCTAACTCTGCCATTGCTCAAATGGATCGGATCGGGTCTTTACATTAGATGGTATTATAAGACTCTTCAAAGTTAAAAAGGAACCATTTACTGTGAGTTTTTTTTTTTCTTTTTGGCGTTTATATCACATTAGTTTTTTCTTTCTGGCGTTTATATCACGTTAGTCCATAACATAACCAGTGTCAATTAATTGCATGAAGGTGTCTCATTCGCTAGAGAACAAAACGAGTCATGTTACTACAAATTGCCGTGATATATGGGGCAGGATGGCTTATCAACTTGGTGGGCATGGCTAAGATTTGACGTCAAAGAGCTCCTACTCAAATATCTTCTCCATCGAAGCATCTCCACACAAATTGCAATAAAACCTGTTCATGCTCCTGAAAATCCCTTCTCAGCAACCTTCTTACTTGCTTCAGGTATCCATTAAGATTTCACCTCAAGTACTATGGAGCCTCACAAAGTGTCTTCCCTTCAGTTCTCATCATCATGTCGTCTCTTTTTCACATGTGTGGTGCTTTTGCCATGCATTAGCCTAGTCTCTTCAGCAAATAACAAAACAGACAAGCTCGCGTTACTTGCATTCAAGGCTGCTATAACTGAGGACCCTCTCGGGGCCCTGAATTCATGGAACCATACGACCGACCACTGTTGGTGGTACGGTGTCACGTGTGGTCGCCTGCACAGCAGAGTCACGGGGCTAGATCTACAAGACCTGAAGCTTTCGGGATCCATCTCCCCTCACATTGGAAACTTGAGCTTCTTGAGAGTCCTGATACTCAGCAACAATAGTTTCCATCACGAAATCCCGCAACAAGTCAGTCATTTGCACAGTTTACATATCTTGCAATTATTTGACAACGCATTGGAAGGTGAAATCCCGAGAAACTTGTCACATTGCGCTCGCCTTACATGGCTCCGCCTAGGACGCAACCGGCTGGTCGGAGAAATTCCCTTTGAGCTCGGTTCTTTGCTGGAGCTTCAGATTCTCGCTTTATCTTACAACTATCTAACGGGAACTGTTCCTTCATTCATCGGAAACATGTCATCGTTAGAGATTCTCAATCTCGGGGGAAATGAGGTAGGTGGGAAGATAGCCCGAGCTCTAGGAAAGCTAACCAAACTTAAAATCCTTGATTTAGGACCAAATAGGTTGTCTGGCACGATTCCTGCATCTATCTTCAATCTTTCTTCTCTAACGGAGTTCGACATCGGTGGAAACCACATAGGGGGGAATCTTCATGCCATTATATGCTTCGCTCTTCCAAACATCAAGATTTTCACCATTTCCTCTAAACGATTTTCTGGAGCGATTCCTCGGTCAATGTCTAATGCAACCGCTTTAGAGTTGCTCCAAGTTAATGGGAACAAACTCTCAGGGAACATGCCTCCTTTGGACTGCTTAAACAAGCTCAGAATATTGTTTATCGATTCTAATTATCTGGGAAGCGGAGGATACGGTGATTCGAGCTTCTTATGCTCATTGACTAACTCCACCAGTCTAGTGGCCTTGGATATAGAAAGCAACAATTTTGGCGGGACGTTGCCCGAGTGCATCAGTAATTTCTCCGTTACTCTCTCAGAATTGTGTCTGGGCAAGAATCCACTGTTTGGCACAATTCCTCGAGCACTCGGAAATCTCATCAACTTGGAAAGGTTGTTTTTGCACCACAGCAAATTTTCAGGTATTGTCCCCTCGGTTTTGGGAAATCTTCATAACCTAGTGGAACTGGATTTATCGCATAACAAGTTTTTTGGAGCAATCCCTTCTTCATTAGGAAACCTAGTAAAGCTAGCACGACTCCATCTCGAGCACAATAACTTTCATGGCCGCATTCCATCACGTCTATCGGAGTGCCGAAGTTTGGTGGAGCTTGATCTTTCCAGTAACAACTTAAATGGAACCATACCTCCAGAGTCCATAGACCTCTCATCACTGTCTATACTTCTGAACTTGTCCCGGAACCATCTCGCTGGTGTCCTACCTAAGGAAGTCGGGAAATTAAAGCTTTTGGGTCAATTGGATGTCTCTAGAAACATGTTAGAAGGCGACATTCCGGCCAGTCTTGGCAGTTGTGTTGGATTGGAAGTGCTCAAAATGCAGGAGAACTCTTTCCGAGGCTCCATTCCTTCATCTATCAGTATGTTGAGGAATGTCAAGGAGCTAGATCTTTCACACAACAATTTATCTGGTCAGATTCCGGAGTTTTTCGAGGCACTTCACTCCTTGGTTATCCTAAATTTGTCGTACAATAACTTTG
The DNA here is from genome assembly GCA_031216235.1 of Syzygium jambos. Lineage (NCBI taxonomy): Eukaryota > Viridiplantae > Streptophyta > Magnoliopsida > Myrtales > Myrtaceae > Syzygium > Syzygium jambos. The sequence continues at coordinate 1,886,595 of CM062227.1, read as the reverse complement.
AAGGCACGTTACCGACTAAAGGAATCCTCAATAATGTTAGCGCTACTTTTATCTCTGGAAATGACAAGCTTTGCGGAGGAATGCCCGAATTTCATCTCCTGAAATGCAGCTCTAGAAACTCAGGCCGAAGACTAATCCCTAAGTGGAAGCTCGCCATCTCAATTTTCTTCGGGGTTCTTGGAATAGCTCTTGTTCTTGCTCTTATGTACCTTGGTTGGTTGAAAATGAAGAAAAGGACAGAACCAGCTTCAAGTTCCAAAGATGATTCATCACTAAATCTATCTTACAGAATTCTTTTTAAAGCAACCGGTGGGTTTTCTTCAAGTAACTTGATTGGGGTTGGCGGCTTTGGATCTGTTTACAAGGGAGTCCTCGATGAAAATGGAGCTGTCATTGCTGTGAAGGTACTTAATTTGACGCTTCATGGTACTGTGAAGAGCTTCATATCCGAGTGTGAGGCTTTAAGGAATGTCCGACACCGTAATCTTTTGAAAGTCCTAACAGTATGCTCGGGCACTGATTACAGGGGCAATGAGTTTAAGGCCTTGGTTTATGAGTTCATGGTCAATGGTAGCCTTGAAGATTGGCTACATCCAAGTCCATCATCAGCTAATGTAGACGGGAGTGTGCATAAATTGAGTCTCATCCAGAGGATAAATATTTCCATCGACGTTGCTTCAGCATTAGATTATCTTCATAACCACCTTCAAAGCCCTGTTATCCATTGTGATCTGAAGCCAAGTAACGTCCTGCTAGATGCTGAAATGGTTGGACATGTTGGAGACTTTGGTTTGGCGAAGGTCGCGACTGAATCCACCCATGACACTAAAGCTAAAATGAGCTCTGCAGGTGTAAGAGGAACTGTTGGCTATGCTGCTCCAGGTGAGTCTCCTCTCCTCTGTACCCTAAAGTAAAACGGACAAATTATATCCTAATAATGTCCAAGTGTTTGCGTGCTATTTCCTTTTCCCTCTGCCGCTTGTGATGTAATTATTTATCTTTTATTTGCAATTCGAATGAAGCGCAGAATACGGAATGGAAAGCGTTGTTTCAAGAGAAGGCGATGTTTATAGTTATGGCATTCTCTTGCTTGAGATGTTCACGGGCATGAGTCCAACAAATGAAATGTTCAGAGAAAATTTTAACCTTCATAAGTTCGTTGAGGAAGCCTTGCCTGAACGACTCCTAGAGATTACCGATCCTCCTCTACTTCAAGAAATGGAGAGCCATATAGGCACTGGCCGAGGCAATGCAGCTCGCGAATGTCTGGAGATGGTCTATAGGATCGGGGTTGCCTGCTCAGTCCAAGCACGCAGAGAGCGCACGAACATTGCAAAAGCCGCAGCTCAGCTGCATTTTATCAGGGATAAACTTCATGCAGCCGGTTTACAGGGATAGGTAATATACAAGATAAATGGCTTTTGTGCTTTTTATTTTCCCTTGGACGACCAGATCATTGCCATATATGCACCGATAAGCACGCATTCATGTGCCTGCTTATGTGAATAAACTTAAAAATGCACACACGATTCCTCAATTTTCTGGTTTTGTGTGAATCAAAAAGGCATGAATTGCCAACTGAATCACAGAAATGCACATTACAGAGATAAGAGAATTCATCCTATAGAATAATTGTTAGAACTCCAAGGGCAGAATGAGGTTATTCTCGTGATCAAAGCAGTTGACAGGCTAATCATAACCCTCCATCCCTTAAAAATGTTCGGCATATACATTCGCAGTTGCACCAAATTCGTTGGATTGAGGACATTTATGTAGCTTTAATTAAGAGTATGCTTAAAACTATCACCTTTGCTTAAAAAATGAATCTACATCTCTCTTCCAGGTTATATGAAGTCGGGAGTGCTTGGAGTCGGTTTCTGCAATTTCAGTAGGATGTTTTCTTCTCCCATGCTTAGCACTAGAAAAAGGGGATGCATGCCATGTTAGTATAATAGATTTAGGGAAGGCGATGGTTCTCCGATCTCGGCCACGGTTCAAAATGAGAACTCAATCTTGTCTGTTATTCAATAAAACTTGGATTTGGCTCAATTGTTGCAAGAACTGCAAGTAGCTCTTTTAATTTGATGACAGCCCGATGCATTCACTATTTCGCAAACCTTTTCATGTACGAGTCATCCGTGGGGCAGAGCAGGAATTTGAGAAGCAAATCAAATAATCCTATCTGGCTTACGAAATCGTATTTCTCGTGCGTGAACAAGATTTCGCTACTTCAGCCACCGTGAACAATTTGTCCAAGCAGACCAACTATTTTGTACATGTAATGCAAGTTCCAAACTGTTCCTGTGAACGTAGAATCAGAGCAAGCTCTTAAGTGAGCTGTGAAGTGCCTCTTTTGAGATTGTTATAACTCTCTGGGCCGTTGGTGTGGCAATAATTAAAAGTTTTTAATTAATTGCATTGTCTTTTTATTAGACGTTTTTCCGTAAGAACTTGCTTTCTGCCGTCTGAAACAATTTATTTTCATGCAAACGATAAAAATTTGAGAAAACGTAGTTGATTGTATACTTGTGTTCTATTCTATACAACCTCAAATTAATTATCATTGATCCTATTATAATCTGTTATTCATGCGGTTTACACAAAACAAGGCCAGATATGTATGACTTTATCTAAACACCTTGTGAAATTCAAATATTATAATCGTACTTGATCATCCTCTGTAACCTCAAATTGATTTACACTGATCAATAAGTTATTTTCTTAAATGGAAATAATGAGTACTATTAGCCCTTTCGGGAAAATTTGGATGATCATTCATTAGTTGCAAAAACAAGCACAACCAAAAGGAATTGATTACCCGTTTCTTCTCATTGAGGCAACATTTCCAGTGTTTCTGATGTCACAGCTTATCTCGTAGGCTTGCAAGAACTTGCACCAGCTACTTGTCTTACTTTTTAAGGAATTATAAAGTGAAAGAAAAATAGAAGTGTGACCAACAGTCCTCTAATCCAACAAGCTACAACTCGAGAAAAATAATAAAGAAAAACCAAGTGCGCATCTGTCCACACACAGAGAGAGATACCTTAATAGAGATGACAAAGTGACCTCCAGCCTTGAGAAAATACGATGCATTTAGAGCCAAAATTCTTGCCTGAGATGTAACCGGATATTATTGAACATCACATATTAACGAGAGACATCCTCTAGTAAAGCACTCTAAACAGGTAGAAAGGTTATCCAAATAACAGATTAAAGACCTTGCATTTCTCTCCCTCTGACGTATAATGAACACACTTCATTACCCAGAGCTTAAGTCTGGTGTAATGAGTGCTTCAACAAGTCATGCAAGTGTTTTTTGTTTTTTCTGGTCAGCCAAGTGTAATGATGCAAGTCATGCGAGTGTTTTAATAGTCAGTATTCAATTGATAAACAGTCAAATGCAGAGACACTTCCACGAGTATTATCACAGCAACTTTTATCATATGTACACGCAAAAAGACCATTCGGGTGATCAGAGAGACATATCACGTGCATCCAACACCACTTCATAATAAGTCAAGTTGTTGCACACACTAGATCAAAAATAATAACTAGAGCACGCGCAATCTGACAAGACGAGCGCATTTATAATTAAGCATATGCTTGAGTAATTATTAAATTAAGATCCACTAGCCCAAAGCCATAAAGACAACATAATGTACACGACCATATGCTATAATCTGGAGGGCAGGTTAACCTTACCGACAAAGTTTGAAATGGTAACCTAAATCAGCAATTGGTCATGAGGACAATTGCATGAATAAGGACCTCACCAGACTAAAAAATTTGGGAAGCTGCACATTGTAGTCGCAGATAGTAACACTAAATTGTCATGCACACTAGTTGAACAAACCTGATTTTCATAAATCCTTAAGCTTCGTACAACAGAAACAATTTGAAAGGCTACAAACCATGCATCAGAAACTCGAAAATGCATCGCCCAAACTGTCTTGAAGGGGAATCCGAATATTTCATCAAATGCTTTGTAATAATCGAGTACAGGGAATAGTCATGGAGTTTGCCGGCCTGAAGGAATGTGATAAACTTATCTTTAAGGAAAAGGAAAGGAAAAAAAGATTCAACTATATTCTCAAATCTCTCAAAGTAAATCAAATCAGAACTAAAGAAAACAAAAAAAATTTATGGAGGGAACCAAGCAGATATGCATCAGAAAACTCGAGCTTGCATCACCCATGCTGTCTTGAAGGGGAATCCGAGTAAATTCTTCATGTGCATAAGTTTCCATCTTGGTGAAAACAGAAAACACAATACAGTTCGAGGCAAATTTGTATAAGAAAACTGTAGTTACAGGATATATAGATATATATAAGAAAAGGTAAATCACAAAACCAAGAAGTTAATACCCAAATAACAAGTCATCCTGCCCATACAAATTTAAGCCCCACAGATACATGAGGGAAACAAAAATCCATGGCATGAATATGAAGCCTACAAAGATGAAACAAATCATGAAAATATCACAAAAAAAAATGAAGGCTGCAAAGAAGCATTGATTTTGTTATCAGAAATAAAAAGTTGACAATTCATGGAATCTGCTTCCAAAGGAGCAAAAGGTAAAAAATCTCCATTTTCATAAAAGAAGAAAAATCTAAATAGAGAAATAAGTTTTTTTTGGTAAAGATAGAGAAATAAGTTGCTACGAGCATATAACAAAACCATGCAGTAACTCAAACAGAAATAGAGGTGGGATGCATTATATAGGATTTCCTTTTCGGTGGTCCAGAGGCAAGATTAAGTCCTGGACCTACACTTTGGCAAGGAAGACCTTCATAAGAATTTTTTCAATTTCTTTCATAGGCAAAGACGAGTTAATACATGATCTGGCTGAGCAACATCTGAAAATATTACATCTACCATTCCGACCAACATACGGTACTTGGCTGGATGTCTAGCATCTTCGATAATAGGAATAACATTTGCTCTCTTCTTAGCCATGTTGACTAAGTCCCTTCCACTGTGATGTGAAAACTCGACCGCACACAACACTCCTGTCTGCCAAAAGGAACACATGACAATAAGTCAGTCGTCTGATGAAGTCATTTGGTAAAAGAATCGTTCTTCCAAAACAAACGACCTACAGGGCCAACAATGTCGGAAACATGAGATACTGTGGTCCCAGAAGCAGCTCCCAGATAGAGAACTCAGAGCGCCAGGTTTCTGAATTTGAAAAAAATGAAACATGATCAGTGATATGGAAGAAGCCACGCATCTACAATACACCAGAGAAAAAGGAAGTGAGATGCTCACAATCCATATCTCATCAACCCCACCAAGAATGGCAGCTGCCAACTTTGATCGGAAGGGGTTCCACACTCTATATTCCACTTTACTTCCATCTTCATTCTAACAAGAGAAAAAAAACACAAAGAAATACAGCTTAGTTACATTTCTAGGGAAATGAAAACAAAGAAGCTTTCAAATTTAACATGAGAATGATAGTCAAAGAATGTAAGGGAGCTCGACATTATTAAGCTCCTAAAACAGGAAGATCTAAACAGTAGAAAATCGCATTTGTATCAACAAAGTTTACTAGTAGAAAACTCTTTGCTTATAGCCCTGGCAAAAGGAACCTCACACAAATCAAAGAATCAACTCCAAGCCAGATGCTCCTTTACTAATCAAATTCGGGTAGCATAAGTACACATAGCAAAAAAATATTAGCATTCTTAGAACCGTTAGTAAAAGTCTAAAAAACCAGTTGATCCTAGATAAGCAAGTTGTTCACCATTTTTTTAAATTCTATTTTGAGATGAATTGGGAGCTTATCAGTTCTAGTATTTTTTTTTTTGGTCAAGATCAGTTCTAGTATTTGAAAAACCGATTAAATCAGTGCAAAATGCCTAGCAATCACTAGCAAGATGAATAAAAAAGCATATTCACCTGCACAGAGATTCTCTTCTTGTTATAGACGGCCTCTCCAGGGACCATATTCTTTGTAACAAGAGCATCTCCTTTGCCCTTAGCAATGAACACCCCCTCATGTCTATGAGGCTCAACCACAACTCTGCTTCCACCTTTCATTCCACCTCTACCACCACTGCGTCCTCTTCCACCACGGCCGCCACCGCGTCCACCACCACGACCTCTCATTGTACCACCTCTGTCACCACCGCCTCTCCCTCTTCCTCTCCCTCCATCACCCCTTCCCCCCCTAAATCTGTCGCCACCCCCACGACCTGCAAATGACCAAACAAGACCATTTGTCAAGCAATAAATAAGCACTCCAATACCCCGTTAAGGGTCTCCAAGTAGAGTTAAAAATATAACATCCTGAGACACTACCTCACGGAACTGGCTCACACGAGTGTAAATTAACATAAAATCTCAAAAAAAGACAACCCCAGCTCATCCCCGAAGCAGAAAATAATAACCCCACACTTTTCTTCCACTACCAAGAATCACAGAGCGCAAGCAGTACCAGTATCCCACAAACTTCTACAGCAGCAAACCGTAACCAAAACTTAGTATCATCCTCGGTTGCAAAAAACAGCTCAAGAACTGACCCATGCCCATGATTTTCAAGTGAGACCAGGACCAAAAGGGCAAGAAAAGAAAGGCATGCACCGACCACCCAAAGCTGAACTCCTCTTTCCCTCCATTTCCCACACACTGTCGCAGCAAGAAGGGACACGGCGAAGACATTACCTCTCTGGGGCGGGCTCATCTTGGTGATGGCTTGCGAGAGGCTAAGGAGAGCTGCTGGTATCAGCTGAGAGGTAGATTGACTGAGGAAGAAGAGAGTGAAAGCTGCAGATTACACCGAGAGGTACGGTGAAGGTGAAGGAGAAGGAGAAGGGGAGGCAGGGCTTTACAAGGAGGAAGTTTTATAGTAAAACAGTGGGCTATTTTCACTCTGCATAATTAAATAGGTTAATACCACCAAAAACTCTAAACTGATACATGTGTGACAATTTTATCCTGAACTTTTTTTTTACCACCAAAAACTCCAAACTGGTACATTTGTGACAATTTTACCCCAAATTTTTTTTTACCATCAAAACTCTAAATTAGTACATTTATGACAATTTTACTCCAAACTGGTAAACCAATGACAAATTTGCCCTAAACTATTTTTTTGATAACGAAAAACCTCAAACTAATACACCTGCGATAATTTTACCCCGAACTAATAAATTTTTAATATTATTTTTTATTTTTTCAAATTTTTTTATTTTTTATTTTTTTTTTCTTTTCTTTTTTTTTCTTCATCTTCAACCTCTAGCCGGTCGCCGGATTGACGACCGGCCAGAGGCAGAAGCCGGCGAGGTCAGCCCCCCCGACCGCAGGCGAGCGTCGCCCTCACTAGATCCGGCGAGGGCGGCCCTCGCCAATAGCTGGTAGGGCCAACCTCACCGGCTTCTCCCTTTGGCCGGTCGTCGGTCCGACGACCGGCCAAAGGTTGAAGATGAAGAAAAAAAAGAAAATAAAAAATAAATTAATTAATAAAAATTCGAAAATATAAAAAAAAAATAATATTAAAATTTTAGTTCAAGGTAAAATTGTCACAAGTGCACCAGTTTGGGGCTTTTTGGGGTATGCTTAAGGTAAAATTGTCACATGTGTACCAGTTTAGGGTTTTTGGTTGTCAAAAAAAAAGTTCGGAGTAAAATTGTCACACGTGTACCAGTTTGAGGTTTTTTGTGGTATTAACCCTAACACCCATATTCAATTGTCCTCGACAAAAAATATATAATAATAATATAAATTGTCCTCGATAATTTAATTGCAATTTAAAGTATCTAAATTTTTTTAGTTTCCTCTTTTTTTAGTTTTTTAACTTTTAAACAAAATCCAGTTGTCATAATTAGTAATACAACGCGTTCTATTTTTTTCTTTATTGTGAATATCTCATTTATTTTAAACTCACTATCTTTTCTTTTGCTTTATTGAGCAATATTTTTTATATCGATTGCAAAGTAGAACCTCGAGAGAATTTAACATAAACAATTTTGTTAACATGATCACGTGTTTATAAACTTTTATCACCATTAAATTATTTCTTATCGAATTTCTTATATATATATATATATATATATATATATATATATACATAATGAGATGATCAGACCTCTTGAAAGATTTTTCAAATTAAAATCACAGTTACATTGCCCAACGTGGAACTTTAGAACATGAAATTAAATTAAATCAATGTTTTGCACAAAATAAGATATGTTTAATTGTCCATGAAATTTCATTAATTTTAGATTGATAAAAATTAATATCATTCATGTAGTGTTTGCGAAAAAAATCAAGATGTCTTAATGTGTACAACCTTTTCGCGTTGAAATTTTTAGTGTACTTCGAAATACTCCTATAACGTCTTACGTGCTTAAAAATGTCTCACGTATATTAAAGAAAAAACACAAGTTCCTTGACATAGTAAATAAAGAGACTTTATATTTTTTGTACTAATGAAATTAAAAACAATTCACTTGGAAAGTGAGCTATTGAGATGGAAGAGACGGAGAACAAATTACTTGTGATAAGAGTAATGATGAATAAGAGACTAGTTTTTATTTTCAAAATGGCAATAAGTTTAAATTTGATGGGAAATCGTGAGAGAAAAATAACTAGGTTAAAGACACCTGTGCAAATGTGAAAACCATTAAGGTCGATTGTGTCTATCTCGTAAAAAAGGAGTAGGTATAGTCATAAAGGATGGAAATAGCCCAATAGAACTTTTATCCACATTTATTACACCCTCCACTAGAAAATTCTAAAATTCTTATTTTATCCTTATCTTATCTGACCTTATTTTATCTTGGACAGCAATCAAATACCAGATAAAATAAAATTTATTCAATCCCGACCTCAATCCTGGTCACCAAATATAGTTGATTGAATATTCTGCAAATAAGAGTTTGAAGAGATCCTTCGAAGTGTTCAACAAAAAGACGAAAGTTTTTAATTAGATGCATTAACTTGTCATTGAGAAAATTTCCATTTAGAATTTCCCTTTGTAGTGTGAAACAATTTATTTGGATGTAAAAAGGAAAAATAATCTAAAAAAAATTAAGTTGTCCTTTTCTATATAAATTACTACTTGATTATAGTTGAACCTAATATATTTGGGCCAGCAGGCCCGATAGCATGTAACCCTCTTCCAATATTTTGAATCGATGGCGCCACAAAACTCGAGCGCGAACGGAAGCCAAGAATGGAGCGGAGCTCAAAGGCCGAACACTGAAATAGCCGAAGGATTCTAGTCTCAAAGCGCAAATGAGCTCCAAAGATTCTGCATTCCAAGTGTTCGGGCAGCGTTCGATCAAGTCGTCGGCCCTTTTTCGATCTTGGAACCCGTAAGATTAGTCCGTCGTGTACCTACGTTTCTTGATCCTTCAAGATTGCTGTGCTGTTGATGTTGATGTTGATGGGTGTCTCTCGGTGTTCCGTTTTTTGGGTTCTTTCTTGTTGGGTCGTGGGATCAGAGGCAAAGACACCAAGGAGGATGCGAACGGAGACCGGAAAGCGGGCCCGACACGCGTCTCTCTGTCCGAGTTTCTCGATCGGAAACTGCAAAGAACCTCTGCTTCGCCAGGCACGGTTCAGGTACCGTTTGTCTGCGACCTTGTGTTTGGCTGCCGAGAAAGTGAAGGAAAATCTGAAGTCCTGTCGTATTCTACTTGGGCATCGGGTATTGGTGAAGCCATATTGGGAGTGATGAATCAATTGTCTAGGACTGTTGTTACCATCTCTGTGTGGATAGTGCAGATGTTCCCTTTGTTTCCCTGACAGATATAATTATAAGAACCTGAAGTTCGTTTTGACTGTGTTGCCTGTAGAAACCAATCGCAGCCCAACCTGGCGATTATTGAGTCTCTCTTTTTAGGTGTGTAGGAGGATTCATTTTCATTTTCTTTTATCCTTCAAGTTCGTGTCTAATTTGCAGAAAAAATGCGTGCATGCCTTGTCTGGGACAGTATCTTCTTTGCGATAGCTTAACTTATTTATGAGAAATTACGAAACAAGAAAAACATGTGGCATTTGTCTGGATAAGAATTGTTCTCCCACTCATTTTAGTCAGGTCATTTTGATTTATGGGCTAGACCTATTTGGTTCAAATACATGCTTCTTTCCACTTAATCATTTTCAGTGGCCTGAATAATCAATTGATTGAGAGAGGGAAGCTCTTTCCTCGGCAGGGCAAGGCAAAGCCGTTTTCGACGCTCCTAGGCACTAGAGATGCGAATGAGTTGGGCAATTCGCGAGACTGCAAAGAGAAAGCGTTGGTAGAAAAGAAGTGCAGTGTCGATAAAGCCGTCTTTGAGCAGTTCAAGCTTACTTGTAAAGAAGGTGGAGAAGATTGTAATGTTGCAACCGGCTCCGATAAGGTCAGAGACTTTGTAGAAGTTGTTGAAGGGAGGGAGTCCAGAAAGAGAAGGAACCCTTTCGAAGGTTGGTGCTTTAAGTTTAATCTCAGTTCTCACCCTTTAAACCTCGGTACTGTCAATCGTTTTCACTATGTTTTTGGGTGATTGATGCAACAAATGATAGCAAAAGATTGGTCATGTATCTCTAGATTTGGCTCTTCAAGCGTGAGTCTAGTCTAGCATGAAGGAACCCTTTCGAAGGTTGGTGCTTCAAGTTTAAGTTCAGTTCTCACCCTTTAAACCTTGGTACTGTCAGTCGTTTTCACTATGTTTTTGGGTGATCTGATGCAACAAATGATAGCAAAAGATTGGTCCGTTATCTCTAGATTTGGCTCTTCAAGCATGAGTCTAGTCTAGCATTAAGGAAACCTTTCGGAGGTTGGTGCTTCAAGTTTAAGCTTTGTTTTCACCCTTTAAACCTTGGTACTGTCAGTCGTTTTCGCTATGTTTTTGGGTGATCTGATGCAACAAATGATAGCAAAAGATTGGTCCTTTATCTCAATTTTTGGCTCTTCAAGCATGAGTCTAGTCTAGCATTAAGGCCTCCACGTTTATCTATAGGATTAACAACTCATAAAATCACCATCAGCAGGCATGTGAAATAAGCTCTTGTGATTGAAGATAATAAGTTGAGAGGGCATTGAAAGATAGCGATTAAGCAAGTCTGTGAATGATTAGATAAAATTAACCTACCTCTCTGAGGTTGCAATCAAGCCAAAACTCTTTCTGGTCACATGTGCCGAAAATGATGGGCTTTTAAGCCCCCATGTTCCTCAGTTGTCAACAGATAGAGCTCCTCGATACTGGGAAAAGTATGATGCAAAACCTTGAATAGAGCATGAAAGCTGCATAATCAGCTTAAACAACATGTCATAGTCATGGGGATCACTAGAACATTCCTGGAAGAGCAACACTGGAACTCCATCCTGGTTTTTCAGTGGTTTCACATCCACAATCGCTGATTGTTAGCGGCTTGGTTGATCCTATCTTGTACACGCAAGTGAATTCTGAATCTACGACAACGGTTTTAGCTTGTTTGGCTAGACATAAACATCATGCCAATCTAGTAAGTCTTTGAAATCATAAGATACAACTTTGACGATATGGCCACTGGATTTTTGAACCTAGATGGTAAATTTCGCACTTATTTTCCCTCTTTCGTTACAATGTGGTATTTCTTGGAATAAAGACATTGCTCGGTGAATGACCCAGATGAATACTCAGAAAGCATGACGCAATGAACTTTGCAAGCAAGCCTTACCTTATACACATGATAACATCTTACAATGCCCTGATCCCATCTGTGTACGCTTCATACTGTTCAAAATATACACATAAATTACTCCATGTGTACTTGCAAGGCGGAATTGTTGCTCCTCTGAAGCGTGTTGTAGTTCTGGGACAAGCTCCAAGTCCCGAGCAGCAAAGGAAGGCAGAGAGTATTAGCCGGAACGAGAAAAGAAGGCCTCTCTATAACCACTGTAAGTCTTTAAACTCTCCTGCCAATGAAAGCATCGAAACCATGTCAGCCCAAGATGGCTCTAGTTCTCTGAAGTTCTCTTTAAATGGAATCGAAAACTTTTTCCGGTGAAAATGCAGTAGTGTGGCCATGACTAACTTGATCAAGCAAATTGTTTGCTTTATGTTCTCTGCTGCCAGATGCAAATGGTGGAGGCTTTTGGGACAGTGGAATGGAGGGCTTTGAGAGCGAGGAGGTGGGGCAGAGTGAAGTGTGGGAAGGGGTGGGATCTACCACAATAGGTGGCATAGATTGGCACTGAACTTAAAGCTGTTGATTATGTTTTTGATCTTGTTAATCTGCAATGCCTTCAGTTCTCTCTCTCTTCTTCTTTTTTTGGGTCGTGATGTGACCTTCGTTAGCATGTCAAGCATGCTTGAGTCCTTATTTGGTTAATGCAGATTAATATAATGTGTTAGAAAATGAAGATTGAATATGAAAACTTGGAATTAGACCGTTTGATTGTACGCGTAAGAAGCCAACTTGAGCACTTAACGCACACTATCGGTATAAGGTTGGACATCAGCAATTTCCATTAGTATATTTAACAAAGGGATGATATTGAACAAAATTTGAAAAGTTTTAAGGATTAAATTGGATAAGAAAAGATTTAGAGAATATATTGGACATCGAACAAAAGTTTAGGACTACATGACATCAATAATAATTTGTCATGGACTCATCAGGACAATTTATCTCATCAATTACAGTTTAGATTGAATCTTTCATTTTTTTTTTTTTTGGAAAGATGAGCGGACAACTTCAGGAATGTTAAAGTGCAAAGTAAAAGTGAAGTTGGTAAAGAATTCATGAAACCTTATGATTTCTTAATGTCAAGTTGAACAATACATGAAACGCATTATCGGTCTGCTCTTAGGTTGAGCAATGAGAGTCGGAGAAGGGTAGCCACTAGACCTGTCAAAATGGGTCATAAACCCATTTCTTAACCCATTTATTAGTAAATGGGTCATAAATGGGTTAGTTATATTTAGCAAATGGGTCATAAATGGGTAGAAGTCTTATATTAGTGTTAAATGGGTCATAAATGGGTCGCAAATGGGTCATAAATGAGTTTACAACTGATTTAAACTCAACGTATTTCTCTCATCCTCACTCGATCTTGCACTCACTCATTCTGCACTCTCATTTCGGCTTAGATATGAATTTTCCTATATTTAATTAAATATGGAAGTATTTTAGCAATATGGGTCTAATCGGGTATGGGTTGGGTATGGGTCAGGTCGGGTATGGGTCAACAAAATTGCATTGCGCATAAATGGGTCATAAATGGTTAATGGGTCAATTTGGGTCGGACCATTTATGACCCGACCCAAACCCAACCCGACCCACCCATTTGACAGGTCTAGTAGCCACTCGGTTTCAAAGTTGGCCTTCTTAAGACTAAAGAGTCGGGCAGAAAAGGAAAAGAAGTATTCGTACTCGATTCTTCAGTAGTTGTCATACGCGTCATGATATATCATCTAGAACACTGCATGACCACCATCGCTTCACTAACACGAACCCTCTTAACGATCTCAGATGACACCATCAATAGCCCCATCAAAACCAAGAACATGACCATTCTTGGCCACCACCCTGGATAGCACAAGAATCATGAAGACCACCACCAAATTGGCCCGCCACCGCTGCCATCACCGCCAGATGTGACCCCCCTCAGTGCCTTCTCTTTAAAATAGAATTGGTGTGCTTAAGATCAGACGACTTCATATTGTAAAAACTTAGGAAAATGACACAAACAGTCTATAAACTTTGGCCCAATATGCAATTTAATCCATGAACTTTTAATTTGTATAATGTAGTTCTTGAACTTTAACCCAATGTGCAATGTAATTCCTAAATTTTTAATTTGTACAATATAATTCTTAAACTTTAACCCAATATGCAATGTAGTCCCTGAACTTTTAATTTGTTCAATGTAATCCTTAAATTTTAATCCAATATGCAATGTAGTCCATGAACTTTTAATTTGTTCAATATCATCAATGAATTTTTGGTACATGTTTAATTCAATCCCTGAATTATATGAAAATGCTAAATGTAGTCATTCCATTAATTCAAGTTCAGGGACTAAATTGGGCATTTTCATATAGTTTAAGGATTAAATTGAACATGTACAAAAAGTTTAAGAACCAAATTGAATAAATTAAAAGTTTAGAGACCACATTGAACATTAGGCTAAAGTTTAGAGACTATATAGAACAAATTAAAAGTTTAGTGACCAAATTACTCATTAGGGCAAAGTTTATGAATAGTTTAAGTCATTATCCCTAAAAACTTTGAAGACTCCACTTAATAACGAGTAAAAATATAAGGACATCTTGGGATGGCGGAGGTAATATAATTTGACCACCGGCGAGGATCCAATGTCCCTCCCTAAGCTCTTGGGGAAGCAGTTGCGGGTTGCTATGCAAATGAATGACAATTTCTCAATCTAAAAAAAAAAGAAAGGAAAATGATACAAATAATTTCTAAACTTTGATCCAATATACTAGGAACTAAATTGAACATGAACCAAAAGTCCATGAATCATATTGAAAAAATTAAAAATTTAAGGATCATATTGAATATTAGGATAAAGTTCATGGACCATATTGAGCAAATTAAAAATCTAATGATCAAATTATATATTGAGTCAAAGTTTATGAACTGTTAGTGTCATTTTTCAAAAAAAAAAAAAAAGAGCCTGGAGACCACTCTGACGAACGGATACGGTGGCGTTTCGACTTCATGGCCAGAAGTCTGCAGTGCAGCTAAACGCCGTCGTTTCGTTCGTTCGGTAAAACCAGAGCGTCTTCTTCCCCAGTCACGTCGCAGCCTCCGTAGACCACGCGCAGAACGAGCTGATCTCCGGCGTCTTCCCGTCCTCATCGCCGCCGCCGCCGCCGCCGCCGCCATGTGGCGGAGCTCCCTGAGTTTCTCTTCCGCGAGAAAGCTTCTCTCATCGTCATTGTCGTCGCCGTCTTCTTCAACCAATCACTCATTCTACAGCGTCGCCACTCGGCCACTCCAGTCCCTCTCCGGATCATCCTCGTCCCCCTCGGCCGCGGCGCCACCGTCGCATCCGAACCCGCCGGTTGCGGCGACTTCAGGGGTAGGGCTTATCGGCAGAGCCGATGGAGTCAGGGGCTTTGCCTCCTCTTCTTCCTCTGCCGTCGCTGCCGCCGCTGCTGCTGCCGCTGCCTTCGACGTCTCTGCCCTTGCTTCCTCGAGGGCGAGGGACGCGGTGGACTTGGCCCGTCACTACGGGCGGTGCTATTGGGAGCTGTCGAAGGCTCGCCTTAGGTGAAGCTTCCATTAGCTCATTCTGGGTTTTTTTGGATTCGGGGAATTTGCGATCTGGGTTTGCTTTTCTGATCAATTGAGTGAAGATGTTCTTGATTTGCTATTTCGATTGTTGGTTTTCGAAATTCGGTAGCTTGAACGACTTGCGTGGGCTGCCGTTGACTTGATGACTGCCCTGGGTGGTTCTCTGCATTTTGTTTGGCTGCTGGCTTCAACTTTGACCAAAACCACGGCACAGATTTTATGGACGAAAACCGTCGTCTTCATGCTTTTGTTTGACGTTTTGAAAATTTGTGATCTGTTATGCTGGGATCCAATGTTGCAAGCTACTGCTGCGGAACATTTAAGGATGTATGTGTGCTTGAGAATGCACTAAATTTGATTTACTATTTGTTCCTGGGTGTAAGCTATATCTGGAAAAATAATGACAAAAGCAGTGAATACTCATCCATACAAGCTAAGTGAACAAAATCATCTCGATTGTCTGCTAGTAATGATAATTCTTGCCGCCAATTTAGTTATGGGGGCCTATGAATTTTCTTGTCTAGGAGGTCGCTCAAATCATGGTGCAATCTATACCAGCTGACATTTCAATCTACTTCCACAGTCAGTACTCTATCATCTCGCAGTCTTCACTTCATTCATTTGGACCTCTTTATTTTAGCTGCAATGCTTGACTTTAAATTGTATACAAAGACAATCCTGCATGTATTAGCTCAGCTGGTGACCGACAATTTGCCTTTATGGAGTTTTCATTTTTTCCAGCTACATATACTGATCTTGTCATTCTATTTAGAGTCCTTCAACAGCTTATATCTGGAATCATCCAAACTACTTCACAAAGCATACACTGTTTCTTGAGAAATGGTTCCACTGAAGTTGTATCTATATCATATCAAAATTTTTGTGTTCTTGCCAACCAACCCATAAGGTAGTGCTTGGATGCTTGTTCCCTTGCACGGTTCTCAAAGCATTTGATTCACACTGATAGAGCAGATGGAATCTCTGATTACACAGAAAGAACCTATTTACTAGTTACGTTTGATTGATATCTCCCTGGACATGCTAAATGGGTGTAGTTAGTTTAGAGCATAGACAGGTTTCATATTAGTCAAAAACTGTTCTCGTTGTGCACAGAACTAAAATTTCTGTCTCTGTCTCTGTCTCTGTCTCTGTCTCTGTCTCTCTCTCTCCCTCTCTCTAGTTTGTTAGTTGTTGCTACCTCTGGAACTGGGTTTGTTCTTGGGAGTGGAAGTGCGGTTGACATTCCAGGGCTTTGTTGGACTTGCGGTGGCACCATGATGGTTGCAGCTGCTGCAAACTCCTTGAATCAGGTAGGTATTTCAATAGAATTCTCATTGCTCTGATAATTGGCTCTCTGCGATTTTAGTGAACTGTTTTTTTGGTCGTTAGTGAACCGTTTTTTTGGTCGTTAGTGAACTGTTGAGTGGATACTTTTTCTGGTTAACTGATGATTTAGTATGGGGCGTTTATCTCGCATCTCCTCTTAGACAAGAGTGTGTCCCTTAAAGTGGACATTTAGCATTTCATTGAAACTTCACATTGTTATGTATAATGAGATTATAGGTTTGATGTCTATAGTTTAATGAGAGATTTTTGTATCATCCCATGGTCTCCTTATACATAAACCTCAGGGTATTGGAAAAGGTACAACAAGACTAAAACCTGTTTAGAAGATAATTCAATCAAACTCCAAAAAGCCCTATCAAAGAACCAAGCATGTTGCGTGTATCATCTGACCTGAAATTACTCACTACAAGACTTTTTCTTCATTGCTAGTCTCTTCACGCATCACCATTTCTTATAACTGAGCCATTCACGAATGTAAACATAACCGAATTTCTTTGGATGGATCATTAGTACATAAAGTCCCTCTCTTTCATTTACCCCCCCCCCCCTCACCAAGAAAAAAAACACCCTAGAAATAAAACCTGGTAATATATTTGAACAAAGTTCCCTTGCTGATGAGATCCCTCTAAACCGTGAATAAAATCATGAACTAACTAGCCAATCACTCCAAGCGATAAATTCACCTAGTGCCTGGAACCTTGTTGTTCTTCCACATTTGGTAGCAAACGGCATCTTTGAATGAAACTCTATATTTTAACTTGGGATCTACTTGGAGTGATTTTTGACATTAAACTTTCTATTTTTTTAAGTCATACGGTTTTCAGAATTTGACTTGTATTTAACTCAGAACACCTAAAATCTATATTCAAATTGACATGCTGGATCATCTATCATATTTTGATACTTTGTAATATTAATTTTTTTGTTTTCAAATTTTCGGAGGAAAGTAAGTATTAGGGGAAAACACTTGTTTACTTTGGCAAACATGCCCTTGAATAGGAACAGAAGAGTAGTGGGTTTGTACTAAGACTGGGAATTAACTTGGGGAAAAGCGCAATTCGCAAGTTAGCTCTCATATGCTTCTTCTGGGCTTCTTTCTAGCTGAATGACCTTTTTAACTGAAATGAAGAACCCAAAAGATTGCCTCATGAGAGACGCCTGCAGCTTTACTGAAATTCTTATGTTTATGAAGGCCGTATAGTCACCAATAAAACTGTTCAGAAAAGAAGGAACAAAAAGAAGCAGAACTGCATCATGAGGACTATTTGCATTATTATAGTTCCATGGAAGATAGTCTCTCACAGACATATCTTAGGAACCTGAACTATTGCAGTCAAAGAGATGCGAATTGTAACCACTGGGCTTTAAAAGCATAGACTCTAATGAATTGATTTTATGTGCAACACCAATCTGGTATCATTTACTTCCAGGTCACTCTGCTGTTGATTGGTTGGAACAAATGTTTTTAAAGGGTGATAGGCAAAAAGTTAGGATGGTTACATGAGTATCCTATCGTATTTAATAAAGTGAATGCATCTATGATGAGTGCTTTAGCATTGATATGGTGGTTCAACCTATTTATTATCAAATGCAAGTTAGGTTCAGAATCCAAATCAGCTATGTCATTAGGACATAAGATTCTAGGTAAACAGTAAATATCACACTCAATTGAAATTTTTAGCTAATCAACTAAATCAGTTGTTTTCATCAAATTGACTGGTAACCAAAATTCAACAATTTCTTTTTTGATTTCTATTCACATCCTCAATTAGAACCAATTTCATATTGAATTTAATTGCTTTGCTATTTGATTCGCACAGTTCCATTCATGGATATTTTTATTCCAACAACCTTGCTTGTACTATCGAGTGGTCTCTATTGCCAATCAAGAACGATCATACATTTTTTAATTCCAACAACCTCGCTTGTAATATCTAGTGGTCTTTATTGCCAATCAAGAAGGAAAGTAGTTGTCTTTTAAAGAGAAGATGATTTTTAGTTTTCTGTCCCTGATTAATTTCAGTTTATTGACTACTTTCCACTTTAAGTCAATATTAGGTTTTAAATTGTCATGAACTTAACAAGAGGATGAGAGGGGGAGGGAGGGAGTGAGGGAGGCAGAGAGTCAGAGTCAAAAATCGACAATCCCTCTGTTGGGAGAGTAGTGCTAATTTGATTGAAAGAGTGAGGGATCGGGAGCTTTGCTCGCCCCCAAAGAGAGTACCTATTCACTATGTTCTGGTTCACTTAGTTGGAAGATAGAGTTGGCACAACAAGGTATAAAATGAAGGAGATAGATAGTTGGGTACTGTTGAGAGCCTAATTAGTTCTCTATTGGGGTTCCTTTTTTTTTAATATGACATGTAGAATGGTATAATCCGTCAGAAGAAAGTTTCTAATTCTATATGCCTTGTTAATCAGGTCTTTGAGATAAACAATGATGCTAAAATGAAGAGAACAAAGCAAAGACCTCTACCTTCGGGGAGGATATCTGTACCCCATGCAGTTGCTTGGGCATCTTCTGCTGGTGTAGTTGGGACTGCCCTATTGGCATATCAGGTGACCAAATTAATTACATAGTAGCTCTAGAAAAGTTACTTTAGACTCAGCAGTCGGGTATTGAGCATTTCTTTCACTTTGACATTTTATTATGCTTGGAGGACTAATTTGACTATCCTGTTGACAAGGTTGTTTCAGACTAATGCATTGGCTGCGGGATTTGCTGCTTCCAATCTTATTCTTTATGCTTTTGTATACACACCACTGAAGCAGATTCACCCTGTAAATACTTGGGTTGGAGCTATTGTTGGTGCCATTCCACCCCTTCTTGGGTAATTTTATCTCTCATGTCTCTTTGCCTTATCTATACAATTCTGTTGATCTGCTTACAGTGCTTTCGTTAATAAGTTTAAAAGTTATTCTTAATCTTAACACATTAAATGCAAAAGATTCTCACCTAAAGGATCTTCATGCTGTGTGGACCATGGTGGTCATAGTCATGGAAACTCCTATATGTGATTGGAGCTTGAATCTTGATCTCAGTTGGACTTAGACCTGACACTTGACTTTTGGTTATAATCAATTTTTTTAAAAATTCGATTGGACCAGTCCATCCAACAAGGGCAGGTCTGGACGCCTGAACTTGTAGCTTTAAAAAACCAGATCAAACTGGTGTTGACCTGATTCAATCTGGGTCAAGCAGGGCAGTTGAATCAGGTAGTGGACTCACCAACGAAACTAAAGAAAAAGTCACCTCTGGAGGTTATTTTGACCGAGGATGTCAATGTTGAAGCTGCTATGCACTTACCTTTCTGGCCATGTGTTCCTTTAACCATGAAAGAAACTAATTTCAGTTTATATTTATTCTGAAAAACACAATTGAAGTGGACAAAAAGGAGGCAGGAGTGATTTAACCAATGGATTTGTCACTCTTTAGTGCAGGGTCATATCCTCTGCCTTACTCAGCTTCCTCCTCATTTGTATTTGGTGGTCGAGAAAAGAAACTATTAAGAGCATCCCTCTTACAAAAACCTACAGATGGGTCCACATCGCCACTTCCGCACCTTATGGTCTTCGATAAAATCATTATGAGCCCTCTTAATTTGAATTTGACCTCCATGGAACTGCTTGTGGCAATGTATAAACTTGTCGGGTGGGGTGGTATGGAAAGGACACTAAAAACGGTGACAGTACATAAGGTTTTCGAAAGTAAAAAGTTTAAGTCTCTTTAGGAATGAATGGTGAGAGGGAAGAAGAGAACGCACTGGGGGGTTTGTCAAACAGGGCTACTTAATCCAGTTTTTGGGACATTTTGATTAATATTTGACAGACAAGCAAGTAAGTTGTGCTTCCGATGGTGGTAACTAATAGGCCATTTCACTATCTTGGTTGTGTAGCCACACTGAAACTGTGATTACAGTGTTAGCCATCGAGAGGTTTTGAAGCGCAATTTGACCAATACTGCTAAGCTTCAAACTTCATAGTTTTATATGTTTCGACTTCTCGGTGTCCCTTCAAAAGAGGAGAAGAAGCCCTAAACCCTATGCTGCTAACTACATAGGGGCATATAATTGCAGCTAAAATTATCTTCGGTGTCTCTTCATACGAGAAGAAGATAACTAAACCCTATGCTGTTAACTACATGGGGGCATAGAGTTGCGGCTAGATAATCTTGTGTCCGAATGAATGGATTATCTGTATATATTTGGGCAGGGGGACAAGGTGCAGACATGAGCCTGAGATGAGTTGGAAGAGTCTGGAATGTTGGAATTTCTGGATTTTGAGAGGGCTATATTATATTTGACACATAATGTGTACTTTAGCATGAGTTAGTCTAATTCCTGATCGTGAAGACATTTGTGATTTTTGCTTTGGAGGATAGCGCAATATGTATGAGATGGATTTGACGGTGACAAAGAAATAATGTGCTGCCATTGGTGATTGGCTATTGGTAGTGATTAATTAGTTTCCCACCATCTGGTATTGATGAGATAAGATGAATAATATTTTTAATCAATAACATTTGGTCAGATATTATTTCTGTAATCACCTAAAACATCACCTTCTCATTGAACTCTCCTCCAAAACAAAAATAAAAATCATCAATGACTTGATCAAGAATTAAACTACTTTAAGGTGGATACTCAATGGTTTTTCTTCAGTTGTTGAGTGGTGGTTAAAGTAAATGCTTAATGGCCCCTCTTCAATTGTTCTATAACGATGAAACTTTTAATTCTCTAAGTATTATTTGCAGCTGTTTTGTATATTGTCATGTTTTGCATAGATATCAGATTATGCATTAAAGCTTTTGATTTTTTGGCATTTCAGTTGGGTTGCGGCTTCTGGTGAAATTTCTCTTAACTCAATATTTCTCCCGGCTGCTCTCTACTTCTGGCAAATACCCCATTTCATGGCTCTGGCACACTTGTGTCGCAATGATTATGCTGCTGGAGGGTATGTCCATGTTTCTGATAAATATTTGTGTGAAAATTTACGGAGTCATTTGACCATAGACATAAACTTTCTCGTCGGTATGATCTTTTTCAGTGCTTTAAGATTGTTGAGGTCGTGTGAACTTTGTTTTGAAACTTGTATTTCCAACCTTAATGGATACTGCAAAACATCTTAATTTTAGGTCTTTATGTAATTTTCTGCTTTACAGCTGAGTATTGGGTCTAGGTACCTTGTTGATTAAAAGCTTATTGTCTTTGCTGGCTTACTGTCTCCTTTTTCCCTCACACATTAGGTTCAAAATGCTATCCCTTGGTGATGCTCTGGGGCAGAGAACTTCTTTAGTAGCTTTAAGGAACTGCCTCTATCTGGTTCCTTTGGGGTATTTAGCCTATGACTGTAAGTCCCTGAAACCTTAAACTTTTATACTTATGTATGAAATTTTGCACTCTTAGTTAAATTCTGTCAGATTGACTAATATATACCTTAAAGTCAGCTTTTGCTGCAATGTATTGACCTTTTATTGGATCTTTCCTTTATATCTAAGGTTTCCACTAATTAAGTGGTGGATGGGAACATATTTTCTTTTTAACTTTATTGACTTGACCAGCTCAAGCCTATATTTATGTAAAAAATAAAACAGAATTCTGAATGTTTTGTGCTTCTTAACCCCCTTTCCCTTCCGGAAAGAAATGGAAAACCTTTTCAGCTTTGTTCCTTTCTGATGCTATAGTTCTCTTGTTTTCTTTTCTTTGCTTAGGTTTCATGAAACTTTCTTATTACTGTTTACTTGACTAAAGTTGTCTTTCTACCTCTTAATTTGACAGTGATTATGAATTGTGATTTGGACAAATTTGCGTGCTATTCTATGTGAATTAGCTGGACTAAATTGCTTACAATTAGGTGCATAAATGTTAGGTGGATTTATGGGATGTATCATTTATAATCTATATATATATATATATATATATATATATATATATATCTTTTCTTCAATCTCTTTGAGGTATTGTCTTTTTTCTTAAGAGCCTTCTCAGTTTCCTTTAGACTCTTGTGCATCTACCTGGAAGGAAATCTACTTTTCTTACAGCTCTAGTGCTGACAACTTAATTTCTTTCTGCAGGGGGTTTGGCAACCGGGTGGTTCTGTCTAGAATCAACACTCCTTACGCTCGCTATAAGTGCTACAGCATTTTCATTCTATCGGGACCGTACCATGCAGAAGGCGAGAAGAATGTTCCATGCGAGCCTCTTGTATCTTCCTGTATTTATGTCTGGCCTTCTCTTTCACCGTCTCTCGGATAATCATCAAGATCTCTCAGAGAGCCGCTCACTCAAATATAACGAGCTCTCATCTTCTCTGGAAATTCCATTAGAAGAAACTGGTTCTTCCAAGAGAAAAAAGAGTGCGAGGACACAAGCACAACCGCCAGTTGCATATGCATCTTATGCACCATTTCCTTTTCTACCTGCTCCTTCTTACACTGTCCCTCATTGAATCCGAGTCTTTCAATTTTAAAGTTTTTGCAAAAAAATCCTTGCTGTAAGTTTTTCAGATTTTGTTAAGGAAATGCACCCCTATACATGTCAATAATGTTGGGCGGGGGGATGAAATTCAAAATGGGTGGAGCCAGAGGCTGTTGATCATTTTTGTGGTGAGGGTGTGCACTTTCTGTTGTTGAATAATGATTATGGACTTGAAAATTGGATTACTGCCCGGTTTTCATTTGACGGAGAGGAATGTACATTTCATCCTGGAATTTGGGGTGAGGAGTAATTCGCCACTAAGCTGTAAATTGTAACATTTGGTAACTCGCTCATACTAGTCTGCTAGTCATTTTGGCATCATCTGTTGAGTTCGATTGTGCGGCGGGTACTTTTGAATTTTCTTGAATTGGATATCAATCTTATGTTTGATTGAGAAAAGAAGGGTAAGAAGTGAAAGCAGGGAATAAAATTGTTAAGACGAGAGAACTTAACAGAAAAGGAAGAGAAGAAAAGGATATTATGTAATTCACTACAACAGCCAAAAGTGGATCATGACCACAATTGCAGGTTAACAGAAGGAAAGAGAGGGAGATCAATGTGAATTTGTGGAATCTTGCTGAAACTCTAGTTTCTCATTGTATTAAGAGATCTTCGAAGCACTAGGTAGGATCCGAGCCGTAGTTTCTCCCGCTCGGCATGATTTTGTTCTTGAAACTTTAATTCAGGGTTCCATCTGAATCAATTTCGCTATAGCAGGCTACTTTTCCGCTAGGGAATACTGATGTTTAGGTTCTTTACATGTTCATCTGCTGAACTTTGTGGGGCTGAACTTTGTGGGACTTGACTTTAAGCTCGTAACCTGTGATGGAAATTTACTTACTTCAATGCAGAAAACAATAGCTTCAATCCATCTTTCTTAGTGAAATTCGATCATCTCCAACTCAACATGGCACTCTGTGATCATATATACTCGCGCCTTGAAAGTCCTACTTTAGATCGCGAATGCCTCCCGGACTCCAGACTCAATTGCAGCCACTTTACGTTACCAGATGGCTTACCGTGTACAGAACCATGCTGTCGTTCTTAGTCTCCCGGGAGCTGAAGAAGCACGTTTTTTTATCTCGGTCGATCAAAACCAGACACCCTTGTGTACCCACGTGCCTCTGCAGATTCCCAGAGCTGAACTGACAAAGGTTCTTCTCAGTAATTTAATCACCAATTATGAGATGATTCACCAGAATGCTCAACCGGTTCAGTCTTATGAGCCACAGTTTACAAAAAAAGAAAGACGGCATAGATACTATCAAGTTCGACTGCTCCCCTGAGGACGAAACTCGTTCTTTTTTTCCCGACAATCATGATGATGCAGCCAGTTCTTAATCCAGAAGAGGATATGTGCCCTATAGAGAAGATCATTCACTCTTTTGATCAACGAGGCTCACCGCACAGCCTGCACTGTTTTTTCAAGAATGCAGAAGGAGGACATTGTTTTTGGCTTCCATATTGTCAATGTGACGACTGTCTATCACTCCTCAGGATGATGAAGATGATTCTTCCTTCAAAAGGATGCAAAAGAAGTGTTCACCCGAACACAAGTTTTCAGAGGATATGAAAGCGTGATGTATCCGTTGGTGCTCTAGGAGAAGGTGGTAAATACCAATATTTAGTCTCCTCCAGTATGGTATTAGCTACTTACATCTCCACCTTTGTCCTCGCCCTCACCACCTCCATCAAGACCCAAACTTCCTCTCTCTAAGATGAACAGTGGAAAGCAATTGCGAATTACTCTTAGAGTTTGTTTCCTGTTTTACTGGAAGTCTCAGAGACTGGTGTTCTATCTCCTAGCATAATCGAACAGTGTTCCTTGATCAACAAGATTTTGCTTGAACTATTTGCATACTGCATCAATTACTTATCCGTAGTCCCGGGGACCTCAAGGAACTCAAATGGAGAGTGTTCTTCCAGAGGAAATGCTGTTCTTTTAAAAGAAGAGATCTTGATTGCCATGTCCAAGAAACCGTCAAAATGTGTTGCGGATCCTGCAGATTTTTAGGAATTAGTTTTTTTACCTATTTCAGTTAGGATTTGTTTTTAAAATTCTTCTTATCATTAGGGATAAAAATCTTATTTATTTTTTATTCCTTGTATTTTGGGATCTTATTGTTTTTCTGTTCCTAGAGATGCAGTTTATAAATTTGTAAGTAGTGATTCAACCAATGATACAGTTTAGCTAGTCTTTTCTCCTTCAACTAACTCAACATGGTATCAAAGCATGGTTGTTCTAATCTGTAAAGTTCAGAAAAAACCATGGTAAAGACTGCCATGACAGGGGCAAACAGAGGAGCAGACTCGAATGGTTCTACGATCATCTCGCCCTCCTCTACAATTGCTCCTACTCCTTCTTTCCTTAATCAATCCCTCTCCTCTCCTCAAATTATCTCACTCAAATTAAATGGAAAAAACTTCCTCTCTTGGTCTCGATCAGTCCTAACGATCGTTAAAGGAAGGGGTAAGCTCTCTCTGGGGGATCTACTGGTTGAGATCCATGGATAATAGATTCCGGAGCTACTGATCATATGATTGGATCTGAAAATATTTTTTCTACATATCAACCAAGTTCGGGTAACATTAAAGTGAAAAATTGCATAAGGTTCCCTTGCCTCTATTGCAGGGTCGGGTATTGTCCATTTGAGCCCGACAATTTGCTTAGTAAATGTTCTCCATGTCCCTAAGTTGACTTGCAATCTCCTTTCCATTAGTAAGCTCTCAAGGGATTTGAATTGTATGGTTCGGGTCTCACTATCTATTTGTGAATTTCAGGACTTGAGTTCGGGGAAGAGGATTGGTAGTGCTAAGGAGCACGGTGGACTTTATTATTTTGTTTCAGATTTCTGCATTAATAAAAATGTTTTCAATGTTAGTTGTGAATCTTTTCCAATGACTCGTGAAAAACATCTCATGCTATTACATTTCAGACTTGGACATCCAAGCTTTGGATACATGAAATAATTATTTCCATCATTATTCCTTTCAAGTGATGTTTTTCAATGTGATTTATGCCAATTAGCTAAACATAAGCGCTCTTCCTACTCATCTCATGAACATATCCCATCCTCACCATTTTCTTTGATACACAGTGACTTATGGGGACCTTCACGTGTTACAACTAATACGGGAAAAAGGTGGTTCATTACTTTTATAAATGATCATACCCATCTCACTTGGGTATATCTATTAAAAGACGAGTGGAGTTTCTCGTATCTTTCAAATATTCCATATCATGGTTCAAACTCAGTTCGGTACTAATATCAAAATCTTTCATACTGATAATGGTACAGAATACTTCAACTCCACTATTGGGAAATACTTGGAATCCAACGGTATCATTTACCAAAGTTCTTGTGTCCGTATCCCAAAACAGAATGGTGTTGCTGAACGCAAAAACAGACACTTGTTAGAGGTAGCCCGTTCCCTCATGTTTACAACTAATGTACCTACATATCTTTGGGGGCATTCTATCCTTACAGCTTGTTACCTAATTAACCTGTTACCCTCACGAGTTCACAAGTATGAGACACCAATCAACATTCTTTGCAAAACCTTCCCAAATCACCAAATTGTCTCCTCCTTACCACCGAAAGTTTTCGGCTACAAGTGTTTCATTCATATCACTAATCCTTCTCGTTCAAAGCTTGAACCTCGAGCCATTCCATGCATATTTCTTGGTTACTCCTCCACAAAAAAAGGTTACAAGTGTTTTATTCCCCAACATAAAAAATACATTATCTCTAAACTAGTAAGTATAGAGGAAGACAATTTTTGGGACACAATCACTAAATCCTTTACGCTCACTGAATCTGTCCCTACCGTCCCTACATTGCCTACAATGCCCAAATCACTATCTCAACCTATCACTCTATCCACTATACCATCATCTACCGAAGCTAATATTGAAATAGAAACTGTGACTCCTTCTATCTCTCAGACCGTACCCAACAGTCTTGAAACCGTACCCAATAGCCCACAATTACACACTGAATTACGTGTTTATTCACGTAGAAATTTGAAACAAAATAAGGAGACCATTGTGCAACTCGAAAGCAATCAATTCTTGGACCTGGATCGGTCTAATAAGGTTAGTGAGCTCGACATTCCCATTACTGTTAGAAAGGGTGTAAGATCATGTACACAACATCCTATTTCTAATTATGTTTCCTATGGACATCTATCTCCTTCTTATAGAGCTTTTGTTACAAGGGTTTCAGGTGAAAATCTTCCTAAGGATATTCATAATGCCTTAAAAGAACTACAATGGAAGAAAGCTGTATTTGAGGAGATGAGTGCCCTTGAGAAGAATGACACTTGGGATATTGTTGAAAAACCCAAGGGGAAGACTCCAGTAGGGTGCAAATCGGTTTCTACAGTTAAAAACAAATCTGATGGCTCAGTGGAAAGGTACAAAGCAAGATTAGTCGCCGAGGGTTTCACCCAAACACATAGGATTGATTACGAGGAGACGTTTGCACCTTTAGCGAAGCTAAATACTATATGAGTAATTCTCTCTCTTCCAGCAAACCTTGATTGGAAACTACAACAACTCTATGTCAAGAATGAATTCCTAAACAGTGATCTGGAAGAAGAAGTTTATATGGATCTTCCGCCAGGATTTGACGATGCGAAGAAGTATGAAAAGGTTTGCAGATTGAACAAAGCTCTTTATGGGCTGAAACAATCTCCTAGAGCCTGGTTTGGGAGATTCACTAAAGCCATCTTACAACAAGGAAATTGTCAAGCACAGACGGATCACACTCTTTTTTATAGACATAAGGAAGGTAAGAGTACTATCCTTATTGTTTATATTATCTTAACAGGTAATGACGAATAGGAAATGTCAAGGTTGAAGGGGAAGTTAGCTGCTGAATTCAAAATTAAGGACTTGGGATCCTTAAGATATTTTCTTGGAATGGAATTTGGAAGAAATAGACAAGACATTTCCATTACCCAAAGAAAGTATGTATTGGATTTATTGAAAGAAACAAGGATGCTTGGCTCTAAACTTGTTGATACTCCAATGGAATCATTAAGCAAAACCAGGCAGAAAGTCGATGGGACACCTGTAGATAAAGGAAGGTATCAACGTTTGGTAGGTAAACTCATTTATCTTTCACATACCAGACCTCATATAGCATTTGTTGTAAGTGTGGTAAGTCAGTATATGCATGATCCTACTGAAGAAGATATGGAAGCTGTCTTTAGAATTTTGAAATACTTGAAGGGTACACCTGGAAAGGGGCTATTTTTCAGAAAAAATGAGAATAGATTAATTGAAGGATATACAGATGATGATTGGGCAGGATCAGTGGAAGATAGGAGATCAACTTCTGGTTATTGTACTTTTATTTAGGGCAATCTTGTAACCTGGAGGAGTAAGAAGCAGAGTGTTGTGGCTAGAAGTAATGCAGATGTAGAATTTTGAGTTTTGGCACACGTAGTTTGTGAACTTATTTGGCTGAGTCGTCTTATGAAAGAGTTACAAGTTCAAGGGGAGTTGCCTATGAGGATGTATTGTGATAACAAGGCTGCTATTAGTATTGCTCATAATCCAGTTCATCATTATCGCACTAACCATGTAGAGGTAGATAGACACTTCATCAAAGAGAAGATAGAAGATGGAATTATCAGTTTAACATACATCCCTACTGGGAATCAAATAGCTAACATTTTGACTAAGGGCCTATCCAGAAAAATGTTTGAAAGTCTACTAGACAAGCTGGGTATGTATGATCTGTACAACTCAGCTTGAGGGGGAGTGTTGCGGATCCTTAGCAGATTTTTAGGATTTAGTTTTTTACCTATTTCAGTTAGGATTTGTTTTTAAAATTCTTCTTATCATTGGGGATAAATATCTTATTTATTTTTTATTCATTGTATTTTGGGATCTTATTATTTTTCTGTTCTTAGAGAAAAGCTTCTACAGCTTATAAATTTGTAAGTAGCGATTCAATCAATAATACAGTTTAGCTAGTCTTTTCTCCTTCAACCAACTCAACAAAATGTTCTATGCTATTTGGGCTGACTGGACTCTATAATCAGTCTCCTTGTCATCTATCCCACATTAATTGTTCAAAGCTGAAGATAGGACTTTCCATAATAGGTGGTAGACTAAAGCGATGAGGGTGAAGATTGAAATTGCAGTGCACACGACGATAGAGGTCAACATTGCAGCTGCCATCACAAGCATGCACCAAAAGCCCACTTGCAATCGAAATAGACAAGACAGTGCTCATTGAAGTGATGCTTCACCATTGAAGGTGAATGGAATGCTGAATATCTAATTGTATTTCCGCTCCATGATTAATGGAGCACATACCTGCACTTTTTAAATAGGCATCTATACGCTGGACTGTGTTCATAATCGGAGGAAGCGGAGCAACTGTGGCAATTTACCTCGCAAAGACTCAGCTCGTTTTCATGTGAGGGATGTAGAATGGTTGGGCTTGCTCCTTCGTCAAGATAAGCATGGATCTGGAGGGTACATTTGGCATGAAGATGGGAGTCACACATTTGACAACTGTAAGGAAAGCCGCCACCGCTAACTAGTGATGTGCTTGAGCAACTAAAGCAGTATCTGTCTTGAGGAGATGGAGGGGTGAGGGTGAGAATTATGGAGAGTGTTGAATCTCCATTGGTAATCGGACCTGGGTGGATGATTTATGAAGAAAGGAGAAGCAATCAGGACAACCAAATAATTTACCTGCTGGTATAGGCTCGGCACACACGTTGCACCTAATCCAGGTCAGGGTTTTTGAATAGAAGCATCTGAGCGGATTATGGTGGATGGAAGGGTCGGTCACAGCGTTGATTCTTCCCCCACCGATCTTCAAGAGCCAGAGTTGAACTCATGCAAAGCATGTCGAGGTGGAATTTGCATTCACCACGCCAGTAGACCAAGTAGAAGTACTCTCCATGTGCATTGCGTTTGAGCTTGTTCTCACCGGAAGAGATGGAGAAGGAGACGAAAGTGAGAGGGTAGCGGCGGAAAAGGTGATGTCGCATCTCCTGGGGTGTCCGGCACATGTTTATGGACCTCCCCTGAGAGGTGATGCCTGCCTCCTATGAACCTGACTTCGTTCCGAACTTTCACCCCGAGGCAGGTCAGTGGAAATCGTGAGCGACATGTTATGACATCGCTTCTGAGGCCTCGCCCTGGTTCTTATCACCAGGCATCATCGCTATCGCGCAGCCCATGTCCATCGTGAAGTTGCAGTTACGGCTGTAGAAGAACATGCTCGGCTGGCCGCTGCGAACATTGAAGAGGGGACTGTGGTTAATCTGAATTATTGAAGGCTGAGGGGGGTGAGGCGAATGCAAGGGGTGCTGCATCTCCGGGGGCAGCTCAGTGCACATTGTGTGTAAGAAGAAACGGCAGAGTTCACAGCAGAATCTAATGGGAACTGTCCTATATCCAGTTGATGCAGTTAATCGATTCTCCCGAGAGGCCACAGTTACTGCGAGCAAACGAGTCCATGATCTGGTTGTCGTGCAAGTGGCATTTGACGGAATCCCAATGGCGAGTTAACTCACGCCGCTCGAGGGCGGGCCGATGATAGGGATGATGCAGAATGGTATAAGCATTTTCGAGGGAAGAGGAGAGTCCATGAGCTTCCATCTTTCATAATTTTGGATTGAAGAAAGGGGGAGAGATGCTTAGAGAGAGTTGGCGCTAGGAAGAATGAGAACGGTTAATTACTAATTTTGTTGGGGGCGAAGAATACGCACAATGCATGAAACTCAAAGCTTGGAAATATAAAGGAAATTGTGAAGAGTAAGTTACGTTTGACGATCATTTCTTTAGAAGCTCCTCATGGACCGACACATCGCTTAATAAATTAATTCAATACAGGCTAATCTTAATAGACTTAACTATTCCTGTCGGTTAATCTCATACAGACGATCTCTCTCAAGTTGATCTAGATTTTGTAGCAAATTATAAATATCGTCTAGTTCATGCGAAGTGAATAATTTATTTCTCTAATTGCATTTGTGATATCAATGAGGCACACGGTTTTCATTGATGCCTTTATTATTTTTCCTCAACGCTCGCATGCGGTTGAGCCACATTACTCAACCACTTGCAAGTAATACCTCTCTTTTTTTTTTTTTTTTTTTTGGTAAAGATACCTCTCTTTTTTTATAAGGGTTAATACCACAAAAACCTCAAACTAGTCCACCTGTGACAATTTTACCCAAAACTATTTTTTTTATCACAAAAAATCCCAAACCAGTACACCTATGACAAATTTAACCCAAACTAATATTTTAACCACTAAAAACCCAAAACTAGTACATTTGTGACAAATCTACCCTCCTTTAATTTCCGTTAAATTGAATTAATACCATAAAAAATCACAAACTAGTACACATATAACTAATAGAGGGTAAAACATAAAACTGGTATATCAGTTAACTGTCGCGTATCATTTAACAAAGCAATTTGATAGTTAAATTTAATGAAAACAAATTAAGGGTAAATTTGTCACAAGTATACCAGTTTAGGGTTTTTGGTGGTAAAAAAATTAGGTTGGGGTAAAATTGTCATAAGTGTACTAGTTTGGTGTTTTTCGTGGTATTAATCCTTTTTATAGTATAATTGTTTTATCGACAGTGTCGTGCCAAATACCAATACGAATAAAACGTAAGTGCTTTTTCAATTGACTAATATACTAGGAATCAAATTTGCAAAAAACATTTTGTAATAGATCCTCTAGCTACTTTGCATGGTGCATCCCTTGATGTTTCCATAAATCTAGTTGGCATAAATCAACAGTCGAGATTTATTGAGACATCAAAGAAAGTACTGTCCTAAATAGAGAATTCCTGTTAGATATGAATGGACATTTAGTATATGTTCAGCTATAATTAGGTATAAAGAGTTTAAGAGTAGAGAAGGACATAAAAAGGAGAGAAATGAGGGGAGGGTGTGATCTGGAACTAACAAAGAATAAAAATGGAATTAAATAAAAAGGCATTTGTTGCTCAAGATATAGCTAAGAGTTGTCATCGTACATGGCACATGTAATATTTGTGTATTATTAGGCGGATTCATTTATAACTCAGATGCGATTAGATATAACCATGAGCATTCTTAACCGCATGTCCGGTAAGTGGGGAAAATTACCCAGTCGGTCATAAAATTTTAATTTTGCTAATTTAGTCCTAAAATTTTGCGCGAAATTCCAATACAGTCCTTCTAATCAATTTTTACCGAAAATTGCTGATGTGAGACGGTTCAGTAATTGCCAGCCACGTTAGTTATTTTCGACAAAATTGACTGAAAGGACTACTTAGGATGTCACGCAAATATTTAGGATTAAATTGATAAAATTGAAAATTTTATAATTGAAATAGCATCCGCACAATATGTTTAATTAGAACTGATTGGATAATTTTCCACGGTAAGCGCCTCAAAAATAGTCATTTATATGAAGCAATTATATGAAGGGAAAAAGCCACCAAAAACCCTAAACTTTCCCCTCTGTGACACATTTACCCCCAACTTTTTTTTTTGGGTAAAGAACACAACGACCCCCCCAACTTTTTTTCGTGACACCAAAAACCCCAAACTTTCTTATTTGTGACACATTTACCCCAATGTACATTCTCCATGGGCATTTTTGTCTTTTCCGCTTTTTCTTTTTTTTATTTTTTTTTCAGATCGGGGAGGGGGGCCTCGCCGGCGGCCGCCCGACGCCGGCGAGGGTCGCCCGACGCCGGCGAGGGTCGCCCGACGCCGGCGAGGTCGCCCTCGCCTCGCCGGCGTCGGGCGAGGCTCGCCCAGGCGAGGGCGACCTCGCCCGACGCCGGCGAGGTCGCCCTCGCCCGACGCCGGCGAGGTCGCCCTCGCCAGATCCAGGCGAGGGCGAGCCTCGCCCGACGCCGGCGAGGTCGCCCTCGCCAGATCCAGGCGAGGGCGAGGCTCGCCCAGGCGAGGGCGAGGCTCGCCCAGGCGAGGGCGAGCCTCGCCGGCGAGGCCCCCCTCACCATCTCTGAAAAAAAATAAAAAGAAAAAGAAAAAGCGAAAAAGACGAAAATGCCCATGGACAATGTACATTGGGGTAAATGTGTCACAAATAAGAAAGTTTGGGATTTTTGGTGTCACAAAAAAAAGTTGGGGGTAAATGTGTCACAAAGGAGAAAGTTTGGGGTTTTTGGTGGCTTTTTCCCTTATATGAAACACAGTTAAAAGTTCGTAATGTACTGAGTGGCTTGAGAGAGAGACTATTTGACTAATTTTCGGTATAAAACTGCCAAAGGAATCAATCAGGCTTACCGGAGACATTGCACATTCAAGATGAGCAAATAGCTCAGCATTCCTCACAATTGTATATCCATTGATTTGGGTTCCTTCTCCGCTCACATATGTCCACCTTTGCTCTGATGGAGGTTGAATGGATGACGGTGATTCTTGTTTGCAACAGTTGGTGGTAGCTGAGAGCAACGAAAATGAAGATTGAAGTCGCACCTGCACACAACGGTAGAGATCGACATTGCAATGGCTAGCACAAGCGTTGCACTTCAACCGAAGCCAGGATAGGGATCTCGGCGCCCCTGCCTAAGTGCTCGCTGCCATGCCCCGAACCCAATTGTCGGAACCAGGTGCCTGGCTCGTGTGTGCTCACTTAGTCCTCCAAGGCTGGGTCTAGGCGCTCAGAGCCCAAGTTCGGGCTCTGGGGTTGTGCTTGAGACTTTTTCTTAAACATATGCTTCTTAATTTTTGCTACGACACGCATTAGATAATAACTTCCATATTTTTTTACAGAATACAGCCAAACATATTCATTTGAAAATATTTTCCAACAAGCTCCACATTTGCATTTTTATGGAGCTTATGGGTTTGTTCGCGAGGCCAGGAAGTTCTTTGAGGATATGGCCTACCGGAATTTCGTTTCCTGGACTTCTTCGATGGTTGGTTATCTGAACAAGAGTGATCTGTTGAAATAGTGATCCAATTTCTTGAAGTTTCTAGCATGCTCAAGATCTTTTGGAGAATAGATACTTAGATAAATAGTTTAGAAAGTTGTGAGAAATATCTTAGATATTTCTAGGAGAGTACTAATGTGATATGTATAGTAAACTCTGGAGAAATATCTATGTAACTTGCTCTAGATTTTTCCTTAATGGCGGTGGAAGAGGGCTATAAATAGCCAACCCCTCTCCACTTGAAGTATACGCCCATAAGAAGAAAAACTAAGTCCCATGTACAAATCTTCTTGATATAAAACTTCTTTTGTCATCTTTGCTCCCTACTTGTTTTGCTCCCTACTTGTCTTCCACTATCAAAAGTTCTTGTTCTATCGTTGCTCCGAGTCCTTGTACCAACACTTGCGCTCACTAAATCACTCACTCACTTACAAAACCAACTCACGCTTTCGCAAATCCCAATCAGTGGTATCAGAGCCACGATTTTGGTTGGTATTGGGTGTTTGTCCGAACCACCCGCTCTTAAAACTACCCATTCAACTATCCAACAACTAAACTATGGCCAACTCTACATCATCCTCATTTCCCATTCCAATTTTCGATGGGAATAACTGCGACTATTGGAGCATTAAAATGACTACTTTCTTGATGGCCCAAGATTTATGGGACATCGTAGAAAAGGGTTATGAGGCTCCACAAGAAGGTGCAAGCGTTCCAAAAGATCAACTACAAAAGGATGCATGGACACTGTGTTATTCAGCAAGCACTCTCGGAAACCGTATTTCCGAGGATAATTGGCGCGAAGACGACGAAGAAGGCATGGGAAACACTACGAGAAGAATTCCAAGGATAAAAAAAGGTACGCACTATTCGGCTTCAAATTCTGAGAAGAGAATTTCAGAATTCTAAAATGAAAGTAAATGATACCGTTCAAGAATTAATATTGTGCAAAATTAAAAGAACTAGTTAATCAAATGAGAGCCTATGGAGATGAAATCACTGATCAAAGGGTTGTAGAAAAAAATACTAATGTCACTTACTAGAAAGTACAATCCTATTGTGATAACTATAGAAGCAACTAAAGATTTAACGACCTTGTCAATAGGTAAATTAGTTGGAGAGAAGCACGTGAGAAAAGACTCATGGCATAGGATGAATATTCAGTTGAAAGTTCCTTTCAGTCTAAAATGAACATACGGTCTCATCTATTTAAAAATGGTGGAAGGAGCTCATGGAAAAGTAAAAGAGAAGGAGAAACTATCCGAAAGGAAAAATATCCACCTTGCGGTATTTGCAAGAATACTAATCATATGGAGAAAGATTGTTGGTTTAGAAATAAGCCACAATGCCATTTTTATAAAAGATATGGTTGCATAGAAAAGTATTGTCACTCGAAAACAAATAATCAAGCAAACTATATTGAAGAAAAAGAAACTGAAGACAACACATTCTATGCAGGTCAAGCGGCAAATGATAAGAAAAATGATACATGGTACATTGATAGTGGGTCTAGCAATCATATGACGGGGGGTGAATCTATATTCACTGATATTGATACATCGGTGAAATCCCTAGTGAAATTGAGCAACGGCACATTGGTCAAAGTGAAAGGAAAAGGCACTACGTTGTTGAAACAAATAAAGGCCCAAAATATATTCATAATGTATATCTAGTCCCCAGTCTTGCTCAAAATCTATTTAGCGTGGATCAAATGATACAAAGTGGTTATTCTCTATACTTTAGAGAAGATGGCTGCATTATCCGCGATAAACACAAAAATATCATTGCCTCTGTTAAAATGGAGAATAAGAATTATCCTATTCGATGGAAATATATCAGAGATATAGCCATGAAAGCTCAACTTGATGATCCATGGCTTTGGCATCGAAGATTTGGCCACTTCAACTTTGTTGGATTAAAAGTTCTCCATCAAAAAAATATGATGAGAGAATTTCCAGCTATGTCAAAAATTTTAGATGTTTGTGAATGCTATCTGCTTGGAAAACAACAAAGACAGTCCTTCCCATCGGGAGGTACATGGAGAGCTAAGAAGCCATTGGAGCTAGTGCATATGGATTTGTGTGGCCTAATGAGGACCCCCACACCTAGTCAGAATAAATATTTCGTCCTATTCATCGATGACTACACAAGAATGACGTGGGTCTACTTTCTTCAAGAAAGATCGGAGGTCTTCTCTATTTTCAGAAAATTCAAGAACCACGTCAAAAATCAAAGTGGCCGCAAAATCAAAGTCCTGAGAAGTGACAAAGGCACGGAATACAACTCAAGGGAGTTCAATAAATTCTGTGAAGACGAAGGAGTCCATCATCAACTAACTGTTGGCCACGTCCCGGAGCAAAATGGAATAGCAGAAAGGAAGAATAGAACTGTCATAGAGATGGTAAGATCTATGCTAAAGGAGAAAGGCCTTCTCAACATGTCTTGGGTAGAAACAGTCTATATGGCGGTATACATCTTAAACTGATGTCCAGCAAAAGCAATCCAAAATAAAACTCCGGTTGAAGCATGGAGTGGATGGAAGCCTTCAGCGAAGCATCTCAAGGTGTTTGGCTGCATATGTTATGTTCCCATTCCTGCTCATAAGAGGAGCAAGCTCGATGAGAAGATGGAAAATGGAATCTTCCTCGATTACAGCGACCACTCAAAAGGCTATCGGGTCTACAACCTAAGAACTAAGAAGCTCATGATCAGTTGAGACGTCGAGTTTGATGAGAATGCCGCCTGGAATTGGGAGGACGAGAAGATCGAGAAGAAGTATGTCACCTTGCCAGACATACCACCTGCTCAAAAGGATTCAACGTCACAAGAAGAAGGTAAAGTGCCGGGCTTTTGATATCATGACAAAAAATTCATGATAAATGTGTTAACGTGAAGCAGAATTCGGGGTTTTTTTTTTGTCGCTTTATCTCAAATTATTTTGACCGAGATTAGTTCAGAGATCGCGCGCATTGCAACGTGGGAACGAAATTGAGCACGGGGGCAAAATCATTTCTTGCAACCTCATCAATCAAAAAAAAAAAAAAACTCACAATAAAAAAAGTTTAAATCATTTTCGTAATCCTCAATTTTTCCAAAGTGGAAAAGAATATTCTTGCCATTCAAATCATCTTCCCACTCGAGTCTCTTCACCACCTGGCAACTATTTGCGTAACATCTTGTCACCCGCGGACGCGGACGCAGAGACAGAGAGACCCCACCGCTCTTCGGGTGGTGACGGGCGATCCTCCGCTGGCGATACCGCCGTAGCGCCTCCGCGAAGCCACCACCCTCTCGATTCCAGCGACGCGACCACCGTCACTGTTCTCGATTCGCTCGAATTTCAACACCCCCTTTTCTCCCCCATCGAATTTCCTTTCCGAGGATAGTGGCTTGGAGTGGGGGACACGTGTAGCAGGAGTTTGATTGCGGTTCAACGTCCTTCGAGACCGCGGTTGTTCATGTGGAGTGGACGTCTCTGGTCGCTTCGCTTTCGGTGCACGCACTAGCTTGGGATGCGGAGGATGCTGCGCGTGACGAGATTTGAGGGTCTGGGCTCTCCTTCTGCTGCTGCTGCTGCTGCTGCTGCTTCATCGATTCGTGGGCGTGTCGCGGGGGAGGAGCGTTCAGCGGGTTCGTTTTGCTTTGGTTGTTGCGTGGTGAGGTCGCCGTTGAAGTGAGAGGGATAGCTTAGCCGGCATGGTGGGGAGCAATTTGTTCCAGCGGAGGAAGCATTCGTGGCCACCTGAGGAATATATCAGCAGGGCTACTTTGCAGCTGGTGGGTTTTCTCGTTTGATCTTGCGGGTGTTGGTTCTCTCGTGAAATTGGGGTTTGCTATTGATTGCTGAGCTGGGGCTGACGATGTTTTGTTTGTTATTCCTCCATTGGAGCTGAATTCTTTTCGATGTCTTCGTTATGTGTTCGATTCTTGCTGTCTAGTTTATGATCGATTTATACGCCAAAGACCCGTTTACTCCTATATATGAAAGGAAAAGTTTGAAACTTTTCTCGTATCCAGCTATTCTTGCTTATGAAGTTGTAATTCAGTGGCTTATTCCTTCAAATTATAACATTGCTAAACTAACGTGTTTGTAGCTTTGAGTTGGTGTCCTCATCGAAGTAGCTTGCTGGTTTTTGAATGTTCATCTTAGACTGATTACCCTGACTTTTATGCAGTTTGATTTTGATAGCGCCGCGCCACCAGAACACGCATGGAGAAGAAGACTAGACAGTCATGCAAATATTCTCAAGGAATTCAGTGTAACATTTAGGGAGGCAATAAAGATGGTATGACTTCTGTTGTGTTCATACGTACCTTCAAGTAATCATAAGTACCTTCAAGTAAACTTTAAGAGAAAGCCATGCACATCCTTGACAATTCCTTTTGTTTTCTATTCTTTTGGTGACTATTCTTGTTCTTACGATTTAAAGTTTCAAATTTCTAGGTTCGACTAGGTATTCGCCTATGGTCTTACATCAGGAAGGAGGCAGCTTATGGGAGGGTATCTCTCTCTCTCTCTCTCTCTCTCTCTCTCTCTCTCTCTCTCTCTCTCACTAACTTCCCTTGGCATGCTACCGGCTGCCTAGACCTTCAGAGCTCATATGAAGGAAAATACAAAATTTTCTGGATACTTTTAACATCAAAGCTTCTGCAACTTTCTCACTATACTTCTGCTGTATATGTAGAAAGCACCTATCGATCCTTTTACTCGAGAAAGTTGCAAACCATCAGCATCTCAAGGTGTTCCTCTTGGAGGGATGGGGTAAGTTTGGGTCAATGCACCTGCCCCTTCCCTTCCTTAAGATTATGATATGATGCACCTTTTCATGCAAAATGGAGTAAAATCATGTAAATGCCACAGAAGCGGCAGTATATCGAGAGGATTCAGAGGGGAGTTCAGGCAATGGCAAATTATTCCCAGTATACGTGAAGCCTCACCTGTCATGGCTAATCAATTCTCTGTAAAGCTCTTCTCTTAACGTTGTGGTGTAATTGTTACAGGATTTCGATTTATTACTTGACAGTAGCAAATTTACCCTGTTTATAGTGTTCTTCTAATTGTCATATTGTTGGCATCTGGACGTATCTTTAAATGATACTTCCAGGAACACAGTGAAGGTTGATTGAAAGGTGCCTTAGATTGAATGAGTTTCATTTGTGTAGAACTTGCAATTTGAATTTTTCCAGTATTCTGACGATGAGTTGACCGTGCAGATTTTTGTATCTCGCGATGGGGGAAACAAAAAATATGCATCAGTTTTGGCTCCAGGCCAACATGAAGGATTAGGGTAAGACCTTAGAGTGCCTTCTAATTGTATTTGCGCTGGAAATCATACTTTACTTTTGTAGTTCAGCTGAAATGTTGGAATAGCACATTGAGACAGTGAGGAATATTGTAAACAGCAGTGGTTTATAGTTACTTCATCTTGTTAACGATCTTCATATCATTGATAGTACGGGAGATGGGGAAGTAGAATCTTTGAGGAATTGTGAGCATAACTTGTGGGTGGCATTTGGTTACCCATTTATGGATTTATACCAAAGTGGTTTAATAGTTGAATCTTATTTGACACTGGTTGACCGACTGTTTTTGGGGTTTTAAATCCATGTAGAGAATAAGATTAGCCGGACAAGTCCAGGTAGAATAGGATAAAAGAGGAAATGGGAAAAGACAAGGGAAAAGAGAGCGGGTGGTGGGGGCGCAGATAACGGTAGATCAATGAGAGAGAAGTCGAGGAGGGAGAAAGGAGCTGTCATAGTGAGAGATGTCAGTATTTTAATGGATGTTGTTGGCCATCATCATTACTTGTCGGTGATGTTCACCAACCACGCCTCCCTCCCTCTCCTCCTCTCAGCCCATGACCCACTATGGCCACCTGTTGGTCGCCAATTAACCACTTTTCAATAACCAGCGATAATGAGCCTAGGGACGGCTTCCTTAAAAGATTTGTCATAGCAGTCTATTGCCTTCTTCAATTTCTTTTTCTTTTTTCTTCAACTTGCAAGGAAAGTTGTTCCCACATAACCATACTCCCGTGGTCCTAAAGGTTACCTAGGCCTTTTGGAACTGGTGTCTGGGCTTTATAAATGAGCTTTTCTATCTTTTCTATTGTCGTGTGTTAGCAAAAAATGGAAAAAAAAAAAAAAACTTCCTGTCCTTGCATATAAAAAACCGAATCATGTTAGTATGCATATTCAATTGTAGATTCAATTGTTCTGCAAACAGGATGAATGGTCTAGGAGTAGCTCCATATTCATTGTAGAACTGAAATTTATCTTGCCTGATTTTATGCAAGCAACCCAAAGATCTGTTAATTTCCTGTCTTTTGGATCTTCTTGGAAACTTGAATGACATGGACTTAAGATGTCATTATTGAAACTATGGTATAGCTTTTCGGTGCTTCCAAGTTTGGATCCTTATTGGAGGTACTCAAATTGTTATTTTTACTTTTGTTTTTAATTCGCAGGAAACAAGACGATTATGGAATATCATCTTGGGGTTGGAACCTCAGTGGCCAGAATTCTACATATCATGCTTTATTTCCAAGGGCGTGGACAATTTATGATGGTACTTATGTTTTGGAATCTTCATTCAACTTTTCGTAACTTGTTACACTGACAATAGTCAATTGTCAGGCGAACCGGATCCAGATCTGAAGGTGTCTTGTCGTCAGATATCACCTTTTATACCACATAATTACAAAGATAGCAGTCTTCCTACAGCAGTTTTTGTTTACACGGTATTTCTCTTGTGAGCTCATTACCATCACACATTTAATTTTCTAACAATGTAGTTTTAGGATATCCAATCCAACAGCTTAAACAATTGGGTGGAGAAATACTACACATACACGGCCCAGTCAAACTTCATAGACAAGTGATGGGGAATAATCCTTTGACACCTCTTCTCACATGAAAATTGGACTAAGCACAGCACTTGAATTGATGAATGGGGGTATAGGATAAACAAGAACCACACGCGAAATAATATATTTAATACAGGTGTGAAGAATTACTCTGATGTAATGATGGCATATCCAGCTCAAAAGCTTAAGCCATTGGGTGCAGGGAGACGATTTATAAATTGAAATTTCACAGTCAAGGGATAGGAGATATTTTAACATCTCTTCACGTGAGTAAACTAGACTGAGAACATGTGAAATTGATGAAGGGGTAGCTGCAAAACTTGGGGTTGAACTTGGGTCTGGTATCATTAAGTTCAATATAAAAGCTTAGGCTATTAGGTAGGGGATGACTACATACATTTAAGGGCCAAACAAACTTAATAAAAAAGCAATGTGGAATAATACTTCCACAGTAAACATCATGCATACTTACTCTCTTAAAGCATCTTAGGTTGAGATTATTGATTGCTTGAGTGGACTAGATCGGTGTGCATTTTTGGAATAGCTTCTTTATAGCAGTTCCTAGGTTCGTAGCCACCTCTAAAACGACATTGATTTCGATTTTTGTTGATTTAACAAATGTGCTGTTAGAGGGATACAAGACACTCACCGTATTTTTTTGTGACTTATTGTTGCAATTGATTCTCATTTCATCTGTAGGAAGTGTTTAGGTTGCTTACAGAGGATCACAACTCTGTAGCATCTCTTCACTTGAACCCTTAAAAGCTGTTACCTCCGGATTGTGAGTTATTAGTTACACTGCAAATACTGGTGCAGCTTCCATGAGGGAGTTCTTATCGTTTTTCCGTTTTGGTTGACCAGAGAATTATTCGGTTCACTTACACTTTCTATATACCCTGTTTTATTATGTTGAAGTTGTAACGAATTAATCATCCAATCCTATTTTGGGGAGTTTTTCTAATCTAATTTTGGAACATTCCACACCATGCAATTTTAGATTCATTTAGGTTTTATTTGGTTCTCTAACCTGTGTCAGTGGGATGAAATTATCTTTAAAATTAGTGGATCTGTGAACATAGTTTTAAGTGAATTTGATTCTTGGTCACGACTTTTGTTGGTTAGAAAGAGATTTGGTTTTGACAACTATAAGGAATAATTGCTGTTCGGAGGAAGATTTAAGATATGATTACTAATGGTTTAAGCACATGCTGGTTCTACTGACTGGTTGAGCTATTTAAATGTCAGTTCGAATTATTTGGTTTCATTCCATTATCTATTTTTTTTATTTGTCTGTAGTTGGTGAACACTGGAAAGGAAAGAGCAAAAGTGAGTCTTCTCTTTACATGGGCGGTATGATCATTTTCCTCTGTCTCCATCAATTTAACATATACATAGCGAGTATTCAGAAATTCAGTTAGATCATGATTATTTGCTTATGCAGAATTCAGTTGGAGGCTTCTCACACTTGTCAGGAGACCATGTAAATGAACCATTCATGTGAGTGAATGTGGCATATGCCTTTCAGTCTTTTACCTGTAAATGGATTCTGATGTATGTCTGACCTTTTCCTTTGATCTTTTCACATGATAGTGGTGAAGATGGAGTCTCTGGTGTACTACTGCATCACAAGCAAGTGACCAAACCCTGTAGCTTTATTTGACGGTTGGTTTGCAGATTTCTCTTGTTCATTTCATTGTCTTTGAGAGGTCGAACTTGAGGTCTTGAGGTGAATCTTCCATCATTCCTTCCCTCTTCCCTCCCTGCACCACCCAAGCATATGCCCACAATCAAATCCCCAAAATCAAATGTAAATTGGTTAAAAAAAAGAGAAAAAAATGAAGTCCATTCTGTAAGATTACTTGCGTAATATTTGAATGAAGTTTGCAATACACGGATCCATAGGATGCAGTGTGAAGTATGTCAATATGCTACTTCTCTGAGGAGGAAATGCAGACTCCTCATGTACAAAAAATGTGATGAAAGTATGAAAAGATGTTTGACTATTAGTGACATTGCTTCTACCAATGCTTTTGAAGACTCATGAAATACACAGCTAACCCCATGGACCAAGTAAGATGCAAGCGAAAGCCGTGGTGGCTCAAATCTAGCTTGTCTGCACTTGGTGGTGTGGAGAATTGAACCCATGCCATGCGTTTAATTTACACATGCATTAATTCTTTAGCCACTAAGTTCTTTCTTTGCTGGTTTAGCTCATTTGTTCAGAAGAGACCAACAAATTGACTCTTAGTTTTTGAATCCCAGTATTAGCTTGTTCAATTTGCAGAACCTTCTAATTTAATGCTTCCCCTCATCCATTTCACAGCCTGGGGTTTTCTTTTTCTTAGGATTTTGCCTTATCTTCATTTCCAGCTTATCTAATATCTACAAATGGAAAAGTTTGACTGTTTATCTTCAAATCCCTGCACTAACTCATTTAATAAGAAACCATTGAACATTTCGAAGTCTTTTGTATTATGCTGTTATGGCTCAGACTAATCCCCTTTTTCACACAAAGCGTAGCTCTTCTGACCCAAGATTTAACTTTTCCAGTTCTCAGCTCCGTGAGTTCTGTTCCAGCGTTAAATATGCAGCTGACTGAAACTTTAGCCCTCTCTAGCAATTTTCTGCCATTGGCTTCTAATGAGAAGAAAAGAGAAGAAATCTTTAAAAATCACGTGCACAAAATGTTGAAGAGCTTAATTTGGCTAAATTACATGGGACAGCTTGAGATTTTGGAGACTTTTTGCTCTGCCACCATCCCTATCCACGTCTCTCTCTCTCTCTCTC
Source organism: Syzygium jambos (assembly GCA_031216235.1). NCBI lineage: Eukaryota > Viridiplantae > Streptophyta > Magnoliopsida > Myrtales > Myrtaceae > Syzygium > Syzygium jambos. The sequence goes on along the minus strand of CM062227.1, from coordinate 1,842,941 downwards.
TCTCTCTCCCAAAGATGATGGCAAAAATTCGTGATAGTGGGAGCACATAAAAGCACAAGTTATTGGTGCATTATAAATGAAATATACTCCCTGAAAATACCTTGAAAGGAATATGAGCAAAGGCTACCGTCTGAAAATGACCAGAAGCTCGTTACAACTAGGATGAAGATATCACAATTTGGGATCCTTATGAATCTTGCTGCATTTAAGACACTTTAGCTGATTTGATGTTTTCCTATGGAAGATAGATTTTTTCTTTTTTAGGTTGAATCTAATCTTCCATAGCACCAGTTAATATTGTTTCATGTCACCTAGATACTTTGTGTTTTTTGTTGCCTATACTCCATGCCTATATTCTAGCTACATGCATGAGTCATATATGCCTTGCTATTGGTCTGATTATGGGTAGGATATATGTGTCTACTATTCAAGAAGCATATTTTTACTTCTCAAAACTCATCTCATCCGTAAATTGCCAATGTGTATATGATCCATTGAAATGTGCAATGATGAAATTTGGGTGCCAGCTGCAAGCATGGCTATTTTTCGGTTTACTTCCCGAGTCAGTAACAGTAAATTGTAGTGTTTCTGAGAGATACTGCATGGGTGCAGGACAGCGAAAGGGAATCCTCCTGTTACTTTTGCAATAGCTGCTTGTGAAACTCAGAACGTAAATGTTACTGTCTTGCCTTCTTTTGGGCTTTCTCAAGGGAGCTGCATTACGGCAAAGGACATGTGGGGCACCATGGTTCGGGTAATTTTTTTTCCAGAATCTGTAGGATGGTCAAGCTTTGTTTCTCTCCTGCATAAGAATCTAATCTTGAGGAAGAATAACTTAATTTGACTATGCTATCACACAATATAGCTACATGTCAAATTTCAAGATTCCATTGAATGATGTCAGGCATTCTCATGACTTTGTTAATTATTTTCCACAACCTAGGATGGTCAGTTCGATCGGGGGAATTTCAGTAGTGGGCCTACTATGCCTTCCTCGGTAGGAGAAACGCTCTGCGCTGCGGTATCAGCTTCTGCATGGGTGGAACCACATGGGAAATGCACTGTTGCATTTGCTCTTGCATGGTCCTCTCCAAAAGTGAAATTTTCGAAGGGAAGCTTGTACTATAGGTAACCTTGTTGCCACGAAACCTTTCTTGAGATACCTGCGCAGTTATACTTGTGGGGTCAGTTTGTGCCCATATTCTGTCATATTACAATGCATGCCTGTATGTTTATCATGTGCAGCTGAGATAGAACTTTTCAACAATATCAATGCTTTCTCTTGCTGTCCCAGGAGAATGAAAAATGAGCTCTATAAATTGCACCAATGTTAGGCATCATGGATTTTATATGAATTAATTTGAACATGCTCTCAGAATGCTTTGCTTGAGATTAACTATTTGAAAATTCATTTATTCTTTGGCCTGCCTACATGCACATAATAAAGAATCATATTTTCTGATTTGAGGTTCTTTTCTGTCACTCGCAGGAGGTACACCAAATATTATGGCACTTGTGAAAGAGCAGCTTATCAGTTGGTTCATGATGCATTGAAAAGTACTGTATTATGTTCCATTCCTTTTTATTATTTGGATTTTCTCATAATACTTTCCTTAGTTTATTTCTGTTCCATTGGATCTTATCATGCATTTGTCCCATAGGACCTTTACAGAAACTGTTTCAATGGTGTGGGAGTTACGTCACATTTCCCTTTCTGGATCATGACATCATTACTGGTCCAAAGCCATACCTGACATCATGTTATCTTTTGTTAGATTACAAGCAATGGGAAGAGGAAATTGAGAAATGGCAAAATCCTATCCTTCGTGATGAAAGGCTTCCAGAGTGGTAATTTTCATTCTTTTCCCTATTATGTTATTGCTTGTCTTTTTTTTTTTTTTTCGAATGTTCCCGTGTAACTATATTTTGGTTGGTTTGAGTGCCTTCCAGAGCATAAGTGTGGATAGTTTAAAGCTCTCGAATTTAGAGATTATTGGGCATGGAGCCTGCACTCTTGTCTTATTTACAAATGAATTTGTCTAACAAATTATGGAAATTCATATTAACTGACTTTTAATTAAAATGGCTAGAGCAAATGTGGGTTGAGAAGCTTGTTGCTAGTATTGTTTGTGCTTCAGCTTCAGAGCAGTTGTTGCATAAAGATGAAAAGGTTTTATTGTAAGAATCTCAATTTAAGTTTTCTGCAGTATTATATTTCGACTCGAGCCTACCCATGATAGATGTAGGTTTAATGCGGATGGAAGGTTTTTGTAGTTTTGGATTTCTTTAGTTGTGTATGTATTTGTTCTAATCTACTAAAAGTTTCCTTTTGTGTTTCCTCTTTGATCTCGTATTCTGTTGGACCTTTGCAGGTACAAGTTCACACTGTTCAATGAGCTCTATTTTTTGGTTGCTGGTGGAACTATTTGGATTGGTAGTAAACCGTGTCTTTATACTATATATCATATCTTCTTAAGGGATCCATCACCCTGAATTTTTTTTTCTTTTTACTTGGCATTTGCATCATTTTCGGAAGTATATGAATGGATGTATTTATTACGCATGCAGACTCTCAGTCGCCAGATGAATGCACAGTAAGTCTTCCACATGAAACGAGAAAGCTAGACAAGAAAAATGTGAGAGTAAAAGGAAGAAAAGTGGATAACACAGAGCACGAAGAGCATTTTGCTACTGTTGGATTAAATCAAAGTGATAGAGCAGTACTTGCTGGTTTACCCTGCAAAGACGAGTCAGCGAGCACTGAGGACGATCCTATGGATTTTTCTCATTCCTTATCATTTTTGGACCCGCAAAACGAGGAAGATGATGTTGGCAGGTTCTTGTATTTGGAAGGAGTAGAATATCTTATGTGGTGCACGTATGATGTTCACTTTTATGCATCATTTGCACTTCTCGAGCTTTTTCCCAAAATTGAACTCAGTATTCAGCGTGATTTTGCAAAAGCTGTCTTATCCGAAGATGGAAGGAAAGTAAGATTTCTTGCAGAAGGAAATTGGGGAATTCGTAAGGTTAGAGGAGCTGTGCCTCACGATCTGGGAACACATGACCCATGGAATGAAATGAATGCATATAACATTCATGATACGAGTAAGTGGAAGGATTTGAACCCAAAGTTTGTGCTGCAGGTGTATAGAGATTTTTCTGCTACCGGGGATTTGGCTTTCGGAGTTGATGTTTGGCCATCAGTTCGTGCTGCCATGGAGTATATGGAACAATTTGATAGGGACAATGATGGTCTTATAGAAAATGATGGATTTCCAGACCAAACATATGATACTTGGACAGTGCACGGTGTCAGTGCCTACTGTGGGTGCTTGTGGCTTGCTGCACTTCAAGCTGCAGCTGCAATGGCCCTTCAGATAGGTGACAGAGACTTTGCTGAATGGTGCAAAGCCACTTTTTTGAAGGCAAAGCCAGTATTTGAAGCAAAATTATGGAATGGTTCTTACTTCAATTATGACAGTGGTGCAAGTAGTAACAGTAAGTCTATACAAGCAGATCAGCTTGCTGGGCAATGGTATACTGCATCATCCGGCTTGCCTCCTCTTTTTGATGATGGTAAAATAAGAAGTTCCCTTCAGAAGATCTACGATTTCAATGTAATGAAAGTAAGGGGTGGCAGGATGGGTGCTGTAAATGGGATGCATCCCAATGGGAAGGTTGATGAGACCTGCATGCAATCACGTGAAATATGGACAGGGGTGACTTATGCAGTGGCAGCAAATATGATACTTGCTAGGATGGAAGAACAGGCATTTACCACTGCTGAAGGCATTTTTATTGCTGGGTGGTCAGAAGAAGGATATGGGTAAGTTTCAGAAGCATTTTCATCATTGACAGATGATTCGTTCTATGCTCACCATTTGTTTTATGATTATTTCCATTTTCATTGCCAATAAGGCATAATAGGCGGTTGAATTCCTCCTCCTGTTATTCTTTCTTGCAGTAAACCTGTAGCTAATCCTGTTTGTGCAGATGTCTGTTGCTTAGAGTTGTCTCAGCAGTAATTTTTTATGTGTTGACATCTTTCTAGTCTCTGTAAGCAGAAGTACTTGTCAGAAACACCTGCTTCAATTTGTTTTTCTTGTGAAATTTCCAGTGGCTTCTTCTGATGAAGATGTGGAATATGACTGGCTTTTCACTTTATAATATGTAGTGCAAGATTAGATTGCTGCTGCCGCTGCTGATTATACTCATGAGTAGGCCTTCTTCCATTCTGTGGTTTGGTTTTATCTTTTGGTTGTTTTTGGTTCATAGAGAAATACTTAAGGATTTGGAGCATGAAAAATAAGTTTTGGCCTCTACAAATATAGAAGAAGTAAAAGAGGGAAAAAGAAAAACAAAGAGGCTGAGTATTGTTGTCTTTATGGTTTAGAAATAGTCTGAGTTAAAACTCTGTAATGAGGTATTGTGAGTCACAATTCATATCTATCAAGCACTAATTTAAGATGCAAGGTCACTCAAAGGCCCCCAAACAGGCTGCCAAACTCTGTAGAATGGCAGCATTGTGGCGTTGTTAATCTCGTCAGTTGTTCCTGACCCTTGAAAAGTTTTTGTTCTTGGTTTTATCGTAATTCTCATGCTAGCTAAGCATTGGCTGGTTCGACCCTGAAACATGGATATTGTACCATGCTTGAGATGAGATAAACGCCGCGTCCAACTGTACTGTCTTACATGAAAATTGAGCCTCTCAAATCGCGTGACTTTGGAAACTCCTCGGCTTTATTGCATGATTTGGGAAACTCCCGAACTTCATTTTGTTATTACCCCTTTCTTCCCCATGAGAGAACAGCAGGATCTATTCCTTGATGGGGATCATCTTAATCTTGGATAACACTTTCTCTACGGTACTTCTTTTTCCGCATGCAGTTACTGGTTCCAGACACCTGAGGCTTGGACCATCGATGGACACTTTCGGTCTTTAATATACATGCGACCGCTCTCGATTTGGGGCATGCAATGGGCACTGTCCCTACCTAAGGCAATTATGGAGGCCCCTCAGGTCAACATGATGGACAGGATTCGCTCGTCACCTATGATGTCGCGGCCCTCTGGCAGCGAATCAGGCGTCCGGATAGTTGCTCACAGAGCAGGGTGCTTTGGTAATTCTTCATTCCGCTGTACATGTTAATACTCACGCACATGTTATTCGTAATCTGTAAAGAAATGTCATTCTACTTCCTTCGAGACCTCTTTCGGAAGTAGTAAAATGCCGGGCCGGGGTTTTTAGGGAAGAAAGTCATGGGGAGGTTTGAAGGAGACTTATTCCTTGTAACCGGGTAATAAATGAGTAGGGGATGTGGCACGGCATCTGGAATGAGTCATACATGCTTGTCCTCACCATTTTCGTTGTAGATTCCGTCTTTTCTTAGTCAAAAAAACTCACCCTATTCGGTACGCTTTGAAGTTTTACAGTCTGCTGTGATGTTCGGTCTATTTACTTGTCAAGATGCAGGAGGCCAGATGCGAAGCTGTTAACCTCGCCATTCCAGGATTTTACAGGAATACAAAAAATTGTCAAGATGAACACGTGTGAGTCGTGTTAGGGAAGTCTCACGTTGGAGAATTGGTGTAGTGTGGAGTTGTTAACTTATCCAGTTAGACTCATTAACTACACATTAGTTTTCTGATGAGAGACTTCTCTAACACAACTTACACGTGCATCTCAACAATATTTTCTCCTCTTTTCGGTGATTGATAGTAGGAAGCAGAACATGTGTGCCTCGGAAGAATCAGGTTTTGTTTTCCTACCATTTCTTTCTCGCCTTAGATGGTATTCAGCGCAGTTGCTGAATAACTGTGTAAAGCCACTAATTAGTATAAAAATAAAAGTTTTGCAAGCATAATATAAAAATATTATATTATAGTGTTTCGGATATGTATATAAACAATAAAAAAATTTGTCTACTAATCGATATGGGAAATACTTCAAATTATGTTATTATGCTAAAATAAGAGTATTTCTTAAATCCAAGCGAGTGACAACAATCTAATAGTAAAATAATGTAGAGTGGAGAAAGATGATAAGCAATAAGTTCGAGGAGAAAGATGAGGGCCTATGTTTTGCTACTTTGGCGGAGAAAACACACAAAAATCATTTCTCACAATGAGGAAAGTCCATGATCTAACGATGCACAATCCTCGGTGGCAAACTTAGAGACAAAACAAATTTTGTTATAATGCATTTATATAGATGATATAGTTTGCATGGTTGATAGCAGTAATTGCTTTGTGGTCCTCAATATGACTCGGGTTGTCTTTTGTTGCGTCTTTCGAGCTTTAAAGGTGGGTTTGTTTTGCGAAAAATAAATGATTTTGAATATATTTTTCTAAAAATAATCGTTCGCATCGCATATGAAAGTCACTGAATGAAAATTATTTTTATCGTTCATGAAAAATATTTTTCATCATTGATAATAATGTATGTCTGAACGTTTTCATGGACGGAGAAAATATTTGTTACTCATTGATTTTTGTATGTGACACGAGCTATTATTTTTTCTAGAGATAATGTTGCCATTTTCATTTTTCGCAAAAGCAAACGGATCAAATTTGCATAAATTTAGCAATTTGTCACTTTCCTTTTTTTTTCCTGTGGATTTGATGATCCCTTTCTTGTCGAAGTGTCCAAACCGGAGAAAATGTTGTAATTTTCATTTTTGCCAAAAACAAACGCATCAAATTTGTATAAATTTAGCAATTTGTCACTTTCCTGTTTTTTTTTGTCTGTGGATTTGATGATCCCTTTCTTGTCGAAGTGTCCAAACTGGAGAAGTCAGCGTCGCTGGCAACTTAGCCGAATGCGTAAATCGTGCGTGGCCCCAAAAGAAAAGGTCGCCCATCGCGCGCTGTATAACCCCACAACATGGGATTCATCCGGTGTCCCCTGAAACGTGCGCAGTTACTGAATTTTATCACAGCATGAATTATGTCTCCCCCTCTTTCTACAATGCAAAACACGGACCACTTCTTCTACGTTGGAATGAAGCAACAACCTTCGAGGTCACCCCTCCAAAAAAAAAAAAACCCGAGATCTTTCGATCGAAAGGAGGAGACGGTCGGTGCGTGATGGCCCGCGGTGGTCGCGGCGGGTGGAGAGTGATCAGGGTTGGGAAATGTGTACCCTTGCGTTGGTGGAATCCGTCGCTGCTACCCCGCCTAAAATATTGGTTTGCCCGAAACTGAGAAAGTCAGAACACGCGGGATATGCCGAGATTAGACAGCACGGCACGAGCTGTTCGAAGTTTCGTTCCCGGCGCGAACCGAATTCGTGATCTCGTGGAAGACGACTGGCGTTTCACCACCGAGCCAATCGCTTCGGTCGTATCTCGACTAAGTCGCGAGTCGCCAGCGTTACAGGTGTCGGTCCTACAAATTCGAGATTCAAGAGACTTTCTCATGGAAGTCAAGAAAGGTCAGATTTTGGTGTCGATGTCCCTGTTGCTTCTTTGATCGGAGAAGAATACCTTCTATCCTTGATTAACCCACAAATTTGGACAATCTATTAGAGAGATTTTTTGCAAATTTCATGTCTTGACTGCCCAGGGCTAGGAGTGGTCCAAGACCTCAACCAAGTCCCTCTTTAAAGTGCAAAGGCCAAGTGGGGCCCACAATGTTTTTTTTTTCTAGTGTGTAAATTTTTTCAACATTAGACTGTAATAGTACGCTTGCATCTAACAAAGTAACAAAGCTCTGGTTGGAGCCGATTTGGTGTTTTATTTCAAACTACTCATGTGCCACTCTGTCCTCATTAAGATCACACCTTCATTTACTGCAAGAGTTCGACCTTCGACACTGATTGCATATCCTTTCTTTCTTCTTAGCACGTCTGCCTCCTTCAGATTGAGTCAATGAGGTCCCCCCCCCCTCACCCAATCATAAATAGGTTGGTCTCACTAGGCTTACGCGCTAGTTAGAGGCGGCTATAGGACCGACGGCAACCTCGGCTCGGCCCGTCCCTATCCCCGGAGGCCTGAATTTCTAGCGGGTCGGTTCGGGCAACATCCTAGATGGGAATGTAGTGCGGAAAATAGAAATATGAAATTTGTATGTATTTCAATATATCATAATAAAGAGTGCATCGACTTTTATGGCATGTCTATATAAGGTAGCATATATCAATCGAGATATGCACAATCAGTGGACATATATGCACAATCTCGAGAGATACAGAAAACTAAGAGAATTATTTTAATTATCTCTAATATAGAATAGACAATTATCCTGATTATCTCTGACAATCTTTACGTGAGAAAAAAAACACATCCAGCCTTTGCAATTTCAGCTCGGGTCCGACCTAAACATTACAATGCAAAATTTGAAGATTAGAGCGAGCACCGAAAATGTCAAAGCCAATCTCGCAAAGTTAGAGATATTAGTTCGTTGAGGGTAAGGTGCCCGAGAGACACCGCACGAAAAGAGTCGTGCTACCCAAATTGAGAGATCACAACTTGCTGAAACTTGAAATTGAGTACATCTTGAAATCAAGGTAGGAATCGAGCTAGACCGAGCGTTCTCAAAAAGAGCCAACAAAAGAAGAAAAAAAAAAACTCTCTTGGGTCATGGCGTCGCGCGTTTCATTTTCGGGGGAGTCGATAACAAAATTGTTCCGGAATCGACACGAAGGCGTACTTTGGCCGCATCATCGGTAGATCCAACACGACATCGCGCGGGCACACAATCTCCGCAAGAATCGTCCGGTTTAGGCTCGCTTAACGACGGCTCGGTCCAGGAGTCCGAGGCCCCGTGACATTTTTGCACGATCGATGTCTCACGACTCTCGTCACCTTTCTTTCTTTGGCCAAAGGATTAGATCAAATTGACCATATATATGTACACTACAGTCAACATCAACCCACCATAAAAAAAAAGAAGAAGAAGAAGCAAGAGAGAGGGAGAGAGAGAGAGAAGAAGGTCCTCACTTCACGGCACCTAAATGTCAAAATGTTGCAAAGCCAGGCTGTGAACTTCCGGCACCCGCCGCCCCATGCGAGACCCGAAAACGACCCGGAGAAACGGCGTCGTACCCTCATCCTCCTTTCAAAAGAAGAATCCAATTCAATCTCTCTCTCTCTCTCTCCAATTTGGTTCCGGTACAAAAGGCCCGCCACCCCCCAACCACCACCACCTCCCCATCGTCCGCCCGTCGTCCTCTTCCGCGCCCAGCTCCGTGGCCTCTTCCTCGCCATCTCCCTCTCCCGATCGCGAAACCCTAGCGCCGCCTCCCTCTCCCTCCCTCTGCAACGAGCTGCTTCGCCCGAGGTGACTCCTTCGCAGCTCCATCTCCATCTCTGCAACGAGCGGCAGCTCCGTCGTCCGTCCCCGTTTTCTTCTCTGTCGGATTTTTCGAGGTTGCCCATTTCGGGCGCTGGGGTTGTCGCGCGCGGGGGTTTTCTTCTTTTTTTTTTTGGAGTGGTCCGGGCGAGTTTTTAGCGGGGGGGATCGTTTCTTTGCTCGAGCTTTTGCTGCTTCGGTCATTACGGTCCTCTGAAAGGTTTGGTTTCTTTCTTCTTTTTGTTGTGTTGGGGTTTTTCTTTGGCGGCGGCGGCGGCGGTCGGGTTTGTGATTTGTATAGGAAAAAACCATGGCGAGGAAGATGCTTATCGACGGGGAGCCGGATGGGGCGGGCGTGCATTACGATTTTGATCTCTTCGTGATCGGCGCGGGGAGCGGCGGCGTCCGTGCTGCCCGGTTTTCTGCTAACTATGGAGCCAAGGTAAGATGGCTTCGGATTTCCGGGCGAAGGAGAGAGGTGGTTGGCGGGGATCTTGAGTTCCTCCACGATGGTTCTCATTGTGTGCCCAGTTCTCTGTTTTTTTATTTTTATTTTTTCTCGTTTGCTCGAGTTATTGTTTTTGTTGGGCCTATTCTGGTGCTAGAATCAGGAATGGGTTCAGAAACTATTTCCTAGTGGGGCAACTTATTAAGTTATTAGATGTTCGTAAGCTTAATTGTTTAAATAACTGGCATGTAGCTTTTTGTAATTAAATAATAAGAAAGATAAGAAAGAATTTGACGTTTTCTTAAATGAATTTTATTAGAATAGCAATGATATAGTGGAAACATTGCAATGGTCTATTCTGTTTCTTAAATTTGTGGGCAAGACGAAGTAGATATGTGGAATGGTAACTTCACTAGTTACTTTTTTGAAGAAATTTTATGGGGGCAAAACGGCAAAATTGAACGTTTTCAAAAACATGAGGTACATTTATGTATCATAAAAAATTTAGTGGGGGCAACTGCCACCCTTCTCACGAGCCAAGTCTGTCCCAGACTATAATGCTTTGAATCTGGTTTTAGTAGCTGTAGGCATTCATTGAGTCATCTTTCCAAATGAGGAGCTCATCCTCTGGAGTCTTTCATGTAGTTGCTTCTCATTTGGGTAGTGAACTAGTGGCTTTCTTTATTTCTATGATGAGATGAATGTATACAACCTGTCGGACTTCTTTTTGTCCTAAAACACACTTTGTCCTTTGGAAAATTGATTAGCCTTCTGCTTTTTCTGCGTTCTAATGATTTATTAGTTTTGTCATTGTAGGTTGGAATCTGTGAACTTCCCTTTAATCCAATAAGCTCGGAAGTAGTTGGAGGAGTTGGTGGAACGTAAGTCTGCCAAAGTTTGGTTCGAGTGGCTTTTTACAACTATTTTCCTCGACATCTGCTCTCTTCACATAATTAAATCGTTCCTGGATTGATTTATGGTTAAAATTATATCCGAGAGGCTTTTAGACTAATTGGTCTAAAATCATTAAGACATGTCATTAACTTTTAGCTCAGAATTTAATTTCATATTATAAGTAATCAAAGTTTTGGAGCCAACAATTGTCAATAATTTTTGGTTATCTCTGAGTCTGAACCATACAGTTCGTTTCTTGGCTGATTTGGGAATCACAGAGGAAAAGATCCTTTGAATTAGGAGTCATCTTTTTTTCTGTAATTATTGAAAGCTGTTTCAAAATATTGCAATTTTGGTATAGTGGAAAATTATCCGTGGCTGTAGATGCACCGATCAGCATTGTCGCTGTTCTGTCTTATAATTGAGCTGTTTTCGGTGTATGGGTTTCCGCCCCCTGGGTGCCCTACATCTCCTTACCTATAAGAAAAAAGCCTCTGAATTAAGATGATTGAGGTAATTGCTTTGAGTAGATGTGGATCCTTGATGCTGTACTAAGACTCAGTGTAGTACTAGATCGTACGAGAAATATGTACCATGGAACTTGCACATTGGTTGGACCTTTTGAATTTTGTAATATCGGTAGCAAATGTTTCATTGCTGTGCATAATGGCGACATCATCGTTGGATTTCATGCTTCAAATATCAGGTAACGGGCATGAGGACTTTATTGCTATCAACTATCTGGGTGCATGTCTAATGTGACTTATTTTTGACTGATATGGATCAGACTATGCTTTCAGTTTGTTTGCTTCCAAATGAATTTTATGTGTCTCCTCTTTGAATGTGGACAATCTGGTCTCGATGAATAGCATTATTGAGAAGTTTTGGTTTGCAGCTGTGTGCTTCGTGGTTGTGTTCCCAAGAAAATATTGGTGTATGGGGCAGCTTTTGGGGGTGAATTGGAGGTGAGTTTATCTTCATCAGATGAGAGATTACTTTTCCAGCTTATTATTGTACTGTTCGGGTTAAAAGTTAAAAACTAGGTCAGCTTGCTTAGGATATTCCCTTTCAAGTGTAATAGGCTGTGGTGTTAATGAAATGAAGGTCTGTGGAAAATGTTTTTGAAGTTGTGCATGTTGCCAACCTAAGTAGCATCTTTTGGAGGTCTTTGAGGATCGAGATAAAGGATCTGATTGAGGATTGTAAGTTCCTGGAAATTTACAGATTGAGACCTTAAATGTAAAAATGTCGATAAAAATTTATGTCTTGAGTTCGAAGCTTGATGAGCGCGTCATGAAGGAGAAAAAGACGTTAGGCAGGAATCTTCACTCTGTACAGAGCCTTCACTTCAGACCAGCCCTAGATTCGTTGGCCCTATTTTGCTAATAAGCCAAGTAATATGTTCCCAAGAGGGAATGGGTCTCGGACTCTCGGGCTAGTTGCAAGACCCAAATTCTGTTTCCTTCAGCTGAAAGAATGAATTTTCTGTCCTGGCAAAAATCGTTAGGATTGTAGGTAGGATCAGAATCCCACGATCTTAATGCGATCTCACCTCTTTGTGATTTTTGTTGTGATCCGGATCTATTTCCCAGTGATCCTATGATCTGGATCCCGATCCGAACAATTATATTGCCAATTTGTTGTCTTTGACTTTCCGGAATGCTTAAAAATCTTTTGGCTTTAAGCCATTCTAGGAGTTAGTGAATTTGATTTTATCTGATGGAAATGAAACTCAAGTTGCAAAACTTCATATTCGACATTAAATGTCAGACATTAGCATGTCTTGAACTGAAGCCTGGAAGTTATTGCATTCGACTGGGACATTGGCTTTTACGGCTTCAGACTAAAAGTAATTATGCATTCCCATGCTTAATGGTTCCATCCTATCGGTCCTTAATTGGTGTCTGTTTTGTGTAAACTACTGCATGTTATTGGGGATTGTAGATATCTGCTTTCATTCTCATTGGTAAGATCTCAAACTAATGTTGATGATTGCTTCTGTAGGATGCAAGGAATTATGGATGGGAATTGAATGAGAAAGTTGACTTTAACTGGAAAAAACTTCTGCACAAGAAGGTAACGAGTTGTGGCTCCTCTTAAGTTATCAATTGGAGCGCATGAACATCATAGCTTTTTTAGCAGTTTGCTGATGAGAGATCCTATTGATTACGGGCAAGTGAATTCCAATGATTTCTCTTTTATTCATACTTTTGTGAGACTACTGGTATAGGATACACTTACATTAAAAAATGGATTAAATACTCTGAAATCTGTGCATCTTAAGGGGTGTTCAATTCGGTTCCAGATATATTATTTTTTAGATTATACTGAACTTTAATGTATTCTTTTTCCAAACGTATCCCATTATAAGTTCACCTAAAAGCAAATAATTATATGTCACATACTCGAATGTTTATTTGTATCTTACATAGATGAAGTTGAACAAACATGGGTCATTTTAATTGCCAGTAACCATATATCAAGCCACACCTCTTCACTTTGCTTTTCGTTTGTCCCCTTGATTGATGTAGCATTTCCTTGACCATTTTGATTAGATAATTAAGGTCTTATCTCTTGAAGAAGTCTGTGTCACATCAGTGTCTTGGTGAACCTTGTTAGTCGTCACATCTGCTGTAATTGATCTGTGTTGTGTTAATATTATTGTGAAGGGACTTGGTATAGGTAGAATTTCATAAGAAGGTCTAACTACTTGAAAAACTCCTTTCTTGAAGCCTTGTCAATTCTACCTGGTCTTCAAGGACTTTCTCCTGAACTTCAGTGTTTAAATCTAACTGATAATTAGCACATGCAAGCACCTACTTCGAGTTTCCAGTATCTGAACATGTTGTGCGTCATTTGGCATTGATGAGCATTTGGGCAGATATTGATTGCCAGGGACCTGTAGCAAGCCGGTGCCCTTGTGTCTTTACTGGTTTTTTTCCCTTGTTGATGTGCTATTTCTTGCTAATTTGACATTTTATGGTTAAAAGTTTTATTGGTTTGAAAAGTTCTGTGTCACATTAGTGCCTCAATGATACCTTGTCAGTTCCGCATCTGCAAATAGTGGCAAACTGCTGAGCACTTTAGTGGGATAGATACTGAAATTGATAATGAAGCTCACGGTTGAAAGGAAAGCCTATAAAGATGGAATTGTAAAATCCTTGAAGCACGGGGGTTTCTTTATGTAGTTAGACATTAGAATAGCTTTAGTTGAGATTTGTGGTAGGTGGTGTTAATTCGATGTCAAGCACTCTGACAGGAGCATGTTTGACTAGCGGAAGGTCGCTGACTATTCAAATAAGTTTTTTCCAGTGCAAATGTTTTAGGGTTTTAGAGGGCAGATGGAAATAGCTTTTCTCTCTCTGCATGATTAATCTGTGATATTGTAAAATTTGACTGCTTGAAGCGTGTATTTTTGGTGGAGGAATCTTTTGAAGTATGCTGATGTGAAGCTTTTTGGGTCTCAATTATTGCAAGTATATTATTTAGTTCACGTTAATATCATTAACTATTAATGCTTATTGGTATTCTTCTGGCTGTTACCATGACACCAAAATGCTCTTTTGTTGCTTTTATTTTTTCTATTCCTGTATTTAATTCAAGTTGAATATTCATGTAGAAACGCTGTGTTGATATTAATCATGCAGTGCCCAATCTGACCACTCTCTTGAGCTTTATACATTTAACAATACAATTGATCTAGTCACTGGTTGCTCTTCTTCTCTCTCCATTCTGTAGATCATCTATGATGCAAGTGAAGAATTTTGTATATTTTAGGGCCCACAGTGACATGGATTTTTTTCTTTGAGATATACAGACAGAGGAAATCACCAGATTAAATGGAATTTACAAGCGATTGTTGTCAAATGCTGGTGTCAAATTATTCGAAGGAGAAGGAAAACTAGTTGGTCCTAATGAAGTTGAGGTCACACAGCTAGATGGAACGAAGTTGTGCTACTCTGCAAAGCACATACTTATTGCGACTGGAAGCAGAGCTCAACGTCCTAAAATCCCAGGGCAGGTAGGAATTTTGTTTTTTCTTCATGTTTCTTGTAATACATATGTCAAACAACTGGTCTTCTGAAGCACTCTGCAAGAATCACGTAATCAATGGACCGTTTTTGCTGAAGAAGTCTGGTCTGTTGGTGAAAAATGATCTTGTTATTCACTGCATTTGGCCCGAGTTTGCGCATTCATTTGCATACTTTAGGCTTTTAGAGCTTTTTGTTAGTTGGCAAGGAATGGATAGGAGGCTGTGGGCTCGTTGGCCATAGGAAAAGCTATCCCAAGCTGGGGTGACCCACTGGTTAATTTACATTTTATTCATAGATTGGACAGAATGAATGAAACTAACCTTGTTAGGCAACCAAAATTAGAGTTTGCATCTAGGAATTGTGGTTGTCGATGTCTATGCCATTTTTGGTTTTGTGTTCATATAAATTTCAAGTATTAGTTGGTATTAGCTGATATTTGTATTTTATCCGTTGGCATTTCATGGATCCTGCATGTGCACTTTAAGTTGGAAATGACTGATTTGGTTGTCGAAGCTGGAATACACGTATGTCTGTAAGATTGTCTTCACCATTATCATTAAACATCTCTCTTGTATCGATTTTCTTTTTCTAGGAGTTGGGTATAACCTCTGATGAAGCATTGAGCTTGGAGGACTTACCGAAGCGTGCTGTGGTGCTTGGAGGAGGGTCTGTCTTAATATCTAAAATTTCTTGTTACATGATATTCAGTCTATTAGTATTTTAAATGTTTGGAACTGTTCTTTCTCTGGTTATTCAGGTACATTGCAGTAGAATTTGCTTCAATATGGCGTGGGATGGGTGCCACTGTGGATATGTTTTTTAGAAAAGAGCTCCCACTGAGGTTCAAATACTGACTTTGCTTCTCAAAAATTGCAGGCTTTTCTTTTTCTTGTGTGCTGCTGTTTAACTTTGTCATGGATATGGAGGATTGCACTTTGGAACCAAATTTGTAGTATTGCTTACTTGGACGCCATGAGCAACTTATAATACCAAACTGCCATTTTAGTTATCGTGCCTGCTACATCTTCTGAACATGATGAAATGGATGTTCAGTGTTTAGCCAGTTATCGTCAATATCCTTTGCTAGATAGCTACTCTGTTATGCTAATAGTCTCACTTGGCAAATTTTTAGAGGTTTTGACGACGAAATGAGGGCAGTTGTTGCAAGAAATCTCGAAGGCAGGGGAATTAATTTGCATCCAAGGACAAACTTAACAGAGGTACTTCATCCTGCTTTTTAGGTCATGAAGTTGTAGATTGTTTATTTATCTTGTTGTTGTCTTACTGTAGCTTTTAGTCCTCTTCCATTGGCATCTTGCCTTTCATTAAGTGGATATTGCGCTAAATATGAATCTACAATTGCAGTTGATTAAGACAGAGGATGGCATAAAAGTTATCACAGACCATGGGGAAGAGCTGCATGCAGATCTTGTCCTCTTTGCCACTGGTAATTAAGATTTAAGATATACTTAATGTTCGTTTGTGCTTATTCGAATTATATTTTGGGCTAAAAGTATTATCAGCACTTTTTTCTGATTAGTATGATAAACAACTCATTAGAGAGGCAACAGGGATTCTTTTATTTTTGTGGGATCTGGTTCTGTTATTTGAAGCATTAAATGTGATTGTCGGTGTATTATGTGCGTGGGGCTATTGCTCTGAACCGACACCTTTTTCTTCCCCATTTCATCGAACTAGTTTCGAGTGTTTGATATTACCCAACTTATTATATAGTGGTTAGATGGGCCAATTATAGTAAACTGTGTCCTTAGTATTTCCATTGCCCGTATAAGAAGATTCAGTATACTTGTAAATTGGAGTCTGGTTGCCACTCAATAATTTTGGGGTTATTACACTGAATGGCTGCATTTATACCAACGCTTATCGCCAAATTGGAACTGGCCCATATACTTAGATTCCCTTTTCTTCTAATTCAAACATGATCTGAATGGCTGTAGTGTATGCATCATCATGATGACTACGTTTCCCAAAATTTATGTGAAATCAATTCTCTTCTGTACTATAGAGGTGTCTCCTGCATATGGCTTGCATACACACTTTTGCGGTTTCAACATCTTGGACTAATTAGGAGAGCCTAAGCTGCTGCAATATAACCTGAATTCCATGCTTTGGATAAGTCATGTGCCTAGCATGTTAGTGGTGACAAAGTTACTGATTCAGGTTATTGACAGATTCAAAATTTGTTAAGATATGCACTAGTTGAATAATTACATGCAATTTAACTGATTGGTGACATAGCCACTGATTCAAGGTCTTCGTTGTATCACTTTCCTTGGGAGTGGAATCAGCAAAAGAAGTCAGTTTCGAAATTTGTTAAGATTTGATCCATTTCATTAGTTACATGCAATTTAACTGATTGGGTGTATCCATGGTAAACTACTTTTGTAGACATCTCACTTCGGTCATATTTTCGTGTTAGCCATTGTTCAAGCCACTTAACTTTGATTTCACTTTTAAATTGTAATTAGGTCACTTTGTTGGATTTTGAACAAAGAACCACTAAACTGGCCATTTTGCCTTGTCAATTTATAATGGTTTGTACCAGAAGTGACTTGATTGGAAGTGAAATCAAAGTTGAGTTTGAAAAGTAAAAAGTACAATGACTGAGGTGAATTGGTAGTACTACTTGTTCATGGCGGTGAATAATTGATGGCTGTCTTCATTTGATGTTTGCAGGTCGAATTCCCAATACAAAGAGGTTGAATTTGGCTTCTGTGGGCGTTGAAACTGATGCACTGGGTGCTGTGAAGGTCGTTAGATCTTTTAATGTTTCATTTCTGCTGTTATGTTTTGCCATCAAGTTAAACTTGTTTTGATGAGCATGAACACTGGGCATATCATAAATATCTAGTGGTTAAATTTTAATAAGCATGACATGGCTTCTCCTCATTTATATCTATCCATGTTCTTAGATATGCCGTTACTTTTTTAAGTAGGCTTTTGATGTATCTTCTCTTTTTCCATGCTATTCTAGCTATCTATATATTAATTCTTGTTTAGTTTCCTGCAATCTTTTGGATTATTGAGGACATGGGTTGTATGATTAATTACATTCATGTTTGCTGATGCTACTCAATGGGTAGTGAAATAGCACATCAGTCTTGACCTATCCACTTGTATGACATACCCTTTTGGTAGGGATTTTATTCTTCTTCTAACTTCTATGTATGACTTTTTTTTCAAAATTTCAAAATGAAAGATGTTTTGGTCTTGAAGTATTGTATACGATTCTACTTGTATTTGTAATTTAGAACTTTGAAGTCTTTTCATGTTAAATAAAAGTGTATAAGAGTTGCAAGATTTGCAAAGTAGTTGAAAGTTGAACTCATCCCAGACAGACCAACTGTCATGCTTATCATACATTGAGCTTGACCTTATCAGTTGTCCAGTAAAAATCATGCGCTTTAGTTTCTTCTTCCAGGTTGATGATAACTCCCGCACAAATGTTCCTAGCATATGGGCCGTTGGTGATGTTACCAATCGGATGAATCTCACCCCTGTTGCTCTGATGGAGGGAACATGCTTCGCTGTATGTTGTAGAACTTTTTGTTCTTCCTTTTACTGTATTCACATCATCTTAGCCAGCTTTATATTTGCTCTTTTTTACAAATTCTTTTTCATATTTACAATTCTGTCCTGTTTTCACTTTCGTATGCTCATTTATTTCTCCATTCTTCCAGAAAACTGTTTTTGGTGGTCAGCCTACCAAACCAGACTACATCAATGTACCTTGCGCGGTGTTCTGGTAATAACCTCTTTGCTTTTGGAACAATGAGATCAACATACTTTTTTTAACGTTCTTGCTGAAGTAGTGTTAGTCATTTGTGATAGTTACTCAGTAGCTAATTCCAAAAAACTGAACATGATTTTCGTGGCTGTCACCCTTCTAGATACTGTCTTTGAAGTAAGACTACATGTTGACCTTGATGTTGGGTTGGGAAGATTGCTAGCCAAAAGACTAAAAGAATAGAGACGATTTAAGCTTTGTTGAATACAGTTAGACTTAATGACTACGAGAGGAATTATTACTGGTAGTGCAACGGAGCAGCTATTCTGATGTAGTAGAAGAATTGAAAGACAAAAGATGCAAATATCCAGAGAGTTGGCTCTTCAAGTGATAAATCATGGTAGTAAGTGATTAAAAAGATGTGGGCGGTTAAATGTGAAACATAAATCCATCGAGAATAATAAGTCATTAATTACCATTAGACAATCCAATTTAAAACCTTCAAGCTATTAGACGGAAGGAGACCACAAGTTTATGAGACCTGTTGAAGTCAAATAATTAAGGGATGTGGAATGCTAAATAACGTTGTTGAGGCATGTGAAATAGAAGGATGAGGGTGTAATCTTTGACATGCGATATGAGTTATTGGAAGGATGCCAAGAAATTGGATCGGGCAACAGGATAGACATCCAATTAAAATCTTAAACTATTAGAGGGTGGAAAATATATTAGATGCTTTAAATCTACAAATCCCGGGGTTTGGGACGCTTAACAATTATATTAGATTGGCTCAGATGAGTTAAAACTGTACTGATTGACCTCAAGGTTGGGTGTCATTAAAATTACTTAAGGAAAATCCTCTGCTTTATTTGTGCCAATGATATTGCTGCACTGCGCTGTGTGCAGAAAAAGGAAACGATTACTAAATTGAATTGCTACCTAAAAATTGTACCTCTTCAGTACTCATAGACCATCCAACCGAAAATTAGAAGAAAATGCTGCCAAAAATCGAATTTTCTGGTTGTAAAACAACATAAATGAGATTTTTAGCAAACTCATCTGCATGCATATATATTTAAATTACCAAATTAAAGTTCTCTAAATTTGATAATAAAGATGAAAAAGGAAGGCTATTTCTGTTTTTTGTTCACAATAGGAAAAAAAGGGGTGGCTGAATAGGCAATGATGTAAATTGTTTAATGTCATGCACACAAACCACCATTTGCTTCCGTTAAGACCTTGGTTTATATCATTGTAAGAGTTCACCTCTGCACTAATATTCCTTCTCATTACTATAGATACCAAATAAAGGATGATGGCTGCATTTGGGATTGGCTTTAGGAAGCCACTTTGGGCACCTAAAGCCCTTTAGGCTAAAATTTGGTGTTTGGCAAATTTTTTTTGAAATCCCATTGAGCCAAAGTTGGCCTTGTGAAGGCTGAAAGCCCAAGGCAGGTCCTAGACTGCCTTGATCTTTCAGCTTTCTCGGTAAGCAACAGTACCTCGGTAAGTACAAAAAATTTCTTCCGAAACTACCCTCATCTATTTTTTGATTTTTCGGTTTTGCCCTCGTTTGGCACTGTTCATCTTCCTGAGGAACCAAACCGGAGGCCGGCAACCGCCGCCTGAGGGGTCTGGCCACTGCCGCCCGGGGGTCGGCCGATCTCCGGCGACTGCCGCCTGGGGGTCGCCCAACCATGGCAATAGCCGCCTGGGGTCGCCGACCTCAGGCAGCGCCTAGGTCGCGCGACCCAGCGCTGGAGGTCGGCTGACCCCCAGGCGGTGTTGACCGGACCCGTGCGACCCAGGCGACGCCTAGGTCACGCGACCTCAGGCCGCCTCGCCTGAGGTCGCGCGACCCAGGCAAGTGTTGGCCCGGGTTGGGCGACCCAGGCAAGGCTGCCTAAGGGTCGCGACCCTTAGGCGGCAGTGCAGCCTTGCCTGAGGTCGCCCTGGCGGTGCTGCCTCACCTGAGGTCGGGCAACCTCAAGTGAGGCTGGCCGCCGGAGGTTGGCGGGCGGCCGTTTTGGCCCGCCGGCAGTGGCTGTGCTTTTTGCTGAATTTTTTTTTATAAATAATTAGCAAAAGTCTTTTACAAAATTAATTTTTACCAAATAGTATTTAGACCAAAGTTACTTTCAAACGTGATTTTAAAATACACATTACCAAACACTACTTGCATTTCGAAAAACCCTTTTAGCTCAAAGTCCTTTGCATTTTCCCAAAAACTTTTCCCCAAAGTGTTCCCAAACGCACCTGATATCCTTTTGCTGCGTACATGTCACGAACTTAATACCCCATATTAGAACTTGGGCTGCAGAATAATTTCTTGGCGTACGCATAATGACTTCTTCGTGTCGGTTTTAATATTCATCAAGAGTCTAAGATTGCAAATTTGATTAGGATGTCCAATTAGGTGTTATGGGAATCTAGAAGATACCACCTAACATTTCTATCCATAGTATTGCTAACGTGTTAGATGAACTTTTGATGTTTAGGAGTATTGTAAGATAATTTCAAAAGGAATAGATTTCTTACTAGGTTTTGATTAAGAGATGAAGCATGTTTTACTGGTCATGTATCCACCACCTCTGTCCAATTGTCAGGCACTGTGATTGATAGATTGTAAGCTGCATCTTTGTGTTCTCTTTCCTGTTATTGATCATTATTTTAGTTTCAGTCGATCCATGTCCTTCTTTCCTCATTGAAGGACTATTCAGCCAGTCCGAGTGACATTTGCCTCTATAGTGCAGTTGACTCGATCTTTTGCAAGTTCTGCTGATATAATGATACTTATGTGTAACCACCTTGGTGGTTGGCTTGGTGGTGTTGGGACTACTCGCAAGTGGTTTGAGGCCCCTTGGTCACGGGTTCGAAACCTCAAATCGCTACTTGGCCTCAAGAAGCCTTGGTTTGTCTGCGGTGTAGGTTCAATTGTGTCATAATATAGGATATCCCGGGCTTTACTCCCACCGCCATTATGATAGGGTGGCAGTTATAGGCTTGCTCAAAATAAGCCCAACCGCCCCCTGCCTCAAGAAGTCTTGGTTTGTATGCAATGTAGGTTCGACTGTGTCATGGTGTAGGATATCCGTGGCTCTACTCTCGCTATTATTGTGGTGGGGCAGTGGTAATGGGCTCGCTCAAAATGAGTAGTAGCTATGGCTCAAACCGAACAATTTGTAGGAGTTTGGAACTCTGTGGTAACACCTAGCGGGGTCACTAAAGCTGGTCACCCCTTCCTCACTATAATTGTGGTGGGGCAAGTTCTGCTGAATGTTTCTAGGGATGTTCATTCTCGATACTTTGTTTGCTAAGTGAAAGCGCCTTCTGTAAGTACTACAACCACTGCAATTTTTTTTTAATAACTACTTGGAAAGATATCTTGTTGTTAATGAGTGACATGTATACTAGTCTGGCCCAATAGATAATGTCAATTTATTGCTTTCCTGTTTTATTGCACACAGCATACCCCCTCTGTCTGTGGTTGGACTGAGTGAAGAGCAGGCAGTAGAGCAAGCTAATGGAGATGTTTTGGTTTTCACATCTACATTCAACCCAATGAAGAACACAGTCTCTGGGTACGTATTGGCATGAGATTTGAGTGTTGAAAATAGTTCATAACCTCCGAGTAGACTGACGGACCTGGTCGTTAAAATGTTGCAACCTGTTGGGTTTCACATTAATTTCCTGCTGACAAAACAAGTCTACTGTGTGTATTATGATTAGTATGTGGGATACTATGTGTACAAGGTGTTTGATGCAGGAAAGCAGTTGTTTTATAAAACACTACAAACTCCAAGGATTATGAGAAAAACCAAGCATTTTATGAAGCTAATATTGAAGTGACTATGTAGTATGAAGCTACCTTACTATGGTATCTTTATTCGGGCATTAGCCACTTATTGTACATTTTTCTGGTAGAAGTTTATTGTCAATTGAGATATAGCATGTGTGAGATTGACAGAGGTTCAAGTTTCAACTATGTTAAGCACTGATAGTGAAAGAAAAAAAACCCCTTTTTATGTTTCAAGATCACAAGATGTGTGAATGGGTGTTGCAAAGTTCAACTCAAAAGGCTGGTCAAATTACATGACACGTGCTCTTTGCAAAATGGATAATTGCACCATTATACCATATATGAGGCTTTTTTGTTTTTTCTTCTGTTAGAATAATTAAATATTAAATCACGTTTTCATCTAACAGCTTAACTTTTTAGAATAGTTGACAGTGGTCCCACAAAATCTATCATGGTTTTAGAGCTGAAGGTCTTGAGTTTGAATCTTTTCAGGCCCCGTTTACCTCCCCAATTAAATGTATCCACGCTTAGTACTAGGCAAAAAGACCAGACTAAGTGTGAGGGGGAGTGTTAGAATAATTAAATATTAACCATACTTTTATCTAACAGCTTAAGATTTTAGAACAGTTGGCAATGGTCCCACAAAATCTTCCATCTTCCAATTATTATGTTCTGGCATGTATCTAACTTGAATCGTTGGCTCTAGGCGGCAAGAAAAAACGGCCATGAAGCTGGTTGTTGATGCAGAGACAGATAAAGTTCTTGGTGCTTCCATGTGTGGGCCAGATGCACCTGAAATTATGCAGGTATCAATCTGATTTAGTTCTTTATTAGTTGAGACCTCAATACTTTATTTTTATATGTTCATGCTGTATTTTCTATACCAGCGAACTTTTAACTGCTTGGCATATTGCTTATTGAAATGAAAATGCTTATGGACGAACTAAACATTGTGAAAATCTGTTCTTCCTTTGGCGATGCCTCTTACTGATTCATAATAATAACAAAAAGCTACATTGTTGGGAAATAATTTGCTTCCAAGTTTGTGCCTGTGAACTAGCTGTTTGTGCCTGTGAACTAGCTGTTTGTGCATTCAATATCGTGCCTTGTCCACATTAGAATTTGAGAAATTTATCAGAATGAGAGAATAAGACTTAATACAGAATAAAATGCAATATCATAAATTCATATAGCCCGGGCCACTTTTATAGCTCACCCAACTTATTTGGGTAAGGTTTATTTGGTCATTTTCGCACTCATTTGTCAGAATGAGCTGTACCAAATAATCTTTCCTTCAATTTTATGTAAGTAATTGGAGTTGCTGTAGTGTCAACTATACTAGCAGGGAAACCCAAAAGGAAAAAAAAGTACATACATATACCTGTATATCTATATCATATCTATATCTACACACGCACACATATTGCTATAGATTATCTTTTTGGGATTTTGGGGCATTTATGTATGAACATAAATGTTTTTGCACACTTCAACTGATGCATATAGGAGCTAATTCCCTGCCAATATTAGGAACACGGTACTCATTTTCATGAATTTTTATGTTTGTCCTGGAAAAACATAAGTTATAGTATGAACCTTTTCACTTGTACCTTCTTTTCAACAAAACACTCCACAAACAGTATTGGGAGGTGCTTATTCTCTACTGTGTGCCATTGGAGGTGCTATGCAGATATACTAAGAGTCTGCAATTGATAAAATGTCTCACAGCACTTTACAATAGAAAGCATTGTTTTTCCTGGTATATGTCTAAATAATACTTTCTTACCTTCACACAGTGAAGAATTTTTTGTTGGCATAATCCTTGGCAATGTAAACTGGCAGAATGCTTTGTACTTGCTAATTTTGTGTTGGTGCTGATGAGGACCGGGAATATTGGGTATTTTTAGGCAAAAGCCCATGAGTACCCTTAGTTCCAGCCTCACCGACTTTAATGAAATCTTCTTCCTCTTCTGTTCTTTTGTCCATTTGTATGATGTCTACTTTCATTACAGGGCATTGCTGTTGCACTTAAGTGTGGTGCTACAAAGGCCCAATTTGACAGCACGGTAAGATTTATCATCTCTCTACCTACTTTGGAAAATCTTTAGTTACGATTTAATGTTTACCTAAGGTTTGAACTTTGCCACGGCATCATCTACTAATGTACCCAAATGCCCACTACAACACTCTCAAACAAGGACGTTTAAGTTGCCCGTATGAGACAGACCAAAAAAAAAAGTTGCCCATATGTGAGAGAGAGAGAGAGAGAGGTTTACAACATAATGAACATATGCTTGGGAATGGGAATTATT
Source organism: Syzygium jambos (assembly GCA_031216235.1). Classification (NCBI taxonomy): domain Eukaryota; kingdom Viridiplantae; phylum Streptophyta; class Magnoliopsida; order Myrtales; family Myrtaceae; genus Syzygium; species Syzygium jambos. Next base: position 1,818,412 of record CM062227.1, on the reverse strand, counting down.
ACGATAGCATGCACAACACACACAGGTAGGTGAGCAAGCACGTCTATACAAAAGTACATGGAGACGTCTGCAGATGTTTTACGTGTACTGGGTACTCTGTGATATATCTAAGTGGGCTTGGTCAGGCGACTCTCATTTTAGTGACTCGACACCTGTGGCTCATCTTAATTTTCATTTTCAGGTGGGAATCCATCCTTCTGCTGCCGAGGAATTTGTAACCATGAGGTCAACCACTAGACGGGTTAGTGCCAAGCCCAAGACCAATCTGTAAATGACAGACTATTACAAAGCAATACACGAAGCTACAAATAGTCAATTGGCACGCTTTCATTGTGCACATGGTAAACCAGCGACGTAGGGAATCATCGTATAATTTTCTGCATTCAATAAGGGCTTTTTGAGAGTTAAATAGTTTGCTAGTGACATGAATTATCTATATAGCAACGCTGGGTGCCAAAAGTCGACAGTATTTTGAGTCTAAATGACTGCTTTATTCTTATTTGATGCATTACGTCGGGCATACATGTCGTTTCATTGGATTGAACTCCGTGGCCATCAGGTTTATTCTCAAGCATCTCGAAGTGGGTATTGTTGTATGGTAATGTTACAGAACCATTTTAAAACTCTATCGACCCTCTTTTGCTGATCTTAAGGCTAGAATTTAGATAGATGCGGTAAATTGGCAAGGCGGGTGAAGGTCGGGTCTGGATGGGTCGTAAATGAGATAGGACCAAATTGACTATTAACTCATGTTCATCCATTTTCATGCGGTAGAACTTTTACGATCCATACCCTCCTTAATAGGCACTCTAACCTGCGTTAACTCAAAGAGCTCGTATATTTTTGCGGATTGATAAGTCGAATCAAAAGAAACAACTTGTATGTGAAAATTTTACTTGTCTGGCCAATGAAAAAGTTGACAAATCAAAGAAATAGCAAGTTCAACCAAAAGAAGACCTCGAACGGATTTAGCAAATTGAAAGACTAAAATTAGAAAACAGAGGGAAATTTGCACGCCGCGATGATTGCCGATTTGGATTTGGGAAAGGTCCTGCTGCCACAGGCAATGTTGCTGTACTGGTGAGCGGCCTCTGAATCGATGGTGGCTCTCTCTCTCTCTGTAGATAGATTTTTTGCGTTGCAGCTGCCATTAATTACTCACGGCGAACACCTTCGTGAGATGAATCAAGTCATGGCAGTACTGTGGAGAGAATCGAAAGAAGAGAGACTAAGTCACCATGATTGTTCAAGCTTGAGGGTGACTCTCTGTGTCTTGCTCGAGTGCGACCGCATAGTCTCATTGTCAACGAGGTCGAGACCAATCAAATCTAAAGAGAACACAAGTGGATCGAGAGGGAGAGATCCGGTGTCAGAGGTCACTGAGGAACAGCTGCCCGCGGCTTCGAGCAACATTGCACGAGAGATCTGGCACCGTGGGCAATGTTGCTGACAGCCACGGTCATCACTGGTGCCGGCCCCTCCTCCGTCCACCCTCTCTCTCTCTCTCTCTCTCTCTCTCTCTCTCTCTCTCTCTCTCTCTCTCTCTCTCTCTCTCTCTCTCTCTCTCTCTCTCTCTCTCTCAAGTTCTTTTTGCTTCAGTTTAAAATGGGATGAATATGGATAACATGTCCCAAACCTCTCTCTCTCTCTCTCTCTCTCTAGTTCTTTTTGCTTCAGTTTAAAATGGGATGAAAATGGATAACATGTCCCAAACCTATTTAACACCTTAATCTAGTTGTGCTTTAACTTTTCTTAACTCATTTCAACTTGGCTTTACTAATTTATGTAACTCGTAAATCACCTAATTCATTATGCACGAGTTAAAAAGTTGGCTATGCATCGAAACCTCCTATTTTAGATTATAGGTAAGGCCTACACTCCACAGCTTCCGAAAGATTAAACGGCTATAATTCTTCATCATTCGAAGAGCAATCTCTCCATAACTCCATACTCGTCGTTTCTAGCATTGGAATTAGATAAAAAAGCTTGGTGGAGGCTTTTGCCTTACACTAGTGGAGTTCTCTCGTTCGATTTTGATGAACTCCTACAGCATTCAAACATGTGCTCCAAGTGATGGTAAATGAATAATGGTAAGTAAGAAAACTTTGAGATTATTGTTGATAGGCATTGTGACTTACATAATCTTTCTACGCTCGGTAAGACAATAACTAGACAGGATCTACAAAAAATTGTTTTCCTCCATATAGGAATAGATAAAACCTTTTCAAACCAGTCTACATTAGTCTGAAGAAAAAGGTATACAACGAACACACAACAGGTATTTCCTCCAAATCTGTAGATCGAGGTGTGTATCACGAACTGAAAGTTTTGAACGTATGAATCGAGAATCAAGTTGATGAATATCGACAATAATAACATAAAATATGACCTGTTAGCAAGATTCATCTGAGTGAAATGGAAATCCTAATTTTCCAGTCCATGTGATGATTCCTGTTGCATAGGAAGATGTAGTTTCCCATTGTTCTACTAAACACAAAGATTACATTCGAGGATGTAAGCCACGAATATGTATATTTCATTCCATCTATTATTGTATCCTAAAGTGCAAAGTTTGCTTCCAACTACTTTGGAATCATCACATACGGAATATAAGGGTTATCAATTGAGTCGAACTAAGACGGAGTATATTGTATGTAAGTTTAGTAAGGACAGAAGAAGTTCAAATGACCTCTTGGTAAAAACTGGAGATAAAAAGTGTCGATGAGTGAACATTTTTGATATCTTGAATCCATTCTACAAAGAGACAGGGAAAATTAGATGGAGATCTCACCCAAAAAGTATAATATAATATTTAAATATCAAACCACGCCGTCATTTAACAATTTAAACTTTTAGAAAAGTTGGTAGTGGTTTTCACAAAATCTCATAGAGTATATGTCACATGGATGAAGTAGAGAAGTGCATCTAGGGTTTTGTACGCCCATCAAAAACCATTCGAGCTTAAGAAAATTTTACAAGACGGCTATTACTGAAAAATGCAAGTGTTACTCTCTAATTGGGAATAAAACGAGAGTTCATCTGAGATGATTTGGCCGCGTTGAACAAAAGGCCATCGGGCGTCCGAGTGAGGTGATGTGAACAAGGATTTGATACATTGGTCAAAAGGAGTAGAGGAAGAGTAGAAGGACGTGAAATGAGAAACGAAGGAAGAGCATGGAACGTCTAAAGCTCAAAGAAAATCTAATAAAGTATCAAGCATAATGACGTGATTATATGATACATACAACCGATCCCACTCAGTGAATCAAGGCTTGGTGGTTGTTATCGATGTGTTGAAATGTGACCTACATCATAAAATATGATAAACGGCACATAATTTGATAGATAAACATACAGAAGATTGAATATCTTCAATTGATAGGAACATTATGAATTTGGTATTCACAAGCGAATCGATGGATTTGACATCGATTCATTTAACAAATAGGGATTACTTAGACTTTGGATTGAATCGAGTCGTAGGATGTGATTTGACGATTGGCCGGTGGTGATAAGTATGTCTTGTGCTTTTATACAAAGGGAACATCCTTTACTAAAACAGGGTTACTTCAAGATTGGACAATGAATTGACTCGAGAGTCCGGTTCCCATCTCATCATTCTTTGGTTTTCAGTCAATTATAAAAAGGTCAATTACTTTCATAAATGGAAAAAATCACAAAAAAAAATCTAAATTATATCAACCGTGATACATTTATGCAAAACTTTTTTATAACGTCAAAAACCTCATACTATATTCACCGTGACACATTTACTCTAAACGTTTTCTTGCGATATGAAAAACTCAAAACTTATACCTATATGACATATTTACCCTCTATCAAGATTTAGGATAAATGATTTTCAGCCAAAGCAACATTGCCATGTAGACGCCATATCAACATTGTTTACTTTTTGGCGTTTATGTAAGTGGATTTTTAAAGGTTCTCATTGATAAAATTCTGACAGAGGGTAAATGAGACATACATATACAAATTTGAGATATTTGATGTGACAAAAAAAATTTAGGATAACTGTGGTAGGCGTTGTTTAGGATTTTTGGTGATTTTACCCCTTCCGTACAACTATTTTAAAGAGTCCAAAAGAAATCAGAATTGAGTCGGGATACAACGAACGGCTCGCTTATTCTACTCCATCAAATCAAATAGATGTGGCCATGCTGTCGAATTTGCATTGTAACATCACATATTGCGATCGAACATCTCTGAAACGGCGGTGTGGTGAGTCGAAGGTCAGTCAGGATGTTTATCCAGAGCGAGTTAGGCTGAGTTACGGGATCATCCCGCTCGGCTGACTCAGTCTCAATGTTGCATCTTTAAAGCTTCAATTTATCAGGATAAGGAGAGGCCGACACTGCCACAAACTAAAGTACGTGAAATCTCTAAACACAGCAACTAGATAGTGACTTGAACAGTGAGGGAGCTTTTGCTAATGCGATCTTCGATTTAATCTTTGTTGGCAGCACTTCAAGAATGAAATTGTGAATGTGCTAAGCCGATCCGGGGTTACAAACTGTCCGATTGGTCCTAAACCTATTGTATGGATATCAATTTAGTTATAAACTTTTCAATTTTGTCAATCGAGTCTTAAAACTCTACGCGAAATTTCAATGTGATCCTTTCGGTCAATTATCGCTGGAGATCGCTGACATGGCAGCGTGCCCGTAGGACGTCCAGTGATGACTGGACTGCCACGTCAACGAACTCAGGTGAAAATTGATAAGAAGGACTACATCGGAAATTCACGCATATATTTAGAATTGAATTTGTATCTTTTACAATAGATACGTGATTGATTGGGTAATATTCCCCATCTTTAAGATTGTTTAAGAAAGTAGACTAGTTGAGACAGTTAAATTGGTTCCGACACCACATGACCGACAAAAAAAAATCGTTAAATGCCCACGTTTTGACACTATCCTAATTAATTAGGTGCTATATATGGATGAGAGCGGTCATACAAATATCATAGTCATAGCTTCGTCCATATAGGAATATCGTTCTTATCCATCAGTTCCAAGTATGATGTTCGGCACTCGAAAGGGATATCTCAGTGTCGTGGTCAAATGCTACTTCGGATTATTCTTTTGCATATCGACGACTAAGCCCGCCGTATCGAGTCGGTTAAAAGCAGGTCGTTCACGTTGAGCGCAGGCGATTGACGAGGTCCTAATGTGATGTGGACATCGAACCCTATCGAGGAGGAGGCGCTAGGGACCCGTTGTTCTATCCGCTAGGCCCGATCACTCGAGCGAGAGCGAAGGAATTCAAACGAGCTGTCGGCATCATGGTTCAAGATATTTGGAATGAAGATAATCTTGATTCGAAACTTGAAGATTCTGAAACTCCTTGGCGCAACATGATTACTTTTGGTCCAGCGAATTCCGAAAGAGCTTAGAATTGACGAACTCCGAATTGGCTCAAATTTGGATGGACGCTTGGAAACGGGCCGCTGATCAATACTCACTACTTTAGTAGTGATTGATGATGTTTTTTAGCGATTTGGAGTCGTTTAGATGAACTTTTAGGCCATTTTCTATTTTTGGACGAATTTTTAATAATTAAGGTTATTTTTGTAATTTTAATCCTAGTAGGATTAGAATTAGGGTTAGCATCCTATATAAGATTACTTATAGATTTCTAAGGGAGGCAGAATTTTATATAGAAAAGTTTTCTTCTTGAGTTCTCTTGAGGACTAGATCTTATCAAGGCTCCCTTGTGGCGATCGAATTAAACTTATCGAGCAAGATCGCGAATTCTCTTGTTCGTGGCGTTATAGCGTGGATTGGTTGACACAGGTTCGTCAACAGGTCGCGTTCATACCGAGATTACCAATCACAGGTTCGATTGGGGGTCAATGTCAGCAATTCGTAACTTACAGATCTTCGTAGAACGATCATCTTCCGCACAGATTCATATCATAATGTTCTGGTGATACCACCCGAGGGAGCTTGATTCTCTTGAGTACCATTTCAGGAATGGTAGTTTGGAAATTCTATGAGTGCATGTCATCGTCGAACAGGAAGACCTTTTTATCCACTTGACCATTTTTCCTTAGAATTTTCCATTTTAACAGCTGAAGAAAACAGCAACAAATGCGGGGAGAAAAAGGGACTTGTGATAAATTCCAAACTATGTCACTTGTGATAAATTTACTCTGGACATTTTTGTGACACGAAAAACTTCAAATTATGTCACTTGTGATAAATTTACCCTGAACGTTTTTTTTATGACACGAAAAACCCTAAACTATGTTACTTGTGACACATTTACCCCATAATACTTTGACCCATGGGCATTTTCGTCTCTTTTTTTTTTCCTTTCTTCTCTGGCAGAGGGAAGCCAGCGAGGGCGGTCCTCGCCAGCATTGGCCCGGGCGAGGGCTGCCCTTGCCCGCCCGAGCGAGGGTCACCATCCCCCAACCCAGCGCCGGCAAGGGCAGTCCTCGCCGGCTTCCCTCTGCCATGGCCGGTGAAGGGAAGAGAGAAGAAAAGAAAAAAAAAGGCAAAAAAATAGAAAAATAAAAAAAGACGAAAATGCCCATGGGCCAAAATATTATGGGATAAATGTGTCACAAGTAGCATAGTTTGAGATTTTTCATATCACAAAAAAAATTCAGGTTAAATTTGTCACAAGTAACATAATTTGAAGTTTTTCGTGTTACAAAAAAGTCAAGAGTAAATTTATCGCAAGTGGCATAATTTGAGATTTTTGGTAGTATTTTTCCGGAGAAAAATTTGTGATAGCAACTGTTTTGTTCTTTTCTTTTTTTTGGTCCTCTTGGAGAATTTAAATATGCAAATTTCAAGAAACTAGTTCTAATTTTGAATATTCATCTCCTTTCTCCTCCTTTGCTTTATCCTAAATTTTCAGTATATGTTTTGGAGATGTCTTATTGACGTCTCCAGAAATGATTAAGTGACGGTCTTTAATATACTGTGTAAATAATGGTATGTTCGGAGCCACAAAAAAAAATAACAAATCAATATAAATTGTAGTGAGGTTCACTCCTTCGAAAATTTGTGGCTCACGACATACCTTTACTCTCATAGTGGCCCGAAGATTGTTACTCTAGCAAAGTCCTTATAATGTATTACGTCCAATAAAATTAAAAGCTCGGTTTGGTTGTTCACATCCTAGGATCAAGAGAGAAATTTACAATGCTGGAGTCAGAAATAGGAAAATGGGCCAATCCCTTTATTCGAGGTTTGCTTGGACCAAAATTCTTTGTTCACATTCTTTGCTCTGGCAGAATTATTAGTCTATATTTATTGTATGGAAACCAATCGAATTTTAAGCCTTTTTACTTGAACCAAATGCAGTCTTAAACATTTGAGAAAAGATGCAATTAAGTCCTCTTGGCCAAGTCTTGCAGAATGTCTCTGAGATATTCAAAATCGATGCGGCAACTGTCTTCTACATAGGCATAACACAAAGGGTTGTAAGATTTCTGAGGCACCAAGGGAAAAGAAAAATGTCAGTGTACTAGTTTGTCATGTTATATTGCATGTGATAATCCTTTTCCTCAAGTTTTTAAATTGAAACTGTCATTGTAACGTTGCATATGAATATTACCGTATTATGTCATTTTCCCTATCATGTTTGCATCTGAATTTGTGACGTCATGTTACACGCGAATATTATCATGACATGTCATCTTTGACATCCGATCTGAGTCCAACTTCGCGTGCATATTTAAATGACGTGTCTAATTGAATTTTGCATACACACTTGCAAACACAAATGGAATCACGCAACTACACACAAAAAACGGTGTCCTTAATTGATAACCACATCATATGAGCATTTCTGCGACAGTTTACATTTTCAAAACAAAACATCATGCATACTTAGAAAATTAATTGATAAATTACTTTCTATTTAATAAAAAATAGAGCTACGATATCGAAAAGGGTATTGCGGGATGGTAATCCGTTCCATGCGTAGCTGCACTCCCAAACCTAATATATTAATGCTTTCATTTGACCAATTCCTTCACACCTGCACTTAAGTAGCTTGATTTTAGCTTATTTATATTGATTGGTGGCAACTTTAGTCTAGTTTATAAGTTTATGATCATATCGCATATCGTGGATTATCGAAACCTAAAATTTGAGAAGATCTTAGGAAAGGCACTAGTAGCTAACACTACAAAAAAAACGGATTTTCGCCACGAAAATTTTCCAACGAAAAATTTTCGTCGCAAATTTGCGACAAATTTTCCAATGAATGGAAAAATTCGTTGGAAATTTCCAACGAAAATGTTTTCGTTGGAAAATTCGTTGGAAATTTCCAACGAAAAATTTTTGTCGCAAAATTCGTTGGTAATTTCCAACGAAAAATTTTTCGTTGGAAATTTCCAACGAATTTTCCAACGATTTAAAAAAAATTGATTTAATTTGGCATTTTTTATATTCGTTGGAAAATTCGTTGGAAATTTCCAACAAATTTCAATTTTTCGGCAATTTTTTCATAGTGTACAATTTTCGTCGCAAAATTCGTTGGTAATTTCCAACGAAAAATTTTTCGTTGGAAATTTCCAACGAATTTTCCAACGATTTAAAAAAAATTGATTTTATTCGGCATTTTTTATATTCGTTGGAAATTTCCAACGAAATTTCCAACGAATTTCAATTTTTCGACAATTTTTTCATAGTGTACAATTTTCGTTGGAAAATTCGTTGGTAATTTCCAACGAATTTTCCAACGAATTTCAATTTTTCGACAATTTTTTTATAGTGTACAATTTTCGTTGGAAAATTCGTTGGAAATTTCCAACGAAAAATTTTTCGTTGGAAATTTCCAACGAATTTTCCAACGATTTAAAAAAAATTGATTTTATTCGGCATTTTTTATATTCGTTGGAAAATTCGTTGGAAATTTCCAACGAAATTTCCAACGAATTTCCAACGAAATTTCCAACGAATTTCAATTTTTCGACAATTTTTTCATAATGTAAAATTTTCGTTGGAAAATTCGTTGGAAATTTCCAACGAATTTTCCAACGAATTTGAATTTCCGGAAATTATTTTAGTGTGTATAATTTTCGTTGGAAAATTCGTTGGAAATTTCCAACGAATTTCAATTTTTCGGTAATTTTTTCATATTGTACAATTTTCGTTGGAAAATTCGTTGGAAATTCCAACGAATTTTCCAACGAAAATTGTACACACTAAAATAATTTCCCGGAAAATTGAAATTCGTTGGAAATTTCGTTGGAAATTTCCAACGAAAAAAAATTCGTTGGAAATTTCCAACGAAAAAAATTCGTTGGAAATTTCCAACGAATTTCAATTTTTCGGCAATTTTTTCATATTGTACAATTTTCGTTGGAAAATTCGTTGGAAATTTCCAACGAAAATGTTTTCGTTGGAAATTTCCAACGAATTTTCCAACGAATTTCAATTTTCCGGCAATTATTTTAGTGTGTACAATTTTCCAACGAATTTTGCAACGAAAAACCCTGCTACATTTTCGCGCTCAGTCAATTTCAAAATTCATTCTCTCTCTCTCTCTCTCTCTCTCTCTCTCTCTCTCTCTCTCTCTCTCTCTCTCTCTCTCTCTCTCTCTCTCTCTCTCTCTCCTCCGCCTCCTCCCCCGCTGCGCCCCCTCCTCCTCCGACTCCGGCTCCGGCTCCGGCTCCACCCAACCTCCTCCGAGCTTGATAAAAATTACTACCATGTGGCTTGAACCCATTTCATCACGAGTCAAAATCCTCCGATCACTCCTCGATCTTAAGCGTAGGTCCGGCTTGTACACAAGGCATATGAATACTGTTTAATAAAGTTTCACTAGAAGCATATAAGAACTAAAATGTGCCTCTCCATGGGTGCCTGATAACCATGTATGCAAGGGTATAATCAATAATTTAACAGCAAAAGCAATAAGAAATCTATCAAGAATACTATTTCCCATACCATGGGAAATGATTCATTAACTAATGTTTCCAAATTTAATGTTGGTTCATTGGAACCCTATAAATCAATACGAAGCTTTATCACAACTTGCATCTACTAGTGTGATGGTAACCAGCTCACTTTAACTTTATAGCTATGATTCAAACCGAACATTCCAACCGCAAGCGTGGAACTCATATGATGATGCTCATACAAGGAATTGCTAACGCTGGTCTCCCTTTCATCCTTTAGCCTAAAGAAGCATAGGAGTGGAAAGACTCAAAACTGGGGAACAGTTGTAAGTCTGCATAAAAGAAGATACCAAAAGAGATCAGCACTTCCTCGTGGAATCATACTAGCTAGAATGCAGAGATTTTTCGACAAGTCTGTGATTGATTATTCATTCCAAGATGATGCCAACAATTGAAATTGCTGGTCCGATAGTATGGGAACCGACCTTTCTAGTGTGATCGAACCTTGATCGACAATATCATAATTAGAGCGACCAATTTCTTAAACAAAAGTTCAGTGGATGAGTACGAAGACTACCATACATAGTGGCAATGGAGTCAAACTTGACCTGAATATCAATGCCTATCCTTCTTTGGATAAGTGTAAAAATCATTACCCTTACTAATAAAAATACTAATTACGGGAAATAAGATGGTTTCCACGCTATGTGTCAGAAGAATCAATTCTTAGCATGGAAAAAGACCCGACACGACATACACAACATGTCTTTCAGTTTTGGACATTACTCGTCTTCATAATGGTCCAATTATGCATCTTCAATATGCTTAATCAAGTACCAAATTTATTTTCCACCTACGATAAGTAACCTGTGTTTTCCTCCCTAATTAAAGAGTGGGCATCTTCCACTCTTTGCTATTCACATTACAAGCCAAGAACGAACCCAAAACACGAACTTGTCCATGAGACTTTTCGCCCTTCTAGCAGCCATTCTCGCTTTCTAACAAACGAGTTGCGATGCATTCATCATTTCCCAGAAAGCTGATGTCCAGATCACGAATAGTTTGCTAGGAAGAGCAATGCTCATGGTTCATTGCAAGTCTAGGGACGACAACCTCAGCTTTCACTACGTCGCCCCTGCCAACTACTGACGTTTTGAGTTCCGGCGGAATTTCTTTCTTGAGATGTTCTTCTTCTGCAGCATGGAATGGCCGGGTCAATTTCACTACTACGACATGTACAACTTCACCAGAGATAGTCCTAAGTGCAGGGATTGTCGATGGAGTATAATACTGGACGGTCGATGTATGTACAACTACGAAACATAGAGATATAATCGTTGTGATAAATGGAATCCCTAGACCAGCAATATCAACACAATCTCTCTACACCTTTTTATCACGAGACCGAATAATTGAAATACACATTATCTTTGATTTCAAACGTGTATTTGACAGATACATGACTTTTCCTCGATGAGAAGTTGGGCCCATTGTGTTCATCACAACTTAAGTGTCATCATAATTCATGGACATTTTGATAACGGCCGGAACTAATGTGATTTTTTCCTAATTAGAGTTAGGGGTGTCAATGGGTCGGGTCGGGTCGGGCTTTCTTAATACCTGACCCGACCCGAAAACTACAGGGTCATACTTGACCCACCCAGACCCACCCAAGACCCTGTTCCCCGTACACCCCAAGGCCCCGGGTCGGGCCGGGTCTGGTCGGGCCGGGCTATGGGTTTTTTTTTTTCGCAGAACTCTCCAGAGCCTTGGGCCGGCGACTCGGCGGAGGCTGGCGAGGCGGGCGGCGGCGACGCGCGGAGGGGAGAGAGGGGGCGTCAGCGGGAGTGGTGGTGGTGGAGAGAGAGAGAGGGAGAGAGAGCTGGGAGGGTGGCGAGAGCTCAAGCCGACGGCGACGGTCGGCACGGCGGCGTCGCAGGCGGCGGGGCTGGTTCCGGCGACGAACGGAGCTTGGTGGCGGCGGCTGGGCCAGCGGAGAGCGCTGCTCGCGCGCCGCGCGGCCAAGCCGGCGACAGGCGATCACGGCTCGGTCGGGGAGGAGCTGGGGTGGCGCGACGGCGTGAGGCTGCGGTGGCTGGGCCGGCGAGGGCAAGCCGGTGACAGGGTGATCGGCGGCGACGGGCTCGGGCGAGCACAGGAAAACAGAAGCAGAACTCGTCGGGGAGGGGGGGAAAGCAGAAGAAGAAAGAGAAAGGATGAGAAGGGAGAAATAAAAAGAAAGAAAAGAAAAGAAAGAGAGAGAGAAAAGAGAGGAGAGAGAGTCTGACAGGGGGTGGAAAACGCGTGCAGCTGTGCACGCGGCAGAGAGGAGAGAGGAGAGAGAGAGAGTGGGGATGGGCCGGCCCAGAGTGTTAATGGGTCGGCCTGACCCTACCCAATCTTAATGAAACCTCAAATTTTAGGGTCATATTCAAAGAAAATTAAGGCCCGACCCCAAAATACCCTAAATTTTAGGGCCGGACCGGGTCGGCGCGGGTCGGGCCGGGCCGGCCCGGGTCTTATTGACACCCCTAATTAGAGTAGTCGATCAGGACCTCACTTTCAATTTATGCCCTAGGAGTTATACAAAAGTCCAAATGGAGGTAGGAGCACATCGTTAGTCTTGAATAGTTTAATATTGCATAGTTTTCCCTTCTTCTTTTTCTAATACTGATCACTTCAAATTAGGCTTTAAGAATGATTAGTCACGTCTATTTTCTAGCAATTGGCCAAAGAAGCAATAATTACAAACATTGTTGCTTATCCTTGTCTAACTCTGCAATAGGAAAAGTTATCTATATCGCACTTGCTTCATTAGAAAAAGAAGGTTAGGGTACACCCTACAAAAAAAAATTATGAGAAAACTGTTATCATGGACGATGTAGGCAAAATTTAACTCTTTAAAAGGAAACACGACAATGTTTAGTTGGCAAAATTCAACTCTTTAGAACGACATAGAGAGTTCGACCAAAAAAGGAAAAAAAATCGATATAGAGTTATTGCTGACACTTCATATTCTCTGCACTTAGTAACACACTTAAATTGATTTGCCATAAATAAGTAGAATTTGGAACGCCAAGAACGAAGCAACCCTTTCAAATTCCTTGCTCTACTCTTCAGATCATTTATTTACGTATATTTTTTTATATTAATTAGAAAAGAATATTTAAAAATGAGAGTTTAATTAATTAATTGGACATCATTAACGTACACAAGCCCTCTCTTCACATAAGATATATCATAAGATAAGGTAGGGTGGGGCTAAATCCACACCTATATGGCCGGAAACAAAAACAAATTGTAGAATAGACACCATGTATCATTTTTCTAACACATCTCATTGACAAAATCTCTTATAATGAAAAAGAATATTAATGATGTGAAAAAAAAGAAATTCAATAACAAAATCACTCCCAGGCTATGATCTTCTTCATCATGTTCATTCATTCTGCAAACGCATTATCCCAATAATTATGATCTTAGACTATCCGTTCTAAATTCAAAATGTATCCGTTCTAAATTCAAAATGTCAGTTACTTACTTCCTCTAATACGTTACAATCATGAACTTGCTTCTTCCACGTATTCAAACTTTTTAGCGGTCTTTGCTAAAAATTATATACAGTGGAATATTCCAAAATTCCCCAATGTAATTCAAAATGTCATTTAATAATGTTTATCCCGCCAATGGGCCTTCCATAAATGGATAGAGACTGTTCATTATAAATTACGTCAAAAGGTTCTGCACAAAACGTAATACTTCACGGCAATGGAACCCCTAACTCAATTCACCCTTATCCTTGTCCTATCACTTACCTTCACATCCTGTCTTCCACCGTCACAGGCCGCTCTGCTCAGGATGTACCATGTCCACATCGTCAACAACTTGCCCGGCGACTTTGTGCTCCATTGCAAATCCAAGAACAATGATCTCAGGGCCCGGACCCTCCAACCGGATCAGGAGCAATTGATCCGTTTTCGAATCAACTTCTTCAAGAATACCCTTTTCTTCTGCTCTGCTCAATGGGAGACGCGTTTCAAGCAGTTCAACGTGTTCACAACGAATCGGGACGAGGACCGCTGTGATTCTCTCCAGTGCGTTTGGTCTGTGCGGGATGACGGGTTTTACTTTACCAACGATAACATCACGTATGACCGTGAGTATACGTGGGACTAAACTATGCCATCATGTGTGATTGAAGATTGTTTGGTAGCCCAAAATAATATTATATAAAGTGGACATGACTCTCATATTTTTGGTCTTTCGCTCTAGCTTTCCATTGATGGTATTGTCATTGTGATAACCTGTTGTCTGATTTGTGGAGTGCCCTCATATCTTAATCAAATCCAGGACTGTATTTGAAAGGATAATCAAAGACCAGTTTCACTAAGATCAGATAAAATTCGTCAAAAAACCGAGGATAGGACGCTAAAAGAAGTTACAGATAGTTTTTGGGAAAATTACCAAAAAAGTCCTAAACCTTTTGCAATTGTACCAATTCAGTCCTAAACCTTTTTTTTGGCCAATTCAGTCCTAAACCTTTTGCAAACCAGCCAATTCAATCATTTTGGCTGGTCGGCGCTGGCGTGGCCGCCGGCCGACGTCCAAGTGGCAATATTTTAATATTTTTTTTTATTATTTTCAAATTTTTTCCTTTTTTCTTTTTCTTCTCCCTCCTGGCCTGTCCTGCCAGGGGGGAGGCTCGCCGGCGAGGCGGAGCTCGCCATGGCAGGGTGAGCTCCGCCTCGCTAGATCTAGGTGAGGCTGGGTGAGCTCCGTCCTCGTCGCCCTTGGGCGAGCCTTGCCCAGCTTCGGCGAGGCGGAGCTCGCCATGGCTAAGCGAGCTCCGCCCTCGCCGCCCCTGGGCAAGCCTCACCCAGCTCCAACCAGGCGGAGCTCGCCTTGGTTGGGTGAGCTCCGCCCTCGGCTAGATCTAGCGAGGCGAAGCTCGCCCAGCCATGGCAAGCTCCGCCTCGCCAGAGCTGGGCGAGCTCGTCCAGCGGCGGCGAAGGCCTAGCTCGCCTTGCCGGAGCTGGGCCCTTGCCGGCGAGCCTCCCCCATGGCCTGTCCGGCCAGGGGAGAGAAGGAAAAGAAAAAAAAATAGAAAATAGAAAAAAAATTCGAAAATAATAAAAAAAATATTAAAATATTGCCACGTGGACGCCGGCCGATGGCTGCGTCAGTGCCGGCCGGCCAAAAGGACTGAATTGGCTGGTTTGCAAAAGGTTTAGGATTGAATTGATAAAAGAAAAAAGGTTTAGAACTGAACTGGCACAATTGCAAAAGGTTTAGAACTTTTTTGGTAATTTTCCCGATAGTTTTTTGTGTACTTTCAGAGTAATATTTCGTGGTGCCTTAAGTCGCTAAAAAATCAACCACTTGTCTCGATGGTCTTTCTTTCGCATATGACAATTATGATTACACTTAAAATACAAAAGAATGTTATCTAAAGAGTATTCAATGCTTTTTCACAATGTTAGGGCCAAAAGCCGAAGGTCTTTCAAGTCACATATGCCACCGGAGTAGAGTTTGCGTTTCTCCTTTAAGCTATGTGTTGCAAAAAGACCGGTGCGACCACATCTCGTCGTGTACAGCAAATTTCTACACTGCAATGATATAACAATCAATCGGCCAATGCAAAACCTAGACACGAGATTTAACAACGTTGAACTTCTCTACTGCCCCTGTACATGGATATCTCCACCGGCCCCAGCTGCACCTGCTGAAGATTTCTTGACACTTCATATTCTCTGCACTTAGTAATGCACTTAAATTGACTGGCCATTAAATAAGTAGAAATTGGAACAACCCAAAACGAAGCAACCATTTCAAATTCCTTCCTCTACTCTTCACTTCATTTTACTTACATCTATTTTTCCATATTAGATTAGAAAAGAATCATCTAAAGATGAAATTTTTATTAATCAATTGGACATATTAATGTATAAAAACCCTCTCTATATATAGGATAAGGTAGATTTGTGCCAAATCTGCACCCATATCAATATGGCTAGAAACGCACACAAAATGTTGAACATACCAAATTGTCCTTAGTAACGTTTCCCCTCCCTCATTCAAAGCAAAGACCGCCAAAATCATGTGATGGTGCCCACCATTTATTATTTTCCATAACAAAATCTCTTATCACGAAAAGGGATATTTAATGACGTGAGAAAAAGAAATTCAGTAACAAAGTGACTCCAATGCTATGACCCAAAAATTAAAGATCACGCCCCGATCACTTGACACTATCATCTTCTTCATCATATCCAATTACTCTACAAATGCACACGCGTCCATTTCATGTTATCCACTCTCAGTTTCATTTCTATTCGACCACACCACACGGGCCTGACAATTAGGGCCGTCAAATGGGTGGGTTGGTTCGGATCAAAAATGGTCCGATCCAAATTGATTCATTTAACTCATTTTGGCCGATTTATATGCAATACAAATTGAATGACCGTATCCGACCCATACCTGACTTAATCTATATAGAAAAACATATTCATTTATTATTCCAACCTATGAAAACTCCCTCCTATTTAACCCACTTCAATCTCTTCATGTGTATATTTGACTCGTATAAAAATTTCATGTCAAATTAAATCAGGTAAATTCGCATAATAAAGAAGTGGTAGTCAACAAGGTAAAAAACATTAAAAAAAAACCTATAAATTTTGATATACTTAGGAAGATTTCGACATATCCCTTCATATAGCAATGTTACATGTAAGACATAACTTCTGGATCAAATCGATAATAACTTTGCTTCGAAGATTTCGGCATCCCTCGAAGCAATGCTTAATAGTAAATCTAATAGTTCGAACAACACCATTTGCGAAGGAGCAGATCGAGCATGCAGAACAGAAATTCTTGATATCCAAAATCACAGTCACCCGGATTCAATGAGAACAGCTACAATCAAAGAAGAGAGGTGATAGAGATGCACTTCTATGATAACAAAGCAATAGGAGAGAATGGCCGAAGCCTGCACAATCGCCTTCAAGGAAGCACCCCCAACAAGCAAACCATGAATATTTTCTTGCTTGGCAAACTCACTCGGGCAAGACAGAAACGTAAAGCAATGCCCACAACTATGAGCCAATACATAGCTGCTGTCAGTCCCCGTGTTTCCAATCCCAGCTGAAGTATGAGGCCACTCCAATCCAATCCAGCTAAAGTATGAGGCTATCTATATCCCCATCATTTAAAAGTAATTTCTCCATAAGGAAATCAAACAATTGTATCAGCAGTATTTTAAGTGACAACTCAAGTTTCCATAGCAGAAATAGACAAAAGACGCCTAAGAAGTCATAGAAGTGATATTTAAGTCTTATTCTCCACCTTGACCTACAAAACTATCATAACAAAAAAGTTCAAGCCACTGTTGCCAATAAGAAAAAAGTAGTAGAATGAGACCATATTTCACCAGAAGGCATAACTTCACATCCCAACAAATCAACACGGTTCAATCGGAAGAAACCGGAATCTCTTCGGAGCTGGATCCGAATAGCTGCCTGAGAAGTGCCATTATCAGGGTTTTCCTGCCAGAGCCAGGGGGGCCGTAGAAGAGCAAGTGGGTACAATCCTGTTAAGATACCTTCGCGCATGCAACAAAACGAATCGAGACCAAGATAATTAGAAAAAAACTGACGATCGTTCGAAGCTCAAGAAGCGTAAAAGCGCCAAAATTCAGTACAGGCGAGGAATTCGAAGTACCGGTTTCTTGACAGTCTGTGCGACATCTTGGTGGACGATCACCTAGTCCAGCAGCGTCTTCAGGCGGTACTTGTCAACCCACGACATCTTCGGAGCTCGGTTGTGCACTGATCGATGTGGGCGATCGAGTGAACCAAGCTCCATCAACATCTTCGGAGCTCGGTTGTGCACTGTCGCTTAACCGACACACGGACTCACAAGATCCAAACCGAGAGGAGCATGACCCGTTCGTCGGCTTTCAAAGGGCCAGTCGCATCGCCGCTCCAGCCACCACCGCCAGTCATTTTAGGGTGTGGGTTTAGCCCCACCCCATAACATACGATGTGTGTCATTTGAAAAAAATATATGCGACTGTGTTTACACTACAAAAAAACACCGGATTAGCGACGAAATTTGCGACAGAAAATTTGGAAAAATCCGTCGCAAATCGAATTTGCGACGAATTTTGCAACGGAAAAAATTCCGTTCTAATAGGTCGTTGCAAAATTTTGCGACGGAAAATTTAAAAGTTCGTCGCAAAATTCGTCGCAAAATTAGTCGCAAATTAGCCACGAATACAATCCGTTGCAAAATTCGTCGCAAATATTTCGTCACAAATTTGCGACGAACGCTATCCGTCGCAAAATTCGTCGCAAAATTAGTCGGAAAATTCATCGCAAATTTCGTCGCAAAATTTATTCGCAAATTAGTCGGAAATTTCGTTGGAAATTAGCCACGAACTTTTTCGACGAAATTTTGCAACGAACTTTTGTAATTTGTGATCGTACAATAAAATCATTTATTTTATTTTTTGATTTTAAACCTAATTAAAAGCAAACTTAATTTTTGGAACTTATATTTAACATTGATTAAGCACTTAATAACATCAAAATATTATAATAATATGAAAATGAAATACATTCATCTACATTTTCCACAAGAATGACATAAATAAAGAACCAAACTGAAAGGTACATTCTTCCTCTTCAAGATAGACCTTCTCGATTGAAGATTAAGCGTCAAGCCATCTGTCCATTTCTTCTTGTGAAGATTAAGTAGCATTTTTTCCTCCGGTTCATTCTTTCTGTAATTGATGGCAATTGAGTAATAGTGTCTGTTCAGCCCATGGATCAATGCCTAAAAATATGAATTCAACCCCATGAGATAAGATCAAAACTCAATATTCAAAGAGAGCATTATCTGGTCAGCACTCACTTGGATGGACGGTCTGTTGAGATGTCCAAGGTTGGAGGTCGTCTGCCTGGGTTCTTGGCCAAGCATCATGGTTTGTGGGTTGATCAAACGGAAGGCATCAATCACCACCTTCCCTTTGACACTCTAAATGGGATCCACAACTACTGCAACCGCACGCTGATTTAAAGCCTCAAAACTCTGATTTTATAAGAACACATCACAAGTATAAAGCAGCCTTGTTAACAATTGGATCCAACTGGAAACCTATAACCAATTATAGTCTAGCAAAAAAAAAGACAATAAGAAACCAATCATACACGAATGCAATAGGCTATGGTCATCAACCCACTGTAAACCATGAGGAAACAATTAAAGCTGGAAACATACCATTGGGAATGTCCTTTAGCTGTATACCACGACCCTGAAATTGTAATATTTGGTTTAAAAAAAAAAGAGGGGGTCAAAAAGTCAAAAGGTCAAAAGTATCTACAGTGGATGCTCAGCTCTTCTTTTTAACCGAGAGCTCGCGCGTAAAAGGGAAGAGAAGAGAAGAGAAGAAAGAAAAAGAGAGAGGGAAAGAAAAGGAAGAAGAAGAAAGAGGAAGGGCTCACGTCACCGGAGCCTCGCCAGCTCGGATCACCTTCGTATCGCAACGCTTGGTAAGCGTTCATGTCCCTCGTTCATCCGATCGGGAAAAGTTTTCCGATTTAGGGTTTAAATTCGGAATTTTGGGAAATTCGAGCGGCGAAGTCTGATTTTTGAGTCGTTAAGCTGCAAATATTTATAGAATTGGTAGTTTAGGGTGTCGTGGAGCCGTGGGATTTTACGGAACCTGATTTGGACTTATGGTTTGTCAGATATAAATTTTTGAACTTGAGTGCGCGCAGTGAACAGTGCGCGAACAGTGGTTTTTAGGCCGATTTTCGTCGGTTTTCGGTTCGATTTTGGGGCTGCCAAGTTAGGGTTCCTGTAGTGCTCTAAATAAGCTTTCTATTGACAATAAGCTCGCTTGAAACGGAGTTCAGTGGAGGAATTTATGGTACGATCAAGTTTCGCGTTTAAACTCCGCGTTGCGAACGGTTTAGATAATCGCTTTGGAGAAGCGACTTGTGAGCGTCTTTGAGTTGTCTTGTTAGCGTTTAAGCGTCGTTTAGCCGTTTCGTAGTTTTTTTACTTAGTTTTGATGTCGTTTCTTATTTAATTGTTAGGATTACGATATCGTCGGTTCGAATGAGCGTGGTTATTTAATATTTGGAGATTCCAGGTGAGTGATGCTATCTCTTCTTCGAATTTATAAACTCATATTTTGGAAGTGATAATGATTTGAGTATCGTATAAGTTATTAAAGAATATTTGTTGCATAAAAGCCTGGATCGGGCAATTACTACCAGTTTGATATTTGAGAACGATTTGAGAAATTTGATAATGGTTTTAGGAAAATTATTGTTAACGGATACATGTGTATTATGTTGCGAATTGGTTTATGAAATGAGTTCAAAGATGATTTGAGAAACGTTTTATGAAAAACGTTACAAAAGGTTATGCTTATCAATTTATAAATTTGATTTGTGAAATGATACGAGAAATGCTTTACGAAAAGTATTTCTATCGGATGAACTGAGTTACGAAAGTTTGTATGATTGATTTGTGAAATGTATTGTGGATTATTGGATTTTTGATATTGAATGATGATTTTTTGATGCTCAATATTGCTGTGAGCCCAATGAGGGGCTTTGAGGGTATGCATACCGGGTTTAGGATATCCTTCTGGGCCGAGCCACCGGCTTTGTAGGTGGAGACCTTACCAAGGGGGAATCTTGGTAGCCTTGTCACAAGGCTTTGTGTCGTGACCATGATTTGATATTGAGCAATAGATTGGCCAATGGAATGGACCATCGGCATGTGCTTTTGATGAGATTCATTAATGGACTTAACCATTGATGTTTATGATGATTTAAAATGAGTATTTTTCTGAATTGTATAAAGCTTTGATGAAATGAAACAACTCTTATATGACTCGATATGTATTTTATGTCTTGAGTTTGACTTTTGAAGTTCTGGTATTATTTTGTACACATGCATAGTGATTACTCGATCTACTTAGAAGAGATGTACTATTCACTGAGCAGGTTCTTTGTTTAGCAGCCAATAGAACGAAAGCGATGTCTTTGGGACTCTTGGATGGTTTGAGGATGCGTCCTTTGGGCGAAAGGACGGCGTGTCATTCCCCATCTTGGTAGGTTTTGGGGTGTGACAGAAATACCAGCAAGCCATTAATCCCTTGGAAAAGAAGACTAAAAAAGAGAGTCCAAGCGTACCAGTACCTTTTCGATGGAGAAGCCCTTGCTGGAGGGCGTCCTGACGAGGGCAGGAGCGGAATACCGCTCCACCGATGTCCTTTCTCTGGTGGGTCGCTCGATTCCGGGCGTCACGAGCTCAACATCTCAATCCCCTCCACAATTCTAACAGATCCATCACAGCCCAAAAGCGCAAGAACTTCCAATCATCGCCCGTTCGCACACAACAGCAGCAGATCACCGACAATCCAAAACAGCAAAACTTTCCAATCAATTCTGCCCGTGTTCCTAACAACCACCCGCGGAAAGACGCCCCCAATTTAGGAATCCCACAGAAAACAGAGAACTCCCCGTCACGTCACGAGAGACAGAGATCGAAACCATCAGATCAAGAAGCGAGGCCGATGGAGAAACGAATTCCGGAGCACGGGGAGATCCAAACCAAGCATCCGCGGCAATGCACGGGAGCCCACCGCGGCGACCAGAGAACGGAACCCGAGCCGAACCGCGGCTAAAAATGGGGGGGGGCGGAACCCAGACGCAAAGGGGCGAATCTAGGGACGACCCACGACGGAAAAGCTAGCCAGAAACGCAGATCCACCCCCGCCGGAGGGAGGGGGAGGAAAGGACGGGGGCTCGGCTTCGTTTACCTGGGCGGCGATCGGATTTGCTGCTCGGCCGACCAGAACCGGAAGCTGACGGCCAAACCCAACGACGGCGGCCTCGTAGAGAGAGCTAGAGAGAGGGAGGGAGAGAGGGGGTCAAGGAAGGAGGGTCGGTGTTGGGCCGTCTCTCTCTTCCTTCCCTCTCGCTATGAGTGTCTCTTCGTTTACCTTTTCTTCGCCGCGCTCGATTTCCTCCTCCTCTTGGGCACGCCCTGTTTCTCCACGGAGCTCCCTCCTTTCGGATTCTCCTTGCTCTCCTTCTCTTTCGGGGTGTCGTCCCCGTCGTCATCTTCGGCCGAGGCCTCCTCCTCCTCCTCCTCCTGAGGGGCGGTCTCTCGGTCCTCTTGCTTCGCCTCCTCCGCCTCTAATTTCTCGGGGAGCTCCTCCTCCTCCTTGCCCTCGACTTGGGGAGGAGCCGCCGCCCCTTCGGGCTCCGGAGGCCATGGGCGAGGAGGAGTCGCGGGGGGAAGGGGGTACCGTAAACCCTTAGCGAGCGCGAGAGGTTTCGGGGTGTGGGGGAGAGGGGAAGAAGGGAGAAGCGACGAAGCGGAAGCACATCTGATATAAATCGAGAAAAGAGGGAGAGAGAGAGAGAGAGGGAGAACAGTGAGCAAGAGAGAGAGAGAGAGAAATTGCGGGTGAGGGCGGGGCTTTGGCGCGCTCCTTTTTTAATCAAATTTCCGACGAACCTTATAGTTCGTCGCAAAAAATTAGCATTTGCGATGAACCTTTTAAGATCGTCGCTAATTTGCGACGGATTTTTTTTTTCCCTCACAATTTTGCGACGGATTTTATTTACAGCGCAAATTTGCGACGAATTTTTTTTTCCGTCGCAAATTTGCGACGGATTTTTTTTTCCGTCGCAGATTTGCGTCCGATTTTATTTACGGCGCAAATTTGCGACGGATTTATTTTCCGTTGCAGATTCGCGATGGATTTTTCTTTTTCCGTCGCAAATTTGCGTCCTATTTTATCTCCGGGGCAAATTTACGAAGGATTTTTTTTTCCGTCGCAACTCTGCGATGCGACGGATTCTTTTTTCCGTCGCAAATTTGGGACGGATTTATTTTCCGTAGCAAATTTGCGACGAATTTTTATTTCGTGGCAAATTTCGTCGCAAATTAGCGACGAAAAATTCCCTGTCGCAAATTTTCGTGGCAAAATCCATATTTTTTTTTGGAGTGTTACCACCTTGAAGATCGCACGATGACGTGCGAAGGCAAGTGTGCCAAGCTCCAACTTTAATTGTTTATGATGATAGGTGTAGATACAAAAACCTTGCCCACGAGTAACTGCTTCGTGCATTAATTTACGTAACGATGAGTTAAAGAAGCGACGGTTGATGGAAGGATCTCGGATGACTCCTTAAAGAGTGGGTCTCTCCATTCTTTGCTATTCATATCTCAAGCCAAGAAAGACTCCCAACCCAACTATGGTCCCATCGGCAAGACTCCTTCTCGTGCTAGTGGCCATCATGGCTCTCCAGGAAGCTAACGCTGGCATAATTAATTTCATATTCGGACAAGATATAACAATCACCAATAAATTGCCGGGACGAGTGACGCTCAGAGTCCATTGCAAATCCAAAGACGATGATCTAGGGTTCCAAAACCTCGGTCCCAATCGGACTTGGGGCTTTAGATTCATCCCGACTAGGTTTACACTCTTCTTTTGCAGCTTTCAGTGGCCGGGTCATTTCCACTATTTTGATATATACAAGGGCTCACGACGCAGCGGCACCCCAATTTGGTTGAAAACTTGGCTAATAAAACCGGGCGGTCCATGCGTGAACTATGTTCATCGAGATTTGAAACAGGAAGTTATTTGCCTGAAGTGGAACTCCTGATGACCAGCCCTACATCAACAAAAGAATCTCTACGATTGCTACATAGCCCCATAACCCGGTGGCATTTTATATGACGTTTAATATTTGTGTGTAATCCCTCCCTTTAGTCGTAACAAAGATGGACGTTTTGTATTTACCACAAGCGCTCCTGCATATGGCACAATAAATAGTTCTCTTTGCGTAATCAATTTATTTGCAAGAGTCATACATGTCCATCGACTTCTGCTCCTGATTTCCACCTCCATGAGAATTGGATTACATCCCCCAATCTTAGGCACATCATAGAAATCCTTTACCTTAAACGATCGGGATCTCTCTATGTGAATCCCATTTCTCCCCGAAGTGTACAAGGAACAGCGTGGGACAAGTGTTGCGTTTCTTCGTTCCGGCGCCTCGTTCGGCATTTTCAGCATGTCCTCTAAACTCGCCAGGGTCGATTACGTGGACAGGTATCTGGTGAAGTTTTTGATTAGGACAGTCAACTTGTCGCAAACAGTTCTTGTCTTAAAAATGTTTCTAGAAAAATGTGACAATTCGTCGCAGACGAATCTTGCTTTCTCTCCCTATCTCTCACCACAAAAAAAAAAATAAGGTTTTAGCCACGAATTTTGCCACGAAAAAGTTGGCAAAATTCGTCGCTAAATGAATTTGCGACGAAAAAAATTTCGTCCCTAATACGGCGTCGCAAAATTTAGCAACAAAAAATTTTAATTTTCGTTGCTAAATTACGACGAAAAAAAATTCGTGGCAAAATTCGTCGCTAATTATTCGTGGCAAAATTCATCGCTAATTTGCCACGAATTGTATTCGTCGCAAAATTCATCGCTAATTATTCGTGGCAAAATTCATCGCTAATTATTCGTGGCTAATTTGTCACGAACTATATTCGTCGCTAATTTGCCCCGAAAAAACAAAAAAAAAATTCTATTTTTTATAAAAAAAAATCGATGCAAAATTCTTGGCTAATTTGCCATGAACTGTATTCATCGCTAATTTGCCCCTAAAAAACAAAAAAAAATATTCTATTTTTTTATAAAAAAATTCATGGCTAATTTGCCACGAATTTTATTCATTGCAAAATTCGTTGCTAATTTGCCCCGAAAAAAAATTATTTTTATTATAAAAAAATTCGTGGCTAATTTGCCACGAACTGTATTCGTGGCAAAATTCGCCGCTAATTTGCCCCTAAAAAACAAAAAAAAATATTCTATTTTTTTATAAAAAAAATTCGTGGTTAATTTGCCACGAAATGTATTCGTCGCAAAATTCGTGGCTAATTTACCCCTAAAAAAATATATATATTCCATTTTTTATAAAAAATTTGTGGCTAATTTGCCACGAATTTTATTCGTCACAAAATTCGTCGCTAATTTGCCCCAAAAAACAAAAAAAATATTCTATTTTTTTATAAAAAAAATTTGTGGCAAAATTCATGGCTAATTTGCCATGAATTGTATTCATCACAAAATTCGTCGCTAATTTGCCTCGAAAAAATAAAAAAAATATTCTATTTTTTTATAAAAAAATTCGTGGCTAATTTGCCACGAATTGTATTCGTCGCAAAACCGAAAAAACAAAAAAATTATTTTTTTATAAAAAAATTCGTGGCAAAATTCGTCGCTAATTGCCATGAACTGTATTCGTCGCTAATTTGGCCCTAAAAAACAAAAAAAATTCGTGGCTAATTTGCCACGAATTGTATTCGTCACTAATTTGCCCCAAAATACAAAAAAAAATATTCTATTTTTTATAAAAAAAATTTGTGGCAAAATTCGTGACAAATTAGCCACGAACTGTATTCGTTGCAAAATTCTTCATTAATTTGCCCCGAAAAGACAAAAAAAATATATTCTATTTGTTTTATAAAAAAAATTCGTGACAAATTAGGCACGAACTGTATTCGTCGTAAAATTCGTCTCTCTTCTTCTTTTTTTTGTAAATAAGGAAGGGCCTTTTAATATTGGCAGCCCTACGACTGCATGCTGCGTTCTTCCTTCAACCCTGCAAAAACAAGCAAGAACGTGCATGTATGCGATGGCAAATTGCTATGACAGACAAGTTGTGACTTGAAGTGCACGAAAGAGGCCATTTCCAGGTCGATGATTTTATTCATGTAAAGTATTTTACAGCCTCAACATTTCACCAAATTTAAATATTCCGGACCATCCACTTCTTCACAACATCAAGCTTGCCATACTTTGAAGCAAATTTCCCAAGGGGATCTCATGCAACGGGTAACATCTTCCGCAGAACCAAATCAATGGCATCAAATTGTCTAGGGCGGACTTTTCGGTTGAACGGCCGCGCTATCCAATTCTGGTAACACTAACCATTGCACAAAGCTTTCAGTCTCTTTTCGTCGATCATGTTTATCTATTCAACCTCTCTGTCAGATCTTACTGTTAGCTTTGTCTCTGCTAGTATTCTTAATGATGATATTTCGACTTCTACCTGTAGGACAACTTCCATACAATAAACCAACGAAAAGGGAGTTGCTCCGATCAAAGACGAAAGTTCGAAGGGAAGTCCTGTGCGCCATCGATGATTCATTGGGAGAGCTACTCGTGCCCATCTCGGTAGGTAACCATCATCTTCGACAGTATCCGCTTTACGTTTATACTTGCTTCCCGCCTCACTACATTGTTCATTTGTGGACGATAAGGCGACGAATTCAGATGGGGATTTCAAATTTCGCGAGTACCTCGTAGACAATTAAGTTAGGTGTTGACAATCAATTTCAGTAACATTGAGGTGAGGCAAAATCTACCACCTCAGTAACTGAAAATCAAAGCTTTTTATAGAGTCGGACAAGTTTGCCAGTGAAATGAGTAATCATGGGACTAAAACTGGCTGATGTAAACCCCGCAACTAATTTCTGTAGAAAAATTAAGGGAAATAATAGCAAAAAACTCCAAATTATGCCTACTGTGACGCTTTTATCATAAATTTTTTGTGACATAAAAAACTCAGAATTATGCCTACTGTGACATATTTACCCTGAATTTTTTCTTGTGAAAAAAAAATCCTAAACTTGTACATTTGTGACACATTTACACTCCATTAAGGTTCCGTTATATGATTTTTCAGTCAAAGCAACGTCGTTTTTATTTCACTTAAGTCACGGGATGACATGTCATCACTATTTCCTTTATGGTGTCCATGTTGGTAGATTTCTAATAATTCTCGTTGATAGAACTTTGGAGGGTAAATGCGTCGCATAGATACAAGTTTGAGATTTTTTGTGTAACGGAAAGAAAGTTTAGATTTAATGTATTACGATGGGCATAATTTAGGGTTTTTGGCGATTTTTGCCAAAAAAATTAAATGCTCTCTCTCCCTCCAAATGCCACAATGACAGCCTCTCTCTCTTATTTCCACTTTCCTCTCTCCTCGTAGAACCAAGCTCCATCAACGATGTTGCGACCCTCCCCAAAGGGGTCCTCGCCTTGAGAGGGAGCGGGTCTAACGGTTTGCTGAACAGGAATGGACGGTGCCTCTATTCGAGGTGCCCGCTTTTGTTTGGCACGGGTTGTCCCAAGCCCTAACTCATCGCAACGTTTGAGGGATTAAATCAATTAATGAAAATTTTCTATCTAATTAGAGCCGCCCCTAATCCATCTGATGCCGATCTCACTTCCTTTAGGGACTTTGTTACGTTAATTATCTAATTAACACCATTTTATTAGCTTACACTCCTAAACAATGTCCATTCAAGGATGTGCAATTAATTAAGTAAACAATCACTATCAATGCAATAAAGGTAAAGTTCGAGGAAATAAAACTGATATGATGTCGGGTAAAGAAAACACATGACCTCGTCATTAAGCCCCGGGGAATTAATCCCCTGTGAGCTAATTTCGAAGTTAAGTCTACATCTAATCCTAAACTAGAAAGACCTAGTTATTAAAACTCTATTTGTTTTGCGAAAAATGAATGATTTGAAAAATATATTTCTAAAAATGAATACTTGTATTGCTTACAACAGTAAATGAACGAAAATATATTTCCATCGTGTACGAAAATATTTAGACATAAGTTATTGTTGATAATGAAAATATTTTCCACTAGCTAATTATTTCAAGTGATACGAGCGATTATTTTTAAGAAAATATTTTCCAATATATTTTTTTCACAAAACAAATGGTGTCTTTATTCTGAATATAGAATTATGAATTTTTTATGATCATCATCAAATATCAGTGTTATGATAGTCATAATTCTAATTACTAATTGTTATTGTATAAACTAATCCTCCTCACTCGATATGCCATATTAATTTTCAACTTAATTGAACCTCGATGCTAATTAGGATTATCGAACTCAATCATGCTTAGCCATAAAAGTACTGATTATTTATTTACTTACTTATTTTATTTTTCAGCTTTATTAAACTAGAGACCCTAATTCCACCTCTGCCCAATTTTGCCCATTCTCTCCGGCGAGTCACTACGGAACCGGTTTGCGCCTGGCCGGTTGAGCCGACAACAAGCGTACAGACCGGTTCGACGTCCGGTCGGTTTATGACAGCCTTCGCCCGCCGCACGAGCTAAAACCCTTGCGGCCGCGCGGCGTTGGCGGTCCGAAGAAAGCAGAGCTAAAACCTCGCCTCTTCGGCTCTTCTTCTTCTTCTCCTCCTCCTCCTCCTCTGAACTACCACGTCAGGCTCTTCGGCGGCAGCATTCACGTCTTCTTCTTGCTGACCCCCGTTTGGTTTCTGTACTCATCTGCCGGTGCTTGCTGAAGCGTTGGAGTGGAGGCGATTTCGGAAGGTGGTCTGGGTATAGAATTCGGGTCATTTGTCTGTTTGAAGGGATGATAGCGGCGATATCCTGGGTCCCTAGAGGGGCTTCGAAGGCGGTCCCCGAGGTGGCCGAACCGCCTTCCAAGGAGGAAATCGAAGAGATTTTGAAGAGTGGAGTTCTGGAAAGAAGGTAGAGCGAAGTCTTCTCTTTTTAGCGTGTTTGGCCATGCGTTCGTTCGGTTTCTGGCGACCTGAATGACTTTTGAATAAATGGGCTCTCTTTTTATGATATTTGTGAGCTCAATGCGTGGTTTTGCTAATGACTAATGTGAAGTTTGGCCCATGCGTGTCGGGTTAAGTTCTTGAACTATCTGTTTAGGTCTATGATGTCCTTTGAGGTGGACTGATTCTGGGTTGTTTGTGGCGAAATGAAGTTGTATCAGTGACCAAGAAAAGTGCATTGGAATCGGAGTATTGGGAATTAGCGAGGAGTGCCCAAGAAAGCTGTTTATGTATATTATATTAGTCAATTAAGATAAATTAAGGGTCTGTCTATTTGGGCATGAAAGAACTGCATGCATTTCCAAGAGCATCGAGGGAAAATTTACCATGACAGAATTGATGGAGATTGTCTTTGCATTTTCTTTCCTTCTGGTTTGATGCTGCTGTACAATGTATTTTGAGGAGCTTATTAAGAGAGATACGCTTGTTTGCTTTGGTGAAATTGTCGAGAGAGAATCTGTGATTGCAGATATCTTGTTGTTATGGCTTGTGCTTGATTTTCGTGCAGTGGACAT
Organism: Syzygium jambos; assembly: GCA_031216235.1. Classification (NCBI taxonomy): domain Eukaryota; kingdom Viridiplantae; phylum Streptophyta; class Magnoliopsida; order Myrtales; family Myrtaceae; genus Syzygium; species Syzygium jambos. Next base: position 1,789,285 of record CM062227.1, on the reverse strand, counting down.
AGTGATGGCGAGGAGGATGATGAAAACATGGATGGGGTTGCTTCAGAAAAGGCTGATGAAGTTTCCACTGCATTATCTGCGGCTGACGCACTTGGGAGAAGTTCCAAGGTGACAAAAGTTGGATCTGGTTTTGAGGATATAACTGATGGTTTGAGGGAGCTTGATATGGATAATTATGATGAAGAAGATGAAGGTATGTTCCTTTCTGCGGGTCCTCTGATCTTATTTTCTTGTTACAAGTAAGTTTCTTAGTTCATCCAAAGGAAGCTGGATGGCTAATTCCTACTTGGATCCCGAAAAAGCAGCATCGAAATGGATTATGTGCAAATGGCCCACCTAATACACAAGGACTCATTGTAATGACATGTCAGTCTTCCTTTTAAAATCACTAACAGGAGCCAGCCAAACTTAACGGAACAAGTAATGGACATATCATGAACCTTCGTATAATGAGAAATCCAAACATGGTCTAGATGTGCTTTCCAAGCCAACTTTTAGAGCAAAGAAGGAAGAGCTTTCCCTGTCAATGTCCTTTTGAGCCAATTGAAGTCAACATTCTACTCCCCACTTATCATGCTTAATAAAGCCAATGGATGATGCCAAATCTGCTTGCTAATAGGCAAGTAAAATATGTCGCTTGTTTCAAGAACACCACTGCAGAAAACTAAAGAAGGAGAAATGAAATGACTAGGCATTAGAATCCTACTGTTCTAGGCAAGCCTATTTTGAATTGCTAGCCACAGAAAAGAAACTGTTATAGAATATTTGATGGAAAACATACTAATTTTATGCCAATCCATCTTATTACTCCTGTCCCCTTTAGGTTGTCAAGCTAACTTTACCGAAAAGTGTAATCTGGCACAAAATATAATCTGTAATTCCACGGTTAGGTATTATAGCTCCACAAATGGATACTTGTATAGCAACAAGATCATCAGCACAAGTGAGAGGCCTTCTCCATTTATTATCTTGAGGTGACTACAATAACTTCTTCTGGGAAAGACTGCACACTGTGTGAGAACTTGGCTCAATATTGCCTTTCCACTGGTTCTCCTATATCGCGAGAGATGCGGTACTAGCTAGCTAGCTTGGCTTATTAGAGAGCTTCTTCGGAAGTGAAGCACCTATAGTTAGATGGACATAAAAATTTAGTGCTTGGTAGGATAGTTGAGAAGGGATGGTCAATTTCATAGAAATTTAGATTTTTAAGGTTTTGAATGTACCTTTGATCTGCTGATCATGCTAAACCTGGAGGCAAACTATGAATGAAACTGGGTGCTGACCAGTCAATGGAAGGGTAAGAGAGGAGGACACTAGGAGGAAGTCAGGCCTCTGCCCAAAGCCGCATCTAAGAGGCTGCCCCATTAATTTGATTTTAATGATTGAAAATGTGGAGAGCTGTTCTGTTCCAAGCTTGCTTTCATATCTTCTGGACTGGTTGTAACACGATGACAAATTAAAGGGGAAGGGGATTATTTTTTCCTGAAAGTAAAGACTTGGCTTCAAACCATACTCTATTAGTTATGTTATCATACATATCTTGTTAAACGTGGAACAATAAAAGAGATGCGCGTTTGCTTTTTTTCATGACGTGGGCTCGTGTGAGTAGTAAACTACTTATGAGAACCAACCAAGCACCAAAACTCCTCTTCTTATCTTTTGAAAATCTGCAGGGGCCTAATCAGAATCAATTGGATCCACTTATTAATCAAATTTAATTGGAGGACCTTTGTGGGCATATTAATATCCAAAAAATTTAGAAATCTGACTTAGAAGGCTGCAATTCACGCCTGTTCTGAGAGTCTTGTAACATGGATTCATGCCTTTCCAGTTCTTTAAGTTTATTTGAAATTAAAAAAGAGTGCACAATAATGGTGTGTTGAACATGAATTTCGTTCTGGTTTCTGCCAGATGTAGAGCTATTTAGCACTGGACTTGGTGACTTGTACTACCCAAGTAATGAAATGGATCCCTACCTCAAGGATAAGGATGTGAGTGTGTTCTGTTTGGTTCAACCTTGATATTGTGGCTACTTTAGTTGTTATTAATATGATTTTGTTTTGGTCAGGATGATGATGACTCTGAAGAGCTTGAGGACCTGTCTATTAAACCAATGGACTCTCTCATTGTCTGTGCACGTACAGATGATGAAGTCAATCTTCTTGAGGCATGTACATTTATGTTATAATGTATTTTTTCGCTGCACTTTCCCTGGCTGTACCGGGGTTCACATAAAAACAGCTACTAATTGGTCAATTCATTGCGTAAAGCAGGTCTATTTATTGGAGCCATCAGCTAATGATGAATCAAATATGTATGTTCACCATGAAGTAGTTATTTCAGAATTTCCCCTCTGCACAGCATGGCTTGACTGTCCGCTTAAAGGTGGCGACAAAGGTTTGATTTTGGCCCTTTGAAGAAAGATTAATTGAATTGGAAGTGCATTAAGGATTTCAAATGTACCTTAGGTTCCTAAATATAGACTAGGTTCTTGTATCAGTATGTTTTTGCTGATCAAGATGATTGCCTCATTGTTTTAATATTGGAAAATATTTTGGTTCCGTGTATTATTAACTTATTTTTGTTCATGTTACGCTATGCGATGGCAGGAAATTTTATTGCTGTTGGCTCAATGGAGCCTGCCATTGAGATTTGGGATCTTGATATTGTAAGTTAACTATAGATCACTTATTGTTTTTGCAATTGATTTGCTTAAGCTGTCTGTTTGAGTTTTCATCCATATTTTTGTAGATTGATGCTGTAGAACCATGTCTTGTATTAGGCGGTCAAGAAGAGTTGAAGAAGAAAAAGAAGAAAGGAAAGAAGGTCAGCTCCTACTATCTTATTGGAATGTCCAGCGTTTAATGCCAGTGCACATACTCTTATCTTAATGAGGTTTCATTGACTAATATGAATATATATAAGAGAGCATGATTTATGCACGTCTCTATGTTATTGTGTCATGCACGTATCTATGTTATTGAGATAAGCTTTTTGACAAGTCCTGTCATATAATGCTGGTTCCCTTTATGAATGCTGTCACTTTCAATTTATAGGCATCGATTAAGTACAAGGAGGGTAGTCACACGGATTCAGTGCTTGGCCTTGCTTGGAACAAGGAGTTCAGGTTGTTGAAAACTGTTACTTATTATTCTATTGATCATGGTAATTTTGTAGTTTCTTCTTCCATTTCCCCATGCTTAATGATATCCCTGACCGATATGCAAATGTTCAAACAGGAATATACTTGCTAGTGCAAGTGCTGACAGGCAAGTCAAAATTTGGGATGTCGCAGCTGGAAAATGCAATATTACCATGGAACACCACACCGACAAGGCAAGAAATCATTGCATCTAAAGTATTGTTTTGATTATTTTGTATGATGACCATGCAACTTCTGCTTATCTTAAGATCCAGTCTGTTCTGGCAGTTAAATTTCTGGTTCATTAGGAAAGGACCTTTTGCATGGTATAGATGAGGGTAATTACATGATGGTATTTCATAGAAAGAACCGGAGGATATGCATGTTACTTACGACCTGGTATTGAAGTGTTGAGGATTTGAGATGATGTTGATGATTGCTCTATTAAACAAAGCTTGAATGCACACAATGATGTGCATAAAATCTTGTAGTGAGTTCAATCACTAATTGAGAGACATTTGAGCAACGAATTATTTTGAGGCGCTTATTTGCGCTCCTTTTTTAGCTCTGCCTGTCTGTGTGTTCCTTTTTTAGCTGTTTAGGTATTTAAACTTATTTGCGTTCAGTCTTGATTTGACTTTTCTTCTGTAACATGGACAGGTTCAAGCAGTTGCATGGAATCATCATGCTCCGCAAGTTCTTCTTAGTGGATCTTTTGATCATTCAGTAGTCATGGTAATGAATTGTATTTACTCGGAGGCTCCCATTAGTTGCTATTGTGGCATTTCTGTTATTAATACTATTCAGTTTCATGTATTTTTGCCTACCTCAAACATTGGCTGATGACTTAGACTATTGAATGTTTATTCTTGAATCAAATTCGACTTAGACATCATTTAGGGTCTTATAGACTTTATCCCCTTTATTGCTCAATTTGTGGTTAGGAATATGTCTCTGGACTTCATTTTTCTTTTTTATCCTTTTTCTGTTTTAAAGTTTAAGATGATTGTGGAGCATTGGCATCAAACTTCTGTGTAAGGGCTTTATTCCTGTTGGCTCGTGCCATAGATTGTACGGCTATGGCATTGTTTCATGACAGGATCTTTGCATACTCTACCATACTGCTTATTAACATTGCATACTGTATGTCGATGAGATTTTGATATGTTTTTCGTCATTAAAAAATTGCAGAAGGATGGAAGAATACCTTCACATTCTGGATGTAGATGGTCTGTAACGGCAGATGTCGAAAGTTTGGCGTGGGATCCGCATTCTGAACACTCCTTTGTGGTGTGTTATGAACCAGTGAAAGTCTTCATTGTTTTTTTTTCAAGTAAAAAGGCGTTGGAAGGATGCTCCTTGTACATGTAGATTGCGGATTTGGTGGAAAGCTTAAGCAATATTTAATTGTAAACCAATTGGATTTTTCAGGTGTCCCTTGACGATGGCACCATTAGAGGATTTGATATACGAGCTGCTACACCTAATTCTACCTCCGAGTCACGACCAAGTTTTACTCTTCATGCACATGAAAAAGCTGTCAGCACAATTTCATACAATCCTTCGGCACCTAATGTACAAACCAGGACATTCCTTCGCCTTTGATTTTCCGTGCACATTCTGAACTTTATTCCTTAAACTAATTAATGACTATTGCTTATGCATGTACTTCAGCTTCTTGCCACAGGGTCAACAGATAAGATGGTATCCTTTAGTTCCTCATGCAATGTTGTTTGGCTTGATCTTTCCTGGTGGATGGTACTTATATGTGTATCTTCACTGACCAAATGCAGGTAAAACTCTGGGATCTGTCCAATAACCAGCCTTCATGTATTGCTTCGAGAAATCCAAAAGCCGTAAGAGACCCTACGTTATTCCCCATATTGATTTTCTGAAGCATTATGCACATGCCAATTAACAGTTGTAGACAATCAGAATACTGAGCTTTGTCATTGTTCCAGGGTGCTGTCTTTTCTGTTTCATTCTCGGAGGATAGTCCCTTTGTACTTGCTATTGGAGGTTCAAAGGGGAGACTTGAAGTAAGTGGAAATCTTCTCCATTTCCTCATCCAACATTGTACCTCCTTGCATTTTCCATTCATGGTTTATTAATTATTCCTACGTGGTTGGGAATCTGTAGGTGTGGGATACACTATCTGATGCAGCTGTATCCCGAAGATTTGGAAACAACAGCAAGCCAAAAATGGCAGAACCTGGTTCTTGATGCTGCCAAATGAGAACATGGTATAAATGTCTTAGATCCTCTCAATGTAGGCCTTGCTCAGTTCTTAGAGGGCACTGAAACGCCTGAAGCCAGGGTTAGCTCTGCGAGTCGAGTCCTGTTCTTGTAGCAGCATGTTATTTAGCATTTTAAGTGTCTTCGTCTTATTTTTGGGTTTTGAGAAAGAAATAAGAAAGTGTTTTTTTTCTTGGGTGGACGGGGGTTTTGGTTCGGGGTTTCCACAAGTATGCCAGAGCATCACAAGGAAAAGCTCCCGGGGGAAAGTGTTATACATGATATATGAAGCTAATGCAATAGTGTCTTTTTGACTCAGAATCCTGTTCAACCAGTAGTTATGAGCATCAAATATGAAATCCGGGTATCCAGTAGAGTGAAAATCATGTTAAATACACTTTGTCCAGATGGACAGTCATTCATGCTTCCTGTCATCTGTGTTACTGCAAGCTCTTTGTAATTAATCATAATCAAGGCACTATATGGAAATTGTAGGGGAGCCCCAAGCTATCTTTTTTGGGGGGGTGGAGCGGAGGTGGTGGGTTTCTCTTTTTTTATGCAAATGCTCATGATTTGGTGTCGAACTTGATTAGGACTCAAAAAATCCAAGTACGGTGGACTTGAAACAAGATCATCAGGCTGTTGATAGTGCTTAATTTCCAAGTTTGGCTCCAAATTTGCCCCATTGTTGAAGCTGTGGGGCGATCAGGAGGGACATGGGTGTTGTGCATAAACCCTGGGAAGGTTTCAGTTTAGCTTTCCGCTAGATAGAGTAAATTTGTTAACAAAAGCCCAATTCACCGGTCAACGCAATGCAATGGTTGGCTACAATTGGTCCGAGGCAAATCCCTTCATGGAAGGACAACTAAGTGATCATTGCCTGTGATAGTTGCCAACACAAGGGCCATGGCAGGTAACGTTGATGACGTTTCTTTGTAGGAAGGAAGAATTAGGATGTTATCTTCAGTAACTAACCGAAGCATAAGATCTGATGATATCAGTGATTTACTTATTAGGTGATTTGGGATTCCAAAAAACGGCGACTCACTTGGTCCGGCCGTTGTTCGGGCACTAATCTAATCACGGAGCGCCTTGATATGGTGCTTGTAAATGAAGAATGGAGGCTCTCCTAGTGATAGTGTTTCGATCTCGACCTTTTTAATGTGACTTATAAACTGATCAAGGAATGTGGCAGGATTTGTACCGGAGAGTGTGGTTAGCTCATCCAAGAGCCCGCTTGGTGCTGGGCAGGCACGCTCCTGATAACAGAATGACTGTGCAAAAAGCTCAAGCATTCTTTCAATGTTAAAAGAAAAAAAGAAAAAAAGAACCAGACTCGCGGTGATTGATATTGATTTGGACAAAGCATATGTGAGAAAGATAAGTAGGCGATTATCAAGCATGTATACCCATGCGCACACCGATGTCCTCTAGAATGGATTGCAACCAAATTGATCGGATGCTTTTGGAAATTTTTCTGCCGGTATATTCGGGGTACTTCTAATATCTATATGCTCATCAAAGACACTATAGAAATTCTAAATCGAAGTACTTGGTGTCGCTCTAATTCGTCCCTTGGAATGCTTTGCATAATTTCCTGCAACCTGGGTTGTTGTCGAAACTAAATTTTTTTTATCGGAAAATTAAAACTAGTAGGTGAGATACATGCTACATGAGGCATGTGCAGAGTAGTTAAGAAGGTGGTAGCTGAACCATAATTTAACTTCAACAAGGCGTTTCCTCCCTGTTGGAGACTACCAAGGAAAAGCTTAAACTTTGAAAAATCCTGAAATAAGCTGAAAAAACGTGCCAAGAAAGGGCAAAAACAAGAAAAGCTCACCGTCCAAAAAGTTCTAGCAGCCATTGATTTCTCTGTTACATGAAGTCTCCATGTTCAAACTACCAGTAAAAACTACCAGTCTCTCTCTCACTCTTTCTCTCTCTCTCTTAATACCATGGGGCCTGATTTCCCGTATTGATGGATACGTAAATTCAGAAGTCTCGTGTTCCAACTTCCTATGTTCGGGATCAACAGCAAATTTAGCGCTTTAATCTGATCTTTTGACCACTGATGATGTCGGAGTTAATCTAACGTGCCCAAGATTTGGCCACACACGGACTGTCAAGATCGCGTTCTTCATTCTGCCCAAAACCGTAGAAGCACAAGCACTGGCCCCGGTGTGCCCACTTCCCATAAAAGCCACAGAAAGTCAATGCTTTGAAAGCGACCCAAGTTTAAACTTTTTCTTCTTCTTTTTCGGCTTGAGAATCAGCGGTGTTTTAGAACCCTTTCGTGAATTTCGTCATGGAGGATGATGATGGGTCGTTTCGGTTGTATTGCTGGGAACGCAACCTTGGGGACGTTGACAGTTTATTTCCAAGAGGAAAAATGACACAAATAGCCTCTAAACTTTGGTCCAATGTGCAATTTGATCCATGAACTTTTATTCAATGTAGTCCCTGACCTTTAGCCTAATATTTAATTTGGTCCCTGAACTTTTAATATGTTCAATGGAATCCTTGAACTTTTAGTACATGTTTAATTTAGTCCCCAAATTATATAAAAATATTCAATGTAGCTTTTCCATCAATTCAAGTTTATGAATTACATTAAACATTTTCGTATAATTTAGGGACTACATTGAACATGTATCAAAAGTCCAGAGACGATATTGGACTGATTAAAAGTTCAGGTATCAAATTGAATATTAGGCTAAAGTTCAGGGACTATTTTGAACAAATTAAAAATTTCGGGATCAAATTGTTCATAATGTCAAAATTCAGGGACTACTTACGTCATTGTCCCTTTCCGAGACAGTCGCCTATATAATGCCCCACAAAGCCCTCCCACTTTTATTTACAGAGAAAAGCACAACTCAAGAAAGAGAAAAAGGATGAGATCACGAGCTTGTTCTGTTCTGTTTCTCCTTCTCCGTCTGCTGTTGATTCATGGTCTCTTCTTGCCGCTCGCGAGCTCAAGAACCGCCGTCCACAGAGGCCAGTTCCCTCCCTCCTTCTTTTTTGGCACCGCCACCTCCTCTTTCCAGGTTCTCTCTCTCTCTCTCTCTCTCTCTCTCTCTCTCTCTAGATGGTCATTCAACCTTAAAGCATTCCCTGAGGTTTTAGAAGCATTGCTTGCTTGCTTTGTTGCTCACTAATGGGGATGACAGTTTCTTTCTTGGGTTGTCGAAGTTTTGTCTAGGTTGTCCTTTCTTGAGTCAGTTCTGTTGTTTCTCCTATATGGGTCGGCAGGGCTCTGGTGGCCCAGACCATTGCGCCTCGTGTCGAATCTCCTCGCGAATCGAAAGGAAAAGGACAACTTTTTCCTTCCGACCCAAAATATAACCTCCCGTACTTTAGGTCAAATTTTAAATTTGTCTCGAAATTTTTTTTACCTCAGAAAAAATCCAAAACTTTAAATTCAATCCAAAATCTGCCCCAAATTTTATTTTATATAAAAAATATATCAAATTTCAATTTATTTTAAAAAGATATACCATCATGATCTAGTCCCAACTTGACGTGGCATTTACACATCGATATCAAATCCACATCAGCCAAGTAATAGGGCAATAGGTATAGACCGACGTTGCATTTCTACTTCAATAACAAATCAAACTAAATAAAAATCGTTGAAATTCTCTAAAATAAAACCATTCTAGGATATGAAAGTTATGGATGATAACAAATTCATCCAATTTTTTTAATTTTAAAAAAACCTAATTTTTAGGTTCAGTCCAAATTTGCTCAAAACTTTTCTTTATCTAAAAAAAGTCCTATTATTATATTGATATGGATTTGTTATCGACATGAAAGTGTCACGTCAAGTTGGGATTGGATCACAGGGGTATATATTTTTTAAAATAAATTGAATTTTGGTGATTTTTTTACACAAAACAAAATTCGGAACAGATTTGGGACTGGACTTAAAGTTTAGGGTTTTTTCTGAGATAAAAAAAAAGTTCGGGATAAATTTGAGACTTGAACTAAAGTTTGGGGTTTTTTTAAGGAATTAGGTTTTTCTTTTTTTCCTATTGTCTAATCAATGAGGGCGTCCCCTTTAGTTTGATAAGTCTCATTTCTAGATTGATAGACGGCAACGCCCCTTTTTAATTTTATTCAAGTTATTGTAAATGCTTCGTTTTTTCAATTGAATAGTGGGATAACGAAAGAGAAAAGTCACCTACTCGCGTGGAATTATCATAATCGCGAACCTCGCCGGACCTCTAACTAGTATACATCAACGTATCAGTCATTTGACTATTTGTTTTCCGACAGTTCTTTTCTATTTTCATCAGTTTTATTCGAATTCCTACATATAGGAGAAAACCGTCTATTGGTGTTAGGACAAACTCCACCTGTCTTGTTGTCCCAAAATGCTTTGCTTTGCCCAATATTCCCTTTTCCCAAATCTACCATGAAGGAACAACAGGTGGAGGAGAGTCCCTTCTGTTTGCACTGCCTCCAGAAAGGAGAAAATTTAGGTAGGTGGTCCCGCCTCGGGAGTGATTGGGGACCACGCTGACTTGGCGGTCCGAGACCACTTAATATTTTCTCGATAGGATGGCTCGAACCTCTTTGTATTCTTGAACAATATGGGATGTGTGGGTCGCCGAACATGTTCCCCAGTTGATCAAACTTCCAATGCCCCGAATCTTGCCCCAACGAGACCTTCTTTTGTGCTGTCAAGTCTAATCTACCGCAGCTGCATCTCTGTAATTCTCAGTAGATTTTTAATTAATTTAGCCAGGTGAAAAAAAAGGTACAACTTTATATCATTGTAATTTAGCAAAAAAAAAAACATAAACCAACTTTCAAAATAAACGCGCTGTCGTATTCCGTCCTTTCTCGACCTATCTCATCCATTTGTCAGCCCACGTGACTCTTATTATGTTGACAGCCAACAATGGTTGGTACAAAACATATCAACCCCCCAATACAGTACACTTTCATCATAATATCTATTTCGTGGTGTCTCCTGAACACTGAAAGCACATTATTTTTTCTAAACAAACGTCAAGATATGTTCTCTCCCTTGAACAAGTATCCGTAACTTTCTTCCAGAATAGGTTCTTTTGGTTAAAGTTTTGGAACTTCCGACTATGGATGCAATACTCACATGCACATTTTTGTCACGAGGGAACGGCATTTCTACATTCCTTAAACAAGTTGGATTGATAGGTCGTGTTATTTATCACGGTGGTACAGAGTTTTGTTCTCTTTATACGTTTGAAAGGCAAGGTTATTCTGATCAAATAAAAAAACGGCAAGGTTATGTTTTTTTCTCACTATTTGACCTTTATCCAAGAGTTCCACATTCTCTGGTCAACATATGGCTAGCATTCTCTAGTACAATTTTTACTTTTTGGTTCTCAATTCATGTCACGTGCATTGAATCTTACATATGTATTCTTAATGTTTTAACTTTAAAACTCAGGCTCAGCAACGTGTCGATTTTTTTTCAACATATAACACGGATTGAGACACACTAAGATAATGGATTTTAACCGTCCCAAATTTAATCCATTTCTCCTGGTATTAATCCGAAAGAGGTCTTTCAGCTTGCACAATTGTTCTCAACATTGCTGATCACCATGTATCTATAGGGTGTTATATTATCACTCGGGTACTTGAGATTTTTCCATGGGGCGGTTGGTAATAATAAAGTTAGGCAATTATTAGTATGGTATATAATATTTTAAGAAGGTTGATTTTATATATCATATCCGATCATGGTATAGGATGCTTGCAATTACGTAAGTACATGGAATACGTCTGGTCTTAGGGAACTTAACATGAATTGTAGATGGGATCATGGGAAAATGTGTGAATCATGTGGTATACTTCACTTTTGAAACGCTACTAGTCCTTTCTACCTACAAGATAGTAATGATTAAATGATGTTATGAGCGCTTTCTTTTCTTTTCTTTTTTTGGCCAACCAAATTTATTAGGGAAAAAATAGAAACGGGTTTAGAAAAAAGGAATTCATTTAAAAATCAATTAAAACGTCAAGTTGTTTAGCAGGGGATTAGGAAACTGCATATCAAAGGTGGCCATTATAAATCACATCAGTTGTTACATGCGCAGACATCAAGCGTATTGATTTTGATATTGGACTCACACCCGTTTGATTGGATGCTATTCTGATGTGATTGCATTCGTTCACCTATCAAGGTCGGAATGGGATCGGGTGCTTTCACGTGAAAATAAGTATCTTGCTATTCCATAAGAACAGTTAGGCCCACCCCAATTTTGCGTGAAGTATGTTGCTGACAAACTAGTGCCATTTTAATTTTCAATGAAAATCCCCTACGTGACTGTCGAAAGGCAGTCCAGCTAAGACACTGTTTTTTTTTGGTTTAGGAAGATCAAACTGTTGAAGTGCAATATTGTTTTTTATTCGCTTGATTAGATGGGACATAGTACCGTGAACAATAGTTTTGTATTAAACCCTTGCTTTCCCTTCTCCTCTTTTAATCAGCTGATCCCACCATACCTCTCCCATCACGTGAAATGGATGAAAAATTGCACGTTCGACTTCTCTCTCTTCTTTTTCTTTGCTAAGACTGTTTTTTCTTGCCCTCTCTCCTTCTTCTTGTGCGGCCATGACTGAGTTCTGCTCCGGAGCTCACATGGCTGCTAATGCCCCTCAAAGTTTAAGTTTATAGGTAAAGAGAGATCATATGTACGTGACAAAGCACACGTTGAACATCCTGTGTAAGGGGAATTAGAAATGACATGCGGGTGGCTGAGCACCACAAAATAAATTGGGGTACAACGTGACTTAAATACAAAGTTTAAAACGTGGAATAGATAATCGCATGCACCGCAAAGATACATTAATGTCTCGAATCAATCCACTAGAGCCGAGAGCAGAAGCCATGCTCCTAAACGTTGAAGGGTGGATGAAACTTAAAAGCAGTGGTGGGGGCTGGGCCTATCCTCTGGCGATTCTGCTCGGAAAAAGTCAATTCCCTTTGTCCATCTACAAGACAGTTCCGTGTAATTCATGTCCACGATTGTTTGGCGCGTCTTTGGATTGCTTTGAAAAGAAATCGAAAATGCAGTTTTTTTTTCTTTTTATATATATTTATGATGGTTTTCACTTGGAATTATATGTGAATTATGTCGACAAGTTTGTACTGAATAATTCTCTATTTTTTATGTTCTGCCCAGATCGAAGGGGCCTACCTGCAAGATAACAAAAGCCTCAGCAATTGGGATGTCTTCTCACACATGCCAGGTCCTCACTTTATTTCCTGTTTCTTCTTTATTTATTATATATTCATTTTCTATGCAAACTAAGTAGGATTATAGGGTGAAGGGTCTAATGAAAGCAACACGAGAAAATAAATAATATCTCCCTCTCAAATCAAACAAGGACATCTGAATTATTTTGTTTTTTTGGGTCAAAATGAATTGAAAAAGAGAATTACTCTGCCAAGTCAAAACCAAGAAAATCGAAAAATTTCTTTCTAATCACTTCCAAAATATGGGTTTTACCTACCATGCTACCGAATATATGAAACATACATGTTTTTGGAACTTGTTAAAATAAGTTTTTGGTTGTGAAGCTATGCCTGGTAATATAAATGAATGTGATGGTTTATTCTCGGTAGCACATGTTTAGACAAAAGAAGGAAAATAGGGATGTCCCATTGAGAAACTTCTCGGATGTGACAAAATTGAAGTACTAGCATAGTTACTAATTTAATCCAACACCATGTGTATATTTAACGGTCAATTCACCTTCTACAATAGTTAATTTCATTCTATTATATGATTATAGAAAAGCTAATAAGCTAGTAGATAAACGAAATATCTTAATAGGCATAAATTTTTTGCAATGTAGTTTTCTTTTAAAAAATTTGACTAGGCTATGACTGAAAGCAATTAAATACCAATTTACCTTAATAAAGAAAATTATAGAAAAATACAAATAAGAAGATGTTGTGTGTGTATTCGAGCTCCTTTATTTATAGGATGACAATGACTTGCTACCGATCGTCGGTCTCTTAAGTGGATCAGACTATTATATTTGTAATGAATTTTGCATATTCTTTTTATGTAGTCTGTTTATGATAATTTTTTTATGGTTGTTGCTAAAGTCTTTTCTTTGTAATTGTCATTGAGCAAACATTGATTGACCAATAGTTTAACACAAAGAGATCGTCGGTGGCCAGCTAATAAACTTAGTTCATTTCATATGTTAGGAAAGATTGTATGATGTAACGATATCGGGGTATCAAAGTTGGTTGATGAAACCAATTTTCATTTAAAAAGATGGGGCCCTAAAGTGACAATTTAGTGTCAAAACACGCCCCCAGCTTATCGGGAATTTTCTTTTTTTAAAGCTATGTCACCTCATATCCTTATTTGAAATTTTCTCAAAGAGAGAGTCTCGTGTTTCCGTATCTAAGGGACTTGCCTTTGATGATCAGGCAAAATAGAAGACGGAAGCAATGCTGACGTGGCAGATAATCACTATAATCTCTTTATGGTACTTGACTTTCTCTATGCTCTCGTTACAGCCTCATCAAAAGCCCAAAATGTCATAATAAAATAGTTTATCTTCCAACTTTTACACGTCTGATTGTAATTCTTAGCTAGCTTTTTGAAACTTTTAAGCTAGAAAGCTTTGAAAATTAGTGGTGCCCATGTATTATAAATTTAATTTGGGTACTCACAGAAAGATCACTTTCCTCTTACCAAAGCTTGATGTTTTTTTAATCTCCTGGATATATTAATGTGTAACAGGAAGATATAAAGTTGATGCATGATCTCGGGGTGGATGCATACAGATTCTCCATATCTTGGTCTAGAGTTCTTCCTAGTATGTAATCTTGTTTTCTTCGTATCTTCAGTTCTATCATTTTATTGGCAATTCTACGATTATTATATTTTATTATATTTTTGTTATTATTTTGGCTTTATATAACTTTAGAGGGAAGATTTGGGGAGGTCAATTCAGCAGGCATTGACTTCTACAACAATCTCATTGATGCCCTTTTGGTCAGAGGTACAAAAAAAAAAATGCACAAACCTATTTGACATTTACATTGTAATAACTCAATTTTTTCCATAATGATTTTTTAGAATAAGTACAGTGCAAGTGCCATAACTTTTGTGCAGAGGATAATTAAGTGCCATAACTTTTTTTTGGCTCACTTGAGTGCCATAACTTTTAAAAAAAATTATCACTTAAGTGCCACTTACGAGCTGATCGTGAGGGCCCGAAACCGCGGTTTTTCCGGCTAAACGGTGACCTTCCCGGCGAGGCGAGCACCACCGGTTTGAAGAGGGGGTGTCGGTGAAGCATTCCATGGCGAGCCGATTTGTGACTACGAAGCATTTTTACCTTCGTCAACGGAGGCTAAAATGGAAATTTCGAGACGAACGAAGGCCATGGAATGATTCACCGACACCCCCTCTTCAATCTGGTGGTGCTCGCCTCGCCGGGAAGGTCACCATTTGGCTTGAAAAGCCACGGTTTCGAGCCCTCATGACCAACCCCTTTGACAAGTTAGTCGTGAGGGCTCGAAACTGCAACTTTTCCAATTGAACGGTGACCTTCCCGGCAAGGCGATCATCACCAGCGTGAAGAGGGGGTGTCGGTGAATCATTCTATGGCCTCCGTTTGTCTCGAAATTTTTATTTTAGCCTCCGTTGATGAAGGTAAAAATGCTTCGTAGTCACGCAATTTATCGAGCCGATTTGTGTGACTACGAAGCATTTTTACCTTCGTCAACGGAGGCTAAAACGGAAATTTCGAGACGAACGGAGGCCATGAAATGATTCACCAACACCCCCTCTTCAAGCTGGTGGTGCTTGCCTCGCCGGAAAGATCACCGTTCGACCGGAAAAGCTGCGATTTCAAGCCCACACGACCAGCTCGTAAGTGGCACTTAGGTGATCATTTTTTTGAAAGTTACAGCACTCAAGTGAGCCAAAAAAAGTTATGGCACTTAAGTATCATCCATACAAAAGTTATGGCATTTGCGCTGTACTTATCCCATGTTTTCTTCAATGTAATGATTCAATAATCTTCATTGGATTGTTCTTCTTTCCCTTGCCTCATATAGTCATAAGTTTAGGAAGAAGATGAATTACCCATTCTGAGTATTTGTAATATGTTCTTTTCGACAAGGTATAAAGCCATTTGTGACGTTGAACCATTACGACATTCCTCAACTGCTAGAAGACCGGTATGGTGCGTGGCTGAGTTCCGAAATACAGTAAGCAAAATTGTCACCGCCGTCCTTTCTAATCTTCATCAATACAACGATCCGGTCATATCTCGGGATTTTACTTCACGTGTTATGTAATTGCTTGTAGGTTGGATTTCGGCTACTTTGCACAAGTTTGTTTCGAAGCTTTCGGAGATAGAGTGATGTATTGGACCACATTCAACGAGCCTAACGTGTTCATCTATGATGGTTACCTCTCGGGGACTTACCCGCCCGGACGGTGCTCCTACCCATTTGGCAATTGCTCCTACGGCGACTACGCTATTGAACCCTACATTGCGACCCACAATCTGGTGTTGTCCCATGCCACGGCCGCTCAAATTTACCAGAAGTATTACCAGGTAAATTAAAGAGCTTGGAATTGATTCTTTTCAGTGCATTAACTGGCTTCATTACCAATTTTACCATCACCATCTTGTGTTCGAGGCATAAGAGAACAAGAAAGAACAGAAATGAACCAATTGCCTCGTTCAGATGCGAAAGTGAAATCATCACTTTCTCTCTTAAATACTTCAAAATTCATGAGAATGAACACAATGGAAGTTTGTCATCACTTGAGTTTCTCATACATCTAGGCCAAGAAGCTCAGTTCATAGTTTCATAGCTTCATTACAAATCTTACTTTCGACACTCTTCTTACACATACATTCTTCTTTTGTTTTGTGCGACGTACAGATACATTTATTATGTAATTATTGAACCTAAATAAAAAATTATAATCAGGAAAAGCAAGGAGGAATGATTGGTATAGTGATTTCTGCTGCGTGGTACGTGCCGTACGACGACACTCCGGCTGATCGTTTGGCTGTCCAACGAACTTTAGCTTTTGACTTTGCATGGTACAGAGATTCTCTCTTGCTCAAATCCATGTTCTATGGTCCAAAAAAGAAATCCATGTTCTCTCCATCTTTGTTGCTCCTATAATTGTTCATAATTTCTCTATCAACTACAGGTTCGTAGACCCTTTAGTATACGGAGATTATCCGCCTGAGATGCGTCAAGTCGTGGGTTCGAGATTGCCGACATTTTCAACGGAAGAGCAGAAGAAACTTGACGTGAAGTTGGATTTCATTGGAATAAATCACTACACGACTAAATACGTAAAGGACTGCATGTTCTCTCCATGCACTTCGGCCGTCTCTGTAGGGGAGGCGTCCGTGTATGTCACTGGAGAAAAAAATGGAGTTTACATCGGCGAAAGGGTAAGCGACATGAGCACATGTGCCTGGACATACATTTATAGAATGTTTGCGAAAATTAAAGATGTCGCTAAGCTCATCCTATTGTTCCGAGAGATAACGTCGGGTTAATTTGGCATAACTAGTCGAGCAACTACAATTACTATAGCAGATATAATGAAGCAGCTAATGATATACAATTTCATCGTTATGGCCCGCTTGGAAAATGACTTTGAGACCAATTAGCAGCTTTATTAGCCATGATTTTGAGTCGACCTCCCAGTCAGGATTATATGTTTTGGGACTAATAGTTCATGATCACATTGCAGACCGCGATGTCGGATTTCTTTGTCGTTCCGAAGGGCATTGAAGGGATCGTTACCTACGTCAAAGAAAGATACAACAACACGCCCATGTTCATCACTGAGAATGGTATTGTGTCACTTAAACTAACTCCAAACTGGACCCTTTTTTCATCATCTAAGCTATAGCAAACAAGATGATCAGTTGATTCCATCAATAAAACGAAAGATTCATCGTTATTTTATAGGGTATGCACAACCTACGGGTCCGATCGCTGATTCGCTGAATGACACAAAGAGAATAGCTTACCATAAGGGCTATCTCGCCGTCTTAAGTGAAGTTGTGAGGTATATTTAGCGTTTCGTCCAGTATTGAATGCCTGCACTATTCCTCAATTAACATCAATATTTCCCAGATTTGTTCATGGTCTTTTTCTTCTTTCTTTGTTTGATTAATAAAGAACGTCGATTTTCATAATATTAATTCCGTCCATACCGAGTCTATATAATTAGTATTTTTTGTTCGCGACTAAATTTTCGATTTTAATTATTTCAGAAAAGGAGCAGACGTGAGGGGATATTTCATCTGGTCTCTGTTAGACAACTTCGAATGGCTACACGGATATTTGATACGATTTGGGCTACATTATGTGGACTTCCAAACACTGCAGAGAACACCCAAATGGTCAGCGACGTGGTTTAAGGAGTTCCTCTCTGAAGACAATAAAATTCGAGCCATTCGAAAAGCATCCACTTACAAAATGTAGCATCGGCTGTCTTTGAAACAATTATTATGTTTGTAATAATCGAATATCCATGTGATATTGTATTAACTTGATCACATGGTAAGTCAAGTTGGGGTCCTAATTTTTTAGTTGCCCAGGTTGTGTTTGAGACAGTGAAATGCAAATGCTTGCACACACAATACGTCTTTTACTTCTAAAATTTGGAAGTAAGCTGTATTTCTAGTCCTTCTGATTGCTGTGAACATGCATTTTGGATGTTTTTTTAACAAGAAATTAAGAGGGGTCGACCGGACTTAGTGTAATTGTTCGATGATAACTATTGTTTTTTCAAAGAACAGAAGGAGAATTGATAGCAAAGGCTGTATGTTTTGCAGCAAAACTGTATTATGCAACAAGACAGAATGTATTGGAAGGGAACTTCTCTTCTTTATTCAGAAAACTAAAATTTCTTAAATACAGACTAAAGCTTTTCCATAAACACACATTGCCCACTAATTAACAGCTTGCTTGGTCCACAAAACCAGCAACAAACTAATAGAACAGTCAAAAAACATGCAGCTAAACACTCTTACAAAATAGGACTGACCAAGTAAAAACAACTACTAATTAACTCCTAGAAAACAAGACATCAGCAAATTGATTTAACAGAAAATATATAGTGTGGCCTTGATACATCAAGTATTGCACACTCCTAGCTTTGCCTTGAGAAGTTCAATTCGACTAACAAGAAATGACTTAGTGAATATATCTTCAAATTGGTTTTCTGAACTATAGTACACTAGCTTCACCTCTCCAGCCTTCTGCACTTCTCTCAAGAAGTAATACCTGACCTTAAAATGCTTTGTTCTTCCATGAAATACTGGATTCTGTGAAATGGCCAGAGTAGCTTGATTATCCACAAATACTTCTATGCCTTCTTCTTGCTCCAAATGCAGATCATCCATCAGCTTCTTTAACCATAATGTTTGATTCACAACTGCAGTAGCTGCAATGAACTCAACTTTTGCAGTTGATTAAGCCACCATTTCTTGCTTCATTGAACACCAGGAAAAATATGCCGACCCAAATATAAAGCAATAACCTGAAGCGCTCCTCATATCATTCACTGATCCTACCCAGTTATTGTCAGAATACCCCTGCAACTTAAACTCCTGAATTCTGCAGAACTTAATTCCATATGAAGGAGTACCTTTCAAGTACCTCAACACCCTCTTTGCAGCTACCATATGCAACTCACTTGCACAATTAAGGAATCTAGAAAAGACACTTACAGTAAACATGATGTCTGGCCTAGTTGGCCTAGTTGCAGTTAGATACATAAGACAACCAATCAAACTTCTTTAAACTCTTTCATCTGCAAGTTCTGATCCATCCTTCTTTTGAAGCTTTTCCTTCTGATCCGTTGGAGTACTCACACTCTTACACTCCTCAATGTTGAATCTCTTCGGGATCTCCTTCAAGTACTTCTTCTGATAGATACAAACTTCATTATGAGTCTGCCTAACTTGCATCCCCAGAAAATACGACATCTCACCAAGATCAATCATTTCAAACATCTTCATCATCTCTCTTGCTTAAATGCAGTAATCTGAGCACTATTACTCTCTGTCATCAGCATATCATCAACATAAAGAGACACCACCACTTAGTCAGTTCTTGACATATAGAGTGGATTCATTGAGGCTTTTCTTGAAACCCAGGCCCAGCAAGTGCTTATCCATCATACTGTAAGATGCTCTGGGAGCTTGCCTCAAGCCATAGAGAGCCTTTTTCAGCAAATAAACTTTCTCCTCCTAGTCTGGTGTGACAAAGCCTTCTGGCTGCTCAACATAAATCTCCTCCTGCAACACTCCATTCAAAAATGCAGATTTCATATCTAACTGATACACCTTCCATCCTTGTTGAGCTGTCAAAGCAAGAGTCATTCTAATTGTATCTAGTCTTGCCACAAGAGCAAAGATTTCTAAGAAATCAACTCCTCAAACCTATGCATATCCCTTCACCACCAACTTGGCCTTATGCTTATTCACTGAGCCATCAAAATTGAGTTTGGTCCTGAAAACCCATTTTACTCCAATTACCTTCCTGTCTTCAGGCCTCTCCACTAGCTCCCATGTTTGGTTCTTTTCTATCATAGCCAACTCTTCTTTCATTGCATTCATCCACCTCTGATCACTTTTAGGTTCCTTATAACCTGCAGGTTCCAAAAGAGTCACGCTGCACCTCTGATATATATCAGTCAGGGATCCGGTACCTCTAACCGGAACATCATCCACCAACTCATCAGGTTCCGATGAGATCTCCTTGTGCTTGCCTTGAGGCTCATCTGTCTAGTCCCATTGCTCATCTTCCAGGAACTGAACATCCTTGTTAGTGATCACCTTCCCTGTCTGTGGTTGATAGATCCTGTAGGTTTTTAACACTAAACTACAGCCAACAAAGATCCCAGGTTCAGCTTTCTCTCCTAGCTTGTCTCTCTTGACCCGTGGAATATGAGAAAAACATAGACAACCAAGCACCTTCAAATTTCTTAGAATTGGCTTGACACCAAACCAAGCTTCAAAGGGTGTCTTCTTCTCCAATTCCCTTGTATGCAGTCTATTTAGCAGAAAAACTACTGTGTTTGTTGCTTCTACTCAAAATTCTTTTGGTAGATTCTTCTCATGCAGCAGACACCTAGTCATCTCCATAATGGTTCTATTCTTCCTCTCACTAACTCCATTTTGCTGTGGAGAGTAAGGAGCAGTAAGCTGATGCTCAATTCCAACCTCTTCACAGAAAGAGTTAAACCTCTGTGGAGTATATTTTGTTCCATTATCAGATCTGATGACTTGAATCTTGCAGACACTTTAGTTCTCAACCCATCTCTTAAACTTCAGAAATACCTCAACAATTTCTGACTTTTGCTTCATGAAGTAAATCTAACACATTCCGGTATAACCATCAATGAAAATAATGAAATACCTGCTGCCATTCAGTGAAAGAGTCACTTGTGGACCATAGAGATATGTATAAATTAGCTGCAGCTTCTCTATAGCTCTCCAAGTGGATTCCTTGAAGGAAAGTCTTGTCTGCCTGCCTAGCAAACAAGCCTTGCACCTTGTGGTATGCTCCTCCAGGCTTGGCAACCCAATTGCCATTTCATTCCTCTACATGAACAACAATCCTTTTGTGATGAAAGTGCCCCAACCTCTTGTGCCATATCTCTGAATCACTGGCGTGACACTTGAATACCACTTGCACCTTCTCGAGAGGATTCAGAGAAAAACTCTTCTGCTGCATCTTTATCTTGAATAGCTCCTGACCACTGGAGTCAAAGATCAAACGCTTACCCTCTTCAAATATCACCTTAAATCCCTTTTCTACCAATTGCCCCACACTTAGCAAATTCTGATAAATCTTAGGCACATACATCACATTAGAAATCAGCTTAGTTCCAGCACAACTCTCTATTGCTATCGTCCATTTACCTTTCACTTCTAAGTACTCCCCATTCCCAATCCCCACTCTTGACTTCAATAACTTATCAAGGTCTGTATATAGCTTTTCATCACTTGTCATGTGGTTTGTGCAACCACTATCAATAGGCCAACTGTCACATGGAGTACTAGAGGAAAAACAAGAGGTAACAAACAATTGATCTACCTCTTGCTAGACTACAGCATGTGCCTCACCTTGCTGCTGATTTCCCTTCTCTTTGTAGAACTTGTCAATGTGTCCAAGCTTATGATATTTTCTGTACCTTACATCTGGCCTCTTCCAACACTTAAAGTATGGATGATTTTGCTTTTCACAGTGCTGACATGAGGAATTCCTTCTCCGATTGTTCTTGGAGTTGCCTGCACTATTCTCTCCTGCAGCAGTTTCTAAATTACTACTGCCATTCCCTTTCTTCTCTTTTCACTTCTTGCCTTTCCCTCCTACATTCTACTGTTCTTTGGCCTACAAAGCTCTTTCTGTACTTTCTTCCAATCTTATTAACCTCTTTTGCTCTTGTGCTTGCAGAGCACTTAGCAATTCTGCTAACTTGATCCGAGACAAATCCTTGGTATTTTCCAAAGAGGCAATGGTTGCCTTAAACCTTTCGGGCAATGAGACAAGAATCTTCTGCACTAGTCTATTGTCATAAAGGCCAATGCCTAAAACTCTTGCCTGATTTGGAATGCTTATCAACTTATCAGAATACTCCTTAATTGTCTCAGACTCCTTCAACTGCAGCCTCTCGAATTCTGTGATCAAATTTAGCCCCTTCATGCTTCTAATCCTCTCATCTCCTTGATACTCAACTTTGAGGAAGTCCCAAATAGCTTTGGCTGATTCATAAGCCATAATTTTGCTGTAAATGGCAGGTGAGACAATAGCATATAAACAAGACTTTGCCTTTACTTTCCTTATTGTCCTCTCCTTGTGATGCTTGATTTGATTAATGGTTGGATTGTCAGGAAGGGGAGCAACTTCATAATCTTGTTCCACAGCTTCCCAAAAATCACAACCCTCTAGATAGGCTCGCATTCTCACTACCCAAGCTTGATAATTTTCTCCATCAAACACTGGTGAAGCCATTGCTGAAAAACCACTCAATCCTGCCTCCATCTTGCTTTCGGCTTCTATGGATGCAGACACACCTCTCAATCAATCTCACAAGTCACCAATAGCCCCTTAAGATCAAGAAGGCTCTAATACCAATATTGTTTTTTCAAATAACAGAAGGAGAATTGACAGTATAGGCTGTATTTTTTTGCAGCAAAACTGTATTATGCAACAAGACAGAATGTATTGGAAGGGAGCTTCTCTTCTTTATTTAGAAAACTAAAATTGCTTAAATGCAGACTAAAGCTTTTCCATAAACACATGTTGCCCACTAATCAACAGCTTGCTTGGTCCACGAAACCAGCAACAAACTAACAGAACAGTCAGAAAACATACAGCTAAACACTCCTACAAAATAGGACTGATCAAGTAAAAACAACGACTAATTAACTCCTAGAAAATAGGACATCAGCAAACTGACTTAATAGAAAATACATAGTGTGGCCTTGATACATCAACAATAACTCACTATTCATAGATGACTATCTCTTAGTCCAACATGCTTGAGAAGATCATAATGGCCGACGATGCATTAGGGTTCTCAATATATATGAGGAAAGTGTTCAACCAAAGAACAAAAAATGAGTTATCGGGGTTGTCTCAATCTTTCCCAGGCATATATCCTGTCTATGCCTTCGAAAGAACTTCCCCAGTTAGCTAAAGTGCTGCTAAAATGGGAAATCGTATAGACAAGAATGATTTTTGGGATACTAGGATTAGTGTATGAAATTGGTTTACAAAATGAAGTGTTAAGCTATTGTTAGGTGCTTAAATATGGCACGCTTACTTCCAACGCGCCTATTACTTTATAGACCAAATTTGCAACACTATCAAAGTTACCTACCATTCCTTGCAAAAAAAGTGATGCCCAAGACTCCAAATATGGTGGTCGTCGGAAGGCTATAATATAACTGGCCTACTAGTGTTATACCTGTGACAAAGGTATGCATGCTTGGATTAACATAGAACTTTTTGTTAGCCTCCTCTTGAGCCAATGTATTCTTGAATATAGTTTCTCTAGGGTTTAGATGCTGAAAGTAAAGGTCTGTACATGGGAAATGTGTGTGAAATGCTTTGCCTCAAAGGAAAATCTTGCGAATTCGCCAACATGATGCGTCTCCAAGACCTCAACACGATATCTAGGTCTTGCACACTCTGAACTGCGACAACCATTTATTGCAAAGATGTTTCATCTTCAATTATATTCGAAAGTCCTCGGATTCCCTATTTGCTACCAATTGTTGAGTGATGGTTCATATGCTTTAGCATCACATGCGGCTGTGACCTGTGTATGTTCTTGTCAAAGTGTGTTAGATATGAGGTGTCTCGCTTGAACACAACCTTGTGTTTTGGCACCAATTCGCATATTCACCGTTTTGCATGTAAATTTGATTGCATGTCCTTCGATGCCTACGGGGTAGTTTAGTGGAACGGTAGCTCCAAATTGAGCCCCATAACTTAGTGGCTGAAGGTTGATAAGGGCTGTTCATATAGAGCATCAATGGTTGTCTTCTTGCAGCAACGAAGATTGGTACGATGTATGATTCGTTGCATTGCAAGGCGAGTCACTATCCATATTATCATTTCAAAGCCAAGTAATCGAGAATGGCCTTGGCTAGTTGCATTTTTTGTGTGCACAGCAAACTACACAAATTTTGAAAGCATAATATTTTAGAAATTAAACCAAATTCATTGGAAGTTGCCAATTCATTAAACAACTTTCCAAAGGTCATTCAACTTTCAAGAGTGGTGCACGCATTCAAGAAGAGTCCTTATTGCGGTTTTGTTTTTTCAAAGAGTTTGTTAGAGTTTCCATATCTAGTTGATGTTTTTATAAATTCCCATGAATCTATCTACTCGAAACGGTAGAGTTCATTTATGAGTCATTTAAGAGTAAGTCTAAGAGTCATGTAACAAGCTTATCACTAGGCGTGTCTTGTAATTATTTTGATAAGGTGAAACCGATAAGAAGTTACCTATAAAGGTGAATAAAGCCTCTTTGTCTCCTCCTCCTTGAATTTGTGTGAGTTGTGAGTGTTTCACCTTCAAATTTATCCCAACATGACATCAAAACAGAAATCTTTGTATTAATGGCAGAAATGTAGTATTAGAGAAGAATCGGAGGTACGACAGACAAAAGCAAACTACAAAATGGTCAAGCCAAGATTGTAGTTAGGATCACATTTATATGATGGACATCGAAGAGCCCGCAATGTATAAAGACGATCATGTACAACACGAACAATGAAGACAAATAATAATCGCATTTCTAATAACTCTAAGGTAATCCAAAAACCTTCTGGATCGAAAAGCAGCCCATTAGCTGTAGCCGATCAGGACTAGGAGGAACCAGGAACGCATGAGAAAGGGGTTTCCATGTAACATAATTGAATAGAGATCGCATGGCGCGTATAAATAAGTCTAGCTTTGGAAGATTAAATGTGTTAGATTTTTCTCGAGTTTGAGCCTGCGAATGAAACCCGATCAGAGATGAATTGTAAATAAGCCCGATCAACTAAAGGAAAGTTTTAAATTTTGTTTGTTTGGGGACGTCTGAAATTGAGCAAAGCTGAATGTGGCTACTTTCCTTTTCTTGGCATTGGAGTCCCAATTCGAGAAGGAATAGAATTTCCTGTTTTGTTTGGAGATATATTCAATGAGGGTGATCGATTCAAATGTGGGTAGGTTCTAGACTTGAAATCTAAAACCTACCATTTTAGAACCTTTATTAGTTTTAGAACATATAACTTATCGTGTTTGTCATGAAACTGACCTTGGAACCTATCTTGTTTGTCTAGTCCGATTACAAGGTCTACCCAGGAACCCATTTCCCTTTTTGGCTTCATTTTTTTTAGAAAACCAAGACAAATACCATTACACAGAATAGTAGGAGCATCAAAATGGCTCAAAAATAAAATATTGGTAGAAAAACAAAAAGAAATATAAAGCAATAGAAAAGTATAGCTCATTTAAGAAGAATTAATCATCTTCTTAGAACTCAACAAGTGAGTGGGTAAATTCAGTACCTAGAATCTAGAACTTACCCACATAATACAGGTTCCAAATTTTGGAAACGAGAATAGGACTCATTTCTATGGGCGGTTTGGTTTGGTTCCTGGGCAGAACCGAACCAGCTATATAGCCTAATATTCAATTCATGAATTCTTCTTTTGCTAGGCAGAGTATATATATAATAATGGACTTTATTTTGTTACCATAGTTGGAGTCGAGTAAATTGCCTTGAGCGAATTGCGGCCGCGCATTATTCTTTGGTGTGCAATCCAACGCATGACGTACTCGTGAATCGCATCAAGAGACAAGTGTTGGAGCCAATTAAATCTCGTAGTAAGATTCGTGAATTCCTTTATGAGATCGAAAGATTGATGCATAGGAATTTGAGGGCTATACATCGTGAGTTTGTGGTGTAATTAGGGGCTTGAAATACTGAGAGTATTTGAGTAACTTAAGTATGGTTGTAATTTCCATTATATTGCTTGATTTTT
Organism: Syzygium jambos; assembly: GCA_031216235.1. Lineage (NCBI taxonomy): Eukaryota > Viridiplantae > Streptophyta > Magnoliopsida > Myrtales > Myrtaceae > Syzygium > Syzygium jambos. The sequence goes on along the minus strand of CM062227.1, from coordinate 1,763,340 downwards.
AGTGAAATTATGAGCTGCATTTCCTGTAGATATAAGTCACAGTAACAGAATAACGTAAATCTATTATCCAATTTATTTTCTTATTCTATTCATTTTATTATTCAATCGTTTTAATATACAACAATTAGTATCGGTTTCAGGCTTGGCTGAGTTAAAGCGAATCGATGGTGATAGAAGAAAAAAAAGTAAAAATTGTCATGATGGGAAGGATTTTGATTTCTACAAGAAGTTGATTGATTGTACCAGAAGAATTTGCACTTAAACTTATCTGGGGAGAAACTAAAGTCATTGGAGCAAGCCGATTGTGAATTGCTGGAAAGACAAATGTTACCAGCATGGGACACATGCTTGAAGCCAAATGGCATATCAGCCAGTTTCGTCGACATCCAGCAGCATTCTGACAAGACACCTCTTGCGACTGGCTTGAGGAGCATTGGTACGGGGGAAGCTCGTTGGGAAATGGCTGGCGACCGGCTGGCAAGGGCAGCGAAGAAGGCTAGCCGAGAGAGAGATTGGGAGAGGGAGAGGGAGAGGGAGAGAGAATATAGGTTTCTGGGATTTTTTTTTTAACAGAGAATCAAAGCAAAGCAAACATCAAACCAAAATCAAAGATAGCATCCCAAGATATCATTCATATATATTTAAATTTGGAAAATATATTGACAAATCGTATCCCGGACATGAGGATCGGATTAGCCAATTTTCCGTGCAGTCGCAAATCATATCTAAGGCGTGAGATCGGATTGACGACCGATTTTCTCTGCAATCGCAAGTTGTATCTCGGGCAGAAAATCGGATTGACGATTGTCCATGCGATCTCAAGTCGTATTTCGAGCATAAAATCGGACTAGCGATCATATGCATGTTGTGAAACTAGGAAAATATTCCAATTCACGGATTTTGAAAAAGATTTTTGGATATAACAATTTCGACACAACATCCAATTGAGATCATAATACACTCAAATTAAGCAACTTACTATATCGAAATTGAATCGGATAATGTATTACCTAATTCGAGCACGACAAGGACGACGACCACCGGCGATCTTTTGCTCCTGTGATTCGTTGTCCGCAACTGAATTCAACCGTGGGCGGAGGCTGATGCCAAAGCTTTTTTTGGTCAAACACTTGAGTTTAGTTCACATTTTACTAATTTTTATCAATGAATTTATGTGAATGAAGTTCATTTATGGTAACATTTTACTAATTTTTGTCAATGAATTTATGTCGATGAAATTTACTTAGAATTTAGTTCACATTTAATAATTTCAAAAAATCAAAATATATATAGTCGGTTCGCCCGGTCCGGTTCGATCGGTTTGGCTGGTACGGTTCGGTCGGTTCGGTTCCCCACTGGAACCGAGAACTGGACCGCCCGGACACTGATTCCACCTTTATGAATTGAGAACCGGACCGATACTCTCGGGGACCGGACCAAATCGGCCAATCTGGTCCGAGCGATCCGTTTTGCACACCCCTAATTTGCACCGAGCCCTCACAGTTGAGGACAACGTGAAGGCGTAGTGAAGCGAGACCCAATCCAGTCACGTGTGGATGCCGCCTCTCTCAATCTCAATATGTGCAATGCTACTCTCCTCTCTCTTTCACCCTCTCTTCTCTCCACTGTGGCTCTCTATATCGTGGCCGTGTACTCAATATGTGTGGTCTCCCGAATACCGTGGCCGAAGCCCACTCCTTTTACTTGCAAAGCAGTGGATACCCCTCAAAGGAAAGAGGCAGCATCTCCTTCCTCCTATATCGCGCGGCCAAGGATACAATTTCCCTCCTTTTTATTACCTTCCATTGACCGAATCTCGCCTAACCTCGTGAACAGATATTGAAAGAATAATACCGATCTTTTCCTTACTTGCCATGGGACTAAACTTCTCAAGATTAATTTTAGTAAACTAATTTTCCAATTAGGCATCCCCTGTCCTTGTAATCTCGGCCATGTAATATCGAGTGGGCTTGGGCAAATTTTAATCCATGGGCTCACCTCCCTCACTGGTCCATCCAGTTTAATGCAATTATATGGGCCTATTACTATTAATGCAAATGCTCCTAAATTATATGTAATTTAACTAATATTTTTATTTAGAGATCGCTAATTTTCTATGCAATAAATAACTATATGGGTCGTTGAAATTTAGGTGTCAATAAAGATCAAATAAATGAAAATCAAGATAAATTTCCCTCAAAAAGAGAGATGAAAATAGATCCTTACCAAAAAAAAAATAGATTGTTTCTTCTTAAAAGTCATATGCATTATACACTTAAGGACAGTAACAAAATGAAAGTTTTGAGGGGGCAACATGTAAGAATTGAAAATTTAGGGGTAAATATGTACTATAGGGGATATTTTGGGTAACTTTTCGAAAGTAGCTACAGAAACTACTTTGATCCTCTCACAAAAGTAATCGTTTTCTCTACTTGTCTTTTTTTTTTTTTGGATGAGTACACTAAAAATCCTAAAAGTATAATTGAGTCCAAATTTTTTTTGAAAAGTGCAATTAGGTCTTAAAACTTGTCATAAAAGCATAATTAAGTCCAAAACTTGTCATAAATATGTAATTAAGTCCTAAAATTTTCATCGAGTCCTAAAACTTGTCACGAAAGTGCAATCGATCCTAAAAATTTCAAAAAATACAATAGATGAAAAGACTTGATTTGACCAATTTGTCAAGTTTTAGGATTTAATTGTACTTTTTGAAAATTTTAGGACTCAATTGCACTTCCTAATAAATTTTAGGATTTAATTGTACTTTTTGAAAGTTTTATAATTTAATTATACTTTTACGACAAATTTTAAGGCTCTCAATGCACTTATTTTGACATAAAAAATATGCACTTATTTTTTTGGGTTAATACCACGAAAACTCTAAATTGGTACATTTGTGATAATTTTATCAAAAATTAATTTTTTTACTATCAGAAATCCAAACAGAAACATTTGTGATAAATATATCTCAAACTAATTTTTGACTACAAAAACTCTAAATTAGTATACCTATGACAAATTTACCTCCGTTAAATTTTATCATTAAATTTTATTATAGGTGCACTAGTTTAATTTAACAAAAAATAACGGAGGTAAATTTTTTATAAATGTGTTAGCTTGGGGTTATTATTGATAAAAAAAATTAGTTTGAGATGAATTTATAAGAGGTGTATCAATTAGAGTTTTTGGTGATAAAAAAAATTAATTTTAGGTAAATTTCTAATGGAAATGCAGTTTGAGATTTTTCGTGCGGCTCTCTCTCCTTGTCCGAAACTCCCACAAAAGTCGGTCAAACTGACGTCGCCGAGACAGAGGGAAGGGGAAGCGAAGCGGGGAAATGGCGACGGCGGGTCTTTACCGGCGAGTCCTCCCTTCTCCTCCGGCGACCGATTTCACCTCCGATGAAGGGAAGGTACTTCCTCTTCGCTCCGCATTTTTCGACTGGTTCGGTTCCTAACGATGCCGGTGATCAGTGCTTCGACTATGCCCGGGTTTCATGTGTCGCTGCATCATGTTGTTTTGGCCTCTGTTAGAGTTCTAGCCCTGAAGTTTGGGGACCGGAGTTGCTCCGATCGAGGTTATGTGCCATATGACTGGTTTAGTTTTGTGGGTCACGCGCTTTGTGTGAGATGATTGAGTCTTGTAGAGAAAGCATCGCCATTTATTTGAAAACGTTGCTCACTTCGACTGCCGAATGAACAAATTGGAGGACTTTCTGAAATAAGAGGGGCTTTTAACACGAATAGAAAGATGACTCATGACTATGAATCATTCTCGGAACATGCTTAGAGGATGCTATGCTTTCATTTTGCTGTTCTCGTGAATAGTCGATAAATGAAATGGTTTCAACTTGCGTGTTTTGCCTCCGATGAAGGAAAGGTACTTCTTCTCCATTCCGCAGTTTGACTGGTTTGGTTCTTAACGATGCCAGCGATCAGTGCTTCGACTATGCCCGAGTTTCATGTGTCGCTGCATTATGTTGTTTTGGTCTCTGTTAGAGTTCTAGCCCTGAAGTTTGGAGACGGGAGTTGCTCCAATCGAGATTATGTGTCATATGACTGTTTTAGTTTTGTGGGTCAGGCCCTTTGTGTGAGATGATTGAGTCTCTTAGAGAAAGCATCACCAGCTGTTTGAAAACGTTGCTCACTTCGACTGGCGAATGAAGCAATTGGTGGACTTTCTGAAATAAGATGGGCTTTTAAAAGGAATAGAAAGATGACTCATGACTTTGAATCATTCTTGGGACATACTTAGAGGATGCTATTGCTATGCTTTCATATTTCTGTTCTCATGAATAGTCCATAATGAAATGGTCTCAACTTGCATGTTTTGCCATCGACAGAAGCTCTTCATTGAAGCCATCCAAGCTGGGACGATGGAAGGATTTTATAAGTTGATCTCTTACTTTCAAACGCAATCAGAGCCTGCATATTGTGGATTGGCTAGCCTCTCAATGGTCCTGAATGCCCTTGCCATCGACCCCGGAAGGAAATGGAAAGGTGGACCTTTTTACCATTCGACATCGTTTTGAACTCTGTTCGCTTTGCATTTGCAAGAGAGTGGCTCTCCTTAAGAAGAAAGGAATGCTAAGTTGGTTAAGCATATAATGCACGTTGACAAAAGGAGGTGTAAAATACGAATGTATTGGGTTAACGAGGAGAATTGATTGTATGGACTTAGACAGTGTTCATGTTCAACATACATATCTTTTTAAATTTCTTGGCCTAGTCTTGGGATCGGTGATCAACATACCCGATGATTCTTTTCAATTCTAACTTGAATTTCCTTATTACTAAAATGTACTTAATGGAGGCTGTACTGTCTTGTAGCATGGAAAGTTGAGAGTTAACATCTCAGCTTGCATCTGAAGTTAGCTGTTAGTAGCTTCATGAATGGAGTTAGATTCCTTGGAGCGTTAGTTGTTGTGAATATGTCTCCATGATATCTTTTTCTTCTTAGGTTTGTAAAATTTGAGAATTAGATAATTTTTCCTGTGCAAGCAATTGCCCTTTATTAGAGATGTAAAGCTGTTCATTTGCATGCCTTTGTTTCTTTGACTGGCTAAAGATGCGTGCTTTTGGTTATGCGGTGCTTGGTTTGTTGGTGCATGGACTAGAGAATGTTTAGGACTTATATAAGTGTTCAAAATGGGAGGAAGAAACCATTCAAATGTTTCTTATTTCAAGGGATAAAAGCCTTGTGGGATCCAACCTTTCTTTTCCCATTTTTTGAGAAGATCGAGCATTTTGGGATTCTTACAGCAAATATCAGCCGAGTGTTTTGCGTATGCGTGTGCATTTGTATAATATAAAATTGTTCCTCAAATTGCAGGTCCTTGGAGATGGTTTGATGAGTCTATGTTAGACTGTTGTGAGCCTCTGGAAAAAGTTAAAGCTGAAGGCATATCATTTGGGAAACTAGAATGTCTGGCTCAATGTGCTGGAGCTGAAGTTGAAGCATTTCGGACTAGTCAAACCACTGTAGATCACTTCCGTCAATTTGTTAAAAGATGTTCTGTTTCAGATAATTGTCACGTGGTCTCATCATATCACAGAGGTGCTTTTAAACAGGTAGGAATATCGGAACAAAAACATCGTGCTCATTTGTGTGTTGGGATGGGGGCATTGCATCTCTTAAGAAAATTGGTTGATTATTAATTCTTTGCCTTCTAAGGCGTAAGGAGTGAGCTAAGGCTTAAGAGTTAAGAGGGTGATGAAGATGAGAAAACTCTTAACGTAAGCACTTTTTAAGGCAAGGAATATGGTGGTTCGGTGAAGATGGGGCAGATACAACTAGTTTTGCCACCATTATTGGTCGTTGATCCATTTGAATGATTGAATTCTGACAATGACGATCAGTGGGAATGCATCTTTGTAGAGAGCAGAACATTGCTATGGATGCTTGGTCATTTTGAGCATGTGCAAATCAAAAATTAGGTGAATGGGATTTAATTGGAGACTGGGGTTGGGGTACCAAGGGAATGTCAACCCATGTACAAGATGTTGGAACCCATAACAAAGCTCATTTATATGACAAAGAATCAAAATTGGTAATGAAGCATTTACATCCCTATATAGCATGCTACTATACTGGAACTGTAAGGCTTTGAACATACTTTCAATAATTACTGGAACTAGGGGCTATTTTTTAGCTTTCAATAATTCCAAGTCTTGTGCAAACAAATCCAAGATTTTACTAGCTCATGTACGTATAGCCGGATGCTTTGATGATTGTTTCTTGTGCTTTAATAGGACTACAATACTAATGTTGGAGAAGAGCTAAGTGGTTAATTTGATTTGTTGGGCTTAATGAGGGTGTTTCCTCTTGAAGTGGGATGGCATTGGAGATGACTGATATTTCCTAAGGGAATGTCTATCAGGTTTTTAGCAAGCTCTTGCTTAGCTAGGTTGATGTAGGAAGATAGTCTGGAATAGTGAGCTAAATTTGGATTATGCATTGAGAGGGAACTTGTAGATGGTAACTCTTAAGGATTGAAGATCTTTGGCGTGGCTGAAGCTCCTAAGAATAATAATGGGGTATTCTTAAGCATTTAACTAAAAACTTGAATAGCATCACATAGTTCTAGAGCAACTATTGTTTAAAGTAAAATGATATTCAGTCATTCTATTTCTAACTTCCCAATCTGAAGAACATCATCTTATTAAACTCCACTAATATCCTACTTTAAGAAGAAATGTGAAACTTGAGAAACCCACTTCATGTAGAATTAATAAACTTAATAAAATCCTCGGCATCTCTAATCCAAAAAATAATGATTGCTAGGAGTCTATATGGACTTTGTCTCTCAAGACTGTGAACAGTCTCACTGACTCCGTAGGACTTGTTCCTAGTTTATCACTTATCCCAAAAAAAAAAAAGAGGAGAAGAATCTTATTCCTATTAGGATTTTCAGATTAACCATGGATGAATGGAGCTGTCCATCTTCAGCAAAAACTTTGTGAAGTAATTATTTTGTCTACCATCAATTTGTTTCATCTCTTGTGAGTTACATAGTTTTCTCCCAGGTGGAAAAAACTTGTCCTTGGTAACAATGCAGAGGGGTTTTCACTGAATAGAGACTTTGGAAGTTTCTGGAGTTGATTTCTTCATTGGAGTCATTATAGCTAGCGTCAAATATAGAACAGAAAACAGCTCTGGTATAGAAGGGTGACATATGTAAGTTATGTCAGCATTTACAGGAACTGGTCATCAGAAATATCTTGTAGGCCACATCTTAAGTGCAAATCTCTTCTTTGATTAGTTTCCAAGTGCATATCCTGAGCATTGTATTTATTATATGGGAAATGTACCTTGAACTGTGGTTTAATGAGGGATGTTATCTTGATTGTTTTCTGTCACATCGGCTGATGCTCAATTTTTAATGGGAGGATGATGCTTAACTTGATGACAGCATAAAATTGAAAAGACTTTGTTTGCAGACAGGAACTGGCCATTTTTCACCTATTGGTGGTTATCATGCGGGAAGTGACATGGTACTGATATTGGATGTTGCGCGTTTCAAGTATCCTCCTCATTGGGTTCCACTTACTCTCCTCTGGGAAGCCATGGATACTGTTGTCAAGACAACTGGAGAAAAAAGAGGGTATGTGAAGAATTGACATTATGTAATCTACTTTGTTCAGAGGAGCGGAACTTGTCTCCTCGGAGGGTTATTACCAATATAACATGGGTCTTTTGGGTATTTGAGCATGTCTATGCATTTGTGCCTGTTAACCGAGACACTCTTAGTTTCCAAGATGTCACGCTGCAAAGATACATTGAAATAGTAAATAAATAATTAGCATACCTGATGCTATTTCGTGTCCTATTAGAAGTTGAGGGAACTTCTATGAGATCCTTGCAATTTAGGTTTAGTGTCGCTTATATGTTCCTCAATAACTTGAAAGAACCAAACTAGTTTTGCTTTTACAAGTTAGAAATGGAGAGTATAAAACTGGCTTAATATTCCTTAACCTGCATATCATATAGACACTAATTCCAGAATGTCATAGACCAATGATATGTATAATATACACCTTTAACCTACTAAGTTTGTCATCTTAAATATAATTATTGAATTTCCCAGGTTCATGCTTATATCCAGGCCAAAGAGAGACCCTGGGCTGTTGTATACCCTGGTATGGGCCATGTCATGTTAATTTATAAGCATTGTTAATCAATAAATGTAGTGCCGTTAGTGCAAGGTGTGCTATAATAGCATAACTTGCGTTTATCTTCATTTCGCTTTTTTCCAAATTGATTTTTTCAGTCCCATTTTTGAAAATTTTTAGCACTATTTCAGCAGTTTCTGTGATAGATGCCTTCGTTACAATACCAAACAGCTCAATATGTTAATTTAAGGTATATGCGTAGAGGAGCCAAACATGGTAAATTTGGTGGCTTTGATATACTATAAGCACTGACTTGTGTGTCACTGAAGTGTCATCAGAGTCCTGTTGTTGAGAAGTGTATTTATCCTGTTGTCCCCAATCCAATTTTTTGCCTCCCTGCTGCTACAGACTAAATCTTGCTGGGCATAATCTCTTTTAGTAGTAGATAGTTTACTTCATTTTTTGTTAAACTTTGTTGATAAGCTTCAGAGTATCACTTTATATTAATTTCGTGATAATAAAGGGCTGATTCAGATTTTAGTCAATTTAGTTGATGGTATTTAAATTATATATAACATGATACGATCCGAATTTTCCATATTTTCCTTTGTGTTTGAGGACTTGATTTTCAGAAAACAGTAGAGTAGTCTCTCTTTCAGTCTTTGTGTTTTTTAGTGTACCATGTCTTCGGATTTGGAGAGACAGCTTATACATATCTCATCTATGATTGGAGGGATTGTTTTCTTCAACTTCTAGAAAGTGTATGTATGCACATCTGCTCTTTGACCGAAACAACAATCTTTGTTTTCAATAATTCTACGTGACTTCATTTTCTTGAATGTCAATATTAGTATTGGATATCCTAGTTTGTGCAGACTTGACAAATGAGTAAAAATAGCATGATAAATGGCATTGTAGACCTAAAACTTGCAGGTTGCCTGTAAAGACTAGAAAAGTTTGACTTTGACAGAGTTAATGGACGTCATAGTTAGTTACATTAATCCGTAATTATGTATTTTATTTTCTTGTAGTGATCAAATGCACCTGTAACTGCCAATCATACTGACATGATCTCAAGTTATTTTCTGGTTCCAGTAAGATTTAAGACTGACAATTATTTCGTGTTATCATGAATGTTAATTCATGTCAATATCATTGATATTGTTAAAATAATACAAATTTTCGTCAATGTGATGAAACATTGGGTTTTATAAGAAAGAGTTAAAATGGGTCAAGTTGTGTCAATTAAGATTGATTGTCTTCATATCATTTTAGGTTTGAGCTTCTAATGGTAACTTCTCTTTTATTCACGTTGTGAATGACTCAGGTTCTTGTATGACCCATCACACACATTGTTAGATTATGCTTATTAGGCTCTTGTGGCATGTTGTTGGTATTTATTTGTTTCTCCCTGCAAATTATTAGTCCCTGAACTATAGACTGTGGATATTACTTAAATGTAAAAGTTTCCTTTTTAGTGAAGGTCCTGGCTGGGGACATTGTGGATGATTTGTCACTGAGATTCAAGGTAGACAAAAGGTCAAGGGAACAGACCAGGAAGTGCTAGTTTAGACGAAGGGAAAATATAATCGGCATTTTTTTTGTTCCCCTTGTGCTATGCACACCCTCATTTGTAATGTAAACGACTGGCGCAAGATATACTGTGCCTTTCTGCTCTCATCCGCTAATTGGAATTTTTGTTCCTCGTCTTTAATGCATTTTACTGCTTTTGTAAGTTTAACATTTAATGTTAAAATGTATGCAGAGCTGCAAACATGAAAGTTGGGTTGGTGTTGCAAAGTACTTAATGGATGATGTTCCTCATCTGTTAAAGTCCGAGGATGTGAAAGATATCAATGGCATTCTCAGTATTCTTTTGGCATCACTCCCGTCTGATTTTGGGAAATTTATCCAGTGGATTGCTGAAGTTAGGAGGGAACGAGATGGTGGTATAGGGATAAGCGAAGAAGAGAAACAAAGACTTGCGATCAGGGTATGGTGCGGCATGTTCATGTCCTTTTGTTGTTATGTGAGCTTGAAATGGACTCTTGTTCATCTAATTAGACACTGACTGAGAGGTCTGTTCGTTTTTCTTTTGCAGGAAGAGCTGTTAAAGCAAGTTCAGGATACTGGTTTTTTCAAGCACATAGTTAATTTTTTGTCATCAACTTCATGCTGCAGAAGAGTACCAGCTTTCGGTGGCAATGAAAATCTTCATGAAATCGCAGCCAGCGTTTGTTGCCAGGGGGCAGAAATTTTAAGCGGAAAATCTGGCACCTCAAGCTGCTCTTGCTGTCGTGAAACTTGTTTTGAATTCGTGAATGCTGATGGTCACAAAACTGTGATGGTGCTAAGTGCAACAATTGTGAATGGTAAAAACGAGGAAAAGGTCGACATGCTGGTCCCGCAATCTCTGATGGAACTCTGTTGTGGTGCCCCTGATCCCAATCACTGTATCAGCACTCAACCTGTTGGAAGTGATATCTTAACTTTACTTCTGTTGATGTTGCCACCTCAAACCTGGTGGGGTATTAAAGATGAGAAACTTCTGGAGGAAGTACAGAGCCTTGTTTCCATGGATAATCTTCCTGCCATGCTTCAAGAAGAGGTATTGATATCTTATTTCAGAAATGTTACCTTCAACGTCATTGTCCTTTCTGCTTTTGTTTTATTGCCAATGGTGAGTGTCTTTTGAAGAAGAGCTCCACTTCATTTCGTCATGAATAAGAATCATCTTCACGCTTTTTTCTCCTCTATTTCGCTTGCTTTTTATCTTCTTGGGTTAGCGTGGGCTAGGCTTGAACTGATTTAATGTCTCAGATCATTATGTACTCTCAATTTTGCTAGTTGATAATTTCATATGCTTTAGTAAAGATAACTGTTTGGTGAAATGCCATGCTGGCAAAAGTATGGTGTGAATTTAATCAATGTCAAAAGGGCCATTTCTTTTAGAATATTCATTTTTGGGGTCTCCAGAAAGTTTTTTACTTTTATGACAGAAACACGTATCGATAGTTTTCTGGCGAGATTTTAGAGTAGTGTCCTAATCAGCCTTGGCATGGCAGGTTTTGCACCTGCGGAGACAGCTTTATCTTCTGAAGAAGTGTCAAGAGAACAAGGTGGACGAGGATCTCTCTGCACCTCACACTTAGGCCTCTCAGAGTTGGACGAGTGTTGCGTATGTATTTTGAAGTCTGTTTGATCCTCTCGGCAGTTCTAATTTTGCCCTTTTTTTTGGAAGGACAGTGCATCAAGCAAGAACCACTTACAGTATGTTAAGCAGGGAAGCAGTTTCCACTTCCGGAGTTGTCTTCTCAAAGTAAGAACCTAATTATGACACTACGATGGAAGTCGCGCAGACAGCATACAAGCTGTATAGGAGTAAATTTCGCTTTAGACTATAAAATATTTTTGCATGTCACATCCTGGAATTTGAGGCCAATACTAATGTTGGCAAAAGAAGATTTAGAAGTATACGTCTAGGCATGTTGCCGAGACATACAATGCGGTAACTCTATTCAACTAGCTCTGATGGAATTCTCCTGTTGATATATATTAACACGGTCTGTTTTGACATGGGAATGTATTGAGACTTTGAATTATATATTCTTTTGCTAAAAAGTGAAATCTGCTTCAGTACAAGGTGTGGGAAGAGCATTGCCAAGGTAAACCTTTTTGTGGAATAGAACCAGTGCTAGCTTTTCTCTTTATCTTTTTTAACTTGTTCAGAAATAGGCTAGCTTGCTTCTTCCTGCTTAACATGTCATGCTTAACATGTCATGGTTACCGTGGCTGTTAATAGTATGATTTGTTCAACTTGTGCTTTGCTAAAACTTTGGTTAATACCACAAAAAATTCTAAACTGGTACACCTGTTACTCCAAATTTATTTTTTGACCATAAAAAACTTTAAATTAATACATTTGTGATAAATTTACTCAAAACTAATTTTTTGATCATAAAAAATTCAAAATTTGTACATTTGTGACAAATTTGTCATCCATTAAATTGGATTTGTACCAAAAAAAATCACAAACTTGTGCACCGAGGGTAAAATCTCAAATCGATAAATTTGTTAATCGCTATGTGTCATTTAACTTAATAATTTAACGGTAAAATTTAATAAAAATTAATAGAGGGTAAATTTATTGTAGATATACTAGTTTGGAGTTTTTCATGGTATTCATCCTAGAGCTTTTGCTTTTACTCTCTGACAATGTGGTGCTTTAGAGAAGAAAAAAAGAGAAAACCCGAAAGTGGCAGATGAAGATGGGAGAAATCACCCAGAATTCAATCTCCATGGATCCAATCAGAGGTTTCCATTAAGAAATTATCTAGTAGTGGTCAATTTAAGGAGTTAACAAGAAAAATAAATTAAAGTTGTTAAACTTAAGAGAATATTTTTTATGAAGAGTATTTTTTTAAAGAAAATAATGAAGTTGGTAATATTAAAAAGGAAAGATACCACAAAAAACTTCCAAACTATACCACTTGTTACAAATTTACTCTCAACTGTTTTTAACAACACAAAAAACCCAAAACTATGCCACTTGTGACATATTTACCCCATAATACTTTTCCCAAGGGCATTTTTATCTTTTTCCCTTTTTTCCTTTTTTTTTTCTTCTTTCTTCCCTCTGCTGGCCATGGCGGAGGGAAGCCAACGAGGGCGGCCCTCGCTGGCATTGGGTTTGGGCGAGGGCGACCCTCGCCTGTGTCAGGCAAGGGCTACCCTTGCCTGCGCAAGTGAGGGCTACCCTCGCCGACTTCCCTTCGCCATGGTCGGCAAAGGGAAAAGAGAAGAAAGAAAAACAAAAGGAAAAAAAAAATAGAAAAAGAAAAAAGATGAAAATGCCCTTGAGCAAAAGTATTTGGGATAAATGTGTCACAAGCGGCATAATTTGGGGTTTTTCGTGTCACAAAAGAAAAGTTCAAGGTAAATTTGTCACAAGTGGCATAATTTTGGTTTTTTTGTGGTGTTTTCCTTATTAAAAAACCAAAAGAACACCGGTAATTGTTTCAAATAAGTGTGCATAAAGCAAAACTAGTTGATAAAAAAAAGTAAGAAAAGCACAAAAAAAATTTTAAATCTATTACATTCGTATCAATTCAATTTTAAACATTTTTATTAGACTAATTTAGTCATAAACTTTTTACATTGGTACCAATTGAATCCATCCGGTCAATTTAGATCGAAAATTACAGATGTGGACTCTGGCTATTCTATGTGACATGATTGGCGTCGACGTTGACAATTTTTTAAAATTTTTTTAATAGTTTTGAATTTTTCTAAAATTTTAATCTTTTTTCTTTTCATTTCTTCTCTTTTTCTTTTTTGCTTTTTTTTTTTTTCCGTTGTGGCCAGCAAGGGTAGCAAGGGTAGTTGGAGCTCACTCGCCACTAGGCGAGGGCCGCAAAGCCCTCACTGCCCACAAGTAAGGATCGCGGCCCTCACTTGACCTTGCCCAAATATGGGCGAGCACGCAGGCAGCCAAGGCCAACCTCGCCATGGCCTAGCTTGCCGCGGGCAAAGGCAGCCTTGCTCGCAGCCCTCGCCCGACCTTGGCCAAATATGGGTGAGGTCATGGCGGCTTTTCACCGGCGGCTGGCGAGGCCTTGATGCTACTCGATGTCACGAAGTATAAAGGATTCCTCATCGGCATAGCGACTAAGGGTTTTGTCAAGTTAGATGTCCGCATCGAGGAATTCTTCTTCAAGGGGCAGTTTCAAGGTCTATTGTGGCGGTGCAAAGGCTTGGTGCTTCAACGGGTGTGTCGCCTAGGAAGGGTGCTGACTTGGTCATTTCCAGATTTGGGACCCTCGCCAATTGTTGGCGAGGGCTTCGCAGCTTTTGCCTAGTGACTGGCGAGCTCCGGCGATCCCGGCCACAGTGAAAAAAAAAGATGAAGAAGGAAACAAGAAGAAAATAAAAATGATTAAAATTTTCGGAAAAATTTTAACAAATTGGGATAGATTAGAAATTTTTTTTTTCTTCGTTTATTTTTAGTTTCTCACTCTTACAGAAACTGGGAGAGACTCTCTAAAAAGAAGAGGAGATGAAAATACATCTTCTCCCTTAAAAGTCAGGCTGCATTACACACATTAATTAATAACCACCGTGAAGAAAAACAAAAGAAAAGAAAAAAATCAAAGTTGTAGGGGCATGTGTAAATATGTGAAAAGTTTGGGGGCGAATGCGAAAAATCCGCAAAGTTACGGGGGGGAGTTTCGGAATAAATCAATCCCAGGGGAGTAGCCGAACGCAGAAACTTGCTGCGGCAAAAGCGAAGAAATTCTCCGTACAATCTCCGATCCCTCCCTCCCACGGAAGTCGAAGCGATCGTCTCCTTCGTCTCGCCGGAATCTCCTCTCCCCCTCTCCGGCGTCGGAATCCGAATTCCGTCTCGTCTTTCGGTCCGGCGAGAGCCCGAGCCGGAGATCGCTCGGAGGACGGAGGAGGAGGGGAAGCCGGGGAATGGCGATGGCGGGCCTGTACAGGCGCCTCCTCCCTTCTCCTCCCGCCATCGACTTCGCTTCCAGCGAAGGGAAGGTACTTCCTTTACTTCGTCTCGCGATTCCGACCCCTGCTCGGTTCTGCTTCCGGCTGTGCCCGTGTGGGATTTCGAATGTTATCCTGCGGTGTTGCGTTTGTTTGTCAGTTGCTCTGGTTGGAGCTTTAGAGGTTGCTCCGATCGAGTTCCTGTTGCAATTTCGACTGTTTTAGCTGCGTGGGGTCGCGTTCGCGTGCTTCGTGCGAGATGATCGAGTGGTGTGGAGAAGCATTGGCAATTGTGAAGAAATGAAAGGACTTTCTGAAATAGTATTGGGTTTTAGAAAGGGGGAAAAGAATTATGGGGAAGAATGGTTTTGAAAGGATCCTCAGAATAGGAATGGTTACTGTCCTTTTGGTATTTTCTGTTCTCTGTCAATGATCTGGTTTCGACCTGCGCATCTTGCCATGGACAGAAGCTCTTCATCGACGCCATCCAAGCTGGGACGATGGAAGGATTTTATAAGTTGATCTCTTACTTTCAAACGCAATCGGAGCCTGCGTATTGTGGATTGGCTAGCCTCTCAATGGTCTTGAATGCCCTTGCCATCGACCCCGGAAGGAAATGGAAAGGTGAACCTTTTTTTTTTATCCCTTTTCCAATTCTACATCTTTTTTTTAACTCCGTTCGCCTGTGCGAGAGAAAGGCTTTCTTTAAGAAGAGAAGGATCAATTAGTTGGTTAAGCAAATATGCACATTGACAAAAATAGATGCAGATGCGCAAATATGAATGGAATATTGGGTTAACGAGGAGAAGTGAGTATATGGACTTAAATAGTGCTTGTCTTTGACATATACATCTCCTCAATGTTTTTGGCCTAGTCTTGAGAGCTATCGGTGGTTAAATTCTTTGATTCTAACATGTGTTTCCTCATTACTGGAATGTGCTTCTTGGAGGCTGTACCGTCTTGTAGCATAGAATGTTGAGAGTTAACATTTCAGATTGTGTATAGAAGTTGGTTGTTAGTAGCTTCATAATTGGAGTTAGCTTCCTTGGAGCATTAGTTGATGTGAATATATCTCCATAATATCTTTTTTTCTTCTTAGGCCTGTAAATTTTGAGAATTTTATAATTTTTCCTGTACAAACCTAATATCCTTTTATTTTGGAGATGTGAAGCTGTTCATTTCCACGTGTTCGTTACTTTGACAGCATAAGGGCGCATGCTTTTAGTTATACGGTGCTTGGTTTGTTGGTGTGTGCACTAGAGAATGTTTAGGACTTTTATGAGTGTTCAAAATGGCAGGAAGAAACCGTTGGAGTGTTTCATATTGCAAGGGATAAACGCCTTGTAGGATCACCACAACCTATTCAATGTAGGATTCAACCTTTCTTTTCCCATTTTTTGAGAAGATTGAGCCTTTTAGGATTTTTTCAACGAATATCTGGAAACTAAATATAGATAATAAGCTGCCGAGTGTTTTGTGTGTGTGTGTGTGTGCATTTGTATAATTATAAAATCGTTCTTGATATTGCAGGTCCTTGGAGATGGTTCGATGAATCTATGTTAGACTGTTGTGAGCCTTTGGAAAAAGTTAAAGCTGAGGGCATATCATTTGGGAAGGTAGTATGTCTGGCTCAATGTGCTGGAGCTGAAGTTGAAGCATTTCGGACTAGTCAAACCACCATAGATCACTTCCGTCAGTTTGTTAAAAGATGTTCTGTTTCAGATAATTGTCATGTGGTCTCATCATATCACAGAGGCACTTTCAAACAGGTAGGAATGTACAAACAAAACCATTGTGCTGATCTGTGTGTTGGGATGGGGGCATTGCATCTCTTAAGAGAATTGTTTGATTGATTTATTCTTTTCCTTCCAAGGTCTAAGGAGTGAGCTAAGGCTTAAGAGATAAAGAGGGTGATGAAGATGAGAACAGTCTTAATGTAAGTACTTTTATGGCAAAGAATATGGTGGTTCGGTGAAGATGTGGTAGATACAACTAGTTTTGCCCCCCATTATTGGTCGTTGATCCCTTTGAATGATTAAATTCAGACAAGGAAAATCAGTGGGAACTCATCTTTGTAGAGAGCAGAACATTGCTATGGATGCTTTGCCATCATGAGCATGTCGAAATTGAAGGTTAGGGGAATGGGATTTAATCGGAGACTGTGGTTAGGGCACCAAGAGATTCCAACCCACGCACAAGAAGAAATCAGAACCCATTACAAAGCTCGTTTACTTGACAAAGAATCAACATTTGTGATGAAGCATTTACATCCCTGAATAGTATGCCACTATACCGGAAGTGCAAGGCTTTGAACATGCCTTTAACAATTGCTAAAATAAGGGGCTACGTTTTAGTCTTGAAACTGTGATTGGAACGCTGACTCTCAGTCTTGTGCGCCAAAATTAAGGTTTTACTAGCTCATATATGTATAGTTGAATGCCTTGATGATTGTTTCTTTTGCTTTACAATGCTAATTTTTGGGGAAGAGACGGATGGCGAATTTGAGTTCTTGGGCTTAAATGATGGTGTTTCCCCTTGAAGTGGGGCTGCAGTGGGGACCAGTGATACTGCTTAAGGGAATGTCTACTAGGTTCTTGGCAAACTTTTGCTTAGCTAGGTTGATGTAGGAAGATAGTCTGGAGTAGTGATCAATATTGGGCTTTGAGAGGGAACTTGTACATAGTAACTTGTAAAGATTGAAGATTTCTGATGTGGCTGAAGATCCTAAGAATCATAATGGGGTATTACAATAGCATCACACAGTTCTAAAGCAACAGTTGTTTAAAGTTCAACGGGATTCAGTCATTCTTTTTCTAACTTCCCAATAGAAAGAACCCCATCATTACAAACTCCACCGACATCCTAATCCAAGAAGAAAGGTGAGACTTGAGGACCTCACTTCATATAGAATTTAGAAACTTGTTAAAATCTTTTGCATCTCCAATTATAAAAATTACGTTTGCTAATTTAACTAAGTGTCTATATGCACTTTGTCCCTCAAGACTGTGAGCTAGTCCCACTGATTCTTAGGACTTGTTCCTAGTTTTCAGATTATGTCCATCTTCAGTGGAACTTTGTGAAGTAATTTCATTATTTTCTCTACAATCAACTTGTTTGATCTCTTGTGGGTTACATAGTTCTCTCCCAGGTGGAATAAACTTGTCCTTGGCAACATTTCAGAGGGGGGCTATGCTGAGTAGAGACTTTGGAAGTTTCTGGAGTTGATTTCTTTGTTGGAGGCAATGTAGCTAGTCTCAAATATAGAACAGAAAACTCGAGTTCTGGTATAGAAGGGTGACATGTAACTTGTGTTAGCATTTACAAAAGTTGGTCAATAGAAATATCTGGTAGGCCGCATCATAAGTGCAAGTCTCTTCTTTGATAAATTTCTGTTCGTATAGTGGATATCCTGGGTAGTTTTTTGAGTAAATGTATTAAAAAGCACCAAGGGGTTGCCTCCCTTTTGCAATTTAGGAGTTAGAAAATATTTGAGAAATTCAAAAAAGATTCAGTATTCTAGTGTATATCCTGAGGATTGCATTTATTACACCGGAAATGTACCTTGAATTGCAATTTAATGTGGAATGTTATCTTGATTTTTTTTTTTCGCATCAGCTGATTTTCAATTTTAATGGGAACATGATGCTCGGAAAATTTTATTTTTTTATTTTTTTATTTTTTTATTTTTTATGATTCTTGGAGAAGTTGATGACTACTCAACATTAAAAAAACTTTTTTTGCAGACAGGAACTGGCCATTTTTCACCTATTGGCGGTTATCATGCGGGAAGTGACATGGTACTGATATTGGATGTTGCACGTTTCAAGTATCCTCCTCATTGGGTTCCACTTACTCTCCTCTGGGAAGCCATGGATACTCTTGATGAGACAACTGGACACAGAAGGGGGTATGTGAACAATTTGACATTTTGTAATCTAATTTGTTCAGTGGAGTGGAACCTGTCTTTTCAGAGTGTCATTACTGATATAACATGGGTTCTTGTGGGTATTTGAGCGTGTCTATGCATTTGTGTTTATTGACCTAACAGCTCTTAGTTTCTCAGATGACATGCTACAAAGGTAAATGGACAAAGTAATAAGTAGCATACTTGATGCTATCTCATGGCTTGCTAGAAGTTGAGTGAACTTTTGTGAGATCCTTGCAATTTAGGTTTAGTATCATTGATATCTTTCTCCATATATTGAAAGAACCCAACTAGTTTTGCTTTGACACGTTACAAATGGGAGTTAACTGCTCTAGCACAAGTTATCTAGACAAGAGAGTGTATAAGACTAGCTTAATATTCCTTAACCTGCAAATCGTGTAGACACTAAATTCCAAAATGTCAAAGAAAAAGAAAATGTCTAATATACACCTTTAATGTTGTAAGTTTGTCATCTGATATACAATTATTGAATTTTCCCCCAGGTTCATGCTTATATCCCAGCCACAAAGAGACCCCGGGCTGCTTTATACCCTGGTATGGGCAATGTCATGTTAATTTATAACGCAATGGTTTTTAAATAAATTTAGTGCAGTAGTGCAAGATGTGCTATATTTGCATAAGTTGTGTATATCTTTGTTTCTCTTTTTTGCCAAAGTATTTTTTCAGTCCCATATGTTGAAAATATTTAACACCACTTCCGCAGTTACTATGATAGATGCCTTCACTACAGTTCCAGACAGTTCAATATGTTATCATGAGGTATATGCATAAAGGAGCCAAACTTGGTAAATTTGGTGGCTTTGATATACTATAAGCACGGACTTGCGTGTCGCTGATATGTTATTAGAGTCCCTGGTGCAATATATACATATCCTGTTGTCCCGGATCCAATTTTTTTCCTCCCTGCTGCTACAGACCAAATTTTGCTGGGCATAATCTCTTTTAGCAGTAGATAATTTACTTATTTTTGTGGAACTTTGTTGATAAGCTTCGGGGTATTACTTTATATTAATCTGGCCCTAAAAAGGTGCAGATTCGGATTTTAGTGATGATTTAGTGGATGGGATTTGTTTTGATCATCTATAAAAAAAAATACGACCAGAAATTTCCATAGTTGTGTTTGAGGACATGATTTTAAGAAAGCAGTAGAGAGTAGTCTCTCTCAGTCTTTCTGTATTTTAGTGTACCTTGTGTTCGGACTCCCAGAGATGGCTTATACATCTCATCTCCAATTGGAAAGATTGTTTGTTTCAACTTCTAGAAAGTGTATGTAGCTGCGTCCACTTTTCGACCATAATGATTACTTTTTTTAAAAACTTTTCCATGACTTCATTGTCTTGAACGTTAACAATAGCATTTGGACGCCTTAGTTTGTGCAGACTGAAAAAGTGAGAAAAAATAGATAGTGGTAGATGGCATTGTACAGCTAAAACTTGCAGGTTGCATGTAAAGACTTGAAAAGTTCAACTTTGATAGAATTAATGGACTTCATAATTAGTTACATAAACCCATGATTATGTGTTTTTTTTCTAGTAGTGATCAATTGCGCCTGTGAACTGCCAATCATATGACTGACATGTTCTCAAGTTATTTTCTGGTTCCGGTAAGATTTAGGACTGACAATATATGTTGTGTTATCATGAACATTAATTCGTGTCAATATTATTGTCATTGTGAAAATTGTGTGAATGTCTGTTAATGTGATCAAACATCGGTTTTTATAGGAAGAAGTTAGAGCACGTCAAGTTGTATAAATTGGAATTGATTGTGTCCATCTCATGTTAGGTTTGGGTTTCTATCGGTAACTTCTCTTTTATTGCTACTGTGAAAGACACGGTTCTTGTATGGCCATCACACCCATTGGCAGATGACAGTTATTAGGCTTTTGGCATGTGTATTTATGTATTAATCCTCTGCAAATTATTAGTCTCTGAAATCTAGATTGCAAATATTACTTCGATGTAAAAGTTTCCTTTTTAGCGAAGGTCCTGGGTAGGGAAATTGTGGACGATTTGTCACTGTAGATTCAAGGACGGCAAAATGTCAGTGGAAAAGACCACGAAATGCTAGTTTACGCGAAGGGAAAATATAATCAGCATTTCTTTTGTTCCCCTTCTGCTATGCATACCCACGTTTGTAGTTTAAATGACTAGCGCAAGATTTACTTTTCCTTCTGCTCTCGTCCATTAATTGGATTTTTGTTCCTTGTCTTGAATGCATTTTACTGCCTTTGTGAGTTTAATATTTGATGCTAAAATGTATGCAGAGCTGCAAACATGAAAGTTGGGTCAATGTTGCAAAGTACTTGATGGATGATGTTCCTCATCTGTTGAAGTCTGAGGATGTGAAAGATATGGATGGCGTTCTTAGTATTTTTTGTGCATCACTCCCATCTGATTTCGGGAAATTTATCCAGTGGGTTGCTGAAGTTAGGAGGGAACAGGATGGTGGTATAGGGATAAGTGAAGAAGAAAAAGGAAGACTTGCGATTAAGGTATGGTGCGGCGTGTTCATTTTCTTTTGTTGTTTCGTGAGCTGGAAATGGACTCTTGTTGTACTAATGACTGAGAGTCAGTTCTTTTTCTTTTGCAGGAAGAGCTGTTAAAGCAAGTTCAGGATACTGGTCTTTTCATGAACATAGTTAATTTTTTGTCTTCCACTTCATGCTGCAGAAGAGAATCGGCTTTTGGTGGCAACAAAAATTTTCATGAAATCGCAGCCAGCGTCTGTTGCCAGGGCGCAGAAATATTAAGCGGAAGATCTGGCACCTCAGGCTGCTCTTGCTGTCGTGAAACTTGCCTTAAATGCGTGAATGGCAGTGGTGACAAACCTGTGACTGTGCTAAGTGCAACAATTGTGAATGGTAAAAACGAGGAAAAGGTCAACATGCTGGTCCCACAATCTATGATGAAACTCTGTTGTGGTGCCCCTGATCCCAATAACTGTATTAGAACTCAACCAGCTGGAAGTAATATCTTAACTGCTCTTATGTTGGCATTGCCGCCTGAAACCTGGTGCGGTATCAAAGATGGGAAACTTCTAGAGGAAGTGCAGAGCCTTGTTTCAATGGGTAATCTTCCCGCCATGCTTCAAGAAGAGGTATTGATATCTCTTTTCGAAATCTTATCTGTAATGCCATTGCCCGTTTTTGCTATTGTTTATCGCCAATGGAAAGTGCCCTTGAGAGAAGATGTCCTTATATTTCTTCATGAGTAAGACCCGTCTTCATGTTTTCTTCTGCTCTATCTTGCTTGCTTTGTTTATTTTCTTGGGTTAGGGGTGGGCTAGGGCTTGAACTGATGAGGTGCGTTAGAAGATCATACAAAATACGGCTAGTTGATATTTTCATATGCTTTAGTAAGGTGAACTGTTCAGTGAAATGTCATGCTGTTTAAGTATGGTGTGAATTTAATCAATGTCAAAAAGGCCAAATCTACTAACTGAAGAATATAAATTTTGGGGTCTCCAGTAAGTTGTTTTTTTTCCCTTGAGAGACATTTTTCAACAATGTCTTTTGGCAAGATTTTTTAGCAGTGTCCTAATCAGCCTTGATATGGCAGGTTTTGCACTTGCGGAGACAGCTTTACCTTTTGAAGAAGTGTCAAGAAAACAAGGTGGATGAGGATCTCTCTACCCCTCGCACATAGGGTTCCCTATGGGAGTTGCATGAATATTGTGCATGTATTTCTAAGTCTGATAAGCACGGCATTTCTAATTTTGCCCTGTTTTAGGGAAGGGCAGTGCATCAAGCAAGAACCACTTCAATACGTGAAGCAGGGAAGCAGTTTCCACTTTTCAGAGTTGTCTCCCTCGTCGTAAGATAACCTAATCATGACATTGCGAAGAAAGTCACTTCAGATGGCGTACATGCTGTACAGGTGAAAATTTAGGCTATGAAGATTTTTGTCAGGTCAAAACCCTGGAATATTAGGCCGCTACTATTGTAGGGAAAAGGAGATTTAAAGTATTCAACGGGGCATGTATCTGAGGCATAAAATGCAGTAACTCCACTTAGCTAGCTCTTATATAATTCTTCCGTCGATATGTGTCAACACGCTAGGCGTGTTGACAGGTTATGTACAAGGCTTGACATTATATATTCTTTTGCTAAAATGTGAGAGTTGCTTCAGTTTAAGGTATGGGAAAGGCATTGCAAATGCAATTTTTGGTGGAAGAAAACCTGTGATAGCTTTTTCTTAATTTCTTCATGTTCAAAGAATACCTACCTGGGTGGCGCTGCTGGAGCGCGCACTCTTCCTCTCGCAAAAGGTTGAGTGTTAGAATTCCGGGCGCCGCAGGGTGACTTAACCGGTGGCACGTGTGTGGTGGCTAGCACGTGTCGCCCCCAGGGTTTACTCCCCAGTTGTCGGCCGTGCGGGGGTCCCCTGGGTTATCAAAAAAAAAAAAAAGAATAGGCTATAGCTTGTTTGTTCCTGCTTATCATGTTGTGTTTTCTTCAACTTGTGCTTTGCCAGAACTTTTGCTTTTAGTTATAATCAGAGGCTTCCAAAAAGTGAATAATAATTCTTCGAATGTTTTAGCAATTGTGTGATTGGTAGATTACTTATGTGCCGAACGACTCAGCCGATTACTTGTTGTTGAGTTACCAAGTTATGCTCGAATTTATCCAATGGATCAAAGAAAATTACAACCGAGAGTAACATGTAAATCGAAGTGTATTAGCGGTTATGAACACGTATTGGTTTGGAAATTACCCAACCTCGCATAATGGACATCCTACCATCACAATGGTCGAACTTGTAATTGTCATGAAAATGGATCTATTACTGGTTGGGGGAATACCTCTCCGATCGGTGGGCTACCATGCACGGATGCCATGTGCAAACTTAGCTAAATTAAAATCGTGCAACTTTAATATGTGTAATCTATCAATCGAAACTGAGAGATTACGTTCATCCTAATCGTGGCCTGCAAATCCAATTGACCAACTTGCATGGAGGCTCTCAAAATTCAATTGAACATGTACAACTTGTCCTCTTGCTTCAAAGTTCATGGAGGCTCTCGAAATTCAATTGAACATGTACAACTTATCCTCTTGCTTCAAAGTTCAGCATGTACACATAATCATGAACACCAACATAAACAATAATGCAGAAAAAGCACAGATAAATCCAATGCAATCCTAATTCTTCCAAAAACTTGTGGGACTATCTATCACTGGGCACACCTGTACTTGAATTCGTTCATTGGTCGTACGTTGATTGGTCAAATTTTGCCGCTGCTGGATGTAAACTATGTCAACAGCACCGAAAACAGCACTGCACTTCCCGCCAAACAATGCCCTTTTCGCAGAAGAAATTATAAAAGTTCACGTGTTTCTTGCCCTACACATATATAGGCCTACTAAGCAGAACAGGTCCACGACATATATTTACATTTTTCCCTGTAGATGTCCTACAAAACTTTCCAGCTGACATTCTGCTGGGGCTTTAGGGGACAAAGATGACTGTTGAAACTTTTTTTTCTTAGGGGTTAATGTCACGAAAAATCCTAAACTAGTACACCTGTGACAATTTTACCTTGAACTATTTTTTTGACAATAAAAAATCCTAAACTGGTACACCTTGACAATTTTACCCTGAACTATTTTTTTGACTACCAAAAATCCCAAACTGGTACACCTGTGACAATTTTACGTTAAACTTACCACAAAAAACCCCAAACTGGTACATATGTGATAATTTTACCCTGAATTAAAATTTTAATATTATTTTTTTTAATTTTTTTCGAATTTTTATTTATTTATTTTCTTTTCATCTTCAACCTCTGGCCGGTCGCCAATCCGGCGACCGGCCAGAGGCGGAAGCAGGCAAGGGCCACCCTCGCCGGCGTCGAGCGAGGGCTGTCCTCGCCCGACTCAGGCGAGGGCGGCCCTCGCCGGCGTCGGGCGAGGGTTGTCCTCGCCCGACGTCGGCGAGGGTCGCCCTCGCCAGATCCGGCGAGGGCGAGCCTCGCCTGCGTCGGGCGAGGGCCGCCCTCGCCAGATCCGGTGAGGGCGACCCTCGCCTGCGTCGAGCGAGGGCCGCCCGACGCAGGCGAAGGCAAGCCTCGCCTGCGTCAAGTAAGGGCGATCCTCGCTTGCGTCGAGCGAGGGCGGCCCGACATCGGCGAGGGCGGCCCATGCCGGCTTCCACCTTTGGCCGGTCGCCGGAACGGTGACCGGCCAAAGGTTGAAGGTGAAGAAAAAAAAAATTCAAAAAAATTCAAAAAATAAAAAAATAATATTAAAAATTAGTTTTGGGTAAAATTGTCACATGTATACCAGTTTGGGATTTTTTGTGGTATGTTTGGGGTAAAATTATCACAGGTGTACCAGTTCGGGATTTTTTATGGTAAAAAAAATAGTTTTTGGTAAATGTGTCACAAATATACCAGTTTAGGGTTTTTCGTGATATTAACTCTTTTCTTAAACATGTATTAATATGTAAAATGTTGTTTATGAACTTTAACAAAGCAAGTATTGGAAAGTGTTGCTTTGAGAAGAATGATGGGTTTTAGCTTGAATCACTCGTTGCAAAAGAAGTCCTTTCACTATGGAAATTATGTAGATCTTCCTCTCTAACAATATGGCAATATGAGAACTCAATTATTTTGTCCGAGATTTTTAAGGTATGTTCGAAGTGCTATGATTCCATTATGCCCTCACGTGCAAAAAGGTTCAATATTTAGGAAGAAATTAGAAAAGAAATCACTACGCTTAACGAGTAGAATTGGCTTGGGTAGACGTTTATGACATGAGTTGAAGCCATAAAAAAATTGGGTACACCCCGGGTGTAAAAATAAAGATCATTACAGTAGTTGGGACCACAGGCTTACATGTATACATTTTTTATTTTGACAAATGAATGCGTTCTATTAGTGCAATCGCATAGGGTACATCACGGAGAATGAATTTTACACCGAAAAGTTTGCGATAGAAAGAATATTATAGCGGACTGCAAAGTTTATTCCAGTTAAAATAGCAAGTTAATGGGCTTCCAATTACTATTTTTTAGGATAAAAGCCACTAAAAACACCAAATTATGCCCACTATGACATATTTATTCCAAACTTTATTTTGTAACATCAGAATTTGTACCCGGGTGACATATTTACCTAGAATTTGTACTCATGTGACATATTTATCCAAAATTATTTTTGCAACACAAAAAATCCAAACTTGTATCCATGTGACATATTTACCCTAAACTTAGATCCGCACCACATAGTTATCCATACCTTGGCCATCGTCACTGTCCTCACCGTCACCAAACCAAGGAAGAAAATGAAGGAGGAAGTTAAAAAAAAAAAGGAAAAAGTAAACGAGAAAAGAAAAAAACATATAATGAGTTGAAATATTTGTCACCTGAGCATCACATCAGCACCGCTTGCTTTCCTTACTTCATGTAAACAGCCACATAATATTTTTAGCAGCATTAAGGGTAAATATGTTACACGAGTATAAGTTTGGAATTTTTATATCACAGAAAAAAGTTTAAAGTAAATGTGTCACACAGTTACAAATTTGATGTCTATAGTATCACGAAAAAATTAGGGTAAAAGTGTCATTATAGGTATAGTTTATAGTTTTTTATACATTTTTTTTCTATTTTTAATCGTTAAAAAAATAGAGACAAAAATAGCAGGACTGATGCACAACTTGCACTCCTACGAAATTCAAATTAGTGGATTTCGCAATCTTTCGAAAACTTTAATGGAATCCACGTGTAATTTATCTTGGACTGCTTCCACAGCCCATCAAGAATCAAATGTCGGTAGTGAAATAATTTTGGAACGCCATATCACACTAGTTAAGTACAAAGTCAAGGAGTAGTTCAGCAATGTCTTTTGTGGAAGCTAACATGTCAAGAGATTTGAATTTCTCGGTGTGCTATTACCTAACCATTTTTTTTCTAAAAGTTCAAATTGTCGAATTCACATACGTACTTACAACTATCATTTCACATCAATATGTTCGAGATTGAGTCCTCCCCAGCAAAACAAAGTTCGAGTTTTACTCTCATATCAATATACATCTCAATACATAGCTCTGAATCGAAATTGTCATATTCAGTTTCTCGATATAATTCTTCGATGAATTGAAAATTTCTCCTTTTTTGGAGGTGCTACAATTATGGTAGTTGCATTTTTGGGAGCATTGAATTTTACGGGAGATATCATAAAAAGTTAATCATTGTTCTAGACTTGATCAATGGTATGGAAATGGGTGCAATGACAAATTTTTATAGACTAGGGAAATGACATTTGATTCGAAAGCCCGTACCATGTTCACATAGCCTAATCATATAGATAGCATATTTTAAGAATTAATGTTGCAAAAAATCTTAAATCAATGTTATTTGAACACTTTTACCGTAAACTATTTTTTGACCCACATGAAACCTAAAGTCGCGCCGTGCTCCAATTATGTCGTTTGTCGGAATTCAGTCTAACGAGACCGTTAACTTTCCTACGTGTGGTCCGATACGGCAAACTCGTGTACTGGCGAATCTAACGTGGCAAATCCAGACGACAAGAAGTAATAAGCTTGTGGATGAAATTTTCGGCGGGCAAAACATGGCATTTTTCACATGCAACAAGAACTTGTTCCGACCGTCAAGATTTGGGAGTCTTGTTACCTGCACTTTCTTGGGCAAAAAGTGGGTGAAATGGCTATTCCTAGTCTAAAGCGACACACAATCATTTGGATATAGAATCTCTCGTCTTATTTTAACAATAGAGTTTGCGAGTTCAATTATTTTACTTTGAAGAAAAAATCAATCATGGGTTCGTGGCAGGCCCCCCTAATCCAGCTCAAAAAGTTAATAAGGCTATCGAAAATGTCATAATCAATAGATTTGTGCTTAAGTATTTGGATTAATTTATTGGGTTTATGGCCGGAAATTCATTAGACTATTGACTTATATGAAGAAAAAAGTTTTAAAGTGCATTTAATTATGCACCAATCCACAGCCACCATTTGAACAGTGCTTGAAGGAAAATTAACTCATATAATTACGCTCTTTAGAAAACACCATCCACTTAGTCCAAGTCAAGCAAAAGATTTGGGAGTTGTGGCACATGATATTGTGATATGGCCACTCTTAATTAATTAAGCAGTAGAAGAATTCAACTTGTAGCATGATGAATCAATTAAATGGTCAAACTGATAATCTCAGTTTGCATATTGGAGAAAGATTTAGCATATACCATCGAGACTTCACATGATTTCGTCTGAAAAGTATAACTGCCGTTATTTGCTTTTGTGTTCACCAACGCAAAACTCTATATAAAAATGAGGATCACATGACATGAACTATCTTTTAATAGTGCCATCATGGGAAGCGTGTCCCAAACACAGGAAGATCCACAATACATTATTCAGACTTTACATGATTTCATATGAAAAGTTATAATCGCTGTTGTTTGGTTCTGTATTCACCAATACGAAACTATATATAAAAAAACGAAAACCGAGGGAGATGAACTCTTTTAATAGTGCTCACGAGGGAAGCATTGTCCTAAACAAATCATGGATGTGACCTTTGCCATCACATTTAAGCTAATTAATGATCTCTCAATTTTAATAATGATTCACAAGTATCCCAATGAAAGTTGGAGAGTGAAATCACGTTAAGGTGCTGGCAAATGAATCTTATTTCTCCTGGGGTTTTCCAGATTTGGGAGAATCAGTTGGCCGGGGATTGATTGGTGAATTATTGGGTATGCAACTTAATTTTTTAAAGTATTAACTATATCTTTTTTTTTGGGTCAAAATCGATCATATTGTCCCGGGTTTCCAAATAAAGAAAAGGAAAGAAAACTAGCACTCAACCCTACCATTGGCAACGTCCGATCCGACTTGATCTGCCATAACCTAGTTGAATCGCAACGGCTAAATATATGTGACCGTGAGTCGGAAACTTGAGAAATGGGTGCAAATCGTACTCACGGATTCTAGATGACCATTGTTCGACATCGGAGCGGATAGTATTTTATTGGCGACGGTTTCGAGCCAAACTGCAATCGATGATATTAGGATCCGGAAGGGATGTTTGGCCTCGCCCATTTTTGGGCTATTGAGCTGGTGGTGAACTTGCGTAAGGCTGCCTACAGAGATCATAAGGTTGTCTCCGAAATTCTTCCAACTAAAAGTGTAAATAAATTTGTCGATAACCCAAAGGTACGGTGTGGAGGCCCAGTTATCTGGAGACTTATGAAATATCCTGTAAACCCCATGAATAAGTGAAGTTTAGGCCTTTAATCTGTGTAGATCTATACATGTGGCCATGACCTAGAGTAGTTTGCTCGCAATTGGTGGAATTCGTACAGTTGACCTCTAGTTCTTGAGCTAGAATCTTCTAATGCTCCAAGCAATGGCAACAACCCTAGGAGGTTAAAAGTATATTAAGAGAAAATAAATAAATAAATTTTAATATACGCCTATGTAACAATAGAAAAAAAAAGTCAGTCATAAACATATTGCAATTGTGCCAATTTACCACTAAACCTTTTAATTTAGCTAATTTAGTTCTAAACCTTTTGAAAACTTGTCAATATAGTCATTGCCAGTCGTCCTAAATTAGCCAATTGACTACATTGGAATTTTATGCCAAAGTCTAAGATTAAATTGAAAAAGTTAGAACTAAATTGGCATTCGTTCAATAAGGTTGGAACTTTTTGGATAATGTTTCCACTTTAAATTATCACATTAGAAGGACTCAACTTTCACATTAACTTTCATCTTAGAGACATTTTGGCCAAGATATACGTGTGACATCTGAAGTGGCAAATGAACACTGACATAACCAACTACGAGTGTCATGTCAATAGACAATGCTTCCATAAGCAATCAAAATGACTTAATCTTCCACATAAAATGAAGATGAGGTCTTTTCAAGCCAAATATCAGGGCTTCAAATCAGATTGACAGAGAAAGAGGAGGGTATGTGGATAAAGGCTCGAGGTTCTTCCCAAAATCATAGCGCATTCACCAAATTTTCTCTAATTTCCCACCTTTAATCTAATTTTATAAAGAACCCTACCCTCGGCCCCAATTCCTCTCTCTCTCTCTCTCTCTCTCTCTCTCTCTCTCTCTCTCTCTCTCTCTCTCTCTCTCTCTCTCTCTCTCTCTCTCTCTCTCATTTTTGAGACTCCATTAATTGGTTCAGAAAGACGACGTTCTGCTTGTTTAGTGGGAACAATGTGGTTTCATGCGACTCCAAGTTATCATCCATTTAGTTGAGAAAGATGTTTTCATCATATATGAAAAACAGTGACGTTTTTTCTACTTATGGAAGCCAAGTTTGCTGACATGGCACTTGCCTCGCCATGTCAGCATTCGTTTGCCACCTCAAATGCCATGTTTGTACATTTTGATGGAAACCTTAATGGTGGCCGAAATTGTCCCCCAGATAAAAGCCGATGCCTCGGAACTTTTGAAAGTTTAGACCAAAATTGTCTCCAATAAGGGTGAGCAAGATGGAACGTCCAAACCGGGATTGGACCGACCGGTTTGGTCCGGTTCTCAAGAATATCGGTTCAGTTCCCGGTTCCTAAAAGTGGAACCAATCTTCGGGCGATCTGGTTCCCGGTTCTAGGGTGAGAATTGGACCGGCCGAACTGGACCGATAAATATATTTTTCTAATTTTTTCATATATATAATATTTAATATATATAATAATATTTAATATATATATGAAAAATATTTAATATTGGTCCCATTGGAACCAATTGTTCAATTTTTTCATATATTATATATTTTTCCAATTTTTTCCATGACCTTATGGGATCAAATCAGAACTACAAAGGAAAGAACGGAACAATCGGTTCCCCGATTCACAAATAATATTTAATATTGGTCCCATTGGAACCGGATCGAACTGATGGTCCGGTCCGATCCACGGTCCCAAGACTAGCCAGTCCAGTCCCTGATCCTAGAAACTGGGAACCGGCCATCACGGTCCGGTTTCTGGTTCTTGGGTTGGACCGGACCAGACCAGGAATTGCTCATCCATAGTCTCCAAGATGAAAATTGATGCCTTGTTATGCGACACTTAATAGTCGGGCCCGTAATTCTCCATTTCTCATATAGTCGCATACAAGCCTTTTCCAACTCCGATTTTCTTCGCGACTTTGCTCTTTGATTCAAAGCAAGGTTGAGGGCAGAAGATCCAAAAAATCTGCCTACTGCTTTGAGAGCAACGTTGATGAATGCGACCACCCAAGAGGCGAGGCGAGGCAATGTCTCGTAACAGGACACGCCCAAAACACGACCTTTCTGCAATATCACGTGATCATGACTTTCCTCTCATGGCCCCATTCTCCTTTAACCCCTCTGACCTTGACCAATCATCGCAGCAACGATGGCAACGATGTCTACAGTCAAAGGAGAGAGAGAAGAGAGAGAGAGAGAGAGAGAGAGAGAGAGAGAGAGAGAGAGAGAGAGAGAGAGAGAGAGAGAGAGAGAGAGAGAGAGAGATTTCACGTGAAACATTCTCGTGATATGGTCGGTTGTGATAAGTAGTTATACCTCGCATGCGGCGCAGTCCGACTCCGTAAACAAATTCGGTCCACTTTTCACCATAGTATACAAAAGGAATACCAAAGTGTTACAAAAACCATTTTAAATGATTGACATGTGGTAGATAAAATCTGCATGGTGGCCCATTTTCTATATTCTCTAATGCAAATGTCAATCCCCCTGTACCATTTGTAAAACGTACAAGTTTTGGTTTCTTCCCACTTAATTTCTACCATGGGCATCCAATTTCAGCATTGGACATTAATCGCAATGTAAGAGATTCTAGTCCAAGAAAGAGGGAGATATTATCTATAAAGGGCTCATTTAAACCTCACATTTAAGCGATGCCGAATATATTTCAACACCTTCTTTTGCTCCAATGTCATTCTAGGAAGTTCGATTCACAAATTTAAGTTATTAAGTATATGAATATGGAGGGAAATTGTCCAATTCAGTCATAAACTTATTGTGTGGATGCTAATCAAATCCAATTCAGTCCTAAACAAATTTAAGTTATTGTACGGATGTTAATTTAGTCCTAAACATATTCTACGGATGTCAATTCAGTTCAATCCTAAACTTTCCAATTTTGTACAGTGAGTTTGAAACCTTTGTGAGAAATTTCAATGTAGTTCGGCCAATTATCGCCGAAAATAGCTGACGTGACAATTCAGTCATTTTCGGCCAACCTACATGGTACACCGTCACATTAGCGATTTCCAGTGAAAAGTGGTTAAAAAGACTACACAAAAATTTCGCGCAAAGGTTTATGACTCAATTGGCAAAATTGAAAAATTTATAATTGAATTGGCATCCGTATAATAAATTTAGGACTATCGGATAATCTTCCTTGGATATGGAGATCATCTATTCCTCGCGGAGTGCTCATTGGTGTCTCAACAAATCTAAACTGTTGATGTATGTTTTTTATTTATAAATTAAACAACTAGCTTCATTGATGTGAATCAATATATGAGATGACCGAGACATCATGTAAAGCGCATATAGAAATAGAGAGGGCTGCGTCCGGTAGATGGAGAACACGTGCATATACAAGGCATCTAGAAGTCGATCTTGTATTTAGGCAAAGTCTATGCTAAAAAATCAAGAGAAGTAAGGACGGCTTCACATAGTAAGATTCCAAGGATGTTGGGGTCACTTCCCAAGCTTTTGAAAAGGAAAAGAGAAGAAAAAGAAAAGTTTTTGTGGACCTTACGGGGGTAGAAATAAAAGAAACGTCACCTTGCGTTCCGTCCCATGTTTATGTCATTTCGGTTTCAATTGTCAGTTCCGACCTGCCCGGGAGTGATCATATTCATTGGTTTTGCCCCTAGACAACTCCACGCCGTCCACTTCCAGTCGTGTAACGCAACTGGTAAAGTCATGGTTTTTGGCCAGAATTTGGGTAAAACTTCTCAGCAAATTGCATGTGGACGTGACGTTATTGATTGGTGCTGTTGACACCAAAGATCGTCCAAAATATTCAGTCGATACTTCAACTCGCGAAGGGCCAGTTAAGGAGGCGACGAAGGCACAAAATTGCCAAGTTTTTTTGGAGCAGTGAGTCAACAAATGAGGTTGGTTGACCGAATAAAGATCCAATTCTAGCCTACAGAGATGTCAACGATCAGTGATTAAGTACAGAAGCAGAAAGTCGACAAGTGAAGCCTAACTTAGACTCCGTTTGTTTCGCGGAAAATAAATAATTTGAAATATATCTTCCTAAAAACGATCGCTCGAATTGCTTAAAATAATTAGTCAATGAAAAATATTTTCATTATTAACAACAATTTATATCTATACATTTCCGTCAACGATAAAAATATTTTTTATTCATTTATTTTTTTAATCTATATAATCGATTATTTCTTGGAAAATATTTTCCTAATCATTCATTTTTTGCGAAATAAATGGAGCCTCCGTTGATTAACGGGATATGCACGATGGAACCATTAAGGAAATTGAGACATTATAATTGTCAAATAGTGGAACCAATCGACTCAAATGCGCCCATCAAAGGAGTAATCATTAAGTAGTGGCATTGATAGACTCGGATGCAACTGTTTGTAGATAGGTATTGCTGAATAATAGAAGTCACGTAGAGTAGTTTTGCAATTTTTAGTAATTGTTGATTGATCGTAAAAATATAAAATATCCAAGTTATATATATATATATATATATATATATATATATATTGCAAAGGAAAGCCAATCAATCTAAGAACACACGTTCATCTTTACTTTTACTTTATCTTTGTATTTCCACCACTTTTATATAGCTGGCATGGCAATGATTGTTCCCAATTTCAGTACTTATAAATTTCTCGTCGTGTACATTTTCTGTCCAAGAATCACTAAAGAACCCATTACAACATTAATCGGTTCCTATCGATCGATCCATGTATCGAAATGTAATTCATCGACAAAGTAGATAAGAGAGGAAGACAAGAATTTAGTCGTTTGAGGTATCTTTAATAGAAATGAAAATAAAATAAAGCCAGGAGCAATTTGCTCATTTTGGAATGGCTTCAAATGAGATGCTTAAGATCATGATTAGCCATGTGAGGATGCAGAGGCCAACAAGTTCCACCTGATTGCCACGAGAAACCCAGAGGCGAGGCAAGCACATTCCACTAGGACATTATCAGTGTAACTTTATAAGTGGTTCTCGATTTTGCCAAGAAAGTAAATACAAGTTGGTCGAACAATGCTATTATCTTCCTGTTTACTTTGGGGAATGGTCACATTTTCCAAAGCATCTCTCCACTGAAATATATTCAATTAATAGCTAAAGTTAGACACACCAAAATTCATGTAATCAGCTAGACATTACACTTCCAAACATAACCCTAAAAACAAGGCTAAGCTGGATATAGGGTTCAGCAAAAGATGTAGCCATAATGTTCATTCGTCGTGATCTCCCCTGTATTTGTAATACTAATCTAGAATGTGTGCACACATTATATGTTTTTCGAATGTGAATATGAATGTGAACATGAACACTTTCGTTAGAAATTTGTGGGCGCTATGGAAGATGACAATCTCAGTCTAATTTAATAGTTTTTGTTTTATAATTTTATTTCCAAGTCAAGAGTAATTGCATACTCATCTTTTTGTGAAGCGTAATTGACATATACAAGTTGCTTGCACTATCTCCCAATTGCATATTATGTGCTAGATCTTCCAATTGTGTAACACACACGCAAGCATCAATAAAATCTTATGTAAATATTTCTCGTGTCTTCCCCAACGTCAACGGGAGGTGGGAGAAATTGTAGCGCAAGTTGTCCACTAGTGTATCTAAAACAAGATTTTAACCCCAAGTTGCTTAAAAATAGCCACCAGTGACACCATCATAAATTATCGCTGTGCAAGATTTATAAACATTCTGTTCTAGATCTGCCTCGTGGAAATAATAAGTTAGGCAATTTTTGACAGGTAATGTGTGATCCTCGAGCTTGTCGTTTTATGGTATAAGAAAAGAAAAAGGTAACACGAGCTGTTTTTGAGCTCCAATATATATAGATGTATCTAATTCTATTGCACTGCAAGTTGAGCCAACATGATGATTTTTTTGGAATTTGGAAACGGCCAATTTGACAATGTTGGAGCTCCCTCGTCCAAGCGATTCAAATTATAGACGGGTTTTTAAATAAGCGAATCATATTCAATTGCTCGATGGAAGCAGGCCCACATCGCTTTATGACTCAATAATGCAAACCCATTTTGGTATCTCCAATTTGTTGAACATGTGAGCTATAGATAAGTCTCTTAGAGATTTGACTCTTTACATAAGAGGCAACAGCTAAGATTTGTTGCTATATCGAATCAACAAGCTGGCTTGGCCCTTAAGGAATGGAAGAATTGCATCCTTCCTTCCAAACTTTGGTTGGATATGATTTGATGAATATTTTGTTTGGTACTTGTCATATTATTTCTAGGGTTTTGATGCTCATACTATTCTATTTTAAACTCCTAGAAAGATGCACTGGTCAGAAAACAAAATCCAAGCGAGATGCATGCGTGCCACGGAAATTACTTAGATTCTTAAGAACTTCCGACGTGTGATTGTACGACACCTTAGGATGATAAATTAAACTAATGTCTCATTGTGCTGCTAAAGATACTCCATGAACATAATCTGTGATGATCTAACTCTCGTTCTAATAGGTTACCAAGATGATCTTCGTCGTCCTCGCGATTCACGAGGCCACAAAATATTTATATTATGTGATCCTTGCGATAGTTTTGGGTGACATAACTAGACATTGGCCTATGTGTATTCATTATTCTAGGCAGATTTCCTAACGTAATCTTTTGGCGAGGACTAAAAGAAAAGAAAGTGGGAAGACAAATTGAAAGGCTACAAAAAAATCAAATGAAGATCGGAAACTTATCCGGAAATAGAAGAAAATGAAAAAAAAGAGAGAATTTAAGGAATGTAGATGATTCTCCAAATCTTGATTATGTTAAAAATTTAGACAAAAGTGATGGGAAAAGTAATATATGATTTGGATTATTTAAATTAAAAGAAATGAATTCAAATTATTGCAAGATTGAAAATTTTCTATGAATCTATAAAAAAAATATAAGGCATCGTAATGTCAGGGAAAATTGTTTAATCAATCTTAAACCTATTATACGAATACCAATTCAATCCTAAAGTCTTCAATTTTGCCAATTTAGTTTTAAATCTTTACGTAAAATTCCAATGTAGTGCTTTCGGTCAATATTTGTTGGAAATCACTGACGTGGTAGTCCAGTCATCGTCGGTCATCCTATGTAGCGTAATGTCACATTAGATATTTCAGACAAAAATTGGCCAACGAATTTACGTTGGAATTTCGTGCAAAGGTTTAGGACCAACTTGACAAAATTAAAAAGTTTAAGCTTGAATTAACATTCATATAATAGGTTTTGGACATATTGAACAATTTCTCCCATCACGTTGTAATGTTGACCATTAGAACACTATCTTGAGGAAAATTAAACCACAAATGTCAACACTACTAATGCACCTAAACTTTCACAAACTAGGTTAATTGCTCCCAAATCCTTATTGCTAATGCTTTGTGGCAAATGGTACAAAATTGCTTAAATTACAAATAGTTGCTTCCTCAACTACCTCCACTTTATTGATCCGGTCAAAGGCAGACCAATGACTTCTGGCTTAGGAGTTTCGCGTGAAATTACTTTTTTTTTTCCCTGATCTCGAGAGAATGAGTCGAGTTAAAAGAATATTTCACGACGTTCGTATATATCACTGATGTCATATCTACCTCCAAAATTTTCAGCCTCAATCTCATTTAAGGACATTCATTGCTATTTCCTCCCCTAGATAAGCGAAATTTTGCATCGACTAAAGTCCAACCTTTTGCTTTTGTTTTCTTTCGATTTTCCTTTTTTGGACGGAGCGAGTGCTGGTGGTTCAAGACCACACAAATGGAAAAGAACGCTTAAGCAATCACAAACAAGTGCGTGGACAACACTTAAAGCCAAAAAAATAAACATTTAGTCACTATTGATCAAAGATCAGACAATGGAACACCCCCACATCATGTGGATAAAACAAATAAAACGTATAAAAAAAATTTTGAAGCAGCCTATGCAAAAAGGCTATGATGCAAGAGCACAAACCCCCCACTACTATGTTAATATTTTTTTATAGCATGAGCTAGTTCGTGAAAAATATGAAGCAAATGAACAGAAACGTTAGTCAATTCAAAATTATTTTTCCCATCAAGTGAAACAAACAGTGGCGAGGAAGGAACGAAGCAGCCGCCGGTTCAGTTCAGATCAAAGCGTGTGGTGTTCTTCCTTGTTGCTTATGTTTTGACGACATTAAAGTGTGTTGAAGCATGAGAGTGAGAAAATGGTTCAAAGAACACTGTTGAAATCGAACGACTCATGCCGGAAGCTGCACGTGCACCGACATCTGAATCAGAGATTGGCGCAGAAGAGTCACAATAATTAGACTTGACCTAGCAAGTTATGGGGTTCTAGCTAAATGCTAGGATCAATGCTAGCTTCTAATTGTCTCGTTAGTTTTCATGTTTGCCTCTCGGTTTCACAATCAAGAATTAGAGTAATTTCATTTACATAACTTAGGTCAAAGATTTGAGTGCAGCAAACTTGACAGTTGAATGAACCAGAAGATGATGGGCGAGCATGCTTTTTGTGGAGAGGTGATTTTGGAGTTGCTCCTCTCCGGTTGATCTAGAACTTGACTTGATTTTCCTTCCCCCACGAATCCTATCTAACTGGTCTACATTGAATATAGGCAAGCATGTCTCTTGAATGGGTCAAAGGAATAATTAAGCAGAGAAAATCTCATGATCTGGTCGGCGTGTCTCGTGGCCCTCACACAAGGGGCAAGTGTATGACTCCTTGCTCGTGTCTTCTTGCCTGGCCCAAGAAGTGCATTGCAATATGATTGAATCCGGCTAGTCAAGGTGGGAAACATAAGATGATAATTGCATGTTATAATTGCTCTCAAGATCTCTCCCTCTCCAGCCGTTGTGTTTGCCACGGTCTTAGAAGCACTATCTGTCCTTAGCATGTCAAGATAACATAAAGATCTAGAGTGCATCACAAACATATGCAGAGATTAGATGCTTCAATGCACATATGATGCCAGCTCCTATAATTAATTGTTCTCAACTAGCATTATTGCCAAATGTGGTGGTTATAATCATTATTTTTTCCCTTCATCTTCTTCACCTCATAATGCCCTTAAAAATTTGTAAACTAAAGTCAGGTCCCTTTTCATGGTGAAGCACCGAGTTTATTGGAAGGTTGAGCTTCCCACTTCAAATCACATAATAGCTGGTTTGATCTAGAAAAGGGTGTATTTGCTTTTTGTTCTGGATCAGCATATTTCAGCCATATAAGCATATCTTTGTTATATTTGATGAATTGCCAAATGGGAGTCCCTTTGCTTGCTAATGAAGTATCTTAGGGAAACGAGAAGAGATGGAGAAGTAGAAGATTTACATAATGGAAGTTATGCATGTACATGAAGTGATGTAGGAGGTCAAAAACACATCTTCATGAACAAATCAAATGAAAGACATTAATAATGATATATGGGAAATTGGAGGAACGAGACAAGGTAAGAATATGAGGATTTATGTACGCGCCATAAATGACTAACTTAGGTTGTCGGCAAATCAATCTCATACTTGGAATCGTTTTACTAAGGATCTGATGGTAGACTACTCTGTTTCTTTTTTTCACATTGATTGGTCAATAAATCTATGGAAAGATTCTACTTAGGTAACTATTTTTTCTTAGAACTACGTACACTTTCAAATTTTCCCATTAAGCGACAGTGGACATGAGAAACAATTTCCTCATTAAGCGACAATGG
The DNA here is from genome assembly GCA_031216235.1 of Syzygium jambos. Classification (NCBI taxonomy): domain Eukaryota; kingdom Viridiplantae; phylum Streptophyta; class Magnoliopsida; order Myrtales; family Myrtaceae; genus Syzygium; species Syzygium jambos. The sequence continues at coordinate 1,724,892 of CM062227.1, read as the reverse complement.
ACCTAAGAAAATTTTTTTTTAATGAAGTAAACCAATTGGTCAGCTTCAACTTTTAGGTAGAAGAAAATATAAGGCACACAAATTCACACGTGTTTCGCACCGACACACTCCGTCAAGCACGCAAATGTACAAGTGCGTGTTCGCCTCCACACAAGGGTAGGGATCCTACTCAAAACTCTCTATTAGGATCAATGTTCAAAGCCTAAGAAGAAAAAAAGACATTTCCACTTGGGGTGAGCATGGGTTGAGGGCAAAACCGGGAATCAAACCGGACCGGCCATAGGAGTCGGTCTGATTCTAGGTTCCCACGGTAACCGGTTCCAAAAAAAAGTAGAACCAATATTGTGCGGTTCGGTTGCCGGTTTTTGGGTAAGAACCGAGTCAGGATCCGAATAACCGAACCGGGACTTGAGAATCGATGAACCATAGTTACATGTTTTGGACTTTTTATTGTTTATTTATTTTACATGTTCATCTTTTATGGATTGTTGATATTGACAAATGGGGATTTTTGTTGTTGCGTTCACTTTCATTTTGCTTAACTAAAAACGAAACAAAAAAAAATGGCCGGTTCCTAGGTAGACCCTAGATATGATCGACAAGGTAGGTTCTAGATCGAACTTGGACCGAACTTGGAACCGCTCACCCTTAATTTCCACTCGATATTTTCTATTATCAATAATGTAAAACATCCATCCATTCCAGCCGAAAAAACTAGAAAAATGAAAATTTTGAGAGAAAGGTAGTAATTCATGTCTAAACCTGGTCTGATCTCTAATGCCATAATTTTCTGGGGAGTGGCCTTGAGAAGACGTCAAGAGATTTCTGGAGAAACATGTTTCAACATTTGAAGGAGTTCAGTAATTCAGGAATGAAAGATCTGACCTATATCATACCGATAATTTTTGCTGATCTGGTTACTAATATTATTCTCTCTCTTTTTGTTCAAAGCATAGAATCACAGAATTCAGGCGGGGCATATTCTAAACATAATAAGATATGGTTCAGGTAATGAAAAGGGCCAAAGAGAGAGGGAATCAGAAGGTGTTTGTAATTACTTATGCTACTACATTCACATAAACTGACCAGATGCAGATAACTTGGCCTGGACAACCATCTCAATTTCTGAGATGTACATACACAATTAACGATATTCGTTGCCCCTTCTGATTAGAGGGAAAACAACAACTAGTAGTACTACTACTGGTGGCAAAAAAACACCTCCAAAAACCCTCTTCATCAGCAGTGGGAGATGAACAAATATATCTATATCTACAACTAATTACATCATATCTTATGCTTACTCTTGATCAATCGATCTCTTCCCCTCCAAGGGTGAAAAAAAATGTACACGGTGGAAGGAAAACATCTGCTGGTCCGACCGAACACTCCTCATCACAACTGATCTTATCAGGGTTTTGATCAAGACCTTTGAGAAGGAATCAAGCTCACCACATTAGTAGCAACATTCCTCCACACTGGAAGCTGCATGTTGAGGTTTTGTGCACTTAGAAGCAAATCTCTTGCCTTGTGGATAAAACTATCGATCCTCAAATTAGCCTCCCTTTCAATTTGGATTTTTTTGGGGAATTTGAGCAAGCTTAGGTAGGTCTCTAGGTCATGGACACAAGAAGGGTTTTGGACATTGAAGAAGTCAAGGGCAAGCTCAACACCGACATGTGCATAGCATGAGCAACTCCATGGGAATTCAAATTTCCCACCCAAAACCCTAAAATGTTCATTGAACACCACGCCAGGAAGCTTGGTGATTGGATCATTCACATTCACTATCCTCAAGACCTTGATCCCGAGCTCGTTGCACCTCTCTTTGAATGCCAAATTGCCGACCCTCGGTCCTCCGAATGAGAACACCGTGATGGGTATGTCTCGAATTGAATCATTTTTGGAGGTGAACTTGTTGAGGCCGAGCTCCGAGATGTCGTAGGCGAGGAGGTGGGCCAGAGAGCTCCCCATGCTGTGCCCAGCGAGTGTGATGCTCATCTCCTCGCCCTTGTGCTTCTTGATGAGCCGTGAAACCTCGGAAAGAAGTTGCTCGCGGCAGCTCTTGATCCCAAACTTGCTCGAGGCTGCCTCATCCGCAGTGTAGAGGCTCAGGAACCCAGATTCGACTTTCACATCTTCGCGACAGTCGTGTGGGTCAAGGCGCGCCGGCGTGAGAGAGCTCATGAAGTTAGCGATCCACTCGGGGCTTGTGACTGTCCCGCGGAAGCTAATCACTACATCCCGCCTCCCAAGCCGCCTCGCCATGTCGTCCGAGGCAACAGCGACATACCCAATCCATCGGCCACAGCACGGTGCCACCCCATTAGGCATCGGGATGCTCACATCCGGCGTGGCGTAAATGTACTTGGTGACCTCGTACCCAGAGTCGCCCATCCCGACTTCTTCGAGCAACTTCCTCTTACCATACTTGCAATACAAGTAGCGCTTGGACGCGGGGTCAAGGTCGAACGCAAGATAGCACGCGGACACGAACTCGCCGTAGCGGACAATCTCTCGCTGGAGGAGCGGGTGCAAGGGCTCCAAGAGGTGCTCCCAGTCGTTGCAACCTTGGATCTCTCGCCAAGAAGGGCGCAGAACCGAGGTGGTGGCGGCGGCCTCTAAGGGACAAGAAGTTGATGATGATGGTGGTGGTGGTGATGATGATGAAATGGGTGTCGCTAAAACTGAAGCAGCCTCTTGCTGTCTTGGCGGTGAAGAAGAAGAAGAAGAGGAGGAGGTGTCGCTTTTACTGGGCAAGCGAACTTGCTTCATTGAGCGAGACAGGGGCTTGATGTCACCACCATAAAAACAAGCAGAGCCCATGTTTGGGCTTGCCATGTATGCTGTGCAGGCCATTGGTGTTGATTTTTAGGCCAGCCGCACGCTGACAGAGAGAGAGAGAAAGAGAGAGCTGTTGATTTTTAGGCCAGCCGCACACTGAGAGAGGGAGAGAGAGAGAGAGAGAGAGAGAGGACAATAGAGGAGACAGTGAGAGTGGTGGGTTATATAGAGGTGAAGCAGGAGGGAGAGGGAGAGGGAGAGGGTGAAAAGTGAGGTATGGGAAGCTGGCCGGGGGTGAGGGAAAGAAAAAAGCATGTTTGGCGAGGATTTGACCTCCGTTTTTCAAATGGAGAGCGTTTATTATATGTGGTCGGTTGGGCATAAGGGTCACCCTCATTGGATCGCACCCCGTTGCGGCTAAATTGCTGAGAACAATAAAATAAAACGCAAATGTCTGAAAATACATTGAAAAAAGTGACATGATGTCGTCTCCCTGTCCTTATAATAGCAACTGTTGGTTTCCAACTGTAGATGACATCGAAGGTAACACATAGGGTCTTGAGGGTAAGAAAAATATTTTTACCATGGTAAATAATCTCGAATGGCTGCCATATTCTTTCCCTAGAATTTGGTTAAAAAAAGAAGAAATCTAAAACTCTCTTTGCGAGTTCATAACTGGAGAACGAAGCGCTAGACGCTCCGCTTAGCTCGTCAAAGGGAAGGACGCCTTTTTCAACTCATCCGGGTCGAGGAAAGAATGAGATAACAATACTTGAGGAAATATCGAAGTCATTATCCCCCGAAAAAGTCAATAGCACTCCTCAATACATACATAATAAGTTACTACTATTAGGAAAGTAGTGGCTCGAGGGAAGTCTCCATCTGATAATAAAGCAATTTATGCATGCAGGGGTTTCCAAATTTATTGACAAAAAAGTTCTCTAAGAGCTCTTTAGGAGAAAGGATTACTAAGAAATTGCGAAATCGCCCGTGCATGCATGATGCCCCGGCGCCAGGGCCAGGTCCAACCATGCCCGAATCCCCCGCATCCACATACGCAGTGCTTGGGTCTCCAATGCCCGTGCCCAGGTCCAACGAGGCTAGCTCCAAGACTCTAGTGCCCATGCATGGGTCCCTGGCGATTGCATCCACGTACATCGAGGCCGTGCTTAGGACCCCGATGGCTGGGCCCGGGTCCACAAAGATCCGGACTCCGATGCCCATGCCCAAATCCCTCACGCCCGAGCCTTGGTCCAACGAGGCCAAGGCACGAGATCTCAATATCCGTGCCTAGTTTCCTAGCTGCTCATGCGTAAATCACTAGCGCCCGAATAATGTGCATAATTAGAAAATTCAACTTAGATTTTCCTTTCCAAACAACGGAAAATATTTTCCGATTCCTTTTCAACTTTTAGCCAAATACCATATAATATAGTCATTTTCCAGGAAAATGACTTCCCGAAAAATATTTTCTAGAAAATTTAATATTTCTGTTAAACAAAGGGAGCCTTAGCAAATAGAGCTTACTAGCATGTTAGACATAGTAGTCATCGATGAGTTTCGTATACAAACTCATCGGTTAGAAGGCAAACTCATATTGGGGGTTTAGGGAAAGTGGTTTCGCTTTTACCATAAGGGAAAGTTGTTTTCCTCCCGCTCTAAGCTTATTTGTTTTCAGCTCATGAACAATATTTTTCGTAAATCGATTAGTTTTCCGTTATGCAAATAACAAAAAATCGGAAAAAAAAAATTTCCCAAAGCAATTATCGTTCCAACTACCGAACCCTAGGATTGCTGTTCCTAGTTTACTGGAAAGCTTTTCTTGGAACCAATAGTTTACTGGAGAGTTTTTTGGTCTGTTTACTGGAGAGTTGAGACCACCAAGAATGTAATGGAATGTGAACCCATCAGGTTGAACATGATCGAGCGAGCCACGTGCAGTGCGACCCCTCATATTAAAGCAATAGACTATCAACCCTCCTTAGTACTTTCCAACTTTGACCAACTTTTAGGATCTGTATGATGGTAGCATTAATATTTCCTCGGCAAATATTTACCTGGCTCAATCTAAATATCGATACTTTCTCTACAGAGAAAGTCAAACACATAGCAATACACCATAGTTCAGAGAAACTACGGGCTTTGAAATCGTAAAATGAAACCACAAGTGTTGTCTCGCAATCTCACGCGGAGAACTCATTTAGGAAAATCGCAAAGAGAGAAAATCCCCAACACCCCTCTTATTCGCTTTATATGTCATGGAGACATTATTCTGATGGGATTGTCATGGAGTCTTACATTGACAAGCATGTCTAGTCAAAATTAAACCTATACATGAATTTTCATGAGATGTTTCCCTTCGTGGGAACATTGTAAACTAAACCTATAATAATCTTACAAATATTAGTCTGGTTTAATTTCTTTTGAAATGGAGTGAATATTTCCCATAAAATAAAGATAAACAGCAGCAATGACAGTATCAAAAGTCAAATTTCAACTCTTTAGGTTGGTTGTCCTTGGGTGTACATCATTCCCCCCCCCCTCTTTGAATTGTCACCTGTTCTTCGACTCCAAAAATTAAATAATAATAATAATAATAATTAACATTATATAAGTACAACCTCACATGAGCTAACAGTGCAACGTAATTTAAAATTGGGTTTCTTTCGATTAGCAAGTGTCCTTTTTTCCATATTCATAGGATATTAATTTTAACGAATATATATAGCTAGATCGTTCGTCCACTTCGTGGAAGATTTACCAACAAGCTAATCTCCTAATCAATTGCAATTTGCAAATAGAAATTTATGGAGATGCGGTCCCGTGCATATCATATATGATCCGATTGCAACTTATGAGCATATCTTTGCTCAACCCATTAAAAAAATCGGCAAACCCGCCTCGATAAATCGCCCATATTGGCCAATTAAAATATAGGGCTTTGGGTGCGAGTTTGGATATCCCCACAAGTTAAAATGGTATCTTCCAAGATTACGGGAAAGATTACGATATTGCAATGAAATCTGATGAAATGCTTAGCTTTGTTCATACTCAATCACATATATTTATAATGAGATAACTGCACTGGAACTCCTAAAATTTGTCACGAAAATGCGATTGAGTCCTAAATCTTTCAAAAAGCGCAATCATGTCTTAAAACTTATCACGAAAGTGCAATAGAGTTCCAAAACTTTCAAAAAGCGCAATCAATTCCTCAATCTTTTCATGAAAGTGTAATTGAACCTTAAAACTTTCGAAAAGTGCAATCAACGGAATGATTTGATTGGACCAACTTAATAAGTTGCAGGACTCGATTGCACTTTTTGAAAGTTTGAAGACTCGATTGCACTTCCATGATAAGTTTTAGGACACCATTATACTTTTTAAAAGTTTTAGGACTCAATTGCATATTCCCAACAAATTTTAAAACCCCCAATATATTTATCTCATTTATAATTGTCAAGAGAAAAAAAAAGCACATGAAAATTATCAATTTATGAGTAGAAAGTAACAATGAATGTACGTTGGATTGTCAAAATGAATGCGCGGCAGTTCATATTCAGTCGTGTCAAAAGGGCAGACGTCCGCGAGGTTGCGGCCCCTTTTTTTTCGGCGGGAGGTTGCGCCCGCTTTTTTTTCGGGCGGGCGTGCGGGCCGCCGACTATTTTTCATTTGCGCCCCCCGAACTGTTCGTAATTTGCAGAGGTGCCCCTGGATTACGGGGGGGTGGCCGTCACGCTCGCGCGCCTTGATGGACGGCGAGCTGCTGCTAATCGTCCTTACAGGTCACGCCCCGGGACCAAATCCGCCAACCAAATCTACCGACCCGCAGGCATGGATCCTTGCGAAATCAAGGGTTGCGATGCGTCCGGATGGACCTGAGGCATGTACTTGTCGGGACATGGTCCCGCACAAACACGACTGATTACGATGGTTGGACATGGAATTTCCCAACGTCTCACGGAACTTTAACTGCTACCTTCACGGACGACTTATGGACTCGGATCTTGGTAAGAAGTACTATGACAGGAGAGATTAGCAGATACACCGAACCGAGTGCACCAGATATATTCTCGGCCTTGGTGGGTTTCGATCTGGTACAGAAAAAGTACCAAAAAAAGTCATAAACTTATTGCATTGCTATAAATTCGATCCTAAACCTTTTTTAATTGGACAAATTTAATCTAAACCTTTTGTATTTTCGCCAATTATGTCCGCCCGCCCAATTATAGCCGGAAATCCCTGACATGGACGCTGGCGGACCGTCTCACTAGGTGCGACCAGCGCGGACGTGTACAAATTCAACGAACTTTTCTTTTTATTTTCCTTATTTGCATCATGGCCGGCGAGGCGAGGACCGTCGGTGAACCCCCGCCCGGGCCACCGTCGGCCGTGGGCGAGGGCCGCCAAGCCCTCCCCCGGATGATACGGTGCACGTTCCGTGCCACGTGGCACGGAAAAAAAAAAAGAAGACCGAAAAAAAAGAAAAGAAAACGAGAAGAAGCCATCGCCGGGTCCACCCCATCACCGGCCGTATAACCTGCGGGTGCGAAGAGCCAATACGCAGGGCTGACGTGGCACCCCCGGGATGTACAGTCACGTTCCCCATGCAAATAAATATGTTCCATCAAAACCGTATGCTGTCCGAAAGAAGGGAGGAGGTGGGTGGGGTGTCGGATTTTGACTGCCGCGTGCAAATAAATATGTTCCTCTCGTTTTGGACGGAACGCGCCAAAGCTTTTGAATAATCGCGATTGATCTCTCCCCCCCCAAGCTGGGACGATACAAAGGACTTGACGATAGCCCATGGCCCCCACCCCCGCACCCCCCAAAAAAAAAAAAAAAAAACAGAGAGAGAGAGATGCCAATTCCACCGCCTTGGTGACGACGCTCGTTGATTCGGGATTGGCTTTCGGTTCGCTTTCCCGGATTAGTACGGCCCGTTGAAAATGTTCCTCGAGTTTGAGCTCGTAAGAGAAGCCTCGAGAAACACGAGGCTCGATCCGCTTTTGGCTCCGGTTTCCTCGTCTTTAGTGTCGGGATGGGGCCTTCTTTCTCCGCGGAGAGCGTCCGAGGGCCGGCGCTGGCCGTGACGATGGATCGGGCGGCGTATGCTCGCGACCCTCCGTCTCGAGTGTTCAGAGCCGTGGAAATCTCGTGTCGAGGTCACGTGTAATTCGCCCCGTGAGATTGAAAGATTGGTTCGTGAGGAATCATGTACTGCTCTCCACGTGAAGTAGGTCCCGCTGATGACTGAACTGCTGGATTGCAGTGTTCAATGTATTCCTTCTTCTATGTTTTCTTTTTGTTGACCGTTTGTTTTTTTGGGCAACAGTTATGGCTACTCTTTATTCAATGTATTGCTCCATGTTTTCTTTTTGTTGACCGGTTGTTTTTTCGCCACAATTAGTACTCCTTATTCCTTACGCTGACGCAGGATTGTCGTGTTTTTTTTCTTTTTACTGATCACGCATGATTAGCTCATATAAGGTGGAAATTATATATTGATTTTCACCCTCAAGACAATCAGATTGCAATGACCCGTGATTATGATCCATGGATGTGCCCTATAGAGACGTCTCCCATCGGATATGAGACCGGAAATGTCACACTCTCCAATAGGTCAATATCGCCTAGTGGTACAACTCTGACTCGGCGTATCTATTCCTCCCACAATCACCATTCTTAGAATCTTGTCGGGATTTGGATCTTTTCAGCACCTGGTCACCCCAACGATCGCTTCCCTGTAAACGTCGGATTGTTCTGGGCCGAGCCCATCAACGAGCCCCGCGTCTACTGAGAGGGTCTTACTCTGATACCATCCATAACCGGTCGACTCGATGAGTCAAGCCCACAACGCCTGTGCTCTCATGCTTGCAGTTACAACGTGTCGAAACTTAAGCTAGACTCTTTGAGCGCATCGCTGTGGACGCATCTCGCAACTTGCAAGAGAAAAAGTCACGAACAAGAGCCATCGGAAGAATAGGATGATCGTTCTTTCCACTGAGGAGACATGCAATGTACGGATACACGGGGATTTGAAGCAGCCCTCTTCCCATGTATGACCCAGCATTATCATCCATGGTCAATAGGGTAATTAAGGAGCGAGACTTAGTGATGCATCCACTGACTTTCCTATTCATTTCTTTGGCGTGGTGTCTTGTGAAATCAGAACATCGACACTGTGACCCCATTTTCGGGAAATGATAGACAGCCATAAGTTCCGTTTATTTCGCGAAAAATGAATGATTTAAAAAATAATTTTAGAAAAATGATCGTTTGTATCGTTTAGACTTAATTATTTCGAGTGCTATGAGCGATAATTTTTTAGAAAATGTTTTCCAAATTATTCGTTTTCCGCAAAACAAACGGAACCATAGTCCTGCCTAATACTCCTTTCGAAGGTTTGGATGGCATGAACTTGAGTTTTGATATGGTATCATTGAATGGACGCCCTTATGCCTTAAAGGGCGGATTTTTGTATATTTCTGGGAACATATGTAGTTTCAAATAAATTCATATGAGGGAAACAATCCACGGGCATAGTGCCTAAACAAAGGAAACATATTTAGTTCAATCCAAAAGCACCAAACAAAAAGAAGAGGGTCCTCGATCATTATGAAAACGGGTGATCCCGGTACTTGCAGATGCCATGCAGGAATGTAGATGTGCAATCATATTAAATAAAATGCAAGATTCTAAAAATTTCTCACTATCGTATGGTACGTATGTGTCTAACAAAAAATTGGGCAAATGTCGTCCTTTGATTAACCATAAAATGTCACATTAACACATATAGTGAAGAGAATTGCGCAAACTTAAAAATATAGAAAGACGCTAGAAAAATGGCACACACGATTGCGTGTGAAAAGAAACAGTGAAATCGTTTAAATTAAAAAGGAATTAAAATATTATGTGAAGAATTTTATCCATTCTTTTAATACAATTGCAATTGTAGTAAAGGGAAAGAACAGAGAATTATTGGACACTTGACAACTCTTGTGAATTTTAGTAAGGGATTTATCGATTACGTGCCAATAATCTTGGTTATCATATATAATGGTAATTTTGTCCATGTATAGTTAAGTGTGCTCATAGGGTATCTTAAATAAATACATGGGTTTTCATGGCCCTTTTTTTTTTTGAGGGTAGCCACCAAAAATCCTAAATTACCATGTCCACTGCGACACATTTACCCCAAACTTTTTTCTGTGACACTTAAAACTCAAATTTGTACCTGAGTGACACATTTACCTTTTGTTAGGGTATTTTGAAAGCCGCTGTTAAAAATCTGATGTGGTGGATCCATCGTAGCATGATGAACTTTTTCAAGGACAAGTGGCGTTGATGTGGTGCCACAAGAGCGCCATATCCAAAAAAGATTAAAAAGAAAAAGAAAATAAAAGACAATTTGAAGTTATTGTTCATCGTGAAGTTACTGTTCATCGTCTTGAAGCTCGCGATCGCTCGGCTAAAGCTCTTCCGGTGCTGCCCACTACCACCTAAACCTCCGGGGCGCTCATTGGCCCTTGCTTGATTGCTTGTTGCTTGCTCTCGGATCTAAGATTCCATATCTACGGAAGTGTATTAGGAGGAGTGAGACATAGAGGAGGGGTGTGAGTCTCTTGAAGACGATGATCTAGCTGCTGCAATCTTCAAAGCCAAATCTGGCCGTGGTGGCCGCGAGCTCGAGGTTGGATTCGGCTTAGAGTAGATGATGATGAAGTGTTTTCGGTGTTGTTGATGTTGCTACTTAGACCAGATCTTAGCGATCTCGGCCGCACCGATTGAGCTCGACGCTATCTGGGCCGAGCTCCGCTTGCCCGCAGGGTTCAACTACCAATGGTGGTCGATAGCCCTCATCGGCAAAGTCGAAACGGCGGCGGCGGCAGCGGCACCCCTAACCATATGCAATCTCTCTCTCCTGATGAACAGTAATTTCGAATTTTTTTTTTTTTTTCTTTTTAATCTTGTTATGATGTGGCGCTTGCATAGCACCACAGCAATGCCACTTGTCCTTAAAAAACATTAATAATGCCACGTTAGATATTTAACAATAATTTATAACAGAACCCTAATGTAGTATTCGGGTACAAGTTTGGAGTGTTTGGTATCACAAAAAAAAGTTTGGGCTAAGTGTATCGTAGTGAACATAGTTTGGGATTTTTGGTGTTTTTCCCCTTTTCTTCGTCAAAGTTTGATATTGAAGTGACCATTGGGTTTTTTAAATTAGTTGAATGCACTGATAATGACTAAAGTAACAAGGAAACTCGTTAAGAAATATAATGATGCACTATGGTTACTCTGAATTTTTATTGATCGTATTTGAAATTTTGTGCTGAACTAAAATGAATTTATTTCACTAAATAAAATGTTAGAAACACATTAAATAGGTTAAGAATGTAGTTGGGAAGATATTTGAATAAAATCATAATAAAAACGGTCATAATGCCGCAAATTCTAAAGTTTAATTTCACTCTCTTAATATGACATGCGGCTAAGTAAAAGCTGGGCCAGTTTTGTTTTGATCAATCATAAAATGACACCTCAACACAAATATAGAGACAATAAACATATGGAAATTACTCTGATTCAATAAATACAAATTTGTAAGTTGGTAAAAAGTAGAAAAACTAACAAAAGAAGATTTCTTAGAAAAAAAATATGATGAGGTACTATCTTTACTTCATTTTTCTTTTATTATAAAAATTGAAAATTTGGAGGACTTCTATGATTTAACTATTCCAAATCGAGGTCTCCCATTCTGGCCAAAAGAAAATATAAGTCTCTAATTTACCTCTCTATTAGAATCATTTCTCCATATTGCGGAGAAATTGTCCAATTAGCCATAAACCTATTATACGAATGCTCATTCAATTTTAAACTTTCCAATATTATCAATTTAGTCCGAAATATTTACGCGAAATTCCAATGTAATCCTTCCGGTCAATTTTGGATGGAAATCGCTAATGTGGCGATATGCCACGTAGGAAGCTCGGCGATGAATAGACCGTCACGTTAGATTTCGAATGAAAATTGACCGGAATGATTACATCGAAATTTCGCACGAAGATTTGGGGCTAACTTGGCAAAATTGAAAAGTTTATGACCGAATTAACATCCGTACAATTTTTTTATGACTGATTGAATAATTTTCCAGCATCATAGCTCTAGGTGAACACGACAGCCTCTTATGATAGTATTCAAATACTTGAACATTGAGATGTTCGAGCTACAACGCACATCGCCGAGTTACTTATAAGTTTTTTCAAGAAAAACGGAGGAGAAGATGATTGGTATAATGATATCTCAAATATTCTAGCTAACCTCACATTTCTACGTCCAAATCTAATATCTCTACATTAAATTAGGCTTCATACGCTGTATCCTATATATTAAATATCAATAGGGCTTGAATTTAGTAAAATTTTTGTTGGTACGGAAAGTTACATGTACTGTCGGAACCCCACATTACCATCGGTTCCAACATGATGCGTCCGCCTCTATCGTCAAGGAAAAGGGAAAAGTGTCAGAAAAGTCATAAACATATTGTATTAATGTCAATTTAGTCCTAAACATTTTGACTTAGAGCTAATTTAGTCCTTTCGACTAGTTTTGGCCTGATATTGTTGACGTAGACGTCGACCGGCCAACGTGGCATGGCTAGGCCGGGTAGCGCTGACGTGGATATCTTTTTGAAATATTTTAATATTTTTCAAATTTATTTATTCTTTTCTTTTTTCTTTTCTTTCTCTTTTTTTTTCCTTTCCTTCCTTCTTCCTCGAACTGATCACTGGACCTCAGCAACCGGCCAGAGGCGAGGGTCGACAAGACCTCACCAGATCCGACAAGATCATGCTTGCCCAACCCCTAGTACGGCTCAAGCCATCGCTAGAGGCCACGAGGACAGCCTTGCACTGGGCTAGTAAGGGTCAAGCCTCATTGACCATGGGCAAGACATGACCTCACCAGATCTAGCGAGGTTGAGCCTCGTCTAGCCATGGCGAGAGCGAACCCTCGCCAGAGGCCAGTGAGGTCACCTTGCCATCCCTCACCTCTGGCTGGTCACTCATGTAAGGCCAACCCTCATCAACCACTAGAGGAAAGGGGAGGAAAAAAAGAGAAAAAAAAAAGAATAATTTTTTTTAGAAAAATCGAAAATTATTAAAATATTTTTAAAAATTATCCACATCAGCACTAGCCATACCATGAAGGCCAGCCGGCATCCACGTTAGCAATATCTTGCCAAAATTCACCAGAAGAGCTAAATTGGCTCTAAGTCAAAAGGTTTAAAAGGTTTAAGACTAAAATGGTACTATTACAATGGATTAACGACTTTTTTAACACTTTTCCCTCGAGGAAAAAATATAGCATGATCCATAGGTCATGTAAACGAAGCCTATCAAGACCGTTGATCATGTAGGATGGTGGTGAAACCCACACTAGTAGTGGTTCAGATGATCTTAACCAAATGATTCATAGACCATACATATAATATTTCGTCGTTATCAAGTGATAAGTGTTAATTACCCCTCCCCCTTTTTGTTTCCCTATAGGGACCGGATTCAGCTGCTTAGTTGCCTATTCCAACATATTAGGAAAAAAAGACAATATTCATCTCAGAATCATGTGATTGCAAGGATAAGAGTGCAAGATTCTTGTGAGTAGTGACCCAACCGACGAGGCGAAGATCCACTGTCTTTGGCGCCTCAAGTTCAAAGAGTCTTTCCATACCTTAACAGAGAACGACCGTGGTGTTGTTTTCATAGAAGAACATTCATGCATCTTATGCCCCGTCAAAGGTACTCAGCTGCTCAAGAGGGAATGAATCTGGCTGCTGATGTTAAATGAACTTGGTTTCTCGATGACTAAGAAAGCTTCTCGCGACTCGGTTCGGTCAATTTTTACTAGTATGAGCTAACTTTTCTGGCAAGAATAGAAAAGTTCATGAAATCCTTTTCCGAGGAATGAACACTATCGACCCACTTTCTTTCAACGGGGTTGAAAGACTTGGCAAAAAGCCGACATCCGCCCATTTGTTTACCAGGTCGTGGCCGTGTGCACGCTTGCTGGCACTTACTTAGCTTTTTATCTCATGACTTTGTTGAAAAAACTATTGTCGCAAAGTAGACTCGGGCAATTGCGATGTCAATACAGGACAAAAATGGAGTCTCTGCGCCTTTGTACAAGGAGTCTTAAGGCACCTTCTGTTCTGCAACACTAGGGTTAGCTGAGTCTACTTAGAATACTCAAAGAAATGTCCTCCCCAACGTCCCCCATTACCAGTACTAAACGCATTCAAGAAGTTGGCAAGCGTTAATGCTTTGGTTAAGTGCATTGAATAATGGTAAATTGTGGACACCATGTTGGGGAAAGCAACATGCAAGTATGTTCTATTGGTCCCCTTTGTCTCTTTCTCTCGACAAAGTGAGATCAAATTTCATCACTGATGACAAAGTGGCGGCATTTGCATGCTCCCTAACTTTGAACCCCTCCAAAAGAAACGGGCCAAACCCAAGGAAAATGAAAAGGAGACATATGGTCAAGTACAAATGCGAATTCCCAACCCAACTAATCAAAAGTTCAAATAGACCAAGCTATAAATTTTCCTTTTTTTTTTCTTTTTGCAATCTCACAAGTAGGCTAAGGTTTGATGGTTGGAGCTTCCGGGAAGCACCAAATGTTCTTTAGAATGCCGGCATCACTGCACGCAAGCATTTCTAGGGTTTCAAAAGTTTCCGAGGACGATGAGTTGACGAGACTAGATACATTGCAAATTGGCAATATGAGACCGCAAGCCCTAAAAAGGAAGATTTTTCTTTTTTTCCTTCAGCCTTTGAAAAGGCGTGAAATGGAATTTCAAAGAATTCATTGAAGCACGACACACTTTCTTTTTGCCTTAATAATATCTTGACCGAATATTTCCGGATTCAAATCACACCGTGACAATTATTGACGTAGCAAGCAAGCATCGTTTTTCAACCCATTTGAGATAATCAACTTTGTCTCATTCTAATGAACACAACCGTGACCATGTGACAGGATTTGGAGGAATTAGTAGCAGCAGCCTAATTATATAAATATTAAATGGGTTTGGTGGGGGCTTAACCTCTTTCTACTGTGAAGGCGTAGAAAATCCATTGGGATCTATTTTGATAGAGTTCTGAATAGTTTCGACAAAGATGGAAAGCATCCTCCGTAAACGAAACTGCAAGTCAATATGAAGTTCAATGCATTCGGCTAACAAAGTTCAAAGTCCGATGGTTGAAAGCAAGTCACTTCAATTTACAACGGCCACACTTAAATTTTCATAACTCGGCTGATCTTGGAATCGATTATCACTCGAGTATGATAAGTCTATTCCTAGAATGTTTACATTAATCTAGTTACAAACATGAGAAGTCAAACATTGCTGTGGGAAGATTGATGAACTATATTACTCATTGTATACCCCTCTCTTCGCTCTGGAATCATGGCATTAAACCTGTGCGTTTGAATTGTAAAAGAAGAAGAAAATGTATGCTTTTGACTTGGAAGCAAATTCTTATGGGTGGGCTTGTACTTCGAGTCCATAGGCCCAATTGAAATATTTTGCCCCATGTGTATGTTGCCCTTGCCTGAGCATGCAATCCACAAAATCAAATCGATAGTTCATAATGTCTTTCTGAAAAATAAAACATTCACACGATGGAATACAACTAAGGCTACCCAATATGGAGAAATCAGGTGACTGATACTTTTTACGATGCTGATTGATATATGAAAGAATTGTACGTATCATGTTGATATAAAATTACCCGTCACCTGATTTCTTAATAACTTGTTGGGAACTTTGGTACTTACCGATACTTTTACGAAATTAATAACTCTTTTTTAGAGTTTACACAATTTCTCCTGTTGAAATATCTTTCTCTTTTTTCGGTACCAACTCCTGTGTGAATTTCCAACTTTATTTGAATTACTCACCAACATTTTTTCCCAATTAAACTACCAATTAGCTTTGGATTACCAACTCTCATTTAAGTACTTACCGCATCTATTTATTTTTTTTTATCTAATTTATTGACTTTTCTTATCATTTGGCAACTTTTATTACTCTTCGTTCTGTAATGCTATAAATTTATTAATTCTAATATAAATTTATCAACATTCATTTGTGTGACTCACCATTGTTTTCGCATCGAAAAAACCAACTAGTTTTGATTTACCGAGTCTCGGTTGAGTTGCTTACCAACATTTACTTTTTTTTCTTTTTAACTTTACCGACATTTTCATTGGTCGCCCACTCTCGCTTGCCTTGCTTACTAAAACCATAATTTACCTTTTCGAATTTACCAACCTTAATTGGAGTGATTATAAACTTTCATCCGATCAAATTACAAAAAAGTTTTGCATTTCTAATTACAGACGTTTATTTAGTTTTTTTGAAACTATCAACTTCTCTTCCCTCTGAAAAAAAAACATCTCTTATTATATACCAATTCTTATTTAACTGTCTTACCAACACTTTATATTTACTAACTATTATATAAACTACTAACCCTTATTAGGTCACTTATCAACTTTATTCCCAATTAAGTACTCCAATAAAGAAGTTGGTAATTCAGAAAACACAAATAAACTTTGATTACTAACTCAAATGAGAATTGAAAACCCAGAAATGGTTTACAATTTAATTGACAAAAAATTGATAAATTACTTAAATTCAAGTTAGTAATGTCATAAAAAAAGTTGGTAAATTTGCCGTGTAACTAAGAAAGAAAAACAAAGTCGGTAAAAGAATAGAAAATTTGGTATTAAAAAAAATTAAAGTTGGTTTTTTTCTTTAGTGAGAATTGGTAACCCAAAACTAGTTTGTAACTTAATCAAATATGAGTTAGTAATTCACACTAATTAACGTTAGTAATTTTTTTAAAAAGTTGGTAAATCTAAAGCATTGCTAAGAATGCAAATAAATGCTTCTAAACTTTAAGAAAAGTTGGCAAGTTCTAAAAAAGAGTCAAATTAATTTCAGTAATTAAGTCAAATGAGAGTTAGTAATCCAATATTATGTGGTAATTTAACACGAGAAAAGTTGGTGAGTCACGCTAATTTAGATTGGTAATCTCTAAGAAGAGTTTGTAAATATAATGGGTTGCTAACCTAGGTAAATAAACATTGATAACTCAGTAGAAAAGTTGGTAAATTAAAAAAAATAATGAAAAGTTGGTCAGCATATTAATTGATAGTTGGTAAACTAAAAGTAGCTGGTAATTTAACAAAAGTTGATAAATCACTCTAATTTAGGTTGGTAATTTCATGTAAAATTTAGTAAATATAAAATGTTGGTAAATTATGCAAATAAAAGATAATAAGTTAGTGTCCAAGCCGACATTTTGTTCCTGCACATGGAAGAAAATCCTCGATTTGAGGCATTCTGCTCGAACCCTATTTCGATGGGAGATAGGAAATGGCCACTCCGTCTCTTTCTGGTTTGATTGGTGGCACAACAAAGGCCCCCTCTATCTTATCTTCAGCAATGTCGACATTTATCAATCGCGAATCCCCCGTGATACAACGGTTCGGAAATTCTACCAGTATACATGGCAGGACTCAAATACACTTGACATTATATTGAGCTGGCCTGATCCCCCGCCCGTCCTTGATGATGATGCCCCGGATAGGCTGGTATGGACTCCACATCCCTCGGGCTCCTTCTCGGTAATATCTGCTTGGAATCACATCAGGAGAAAAGGAAATCCAGTTACTTGGCACTCTTTTATCTGGGACCACCATATTGCTCCCAGACATGCCTTTCTCTTATGGATTATTTTACTCAACCGGCTACCTACCCAGGTATTCCTCCTACAAAATCGAAGGATTGACAATGCCCTATGTGTCTTCTGTGGTTCTAGGCCGGACTCGGTCAACCACCTCTTTTTTGAGTGCCCTTCTACAGGTAGGCTGGCATCCTTTTGGGCGACAAAGTGCAACCTTCCATGGCGTAATCGACCTTGGCAAGACCTTATTTTATGGGCAATGACGATCTGTGGTGGAGATTCCTTCGCGCACCGACTCTCCCGGTACTCCCTTGGCGCGCTTGTCCATCTTATCTGGACAGAGAGAAACAATGCATTATTTAGAAACAAGAGTATATACATCCCGGGTATGCGCAAGCATCTTCTCAAAGTCGTCAAAGACAAGGCCATATCCATTGAGAAAGTTCAGGATACTCCTAGGAATCGTGCTCTACAGAGGAAATGGGAGCTTCCGCCTTCAATCTTTGAAGCGAACTGAATGCCTGGGCTTTAGCTGCTTCGATCTTTTAGAGCTGTTTACTCTAGCTTCTATTCTTGTATAGTCCTCGCGAAACCACCTTTGACCTTGTTTGGACATCTCCATGTCCTAATTGGGCCTGAGGCTGGTTTTGGCTTTAGGTTGTATTGGTTTGATGAAAAGTAATATATACAATTACCTTTACCAAAAAAAAAAAAGATAATAAGTTAGTATAAAATTGGTAACGTATGAACTATAAAAAAAGCTGGTAATATCATAGTATCGATAGGTTACGAAAAAGTAGACTGATGAGCCAATCACCTAAAGTTAGAGGATTTGTATCCCAGAATAGGGAAAAAAACCTACCACAATCCTAAACTATGTCCACTGTGAAACATTTATCCTAAACTTTTTTCTGTGATACTAAAAATCTCAAATTTATACATGTGTGATACGTTTACGCTCTATCAAGGTTCTTTCAATGAACACCGTTAAAAATCTACTTACATAGACGCTAGAAAATATACGGTTGACATGGTGCCCATATGGCTTAAGTGAAATAAAAACAATGTTGTTTTGATTGAAAATCACTTAATGGAACCTTGACAGGGGGTAAATGTGTTATATAGGTATAAGTTTGGGATTTTTTATGTCACAAAAAAAGTTTAGGTAAATGTGTCGAGCACAGTTTGGTGTCCTTGATGTCACAAAAAAAAATTTGTGGTATATGTGTCGTGTGTAAGAGTTTTTCTAATATGTGCTACATTAAATGATATTGTGATATATCATTTTATGGGATTGGTCTAATTAGGTCATATGTAAAGACTCTTAATTAGTCTAATATAGGACTGGCTTGTGTAAACCGAGTAGAGCCCGGACTGTGATGAGAGCTTGTGGCTGAAAACTCGATAAATAATGCTCAAGTTTCTCCTGTAACATAATGTGCCATATAAGGAATAGTTATAGAATGCTAATTGTGAGGGGCAATCTCATTGAAGGGTAAAAGAGGAAAAGCACTTGCATTGAGGATCGTTCCTATTCCGCATAAAAAACGATAGATCCTAAATCAAATGCACAAATCCTTTTTTTCTCAATAACTATGTTGTAGATTCTAGTTATGGAGATCTTGGGATGCCGTTTTCGTGGCTTACATTACAGTGGACATAATTTGAGATTTTTTTATGGCTCCTACCCCCCCACCACCCCCCCCCCCCACACACACACACCCGCGGACACGATAGATTGTATCACTAGATTGGCATATGGAAGGCACTACATCACATGAGATCACAGATGTCTCTACACTTATCGTCTTTCTGTTGGGTGTCATGTCCAAATCAGCTTAAACACATCTTGACCTATCCAATTCTTCGATCTCTCTCAACCCCACCACTCAAGCCAATCCAAGGGC
The DNA here is from genome assembly GCA_031216235.1 of Syzygium jambos. Lineage (NCBI taxonomy): Eukaryota > Viridiplantae > Streptophyta > Magnoliopsida > Myrtales > Myrtaceae > Syzygium > Syzygium jambos. Next base: position 1,705,442 of record CM062227.1, on the reverse strand, counting down.
TCATACAACTCTCTCTATCTCCCTCTTTTTCCAAGTCGCGCAATGTCTCTTAGTCATAGTCTAGATTTATGTCCTTGATCAGTGTTTTAGCTTTTCCTAGTGCTCTCCCGTGCAAGGGGAACAGTGACACGGTAGTTTCCATATTGGACACTCAGGACACAAAAGATTCTTCAACTTTGCACTGCAAAAGACCCAAGTCGGACTTTTTATTATATCATTCTGCATGTGTGTACAGTACCCAAATCGGACTTTTTATTATATCATTCTGCATGTGTGTACAGTAAGAAGCGACGGTACCTTTTCTCTCTCTCTCTTTGGTTATATTTTGTGCTTTAATATGAAAAAATAATCATTGATTTGTCATGGCTTTTTGACTTTTACTCCCCAAAGCGACTGGCTTAGACTACATGGTGCATGAACTTGAAGCCAGAAGCAAGAGGCGTTTTAATTATGTTGCACCCAATTACAACGATGTTAGGTATGGAAAATCTTACCATTCCGAATTGCACTTTGGATTTACAGAGGTCGGTAACAGTTGTCACAGATTACATGGCTCGGGTGTTAAAAAAACCACTGTGCTCTGCAGAACACGAGTGACCATAGAAAACGTTTTCCACAAAAAAAAAACCCTAGGTTTCAGCAAGACTTATACCAGGAAGCAATGGAAAGAAAAAGGGGGCAACAGAGAAAAGGGTCGAAATCTTTTGGAAGATAGAATTCGTATAAACGACGAGGATGGGGCAGGCAAAAGTATCTTTGGGCTTTGAGAAGAGTTGACACAATGTGAAGATCCCACCACTGACAGCCCAAAAAGAAGACAAAAACCCTTGTTTCCCCTTCTCTGTTTTATCAATGCACGTGCGCAACTCACAATCTGGCATTGACAGAGAATAAGGTCGTGATGTCCAAAAAGGGATAAAAGGGATATAAAAGTGCGAGTTGACACATTTTCGTCTTACTTCATTCACTTGGATTGCTAGATAAGAACATCACGAGTTACGTGCTGATTTGCATTGTTGGCAGAAGTTACAAATTGTCAGCCTTTCTACTTAGAACCAAAATTTGGTGCCAACTACCAACCAACCAAATTTCAAGCACGAGAGAATTGCACAACAGTTGTGATTTGTCGATCTTTGTCATCATCCTAGTTTAGACTCAGGTAATATTTCATCACAAATATATTATAGCTTTTAGGGCTATTATTTGAAGTTTTAATATGACTTCAAAGAAATTCAATCGATGAGGTTTCAGCAGCATCATAAGCATGAGAATCATGAAAAAAGACATTGCATGAAGAACTGGGAAGTTATGCACTCATATGTGTGGTCAAATTTATATTGCACAAAATGGAGAATCACTCGATAAAACAAAACTTGTACAATATAAAAATAAACAAAAAATTAAACAAACCCCTTTGAATTTTCATTGTGTTACAATCGTAAACGATTCGTCTATTATTTTGTTTGCACGTATCTGACATGTGAATTTTCAAATGTAAAATTGTAATTATCCTTTATTTTTTTTGTCAAATAACTCTTTTGCCACCAAATCAGTTAGAAATAATAAAATGAGTATGGCAAAATGAAAAGAAAAGTTCCTGATCTTTAAAATAAAATTAGCACAAAATCTAATAATATAATTTTATTAGGATTTTTGTCATAATTATTCGGTGGGGAACATGCACCATGCAAAATTTTGATCTAAAAAGGTTGATTACACTATAAAAAAAGGGGGAAATTAGCAATTCCAATCTTAAAGTTATTGTACAGATATTAATTCAGTCATAAACTTTCTAATTATAACAATATAATTGTAAACCTTTACACAAATTTCAAATGTAGTCCTTTCGGCTAATTTCTTGATACGGATGTTTGTTAAGTGACCACAGGACACGTTTTCCACGAAGAACGCTAGGTTTCAACAAGACATGTGCCACGAAACTATGGAAAAAGGAAGGGGCAACAAAGGAAAGAGTCGAAATCTTTTGGAAGATACAATTCATATGCTTTGACAAGGGTGGGGCATGCAGAAGTGTGTTGGGGCTTTGAGAAGTTGACAGTGTGAAGATCCCACCATTGACAGTCCAACAAGAAGCCAAACTTATTTCCCCTTCTCTTTATGTGCTTTTTATCGATGCACGAACGTAACTCGCAGCCTGGGATTGGCAGAGAAGAAAGTCATGCCAAAAAAGAAGCATATGAGATGTGTGGGAAATCAATCTTTTTGGAATTGAGTGCGGATCATATCGTTTCTTCGTAAGTGACGAGCTTTGTCGCAAAAGGAGATCATGATCTCGCAAAAGAAGCAAAATTTGTGGTGCTAACTTTAGCAGCATACCAAAGTTCAAGCACGAGAGAATTGCTCGGCGATTAAAATTCCTCGATCTTTGTTATCGTGCTGATTTAGACTCTGGTAATGTATATCACGGATATATTATGTTATTCAGGGCTATCATCCGACATTGAAGCTTTAACACAACTTCAAACATTCAAGTATTGACGTTTCGGCACTGTCATGAGAATCACGAAAAAAGAGATTGCATGAGGAACTAGGAAGTTATGCACTCATATGCGTGGTCGTGGCCCTTTGCCCAGAGCTGGGCGAGGGCCGTGCCCTCACCGCAGTTGGCAAGCTCGAGCCGAGCTGCCTGCAACCGACGAGGGCTCACAGGCCCTTGCCCAATGGCCAGTAGGAGTCATCGGGCCTCCGCCCTTCATTTATTTTTTCGTTTGCACGTACCCAACATGTGATTTTTCAAATGTTAAATTCTCATTCTTCTTGCTTTTTTCAATCAAATCACTCTTTTGCTACTAAACGCAAGTATAAAATAAGTACTGAAAAATGGAAATGAGATGATCTTTATATATATAGCACTAACATTAGAAAAATAGTAAAAGTATGAGTTTTCTTTTTCTTTTTATTTTGATCATAATTTTTTTTAAATTCATAAGTTACATGCTAATTAAGAAATCACGACAATGGTTTTCATCTAGGTCGTATAAATTTATTCCTATAATTGAAAGATGGCGTTCAATTTGATTTTCCCCCAAAAATGGTTTTCCAAAAATATGTTGTCAAGCATACTTTCAGGTCGTCTTCTTTTATCGCTATTTCGGCACCATAAACATGTTGTATAGTGTCGAAAATTACTACTGCGCATAACTGTGCCATGCCAACGGCTACGGTCCTTTTAAACAGCTAACTGATGAAGGATACGTAAAAACAAAGTACCAAATTTACACATTTCAATGGTAATTTTATGGTTAAATTGTAAAACTTTTTGTTACGAAGTTAACCATCATTATCATCATCATCATCATCATCATTGTTGAATATATGTCTCGAGTTTAAGCCCGAAGCAAAAATCTGAATATTCCGAATTAATATTTTGCGGACATCTGAAATCGAGCAAAAAGGAAATATCTGAAATTTACTTTCCTAACGCATGTTAGAGTCTCTGTTCTCAAACTATAAATATTGAACTTTGACTCAGTCAACATGTCAGAGAAAGAATAAGAAGAAGACTTGAAGCGCCGAAATAGAGTGCTCGACAGAGAGTTTCATGGGTCTTTTTTCAGCAAATTACATTCAAAAGTTCAAACGTTCATAGCGATTAAATCTTGTGTTAAGATTAGTGTACAATTCTTTTGCGAGATTGAGACATTATTTGGTGAAGAATTGTGGGGCTAAACACTGTGTGAGTTATTGGGTGTAATTGGGGCTTGGGAAACACCGAGAGTATTTGAGTGACTCGAGTGTAGTTGTAATCTCCATTATATCGCTTGATCTATAGTGGAATTCCGTACTGCTCTCCCCATGGACGTAGGTCACTACGACCAAACTACGACCAAACCACGTAAATCTGGTGTTCGATTTATTTTTTTATCCTGTCAATTTTATTGTTCGATCGCTTGGCTTCCGCAACAATTGGTATCGGAGCCTAGTTTGGCTAAGTTGAAGCGAATCGATGGCGATAGAAGAAGAAAAAGTGAAAATCAACAGATTTGATGGGAAAGATTTTGGTTCCTGGAAGATGCAGATTGAGGATCATCTATATCAGATGAAACTGCATTTGCCCTTGTTTAGTGAGAAGCCAGAGACAATGAAGCAAGCTGATTAGGAATTGCTGGATAGACGAGCTTTGGGTGTTATTCGGTTGATGTTAGCTCGTAACGTCGCGTTTAACATCGTGAATGAGAAGACCACTGCGGGTTTGATGAAAGCCCTATCGGACATATACGAGAAGCCATCTGCGATCAACAAGGTCTATTTGATGCGACGTCTGTTTAACTTGAAGATAAGCAAAGGTGCATCAATTGCTGAACATGTTAATGAATTCAATGTGATTGTTAGTCAATTGAGTTCAGTTGAAATTGACTTTGAAGATGAGGTACGTGCTTTGATTCTATTATCCTCATTGCCTGATAGTTGGAATACTAATATTACTACTGTTAGTAATTCCTCTAGGTCGACAAGTTTAACGTTTGATGGTGTTCAAGATTTAATTCTGAGTGAGGACATCCGTAGAAGAGAATCTGGCGAACATGTATCTGCTGCTTTAGTAGGTGAAAATAGAGGAAGAACTGGTACACGTATTAGCAGGAGTAGTATGAACTTGAATAGATGAAGTCAGTTTAGGACTGGTAGTATTGTCTGTTGGAGTTGTGGCAAGAGGGGGTATATTAGAAGGGATTGCCTTAAGCTAAAAAACGACAAGAGTAAGGGAATTAGAGTTGATCCTACTAATAATGTTGCAGCTATAGCTGATGGTAATTCGGATAGTGCTGTTTATGTCTTGTCTGTCACTGATGATTTGTCATTTGGCGAATGGATTATGGATTCTGGTTATTCTTTTCATGCTACACCAAACAGGAACTGGTTTACTACTTATCAGTGCATGGATGGTAGTAAAGTGCAGTTGGGGAACAACGCTAAATGTGATGTTGTAGGTGCTAGTGTTGTCAGAATCAGAATGCATGGTGGTATTGTGTAGACATTGATTGGAGTAAGGCATGTTCTAGAGTTGAAGAAAAATCTGATTTCCTTGAGTGCCCTAGATTCAGCTGGGTGTCGATATTATTCAGAAGGTGGAGTTCTGAAAGTTCTTCGAGATGCCATGGTGATAATGAAAGGAATCAAGCATAGCGGCCTGTATGAGCTTTAAGGTGAGACAGTGACGGAATTCGCTGCGGAGACATCGGATGCATCTGTTCGAGAGTCTGAATTGTGGCATATGCGTTTGGGGCACATTAGCGAGAGAAGCCTGAAGGTTCTAAGTGAAAGAAATTTGCTATATGGTTATGTGGCTAACGAACTGAATGTATGCAGGTGCTGTGATTTAAATCGACGGCAGAAAGTGCAGTTCAGTATGGTTGTCAGAGAAATCATGGATATTGCAAAATTAATTCACTTAGATATTCGCAGGTTGTCGCGATTTCCTTTGAGGAATAGTGTTAGATTTATGCTAACAGTTGTTGATAACTATTCAAGGAAGATGTGGGTGTTTGTGCTTAGGTACAAGTTTGATGTTGTTGTCAGGATCAGGCATTTGAAAGCTTTGATTGAAAAGAAGACTAGTAAAACAATCAAGTAAGTGCGGACTGACAGTAGTATGGAGTTTTGCTCGGAGCTGTTAAATGAATTCTGCATAAAGGAAGGCATAGTGAGACACCGCACTAGTGCCAATGAACCACAACAGGTTGCAGAGTTGATAAGCAGAACATTACTCCAGACGACCCATAAAATGTTCTCTAGTGCTGATATGGCTAGGAGATTCCTGACGGATGCGCTTAGTACGGCGAGCTACCTGAAGAATAGATCGCCATCGATTGCGATTGAATGTCGGACTCTCGAAGAAATATGGTCAGGTAACGTTGCTGAATATTCTGTTCTTAGAATGTTTGGTTGTTCATGTTATGTTCGAGTTAGTAATGGTAAGCTCGATGGAAGGGCAATGAAGTGCATGTTCCTAGGTTATGCACAAGGTAAAAGGGGCTATAAGTTGTGGTGCCCGAAATTAAATTCACCTATTATCAGCAGAGAAGTTACATTTGACGAATCTCCTGTACTTCTAGCTAGGAGTGTTAATAGCAGTGTTTATACGGATCTGGACGGTGTTCAGCTTGAGGTGGAGTTGCAACCAGAAACTCCTGAGGTAGCAGGTGCTAATGAAGTAATCAACACAGATGGTGCTTGTAGCGAGGTGGAGCTTATTGAGCCAACAGTTGCTGTAACTACTGAAATTGATAAGGTGCGTATTCAATCTCCCAATAGATATGGATGCAATAATGGTTTTGCTTTATCTGCAGTTGAGGAGGTTGTGTCGGAAAATCCTTGTAGAGCGGTTAAAAGTGCATGTAGAGTTGGTATTCTGATGAGGTCCACAGTTATGGTGAAATTCAAGCAAGGCTTGGACTTGAAAGACGTCTATGGCTGTTGAGCCCATTGGGGCTGTGAGAGAGTAGCAGTGAAATTCGGATTTTATCAAAGCGATTGTGACTTGGCTCGAACATCGAGCCAAGGTGGAGATTGTTGAATATATGTCTCGAGTTAAAGCCCGAAGCGAAAATCTGAATATTCCGAATTAATATTTTGCGGACATCCGAAATCGAGCAAAAAGGAAATATCTAAAATTTACTTTCCTAACGCACGTTGGAGTCTCTGTTCTCAAACTAGAAATATTAGACTTTGACTCGGTCAACATGTCAGAGAAAGAATAAGAAGAAGACTTGAAGCGCCGAAATAGAGTGCTTGGCAGAGAGTTTCGTGGGTCTTTCTTCAGCAAATTACATTCAAAAGTTCAAATATTCATAGCGATTAAATCTTGTATTAAGATTAGTGTACAATTCTTTTGCGAGATTGAGAGATTATTTGGTGAGGAATTATGGGGCTAAACACTGTGTGAGTTATTGGGTGTAATTGAGGCTTGGGAAACACCGAGAGTGTTTGAGTGACTCGAGTGTGATTGTAATTTCCATTGTATCGCTTGATCTATAGTGGAATTCCGTGCTACTCTCCCCGTAGACGTAGGTCACTACAACCGAACCACGTAAATCTGGTGTCCGATTTATTTTCTTATTCTGTCAATTTTATTATTCGATCGCTTGGCTTCCGCAACAATCATCATCATCATAGTGAATTCAGCCTCAATAGGGCTAGCATGTCATGTCATCATATTCGTGTCATTTCTTGTCTCTATATTAAAATTTTGACGTGATTATAGAATATTTGTCAACGAAAAAAATAGTAAGAAACAAGGCAATACATACTGGTTACTATGCATGCCGTGTGATGCCAAACTCAGGCTTCTATCAATAACTTATTAGTGTTCAAGTTGTGCTATCGATACTAGGAATTGCCACTCCTAATGCCTCAAGCACCGACCCAAGATGTTTGGTAATTTTCCAAAATTGATTGTATACAAAAAAAAACCCCCAAGAAATCTATACCTTGAGAGTAAGATCAAACAGAGCTTTAATGGTGTGAAGAATTAGTTTATTTGAGCAGGAAACTCGCTAATAAGCAAAAGTAGAGACGAAGTTGTTAGCAAGAATGCACGATTACTACTCGTTACTACGGCGAAAAATACAATAGCAGAAACTAGGCATTCAACCAAACCCACAGCTTTGAATTTCTCTCAATCACATAAGAATTTTTCCACCACATTGTGCACCGACATGTGACACCGCCGAGCAGCATAACACAGAGTATATACACCCGAATTGTTGGTCATAAATTTAGTTGTCTAGCGACCCGACTCCACTTCAACACTCCTCTACAGGCTAATCACTAATCCAGCACGAAAATCCTAGCTGTGAGAACAAACCTCTCTCGGTGGAAGCGCTGAATGCTAACATTCATGGTCTGCACAGAAAATACTGAGCTGCTACATTTTCCATCATTGCCCCAGTTAATAGAGTAAGCTAACTAATCTCCAGGCACCAGAATTGCCCAAAACTTCATTTCTTGTCGCCGAGCATCAGATTTGGACAAATGAATTTTGCATTTTGTTAGTAGGACATCAAGAAAGCTGCCCCATAATCAGTGGCAGGTGTTATCTGCCAGAGCCCCGTCCCAACCGACCAAGAAGCTGCAATCGCAAATAGCATGCCACTAATTAGGGTTTCAACCATAGGTTCCTAAGAAAAGAAATAATAAAATGAGTATAGAAAAATCAAAAGAAAAGGTCGTGATCTTTAAAATAAAATTAGCACAAAATCTAATAATATAATTTTATTAGGATTTTTGTCATAATTATTCGGTGGGGAACATGCACCGTGCAAATTTTTGATCTGAAAAGGTTGATTACACTATAAAAAAAGGGGGGAAATTAGCAATTCCAATCTTAAAGTTATTGTACGGATGTTAATTCAGTCATAAAATTTCTAATTATAACAATATAATCGTAAACCTTTACACAAATTTCAAATATAGTCCTTTCGGCCAATTTCTTGATACGGATGTTTGTTAAGTGACCACAGGACACGTTTTCCACGAAGACCGCTAGGTTTCAACAAGACATGCGCCACAAAACTATGGAAAAAGGAAAGGGCAACAAAGGAAAAAGTCGAAATCTTTTGGAAGATACAATTCATATGCTTTGACGAGGGTGGGGCATGCAAAAGTGAGTCGGGGCTTTGAGAAGTTGACAGTGTGAAGATCCCACCATTGACAGTCCAACAAGAAGCCAAACTTATTTCCCCTTCTCTTTATGTGCTTTTTATCGATGCACGAACTCAACTCGCAGCCTGGGATTGGCAGAGAAGAAAGTCATGCCAAAAAAGAAGCATATGAGATGTGTGGGAAATCAATCTTTTTGGAATTGAGTGCGGATCATATCGTTTCTTCGTAAGTGATGAGCTTTGTCACGAAAGGAGATCATGATCTCGCAAAAGAAGCAAAATTTGTGGTGCTAACTTTAGCAGCATACCAAATTTCAAGCACGAGAGAATTGCTCGACGATTAGAATTCCTCGATCTTTGTTATCGTGCTGATTTAGACTCTAGTAATGTATATCACGAATATATTATGTTATTCAGGGCTATCAACCGATATTGAAGCTTTGACACAACTTCAAACATTCAAGTATTGACGTTTTGGCACTGTCATGAGAATCACGAAAAAGGAGATTGCATGAGGAACTAGGAAGTTATGCACTCATATACGTGGTCGTAGCCCTTGCCCAGAGCTGGTGAGGGCCGTGGCCCTCACCAGCAGCTGGCAAGCCCGAGCCAAGCTGCCCGCAGCCGACGAGGGCTCGCAGGCCCTTGCCCAGTGGCCAACAGGAGTCATCGGGCCTCAGCCCTTCATTTATTTTTTCGTTTGCACGTACCCAACATGTGATTTTTCAAATGTTAAATTCTCATTTTTCTTGCTTTTTTTCAATCAAATCACTCTTTTGCTACTAAATGCAAGTATAAAATAATTACTGAAAAATGGAAATGCGATGATCTTTATTATATATAGCACTAACATTAGAAAAATAGTAAAAGTATGAGTTTTCTTTTTATTTTTATTTTGATCATAATTTTTTTTAAATTCATAAGTTACTTGCTAATTAAGAAATCACGACAATGGTTTTCATCTAGGTCGTATAAATTTATTCCTATAATTGAAAGATGGCGTTCAATTTGATTTTCCCCCAAAAATGGTTTTCCAAAAATATGTTGTCAAGCATACTTTCAGGTCGTCTTCTTTTATAGCAATTTCAGCAACATAAACATGTTGTATAGTGCCGAAAATTACAACTGCGCATAACCGTGCCATGCCAACTGCTACGGTCCTTTTAAACAGCTATCTGATGAAGGATACGTACAAACAAAGTACCACATTTACACATTTCAATGTAATTTTATGGTTAAATTGTAAAACTTTTTGTTATGAAGTTAACCATCATCATCATCATAGTGAATTCAGCCTCAATAGGGCTAGCATGTCATGTCATCATATTCGTGTCATTTCTTGTCTCTATATTAAAATTTTGACGTGATTATAAAATATTTGTCAACGAAAAAAATAGTAAAAAACAAGGCAATACATACCGGTTACTATGTATGCCGCGTGATGCTGAACTCAGGCTCCTATCGATAACTCATTAATGTTCAAGTTAAGCTATCGATACTAGGAATTGCCACTCCTAATGCCTCAAGCATGGACCCAAGATGTAGGGGTGTCAAAAGAACCCGGCCAAACACGATCCGACCTGACCCGACCCGACCCGACCCGACCCAACCCGAAAATTTTTGCATTGGATCGGGTTGGACCTCAATTTGTTTGGATAACAGAAAAAACAATTGGGCCCAAACCCGAGCCCAACCAAAACAACTAACAAGGAAACACTATCTTCTTCTTGTTCACACCCGAGCCCAACCGAAACAACAAGCTGAGGTTCATTCTTGCAGACGTTCACCGAAACCCTATCTTCTCCTTCGTTCCTCCATCAGTGACAAACAACAAGCTAAGGTTGCAAAGCATCTTGACGAAAACTCGAAAAGTGTAAGTGTCTTCCTTCCTTCCTTCCATTAATCGATTCGTTCGCGCTCTTGCGAAGAGATCGTGGTTGCAGAGCATGATCTCAATCTCGCATTGCGGATTTCACCTGCGACAGGTTTCTTGTGTTGGTTGTCTAATCAGGTGTCTAAATTCGATTCAGGTGAGAAGAAGCCGTCGAAGGCGCTTCAAGTTCCCTTATCCTCTGCGCACGCTCGTGCAGGAGTTTTCAATTCCTTTTTGTTGGAGACATGATTTGTGCAAATTGATTTGATTGAAGATACTTGAATCAATCCAGGATTTAAAATGATGTCAATTAGTGATTTAGAATGATTTCATATCTTTGTATTCTCTTTTTATTGTTTACACTTTGTAGTATAAATACATGTAAAGAGTACATATCAAAAGCGGACTGAATACAAAGAAATTCTTCAAGTTCCTTCTTTCTTCTTCATTTCGTGTCATGGTATCAAAGCTTCGTTCATACTTAGCTTCCACAAAATTCCGAAAATTTTCTTCCTGATTGCCTTCTCGTGTTTTTGTATCCTTGTTGTTGCAAGAAAACTAATCTGCAAAACAAGATTAGCACTCCGGTGTAGGAATCGATTTCTTGAGGAGAATACGTCTCATGCGGACTCGCGTCAGGAACCAACACCCTAGGATCCAACTGAAGTTAGATCAAGTCAAGAGTCCATCCAACAAGTCCCTCGAGATCCTGCCCAAATTCAACCAAACCAGGGGCAACCCAATTTGGGCCAGCCTATCCAGTGGGTACCGATGCAGGGCCCATTCAATCCACTCTGGTATGGGCCAAATTATTCGAACCCGTGGTACAATTTCCAAAGACCAACAAATCAGGCCCAAAACTTTCAAGGCTTCGGAGAACACACCCAGGCCGGAGGGAGCCCACCAGCAAACATTAGGGCAAGCTCAACCCCCGGGCCTGGGATGTACCATCTAGGTCAGGCACACAAATCCGATGGGTCGGGTCAAGGAACTAATCCCTACTCGGGAATGCAACCCGGATTGTGGTCGTTCTCAGTTCCTGCCCACCATGGTCGCCCGAAGCCCGGCGACCCCCTGTATACCTCCACCGCCGACGGACCGGAGCTGAAACGCATCAGCCAACAATTGTCTGGACCAGAAAATTATTCCAGGTGGTCTCAGGAATTCCGGCGAGCCCTAGTGATGAAGGAAAAAGACGGGTTCCTCGACGGAACCGTCTCAATTCCCTCCGACGATCGTCTGGCGCGACACTGGAGGAAATGTAATCAACTTGTCCGAACATGGATCGGCAATTGCATTTCTCCAGAAGTCGCGGCCGGACTTCCTCCGACTGAGGACTCGAAGTGCATGTGGGAAAACATCAAAGAAATGTACGGTAAATTAAACCAAGCGAAAATTTTTTCCCTAATGCAGGAACTCAGTGAGCTGAAACAAGGGAATATGATGGTCACGGCTTGCTTCAACAAGCTCTCGTCGCTTTGGAACGAACTGGAGGCAGCAGAGGAGAAGCTCGAGGGACCGGAATCAACACTGAAACAGTATAGATCTATCAAAGAAAGGGAGAAGCTACTCGGTTTCTTTTGATTTTGAACGAGACATACGTAACTTTTTGCTCCCAGATCCTAGCAATGGAGCCGATGCCGGTGCTCGGTCGGATTTTCCAGCTCGCCGTCCAAGAGGAAAGCCAATGATTGGCTTCGTCGGAGCACATGAAGGTCGGGGAATCCATACTCCTCGCAGCTGAGACAAGGACCCAACAGAGAGGAAACGTCGAAAAGTCAAGGGAAGAATGGAGGCAAGCGGCAACCTATTCTCAAGGGTTTGCTGAAGAAAAGGAGAAAACCCTCAAGATGGACGACTCAGATTCATTTCTGAGATCAAACGGCTTAGGCGCAAAGCAATTAACGTCCAGATCGGACGCTCCTTACGAAGCCACGTCAGCACCAATTATTAAATCAGTTGGTCCGTCATCCGCCACGTCTCACAAAGGACATGGACAGAATTTCAAAGGCAAAGGTAAATTATTTTGTGATTATTGCAAACGACCACATCACACTGTAGATACCTGCTGGAAATTGCATGGAAAACCCGGAGAAAAGGGGAAGAAAGAAAAGGAATTTTTGGCTAATCAGGTCATGGTGCACAACATTAATAAAGGAAATCAGCCAATTACTCATGACCAGTATCAACAGCTCATGAAGGTTTTGAAGCAGTTTGATATTCCTGACAAAACAGCAAGTTTCTCAGGTACCTCTTACTGCTTGATGAATTCTATTTCAAGTAATGAGTGGATAATTGATTCAGGTGCCAGTGACCACATTATTTGCGACAAAAGATTCTTTAGTCATATTCATACAAATCTGAACCCACCTACATCAGTTCGCCTTCCAAATGGGCATGTCACATATATCACTGAAATTGGCACCGTCAATCTTACCCCTTTTATCATCCTTAAAAATGTGCTTTTTGTTCCTCAATTCAAATTTAATCTCATTTCTGTGTCCAAAGTTTGCCAAGACAATTCCTGTTCTATCTTTTTCAATTCTGAAAATTGTTTTTTTCAGGCCCTTTCGACTGGTAGACTGATGGGCTTGGGTAGTGTTTCACAGGGGCTATATTTCTGGACAAACTTTCCAGAAAACTTTGATTTGTCAAGTATTTCCTTACATAAACATTCATTGTGTAATACTACTACCAATGATAATATTTTCCTTTCTCATCAACGATTGGGCCATAGTGCTTCTTTTCCATATCCTCAATGCAAAATATGTCCCTTAGCGAAACAAGCACGTACACCTTTCCCTCTCAGCAAATCACGTGCTAACAAAATTTTTTCAATCATCCACGTTGACGTTTGGGGGCCATATCATACTCCACATCGTGATGGATCACGTTTTTTTCTTACTATCATGGATAATTATTCTAGAGCCACGTGGGTGTTCCTTATGCAATCAAAAAGCCAAGTTCCTTCTCGCCTTAAAAATTTTCTCTCCCTAATTACAAATCAGTTCCATACTTCTATGCAACGCATTCGAATTGACAATGGAAGTGAATTCCTTAATGTGCATCTCTCTTTTCTTCCAATGGAATTCTTCATGAACGTTCTTGTGTTTACACCCCCACAACAAAATGGGATTGTTGAACGCAAACATTGTCACCTTCTAGAAGTTGCACGTGCTCTCAAATTTGAGGCTTCCATTCCAGAGATTTTTTGGGGCGATTGTGTGGTCACGGCAGCTTACCTGATCAATCGAATGCCATCTCGGATCCTTGATGGAAAGACTCCTTTTGAGCTACTCTTTGGTAAGACACCCGAAACTCATCATTTAAGAGTTTTTGGCTGCTTATGCTATGTTACTACTGTGGGTCCTCGAGACAAAATGGGTCCTCGTGCTCGTCGTTGTATTTTCATGCGTTATCCAACTCTCCAGAAAGGTTATCGTGTTTTCGAGCCATCCACCGGGAATTTCTTCGTGAGTAAAGATATTATTTTTCATGAAAGCATATTTCCCTTTCAAGATGAAGACAAACCGATTGAATCTTCTGGCAAAGCAGAACATCATCGCTCTTTCTTATTTGAAGAGGATTTATCTCCAAATCAGCATTTATTGTTCGCTGCACCTCCAGAAAATTCAATATTGTCTCCGGCTACAACAAACAATGAAGATCCTTCATCCCCTATGGAGTTTCCAATTGAAAGTGCTAATCAATCAATTGAAGGAAACCTTGTACAACCTCAGGCAACATTTCCTACAGAAGATATTAATGAAACATCTATCAGTTCTATACCTGAAACAGACAATGCTGAACAGCCTCGACGCTCGGGACGTGTCACTCGTCCACCTACATGGACCAGGGATTATGTATGTGCAACCTCGAATTCTTCAGGTATTCACTATCCTGTATCTTCATATGTTTCGTTTAATCAACTATCATCGGAGCATATGTGTTGCATCAGTCGTATATATGAGGAAAGAGAACCACCATCCTACAATGAGGCAGTCATTGACCCATGTTGGCAGAAAGCCATGGAGGCTGAATTATCTGCCTTAATGGAAAATAAAACTTGGGATATTGTACCTTTACCTGCTCATCGTAAATCAATTGGCTGCAAATGGGTATACAAGATCAAATATAAGGCAGATGGGTCTGTTGAAAGATACAAAGCGCACCTAGTAGCCAAAGGTTTTACACAACGAGAAGGTTTCGATTACCATGAAACCTTCTCCCCAGTAGCAAAAGAAGTCACCGTTCGCTCTTTTTTATCTATTACTGCATGTCGCGACTGGCAACTCCATCAAATGGATGTCCATAATGCATTTCTCCATGGTGATCTGGATGAGGAAATCTATATGGATCTTCCGTAGGGTTTACGGAGACAGGGGGAGTCTAAGGTACGTCGCCTCCGTAAATCCCTTTATGGACTCAAGCAGGCTTCTCGATAATGGTATGCTAAGTTTACTACTGCACTTACAGCTACCGATTTCAGACAATCCAGGCATGACTATGCATTATTTACATGGACAAAAGGTGCGTCATCTATTTATTTGATGATATATGTTGATGACATTCTCATTATAGGATCAAATGAATCTACTGTCGAGAATCTTAAAAGATATCTACATGCTACTTTTCACATTAAGGATCTAGGTCCTCCCAAATATTTCCTTGGAATTGAGATTGCACGATCAAACAAAGGAATCTCACTTAGCCAACGGAAATTCATTCTGGAGATTATATCAGAAGCAGGTCTATCTGGATGTAAACCAGCAGTTATTCCTATTGAGCAGAATATAAAATTGACCACTCTTGATTATGATATGGGAACATCGTCCAATAATGATGATCCACTGCTCAAAGACCCATCGAGCTATCAAAGACTCATAGGAAAACTTATCTACCTTACTATGACAAGACCTGACATATGCTTTGCAGTACAAATATTGAGCCAGTTCATGCACAATCCAAAACAATCACATATGAATGCAGCCCTGAAAATTGTGAAATACTTAAAGAAATGTCCAGGACTTGGAATACTTCTTTCTCGAGAGTGCAACATGGAAATGGCAGCCTATTGTGATACAGATTATGCTACATGTCCGATGACCCGAAGGTCTATTACTGGATTCTGCATTAAGCTTGGGAAGTCCTTACTATCATGGAAAACGAAGAAGCAATCAACCGTATCATTATCATCAGCTAAGGCTGAATATCGAGCTATGGCTAAAACCGTTTGTGAGATAGTATAGATACGAGGCTTACTTCACGATCTTGACATACAAGTTAAAGGACCAACAATGCTATTTTGCGATAATGACGCAGCACTCAAACTTGCAGCCAACCCCATAATTCATGAGAGGACAAAGCATATAGAAGTTAATTGTCATTTCACTCGAGACAAGATCCAAGAAGGGATAATCAAAACAAAAAGAATCGGGACTTCAGAACAACCTGCGGATATCTTCACCAAACCTTTGTGTCAAAGACAACACACATATCTGCTAAGCAAGCTGGGTGTCTTAGACATATATAAGCCATCAGCTTGAGGGGGAGTGTTGGAGACATGATTTGTGCAAATTGATTTGATTGAAGATACTTGAATCAATCCAGGATTTAAAATGATGTCAATTAGTGGTTTAGAATGATTTCATATCTTTGTATTCTCTTTTTATTGTTTACACTTTGTAGTATAAATACATGCAAAGAGTACATATCAAAAGCAGACTGAATACAAAGAAATTCTTCAAGCTCCTTCTTCAACTCGCCGGCGAGCCAGTTCACCTGTGCTCCATCGCATTCGGTTTTTTGCTTACACCAGTAGTTACAAGTTTGGGCTCATTGGGCGATTTTGAATCCAGGTTGAAGAAGGTGAAAGCATTTTCACCGAGCCTTTTGATATAAATTGTTGCTCGCTTACCATAGGGTTGTTGACGATGAATGAATAGGGGTTTTGTATTTGCTCGCGCTTTAGTATGCAAAGATTTATTAAGTTCTAGGTGTGACTTTTGAGGAATTGGCAAGAGATTCCATGTTTCTTGCCAATTGATGCTTGTTCTCTGAATATTGGGGTGGTACGGTTGCTCGGTGCTTAGGTTTTCTTCAGGTTTTTCCGATTTAGCCATCAGGGACTTCATTCATTGGTAAAATCTGTTTGGGGTTTGCACAAAGTTGTGCTTTCACAGGATTCGGATGTGGGTTTCTGGCATGTTATTGCATATCATCTTGACTTTATCTCCAGTTTAAATGTAGAGCCGAACATCTAAATCACCAGAATATGCTCAAATTCCATAGGTTTTGCTGAAGGCTATGTCACAAAACAAACCTCGAGGCTTTTAGTGGTGTTTGGACATCTCAAAGGTCTCATCTACTCTCCTTGTTCAACATCCAGAGTGCTGATCCTTTTCTTTGTAGGCTGTAGAACGCCTTTTGTGGTTGTCAACTTCTTTTGATTCCCATGTAACGTCTTTTCCAGCACAATACACCTTTTAGCACTTACAACAGTCGGTATTGTGATGCATTCATGAGTCATAATTCTTATCTTCGACACTTTGTAAGCACCACCATTTGGGATGAAAGTAGCTAGGGGACATTATTTGTCGTCTATAAGTTCTACTTTTTTTGCATGTTTCTGTACTATCCTCATCTTGGTTATGAAAGTCATGCATCTTTTGACATCAGTTGGGTGAGTTGTGGCATTGTTTCTAGGATAATTTTCACAGGTGGTCTTTAAACTTTGATGAATCTTGCAATTGGATCACTAAATTTCTTTCCAATTGATGCACTTTGTCCATTTTCCAACCAAATGTCCAGCAAAAAACTGATGTGGCCTGTGATGTGGCAATTTTTACCATGGTTAAAGTGCATCAGTTCAACTACAAAAAGTTAAAAGTTTTATGCTTTGGGTCGTTGCAATCAAAGTTCAGTGACCCAAATTGTAGAATAATCGAAATTTGGGAATCACCGGTGGGAAATATGTTCTGCTATGTATTTGGCTGATCTTGGAATCTGAGGTTGCAATACTTACTGTAGTCTTAGGTTAGCCAAACCAGACAGATTTCGAGTAGATTAACTCTAATTTGGACTAACATGTGTCAGGTTTGTTGTAGATTAGCCAATCCAAACAAATTTCGAGTAGACTTAGGTTTGTCTAATCTTGGAATCTGTTTTGATATGTATTTGTTGTAGGTTAAATCGGCTTTCAAGAAGAAGGTGTGGGAATCACACTCCGATCTCTTTCCAGTTAAAGATTGGTATTTTCAAGTGGTGAGATATGACAGTGTCCTAAGAATTCCTTTGGTCTCGTGAGATAGCTTGGATTTTCTTTTCTTTTTTCTATCTCATTGTATGCTGTCTTTGGAAGCAACTTGACGAAACCTGTAAAAATATTGTTGGATGCATATAGGAACGCAAAAGGGATTTTTCGTTTTCTTGTTTACTCTACCCAAGCCTGTGATTTGTAAGGTACTAGACAAAATGAAGATTTTGAGCAAAACAAGTTGCTGATAAAGTTATTGAGAAAATGAATCAACCGCAAGAAATGATTAGTAAACCTCTAAACACGAACCCAACCCGACTCGACCCGATCCAAATCCGACCTGATTGTGCGGCTATATCATGTTCGAGTCTTGTTTCGGGTCGGGCCAATCACATATATTCATTGTTTCGGATCGGGTTGGGTCAGGTCGGGCCAATCACATATATTTGCACCCGTCTCTCTCTCTCTCTCTCTCTCCCCCCTGCCCGCGCACGTGCCACCGGTCACATCCACTCTTCTTTTTCAGACCTTTTCTTTCTTCTTTTTCTTCTTCTTCTTCCCATTGTCATTGCCAAGTACCCTGGACCTGATGGCCAGCCTGTCGTCGCCATTGTCGCCTATGTGCCCGACAGCTCGCAGCAGCCATCGCCATCCACGCCGTCGCCGTCGTCGCCTGCCCACGCGTGTGCTTGCCGCCACCCAGCTCGCCCACGTGTCTCGCCCGAGCTCGTAGCCGTCGCCACCCAGCAGCCGCCCGATGTCGTCGCCTCCTAGCAGCCGCCCGATGCCGTCGCCGCCTCGTAGCCGTCCAGCAGTCGACTGACGTCGTTGCCGCCCAGCCTCACCCGAGCTCGCCGCTGACCAACAGCCGCCCGACGCCGTCGCCACCCAGCTGCTGCCCAATCGCCGCCCAACACCGTCGCCACCCAGCAGCCGCACAACGCCATCGGGCGCCGCCACCACCCGACACCATCACCACCCAGCCGCCGCCCAACGCCGTCGCCACCCAACCTTGCCCGAGCTCGTAGCTATCGCCACCCGACACCGTCGCTGCCCAGTTGTCGCCCAGCCGCCGCCCGACGCCGTCGCCGCCCAACCACCACCCGATGCCGTCGCTACCCAGCTCCACCGTCGTTCGTCCAGCCGTGGCCGAGCGCCGTGCCGAGCGCCTAGCCGACTAGCCACCACTTGGGCCCGCTCTCACGCTGAGCTCGCCACTGGTCGACTGGCCAAAATATTATTATTGTTTGATTTTTCTTGGCCTTAAATTAAGTAAGTGACTCCCTAAACCCTACCTAGTATAATGAGCATTAATCGGACTTGTTTAGGGATTGTTTAGTGTCGGATTGGTTGGCTAAGTTAGGGGCCGATTTCAGGATTGCATGTAGCTTTCATTGATGTTCGCCTGGTTAATTTGTCGATTATGTCGCCGATTAAGCGTTCAATGATGATCGTGTGGTTGATTAAACGTTTTTTCAGAAAATGCATTAAAATTGAAAAATTCTAGAAAAATTCGTAAAAATTTCCAGAAAATTAAAAAAAGTCAAATTTTGGAAAAATATGAAATTTGGTGAATTTTTTTAAAAATAAAAAAAACAAAATTTCAAAATATCACAAAATGGCTTAAAATAACTGTGACCATCCACTTTGAGTGAAATTTAAATTTTTTTAGGTGCCCAAAAAAAAAGAATAATAAAAAAAATTAAAATTCTCAAAACTTTACAAAATGGCTTAAAATATCTGTGGTCACCCACTTTGAGTGAAATTTAAATTTTTTTAGATGCACAAAAAATTAAAAAATAATAATAATATTTAAATTTTTTTAGGTGTGCAAAAAAAAGAATAATAAAAAAAATTAAAATTCTCAAAACTTCACAAAATGGCTTAGAATACATGTGGTCACCCACTTTGAATGAAATTTAAATTTTTTTAGGTGCGCAAAAAAAAATTTAAAAATCAAAAATTTCAAAACTTCACAGAATAGCTTATAATACCTGTGGCCACCCACTTTTAGTGAAATTTAAATTTTTTTAGGTGCCCAAAAAAATTCAAAATTCAAAAATTCAAAAATTCAAAAATTCAAAACTTTACAAAATGGCTTAGAACACCTGTGGCCACCCACTTTTAGTGAAATTTAAATTTTTGTAGATGCCCAAAAAAATAAAAAAATAAAAAATTTTAAAACTTCATGAAATGGCTTAGAATACCTGTGGCCATCCATTTTGAGTGAAATTTAAATTTTTTTAGGAGCCCAAAAAAATTTAAAAAATCAAAAATTTCAAAACTTCACGAAATGGCTTATAATACCTGTGGCCATCCACTTTGAGTGAAATTAGGTTACCATTCGCACCCTTAGTTGTTTAATGCCAATCGTATAGTTAATTAGGTTAATCGTGTGGTTGATTTGCTTAATTGTGGCTGATTGGTTAACTATGGCTTGATCGTGTGGGTTGATTGATGATCGTGTGGCCGAGAACGAAGATCATGTGGCCGAAATTGATGTTTCATGGTTGATCTTGTACTTAATGAATTATCGTGTGGTTTGAAAGTAGATCGTGTGGTTAATTATGGCTATTGTCGGCTTAGCATGGCATATTGTGCTCATATATTGATGTTTGATATCAAAATGAGTGCGATTCATAGTATATTTATTCGTAGGAAATTGCACGTCATAAACACTCGGCATTGGCTAATTAAGAGAAAACATTTTCTGCTTCTGAAACAAAATGGTAAGTTTCGTCATATACGTCATTATGTGTCCGTAATACGTGTTCATATTTTTTTACATATTTATCTAACCTTCCTACTTGTCAGTATAAACGTGCAGGTCATATGCATAAAAGACCAGCCCCTTCCTCGTCCTCGTCCCCATTTCTTTCCTCTTCTCCTGTCCTTTCATCTAACCCTCAACCACTATATGCTGATGGACAATATGGACATGTTGGCCCCTCCTCCAACACTCAAGAACATGTTAGGAGACTTGGCCACATGCGAACTAAATCTCCTCCTGTTCCATCTCCTTTAGCTCCATCTCCTTCCATTCCACCTTATTATTCAGTGCAACAATCGAATAATGAGGGAAACACAGGTGAAGAAGATAACCGATTCATGATATACCAATTTGGAGATTCGTAAGTACTTCATTTTTTTAAGTATATGTAATATTTATGGTTTTAGATATGGATGTCAACTGAATTATCGATATTGCACAATATCCGTATGTTTACAGATTCACGGATGCTGCGTTTATTGTGAGGGAACTGAATAAAATAGTAAAAAACTATTGGATGGGGCAGTATATTAATTATAGAAGTGCTTCACAAGAAGTGAAAAATTTGTGGTGAAATGAGTTCAAGGTAAGTTTTAGATATTTTATTTTCTCATCAACTAAGTTTGGTGTAGTATATTGATAGTCAAGAATGATGTAAATGGACCAGAACAACTCTTTAGTTTTAGGTACTAAAGGGACCAGATATTTTTCCCGAGATAAACTTTACAAAATCTATCGTTAAATTGTCTGGTGCATGGTAATGGATATGTGACCATTATAATAACTTTCAGTTTTTTTTGTATTAATTGCAGCAGAAGTTCAGGTGGGATGAAGAGAAAGAGAATGAAGTGAGAAGAATTTTTCAGAAGAAAGTCAGTGATCACATACGAAATGTGATGAATAGAGCGAAGATCAAGCAAGTAAAGCCGGCTTTCATTACAACTGACAATTGGACGGAAATTAACAGAATTTGGGAAACTGAAAAGAGTCCGAAAATCAGTGAGCAGAATAAAAAGAATCAATCTTCTAGTTCTAGTGAAGGGTCTGCCACATATGCTGGGGGCTCTATCAAAATTAGGGAGCATCGAAAATGAATGGTGAGTCGGTTAAATAATTTATAAGTTAATTTAATTCAATTACTCTTGTTTACATTTTGTAGGCACATGAATTGGGGACGGAACTGACATTTGCAGCTTCATTTGAACGCACATTTCAAAAAAAAGATAAGACGTGGACTGGCGATCGAGCAAAAGCTATTAAGGTATGTAAGGTTATACTTTGGACTTTATAAAAACTAGAATAAAAACCGTAAATGTTTTTAATATTTATGGTAGTTATATATATGAAGTTATTTTATTTTCATCTATATTGTTAATGTAAGAAAAATATGATGAACTTTTAATAAGCAATGCTAGTGGTGGTGATGGTGTTGCAGCGTCTGAGCCATCAGTTGACAATACAGCACTATGGGTGAAGGCAACAGGTGGGATGAACCCCCTACTTTATGTTTCAGGGATAATCTTGTGACACGTGAGGGTATGGAAATACTCCAATCTAATGAATCATGTGCAGCCGAGCTTGATCCCAATGACACCGACGAACTCAACGATTCCTCAGATATTCAGTGCAATCTAGAATGGCATGAAAGGCCCAAAGTTCTCACGTCAGATCAAACTGTCACTGTCAACTTGAGTGATTCCGGAAGAGAGGGGCGAATCCCCCTGAGAGTGAGACAAAACACCCGATCCAGTTGCCGCATGAGTAGGTAAATCTTTCAACCAAAAAGTGCATCAAGGATACTTCGAGGTAAATGATCTAGTCCTAAGGGAGGTATTGCTAGTCTTTCCTGTTCCTGGGGGTAAATTTGCCCTAAACTACATCGGCCCATATATGGTCAAAAAGGTGCTTCCTGGAGGTGCCCTAATTCTCGCAGAAGTGGATGGTCGTGAGTTTTTCACGCCTGTTAATTTTGATGCTGTGAAGATGTATTATCCCTGATAAGATCTAACATTTTTGCGGCAAAAGTTTTCAAGTGTTTGGTTTTATACTCTGAGTCACAAACATTTCACTTATGAATAAATGATTTCAATCAATTTAAAGATGGAATGTGTGCATTGACTTTAAATTTTGCTTGATCATTTTGTCAGTCTGCATCATCGATTTCAAAAGGGGAATCTATTTGGACAATTTGATAACTCATGTGGAATGAATTGAATGTGTTGAATGAGGTACATCGGGATGATGAAAGGCAAGCCCTATCCTATACACAGTCCCATGCACTAATCCCCAGTGAGTTGAGTGAAAAAATTCCATGTCTGCAAGGTAAAGGGTTATCTCGCAAAAGGTACGGCAACTGAAGTGACGAAAGGCAGTTCATTTCTCTATCCTAAACACTACAGGTTATCCATTATTTCGCCACATTGAGCCTACATGTTTGGAGAAATCCTTTCAAATTACCTCTGTCAAGAACCATCCCACATTTGGGCAAACTGGAGGTAAGTCAGCATTATAAGGTGAAAAATGAATAGAGATTTTCTTGCTCTCACTTGCATCAATCTTCGAGTGTTGCTTTTTCAGAAGAATTCACACGAAGTTCAAGTGCCTTAGGATGACGAAGAGCATTTCTTTCTCTATCATATACACACTTTATCCTTTGCTAAGCCCAATTGAGCCTGCAAATTCGTTTCTTAAACCCAGTTGGTGATCATCCCCCACACTGGGGCAAGGTAAAAGCCATCGCTGTCCACGCAGCATATCTGGAGTGCCGATAGAAGACGAAGACCCTGAAAGTCCAAATGTTAGTCATTCGGTTAAAACAAGCCAAAATGTGGCTGGCCAATATATGCATTGTAGACAATGTGTGTCAAAAGTCAAAAATGAAAAAAAAAAAAAAAGAAGAAGAACTAGGGGGCATGAAAAAGCAGTGTGCCTGGTAAAAGCAAGGCCAATGCCCGAGAGAAAAAGAAAAAAAAAGAGAAAAGAAAATCGAAAAAAAAGGAGAACTTTAGCGAAAAAATGTCAAGATACGACATGTCAAAGTCACGAATCCCAATGGAGCAGTGGTCTTACAAGTCTCAAAGGAATCAAGTGGTGAATTCAAGCCCAATGAAATGTCTACCGAGAAGACAATCCCTGGCAAAAAGGAAGACCGGTGACAATGCCGAGATGATCACCAACTTATTCACCCTATTTATACACATTTTGAGCCTAATGATTCTTTCATTTCTCAACCCATGAGCCTAGCCTACGTTACGTCCCTTACAAAGTCTCTTCAGATTATGGCACTTGAACTAATGTAGGATTCGGATGTCTATAAGCTTAGCTCGAAGAAGTGCGAGCAAGTCCATTTCTATCTAATTTTGCAAGGTTCTTGACTTGTAAACCCGGAGATAATTATGGAGTATTTTCTTTCAATAGCCTCGACTCGAAGAGTCCCCTTTTGCTAAGCCATTGACCAAGCCTATGTTACGGTCCTAGCAAAGACCTCTCAGATTGGTAAGGTTGTACCGCTTGCGAGAATACTCGGATCCTTGTCGACATGAAGATGGTGAGATAGAGTGATTTTCATAAATTAGCCGCTTTTCGATGAGGATGAGAGAAAGCCCTTTCGGACCGAAAGTCCCTTATTCGACATTTTCAAGATATCCACTTGTGAATCTGGATTGTCTTATCATGATTTTCCCCAGTGAAATTTAGTAATGCTGATTTGACAAAATCGTCATGCATGAAAACCAGTTGAATTTATAGTGCATGAGTATATGTGTTCTTGATTGCCCATGAATGCATATTACTTGTTGTCTATAACCGTGTCTAGCAGGAGACACACACTCAAGAGTCAGAGATATCAACAGGTAAGTATGTCTCTACCCCTTCAGGTGCCTGTGTTTATCCAGGTATTCATTCACCTGTTCGAGCAATCGACAGGCTTCATATCTAATCAGTTTTGTTGCAGTCACTCGGCGTCTTCGACAATGTCCAGATGTCTATATATTTCTCAACCGAGTGCCTGAGGAGAAATCCAGGTATCTCATTTGAGTATCCGAGAAAAAATCCGGATATCTCACAATATTCCTCAACCGAGTGCCTGAGGAGAAATCCAGGTATCTCATTTGAGTATCCGAGGAGAAATCCGGATATCTCACCATATTTCTCATCCGAGTGCCTGAGGAGAAATCCAGGTGTCTCATCCGAGTATCCGAGGAGAAATCCGGATATCTCACCCAAGTACCTGTGTCACGCCCCGTACCCCACGAAGGCTGAACATCTGCACGTAGGTCGACTTGAGGTGCGACGCTCCCAGGATTTGCGTCACCGACCCGAAACCCGAATCAGAGCAACTACACGCCACATGCGGAAACAACGTATATATATATATATACACCCAGACATGCAATTATAACCATGGATAGTAATAGACATTAATATGCTAAAGAAATACTAACATATAAACACCCTTTTTAAAACTTATACAAACTATTTATTTACAAACAAAAAGAATACATCAAAAGGCCACTAAACAAAAAGGATCGATGGCCTAGGGATTAACAGCTTACTGCCTGGGAGAGGGTTACAATTCAAAAAGAGGGTTAGCCTAACTCCTAACACTGAAACCTGCTCTACGGCTCCCCGCCTGGATTGGATGGCGCTACTGACTCCTCAGACGAGTTCTCCTCAGATCTAATCTCCTCGTCCGACCCAACTTCTTCCACTTCACCAGCTGCCTCAGCATTCTCACCTATCACTTCCACATTCAGTTCTTCATCTTCCTCCTCAATCATATCGTCAGCTATAACTTGCTCATCACCTTGCACCTCGTCCATGGGTATCGGTCCATCCACGGTATCACCTACACTGCTCACACTAAGGGAGGCTGGAGGATCAGAGACTTCACCACTCACCATCTGTGGAATCATAACGCCGTTTACATCTATTGGAACATCAAAAGTCCTCATCGGGGGTCCTATTACACCGTCTGCACCCCTATGGCACCAAGCCACATACTCTTGAGTATGATTGAAATCTTCTCCCACGTCTACTAACACCACTGAATGAAACCTAACATAAGCTGTTCCATCCCCACACGGGTGTACACTGGACGATCTCTGAATGCGGTGCGGGAATCCAAAAAGAGGGCCGTCCCTCGGCATGCTATGGACGGGGGTCTGAAAATCGGTTTTACCACAACCGTGAGATAAACTCAGCAAGTAAACTCTCTAATCCTAAACTAGGCTAACGTGCACCTCCAGAGGGCAAATAAAACACATAAAACACTGAACCAGTAAATCAACCATTATAAAATTCATTAGGACACTCAGTCCAATTCTTCTACTCCAGCCCTGCAGGTTAGGCTCTCACATCGTTATAATTCACAAACAGAGCATCGACCCGGAGGCCATGACCCAATGGTCATCAATCATTCGACCCGAAGGCCCGACCCGAAGGCCCACAGTTGTATAAATCGACCCGAAGGCCATGACCCAATGGTCATCACAATTAAATCGACCCGAAGGCCCGACCCGTCGGTCACAATTATATTCGACCCGTAGGCCTGACCCGTCGGTCACAATTACATTCGACCCGTAGGCCTGACCCGTCGGTCACAATTACATTCGACCCGTAGGCCTGACCCGTCGGTCACAATTATATTCTTAAATCATATCCAAACCAACGTGAAATTTCACAATCAAAGGCCCATTTAATTCCCAATGGGCTTCAAACAAATTCAAGTCAATCTACATCAAAGGCCCAATTAATTTTCCAATGGGCTTCAAACCATTTCAATTTAATTCCAACGTCAAGGGCCCATTTAATTTCTAATGGGCTTCAACAAATTTAATTTAATTCCAACAATCAAGGCCCATTTCATTTCCAATTGGGCCATTAGGACAAAATTCGGAGCCCATGAGGCCCACTCCAAATCAGCCATCATTTCCTCTCTAATTCACCATTAAACCACTATAATTAGTCCTAATTAGGTCCACTAATAATCCCTTGCACAAAACACACCCAATTAGGTCCTAATTAGCCTAATTACCCTAATCAAACCTCCTAATCTAGCACAATTAGACTAATTCGAGGATTAGGGATTTTACTCGCCTAATGTCGACGCGGGACGACGAGAGCGAGCGGCCGATTACCGACGAGCGGTACAATCGACGGCGGCGCTCCAAGGCAAGCCGGCGGCTCACGGCGGTCCGGCGAAGTTCACGGCCACCTCTCGGCCAAAACAGGGGAGCGCCGGTCTGATTGGTGGCTGGGGTGACGGAAGAGAGACGGCGGAGGCTAGGCTGGTCGGAGGGGTGGCGCACGGCGGCGCGGCCAGGCGGGAACGAGCCCGGCGACGGCGACGGCGTCTTCTACGAACCGGCTGGAGCGGCTGCCACGGGCGGCGGGAGCAGGGGAAAAGGGTGCGACAAGGCTGGGGACGGCACCAGGGGACTGTGTACGGCGGCTAGTGACCAGCAGCTCCGGCGAGGACCACTATTCCGGCGTGAACAGTGGCCGACGGTGCTGTTCGGTGAAGAAGAAATGAAGCAGCCGAGAGAAAGAGAGAGAAGCGGGAGGAGAGAGAGTGAGACGCGGGGAGTGAGTGAGCTGAGGAGAGAGAGAGAGGGTCAAAGATGGTCAAGAGAGGGGGTGAGTGGAGGACACATGTCAAGATCCTAGCCTAAATGACCAAAATACCCTTAATCCAAAGGCTAAAAATGCTTCCAAATCAATAATGCAAGGGTAAAATGGTCATTTGTCCTTAACCATGGTTAACCAACCCTAGTTAACCTTAACCAACCTTGGTTAAATCCCAAAATTGCCCCAAAATTCGGAATTAATCAAAAATGGCCTAGGGGCATTTCCGTCATTTTTCCGTCCCGAACCGAAATTCCAATTTTCGCTCATACCGGTCCTAAATATTCCTGTGAGACCTAATCCAGAGTCGGAATCGCGAAATTCGCTTTTTAAGCCCTCGAAAATCTTCTGCGAAGTTTCCGGGAATAAAATAATATTATTTTCCAATTTTTGTCGAAAATCCACTTTTTGTCCAAAACCACTCCAAACGAGTGTGGCTACCCCAAAATGACACTGGTCGCGAAAAATAACCTCAAACGGCCTCCGAATTCGGCATCGGCGTTCCTAGGGGCAAAATGGTCTTTTTCTCACTTTCTGACAGAATTTCAGTTTTCAACCGCTTTAACCCCAAACATGAATGGCCATTCCAAATTGACGTCCGTCTTGCAAAATAGTCGTAATTACCCTTGAGATTTTGATATCGAAGTCCGGGTCCAATATCGCGATCTAAGTTACTCGATTTGTCGTTTTAGGGTCTCTCACTAACAGGCGGCTGTTTAGGCGTTACGCGTATCGACCTAAGATTGTCCAAATTGTGAGGGTCTCAATATCGAGAGAACGAGAGGAATTATCACTAGCACCTGAGGTCACGATCGTTTGGATTAGAATCGGTTTTCCTTTGTCAGGCGCACTTTCGGTCATGCGAAATCACTCGCGATCCGATCGTGCTTTGCTGACAATATCAACCTGTCCTTTTCCTGAGATCGGCCTATAATGGTTCAAAATACTTCCTCAACGTTCGTTGAAATCGGCGCCCTATCACGATTGGGTTCTCGGTCCACGTACCTGATCCTATTTAGCCTTTCCCATTTGGTTAGTATCCCGTGATTGATCAATTCCGGGCGAGACTTACTAAAATTACACGAGAATCAATATACACTTTATTGGTCCCGATAACGGGTCAAAATTCAGGATGTTACAACTCTTCCCCCCTTACAAAAATTTCGTCCTCGAAATTTGCACTTCAAACCTGTTCTTCGAACAACTGGGGGTGTTGACGTCGCATAGCTTCCTCGCTTTCCCAAGTAGCGCCCTCTGTCCCGTGGTGTTCCCAAACTACCTTAACCATCGGGATTGTCTTATTCCGAAGCACTCGATCCTTCCTATCTTCGATTCTGATCGGTTTCTCCACGTACGACACCCTGTCGTCCACGTCTATTTCTTCGTATCTTAGAACGTGTGTCGGATCCGGTTCATACTTTCTCAACATCGACACGTGGAAGACATTATGTATCTGAGACAAATTTGGTGGCAGGGCTAGTCTGTACGCCATATCACCAATCTTTTCCAGAATCTCAAACGGCCCAACAAATCTCGGACTCAACTTTCCTTTCTTGCCAAATCGGGATAATCCCTTCATAGGCGACACCTTGAGAAACACATGATCCCCAACTTGAAATTCCAGATGTCGTCGTCTCCGATCGGCATAACTTTTCTGTCTACTCTGTGCTGTTTTTAACCTCTCTCGAATGATCTCAACAGCTTCCACTGTTTGCTGTACCAACTCTGGGCCTGTAATGCTCCGTTCTCCCACTTCATCCCAGCACACGGGAGTCCTACACGCTCTGCCATACAAGGCCTCAAACGGGGCCATCTGAATACTCTGCTGATAACTGTTATTATATGCAAACTCTACCAGATGCAGCTGTTCTTCCCATTTACCCTGAAAATCCACTACACAAGCCCTCAACATATCCTCAAGAGTCTGGATAGTCCTTTCTGATTGTCCATCAGTCTGTGGATGATATGCTGTACTAAACTGTACCTTTGTCCCCAATGCCGTCTGTAAACTTTTCCAGAAATTCGCCGTAAACCTCGGATCACGATCTGAAGTAATCGTCACTAGCACTCCATGCAATCTCACAATCTGTCTTACATACAGCTCTGCATACTTTTCTAACTCCAAATCCTTGCGCACTGCCAGAAAATGCGCTGACTTAGTCAATCTATCCACTATCACCCAAATTGAATCGTGCCCTCTCTGACTCCTCGGTAATCCCGTTACGAAGTCCATGGTTATGTGTTCCCATTTCCACTCGGGAATTTCCAACGGTCACAGCAGTCCTCCAGGTTTACAATGTTGTGCCTTTACTTGTTGGCACGTCAAACACTTAGCCACATGTCTGGCCACATCCGTTTTCAATCCGTTCCACCAATAATGCTGCCGTAGATTCTGATACATTTTCGTACTGCCAGGGTGAATACTGTAATTGCTGCGATGAGCTTCTCTTAATATTTCTTCCTTAAGTTCAATATCATCCGGCACACACCATCGTCCTCTATACTTCAGGACTCCATCTTCTGATACTTGGAAATCCGGCTTCCTTGCCGAGGCATCCATTCCCACAATCTTCTGAATTTCCTGATCCATGGACTGCAGAGCCTTAATCTTAGTTTGAATCTCCGGCTCGATCCTCAAAGTAGCCAGCAGATTCGACACATGGCTTAATTCCAATTTAAATTCCGAGTCTCGGAGCTTTTCCAATAACGTCCATTCCTTGATCATCAAGTGTGCCATGCTAGACTTGCGACTCAGTGCATCTGCCACTCTATTCGCTTTTCCAGGGTGATACAGGATGTCGCAATCATAATCCTTAAGAAGCTCCATCCATCTACGCTGTCTCATATTCAACTCTTTCTGCGAGAACAGGTATTTGAGGCTCTGATGATCCGTATAAATTTGAAACTTTTCCCCACATAAATAATGTCTCCAAATCTTGAGTGCAAACACAATGGCAGCTAACTCTAAATCATGCGTCGGATAATTCACTTCATGAGGTCTCAACTGACGCGACGCATACGCAACTACTTTTCCATGTTGCATTAACACACAACCCAGTCCTTTGAACGAAGCATCGCTATAAACCTCAAATCCACCAGGTCCAGAGGGGATAGTCAAAACTGGAGCTGTCGTCAGTCTGTGCTTAAGTTCCTGAAAACTTCGTTCGCACTTATCGTCCCATTCAAACTTAGTTTCCTTTTTCAGTAATCGCGTCAAGGGCATGGCTATCGACGAGAATCCTTCCACAAAACGTCGATAATAGCCAGCCAGTCCTAAGAAACTTCTGATCTCTGTCACTGACGTCGGCCTGGGCCACTTTAGCACTGCTTCAATCTTAGTCGGATCCACAGATATTCCTTCCCCCGACACGATATGTCCAAGGAATGCTACCTTGCTAAGCCAGAACTCACATTTGCTGAACTTCGCATAAAGCGCATGTTCCCTTAACGTCCGTAGAACTTCAGTAAGATGCACTTCATGTTCTTCTGAACTCTTCGAATATACCAGAATATCGTCAATGAACACGATGACGAACTGATCCAGAAATTCCTTAAAAACTCTGTTCATCAGATCCATGAAAGCTGCAGGGGCATTCGTTAAACCAAAGGGCATGACCGTAAACTCATAATGCCCGTACCTCGTCCTAAATGCAGTCTTGGGTATATCCTCCTTCCGAATTCTTAACTGATGATACCCTGTCCGTAGATCAATCTTTGAAAATACTGACGCCCCTTGCAACTGATCGAACAAGTCATCGATCCTTGGCAGTGGGTACTTGTTCTTTATAGTCACCTGATTCAACTGCCGGTAATCTATACATAACCTCAACGTCCCGTCCTTTTTCCTTACAAACAGGACTGGCGCTCCCCATGGAGACGCACTAGGACGAATAAATCCTTTGTCTAACAATTCCTGCATCTGAACTTTCAGCTCCTTCAGTTCCGACAAAGACATCCGATACGGGGTCTTAGAAATTGGCTCAGTTCCTGGGGCCAACTCTATTACAAATTCCACTTCTCGTTCTGGTGGCAAACCCGGCAACTCTTGAGGAAAAACCTCGGGGAAATTACATACTACAGAGATTTCTTCCAATTTAGGCTCCACCAATGTCGGATCCTTAACGTTAACCAAATACCCCTCACAACCTTCCTCAAGCATCTCTGTTGCCTCCACTGAGGAAATCCAAGGGATCGAGGTTCCTCCTCGGTTTCCCTGAAATTCAAACTTAGGACGTCCAATCGGATTAAATTGGATCGTCCTACTGCCGCAATCCATAACGGCTTTCTGTTTAATCAGCCAATCCATACCAATGATCACATCAAAGTCATACATGGCTAACACAGCTAAATCAATTCTTTCCTCAACATTTCCAATCACAATTTTACAATCCAAACACCCCAATGATACTAACACCCTATCATGCAATGGGGTTGTCACACACAACATAATCTCAAGTAAAACAGGCTCCAGACCAACCAATCTAACAAACTGCTCAGAAATAAACGAATGGGTTGCCCCGGGATCAAATAACGCATAGGCTGCATGATCGCAGAGAGAAACAGTACCTGTGACCACACCCGGCGCGTCCTCAGCATCCTTTCGCGCCATAGCATATACTCGTCCTTGTGCCGGTGGTCTACCCTGAGTAGCCTGTGGGGGATTCCCGACCTGATTTCCCGCTCGGGGTTGCTGCTGTGGTCCTGGGGGTCCCAAAACTCGTTGCTGGGGGCAATTCTTTATCTGATGTCCCAAACTCCCGCAACGAAAACAAGCTCCGATTCTATTTGGCGCTTGACTGGGTTTCCCGATAATCCTTCTCGGGGGCGGAACAAACCGTCTATTACTGGCCATTGGTCTCCTTACAAAGCGACGATTGTCCCGATTAGGAA
The DNA here is from genome assembly GCA_031216235.1 of Syzygium jambos. NCBI lineage: Eukaryota > Viridiplantae > Streptophyta > Magnoliopsida > Myrtales > Myrtaceae > Syzygium > Syzygium jambos. The sequence continues at coordinate 1,673,409 of CM062227.1, read as the reverse complement.
TAAACCTTGAACCCGATGCTGATGCCCTTTCAATCTGATCCCGCTCCATAGTCTGAGCTCGCTCATATAACTCTCGATAATCTCTGATATTCAATAAAAGCATCTGAGTGCGAAGTTCCGGTTTCAGTCCATCCCGGAACCTTCGAGCCTTGTCCAGGGGATTCTCAACCATCCTTGGGGCAAATCTAGATAGTCTGGTAAACTCTGCCTCGTACTGTACCACTGTCATCGATCCCTGACGAAGCCTCATAAACTCTGCCATTTTCTTCTCCTGGGCACTCTCAGAGAAAAACTGCCCATAGAAATGCTCTACAAATATCGCCCAGGTCGGTTCCATAAATTCTGGAAACACTCTATCCTTAACCGCCTTCCACCAATCATGGGCATTATCCTGCAGTTGATACGATGCCAAGGAGATCTTCTCCCTCTCAGTACACTCTAACAGCTCAAATGCTTTTTCCAACTCCTCCACCCAACGCGGGGCGGTTTCAGGGTCACCTCTACCCGTGAACTTGGGCGGTTTCAACTTAAGGAAATGCTCCACCAACTGGTGCATTGGTCTCGGTGCCACCATTGGTTGAGCTTGCACTGGCTGGGCTTGGGCTTGATTCTCATGGACGGCAGCAACGGCTGCGGCCTCAGCAGCCTGAGCGGTCGCATTCTCTCTTTCCTGCGCCTGCCTATCCATCACATTACCAATTCGGTCTAGCGCCCTAAGAACTCCTTCCATGCGCGGATCTTCCGCCTGCCTAACATCAGCTCTGGGGTCTGCCGCAGCCCCAACACCAACTCTAGGATTCTCTTCCTCTCTAGCACCCGCAACTATGTTCTCTATCGCTCTTGCTCTACCACGACCTCCACCTCGAGTTCCTCTTCCTGCGCCCCTCCTTGGGGCCCTTCCCACTCTTCCTCTTTCACTGCTCATCTTCTTACCCTGAGTGCTCGACTACCTGCTATAATTCCATCCAGGAATTAGAGACCTAAACCAACTAACCGGTCTAAGTCCTAGGCAGGTATAAACACAGAAACAATTAAGCACTCAGCATGCGGCTAACACAACAGCACATGAATTTCACCCAAGGACTCGCAAACTTACCTTGGGTCCTGCCGCACCTGCACAATACTGGTTCAATCAATCACCACAACAGTCAAACACAAACATTCTGGAGGTACACTTAGCACACTAAGTCACCCTACAGCTACCCATGGTCATTTCTCCTTATCACTCCAAAGCTCACTTGATCAAACAGAGCTGTCCTTGCTCTGATACCAATTCGAACGGGGATGTCACGCCCCGTACCCCACGAAGGCTGAACATCCGCACGTAGGTCGACTTGAGGTGCGACGCTCCCAGGATTTGCGTCACCGACCCGAAACCCGAATCAGAGCAACTACACGCCACATGCGGAAACAACGTATATATATATATATATATATATATATATATACACCCAGACATGCAATTATAACCATGGATAGTAATAGACATTAATATGCTAAAGAAATACTAACATATAAACACCCTTTTTAAAACTTATACAAACTATTTATTTACAACCAAAAAGAATACATCAAAAGGCCACTAAACAAAAAGGATCGGTGGCCTAGGGATTAACAGCTTACTGCCTGGGAGAGGGTTACAATTCAAAAAGAGGGTTAGCCTAACTCCTAACACTGAAACCTGCTCTACGGCTCCCCGCCTGGATTGGATGGCGCTACTGACTCCTCAGACGAGTTCTCCTCAGATCTAATCTCCTCGTCCGACCCAACTTCTTCCACTTCACCAGCTGCCTCAGCATTCTCACCTATCACTTCCACATTCAGTTCTTCATCTTCCTCCTCAATCATATCGTCAGCTATAACTTGCTCATCACCTTGCACCTCGTCCATGGGTATCGGTCCATCCACGGTATCACCTACACTGCTCACACTAAGGGAGGCTGGAGGATCAGAGACTTCACCACTCACCATCTGTGGAATCATAACGCCGTTTACATCTATTGGAACATCAAAAGTCCTCATCGGGGGTCCTATTACACCGTCTGCACCCCTATGGCACCAAGCCACATACTCTTGAGTATGATTGAAATCTTCTCCCACGTCTACTAACACCACTGAATGAAACCTAACATAAGCTGTTCCATCCCCACACGGGTGTACACTGGACGATCTCTGAATGCGGTGCGGGAATCCAAAAAGAGGGCCGTCCCTCGGCATGCTATGGACGGGGGTCTGAAAATCGATTTTACCACAACCGTGAGATAAACTCAGCAAGTAAACTCTCTAATCCTAAACTAGGCTAACGTGCACCTCCAGAGGGCAAATAAAACACATGAAACACTGAACCAGTAAATCAACCATTATAAAATTCATTAGGACACTCAGTCCAATTCTTCTACTCCAGCCCTGCAGGTTAGGCTCTCACATCGTTATAATTCACAAACAGAGCATCGACCCGGAGGCCATGACCCAATGGTCATCAATCATTCGACCCGAAGGCCCGACCCGAAGGCCCACAGTTGTATAAATCGACCCGAAGGCCATGACCCAATGGTCATCACAATTAAATCGACCGGAAGGCCCGACCCGTCGGTCACAATTATATTCGACCCGTAGGCCTGACCCGTCGGTCACAATTACATTCGACCCGTAGGCCTGACCCGTCGGTCACAATTACATTCGACCCGTAGGCCTGACCCGTCGGTCACAATTACATTCGACCCGTAGGCCTGACCCGTCGGTCACAATTACATTCGACCCGTAGGCCTGACCCGTCGGTCACAATTATATTCTTAAATCATATCCAAACCAACGTGAAATTTCACAATCAAAGGCCCATTTAATTCCCAATGGGCTTCAAACAAATTCAAGTCAATCTACATCAAAGGCCCAATTAATTTTCCAATGGGCTTCAAACCATTTCAATTTAATTCCAACGTCAAGGGCCCATTTAATTTCTAATGGGCTTCAACAAATTTAATTTAATTCCAACAATCAAGGCCCATTTCATTTCCAATTGGGCCATTAGGACAAAATTCGGAGCCCATGAGGCCCACTCCAAATCAGCCATCATTTCCTCTCTAATTCACCATTAAACCACTATAATTAGTCCTAATTAGGTCCACTAATAATCCCTTGCACAAAACACACCCAATTAGGTCCTAATTAGCCTAATTACCCTAATCAAACCTCCTAATCTAGCACAATTAGACTAATTCGAGGATTAGGGATTTTACTCGCCTAATGTCGACGCGGGACGACGAGAGCGAGCGGCCGATTACCGACGAGCGGTACAATCGACGGCGGCGCTCCAAGGCAAGCCGGCGGCTCACGGCGGTCCGGCGAAGTTCACGGCCACCTCTCGGCCAAAACAGGGGAGCGCCGGTCTGATTGGTGGCTGGGGTGACGGAAGAGAGACGGCGGAGGCTAGGCTGGTCGGAGGGGTGGCGCACGGCGGCGCGGCCAGGCGGGAACGAGCCCGGCGACGGCGACGGCGTCTTCTACGAACCGGCTGGAGCGGCTGCCACGGGCGGCGGGAGCAGGGGAAAAGGGTGCGACAAGGCTGGGGACGGCACCAGGGGACTGTGTACGGCGGCTAGTGACCAGCAGCTCCGGCGAGGACCACTATTCCGGCGTGAACAGTGGCCGACGGTGCTGTTCGGTGAAGAAGAAATGAAGCAGCCGAGAGAAAGAGAGAGAAGCGGGAGGAGAGAGAGTGAGACGCGGGGAGTGAGTGAGCTGAGGAGAGAGAGAGAGGGTCAAAGATGGTCAAGAGAGGGGGTGAGTGGAGGACACATGTCAAGATCCTAGCCTAAATGACCAAAATACCCTTAATCCAAAGGCTAAAAATGCTTCCAAATCAATAATGCAAGGGTAAAATGGTCATTTGTCCTTAATCATGGTTAACCAACCCTAGTTAACCTTAACCAACCTTGGTTAAATCCCAAAATTGCCCCAAAATTCGGAATTAATCAAAAATGGCCTAGGGGCATTTCCGTCATTTTTCCGTCCCGAACCGAAATTCCAATTTTCGCTCATACCGGTCCTAAATATTCCTGTGAGACCTAATCCAGAGTCGGAATCGCGAAATTCGCTTTCTAAGCCCTCGAAAATCTTCTGCGAAGTTTCCGGGAATAAAATAATATTATTTTCCAATTTTTGTCGAAAATCCACTTTTTGTCCAAAACCACTCCAAACGAGTGTGGCTACCCCAAAATGACACTGGTCGCGAAAAATAACCTCAAACGGCCTCCGAATTCGGCATCGGCGTTCCTAGGGGCAAAATGGTCTTTTTCTCACTTTCTGACAGAATTTCAGTTTTCAACCGCTTTAACCCCAAACATGAATGGCCATTCCAAATTGACGTCCGTCTTGCAAAATAGTCGTAATTACCCTTGAGATTTTGATATCGAAGTCCGGGTCCAATATCGCGATCTAAGTTACTCGATTTGTCGTTTTAGGGTCTCTCACTAACATGCGGCTGTTTAGGCGTTACGCGTATCGACCTAAGATTGTCCAAATTGTGAGGGTCTCAATATCGAGAGAACGAGAGGAATTATCACTAGCACCTGAGGTCACGATCGTTTGGATTAGAATCGGTTTTCCTTTGTCAGGCGCACTTTCGGTCATGCGAAATCACTCGCGATCCGATCGTGCGTTGCTGACAATATCAACCTGTCCTTTTCCTGAGATCGGCCTATAATGGTTCAAAATACTTCCTCAACGTTCGTTGAAATCGGCGCCCTATCACGATTGGGTTCTCGGTCCACGTACCTGATCCTATTTAGCCTTTCCCATTTGGTTAGTATCCCGTGATTGATCAATTCCGGGCGAGACTTACTAAAATTACACGAGAATCAATATACACTTTATTGGTCCCGATAACGGGTCAAAATTCAGGATGTTACAACCTGCGACGATATCCAGGTATTTATCAATAAAGTCCTTTCAAATATCTTAGATGATAACTAGATATTTTGTTAGGCACATTATTCTCCCAATCTCAGAGGATTCCCCCGTGACACGCCTATGAGGAAAGGTATAGGTGTAGCGGCCAAATCTTTACAAGTGCCTATGGCGATGTATAGGTATCTCGTAAAGGTCGGAATGTTCTCTCAATCCCAAATGTTCCCCCGTGGCTCACCTATAAGGAAGGTATAGGTGAAGCGGCCAAATCTTTACGAATACCTATGGCGATGTATAGGTAGTTTGTAAAGGTCACCGAAGTTCATCAGCGTTCATCAAGCAATACCTTTGGGATAGGGTCCAAACATTTGCCAAACAATCTCAAGAATCATGGCAATGCCTCAAATTACTTCACCACTCAAGTTAGGTAAGTAATTCCAGGTATGTTTTATTCACGTCAGCATGCATCATTTCTTATTGCATTTCAAAATGGGACTCATAATCCCGACAAAAATAACATTCATTGCATTTGCATGGCAAAATTTAGGTATCAGTTTAGTCTTTGAATGCAACCTCTTCGAGCTAACCTTCAAAGAGGGGCAGCTGTTGACACCTAAATTTTGGCAATCCCGTTAGATAAATATTGCATAGAAAAATTAGGGATTAAATTTTAACCCCTAAACAAAAATATTAAAATTGCATAGCACATAATTTAGGTTCATATAGGTTAATTGCATTCCGCATCGGACCGGCGCTGGCAAGAAAGCTGAGAATTCATCGCGTAAACCGAGCTCGAGCACTTAACTCACTCAAGGGATTGGAGGCCAAAATTCACAAGTCCAAAAGGCTTTGGTTATTTTAATTTGAGCTTAAATCAGCCTGAATTAATTTAGCCCATTTGGAATTAAAAAAATTAAGGGATAAAAGCCTAAGTCTAAGCCCATTAGGACTAGGAAGCCCAGTTAATTGACCTAGGGTTGCGATATAAATACGTCGTTATGCGTCATAATCAAAGGGGGCTCTCATAATTTCTAGAACACAATTCCTGAGAGCACAAGAGAATTAGAGCGAAAAGAGAGAGAAGGAGCTTGGCTTGATCCTCCACGGCCAAGCCCCCATCCTTTCGCGGCCAGACCTGTGGCCGCACCACCGACAACGACGCTGAACCAGTCTTCTGACGACGAAGCCACCAAGCGTCGTTTGCTGCTCTGAGTTAGCGCCCACGACGTCATTGTTTTTCTTCTGTTGCCAACGCGAGGACCACAGCATCCAGCAATCAGCCTGACGTCCCTGCACAACTAGATTGGTTTTGCCGCCGAACTGTCTTCCCCGCGGTGGACTCCAGCAAGACCAGTTTTTCTTTAGGCGATTCACTTGAATTTTTGTTGCAGGCTTTCCATTTGATACACACGGAGGCATTGGGGACAGACAAGTGGAAAATTTAATTGTGTGGGCTTGGGAAGTCAAAGTCTGATAATCAAAGAAGACTGTCACAAGACTAGCCAAATTCGGTCAAAAGTTGAGGGGTTAAACTAAGAGACCAAAGAAAATTTTCTTTGGGGATCACTCGGTGGATTTTCCTTGAAGACGTTGGAGCAGCTCCTTGCGCCACTGCTGTGCCAAGCCAACGTCCTCGTCGTTGCTGTACCGCCCACGACAAGCCGAGCTGCTATCGCTCGGCCCGCCGAACCGACGCCACTGCCGTTGTGGTGTCCGTGAGTCCAGATTAGCCGAGCTGCCGCATCTGCAGGCCACCACCATCGCCGCCGGTCCACTCGCCATCGGTCATCCCGATCCGCAATCCCAATCCGCGAGTTCGAATTTGGAAACTATCCGCAAATTAGGTAACGATCTCATCTGACATCGTTTTGAATATTTCATTACATGATATGGGTGATATTGTTATCTATTATGAATTTTTTGTTAATCTTTGGGTGCGTATGTGATATCCACAAATATTTAAAAATCACCCAAAGTTAGGAAACTTTCCTAACTTGATAACGTGTCGGGACGACTATCCGATCTCAACCATGAGATACGATACTCGGTGGCACGGAAAATCTCTATCCTATCCATAACTATTTGGATACGATAATAGATTTTATTTTGTTCCCAAATTCAAACGAATTGCCTTCCATCAATATCCATAACCACATGGATATGATCGCCGGTTTATATCGTTTCCCTAATTCAAAGATAATAAAACAAATCTTGCGGATCGCCTGGACTGGTTTTGATCGTGATTGTTATCTATCTGTTTGATTTATTTCCTTTAAAAAGAAAATTCCAAAAAGATTACTTAGGATTTGATGCATGTTTATGATAGGTTTAGAATAACTTTCTTTGAATGAGTTGATAGGATAACTTTTTAATTTAAATTAGGAATTAGAGTAATTTATTTCCTAGTTTAATTTAGATATTATCCTAATCTCGATGGTTCATTTTAGGGTAATTCTTAATTTCGAATTTTCATAAAAATACCAAAAAGAAGTCACTTTAGGATAAATTAAATTATCTTTTTTAGAATAGATTGCATGTTAATTAAGGCATTTTTTTTAATTCCGAATTTCATTTGAAAATACCAAAAATAAATTATTTGTCTGTCATTAGAATTAGGTCACGTCGTCGCATGACATATAGTTTGCATATTAGGCTGCATTAATCGCATGTTAATTTTTGCACGTCATTACATATAGATTAGCTTCCATTTAAATAAGTGAAAATTCTAAAAAATATTGAGTGAACTGCTTGTTAATTAGAAATCATATTAGGATTGTTGATATGATTTTCTAGCTAACAACGCAGATGCTTACGTTGCTTCGAGGTAAGTAATTCTCCCATTCTTGCAATTTATTTAATGTTTTGATTATTGGGTGTTACTTTGGTGGTTTGCGCACCCGCATGAACACATCACATGTTAGTAATTAGATAATAAAATGGATCCAGACTGCTTGCATAAATATTTTTGAGAAGAAAAGGTACCGAAAGGGCGTTAGACTAGATCTAGCGTAACCAAGTTCCCGAGCTTAGAATTTCTGGTTCGTAGGAATAAAACATATCTCCCTATGTTTTATTTAGGTTTCTAATCGACCTACCACAAATAGATTAGTGGCGACTCCAAGCATGAAAACATTTGCACGTTAAGAACTTAAATCCTAAGTTGCGAATTGGTAGGGCTTGGGAGGGCTCGAGTTAGGCTTAGTCTTAACAATCCATTAGCCTGAGAGAAAATTTAGGTCGCGACAGCTTGGCGACTCCGCTGGGGACTTGAGTTAAAACTCTTAGTAGACTTAGGCCAGTTTTTCTTTTCAAAAAAATTTTTTTTTGCTTGGCAGCGAGGATCCTAGGTACGTCCCTAATATTTTAGGTGTTAAATATTTTTGCAGAATGGGAGGTATAAGGGGAGGCATGATTGTTAACCCTTGTTTTGCAGGGAGGTGTTTGGATGTATGGTTTATTTTATGCACGGAGCGCTGTATGATATAACCTGCTGTGCATGCCTTGCATTTACACTACACCGCACACACTACCCGCTGCCGGACCTGGGTGGCACAGGTTTAGGATGGTACTAAGACAGCGGACACCTCGACCACATCCGCGTGGTATGGGTCGCCCTCCTTGGTCCCGAAAGTTTTTTTTACGGTGTCATTGAGTTCCCACCACGGTTGCACCCTTTGCAACCCGGGTCGGCTCCTTGACTAAGCCGGAGACAGGGGAACCTCGGCCTAACCACAACCATGACTGGTTTAGCCCGGTAATCCTCGCGTCTCCATTTTGCAAGCCAGACCTCACATTTCATGCGCATGTCTTTGTGATTGCCATGGTCCTATTGGGTAAAGTAAGTTTTCTGAACCTTTATCTCGCAATATATTTATGTTTCGTATTTTCCTTGGTCGGTCCATGACATTAGGTCGGTCGCGAGTCTTGATCCATATACTATGGGAGGGGCAGACATCCGGATTCTTGATGCTCCTAAGGACGAGCTCCATGCCTGGTGGAACTTACTCAGTCCGACCAACCGTAAGCTGGTTGAAGGCCACATCGGAAGGCTACTCCCCTTATTGGAAGTCAAAGTCCGTACCGGCCTCGTTCGAGCATTAGCACACTTCTGGTGTCCCGAGACGTCTACCTTTATATTCGGTAAGCATGAGCTCACCCCGACTTTGGAAGAATATAGCGTGATCATTGGAAAACCTTTAGGGTCAGAATTAGTTACACCACCTCTAGGAATTGATTCCACCTTAATATTGTCTGAATTTTTGGGTGTCGGAAAAGATGAATTGGGAAAAGTCTTAAAAGAAAATCGTGGAACATGTTCCTTTTCGTACCTTCGTCAATGTTTTGATAAAGCCACATCTTTTCAAAAAGGCAGAATATTTTTGTTAGCATTTTTCGGGTTCGTGATTTTTCCCCACTGTAAGAATGCATGTAGTTCGTCAATTGCTTGGTTGGTCTAACAAGTCTGTCTTGGAAAGAATTTTGTCAACACCATTTTAGCCGAGACTTTCATTTCCCTCACTAAATTTAAGCAACATGTTGACAAAACGTTTCATGCCCCCCTCGAACTTTTGCAAATTTGGTTTTTGTCTCACATAAAAGGGTGTGGCGATTTACTCACAATATCTGAGCTTAGTGATTCTAGTCATCCAGTCTTGAGGTATAAAGAAAAACAAGGGGATGCACCCGATTATCATTACTCTGAATGGATCATTTTCATGAAAAACGCTAGACCTCAAGGTTTCCAATGGCATGCTAACTGGTTCCAAGTCAAGGAAGCTCGGCTTACGTGTAATGGTATTGGACCGGTTCCACTCTTGGGTTTCACCGGTGCAATTGAATACTACCCCGCCAGAGTGTCTCGTCAGTACCAGATTCTCCAAGGACTCCCTCCAGCGCTACAACCAGAACTCCTCCAAGTCGACTTCACCAATGGCGATGAAGACCACGAAGGGACTGTAGCTCAGCTCAAGAAGATGTGGAAGAAGTGTCGCCTCTTAAAAATAGCCCGACCCCAAAAAGAACTCAAGGGGGAACAGAAGTCCTACTTCGCGACTACCGAGTATATTCGACAGCACAAAGTCCCACAGGAACTACTCCCGAAGATACCCAGGGTGCCTCTCAAGCCTGCCACTCGCTCAGAGAACAACCGTCTCAAAAGGAAGGCCGAAGAAGCTCAAGAGAAAGCATCCAAGATAGCTCGAGCTTATGAGCAATTGAAGAAGGAAGTCGCCGCCCATATGTCTATGGATCAAGTCAAATAGAATAGCTTGAATTTTTATACTTTTTTTCAGTTCTAGTCTTCAGTCTTGTTTAGGAATTGAGTTTTTTTTAAGAGATTTTAAGTCATTGTCGTTGTAAAAACACAAAAAAAAAAAAAATTTCATTTCAATAAAAAGCGTTCAGACCAATGTCATGGATCGGCATGTGATTCTTCTTGACACTTACGTATGTCTGTTTTATCCGAAATTAGGTAATTACGGACCGATCACGATCGCCTATTCGCACGCGATCGAGAACTAGAATGGCCGATCAAACTGACTTACGAGATCGTGTCGTTGGCATTGAGGACCAAATGAAGCAACTCCTCGTCGCAATGCAACAGATGTCCGCTGAGATCAAAACCCTTCGGCTGACTCCTATTCCTGCGTCCCCTGAGGCATCAGCCCCAAAGCATAAAGGAGGGAAGAATGCCGATAGTGAGGAAGATGACGATCTTCCCGATTTAGAAGATGACCTCGTCCAGATTATTGTCAACAAGGAAAAACCTGATGAACGGGTCAACAAACTTGAAGAAAGAGTGAAGCAGTTGGAAGGCTCGCATGATTTGCCCTCAATCGACTTGTCTCTTTACTCACAGATCAAAATCCCGAAGAAGTTCAAGATGCCAGACTTTGACAAGTACAATGGCACCTCCTGCCCGAGAGCTCACCTGCAGCTATATCACGTACAAATGACACCGTACGTTGATAATGAACTCCTGATGATTCACGCATTTCAGGCAAGTTTGACGGGTCCTGCCCTAAACTGGTATCTCATGAAGAAGATAAATGGCCTCAAAACCTGGAAGGAAGTTAGTGAAGCATTCCTAAAGCAGTACAGGTTCATAACAGACATCATTCCCACCCGCGATGACCTCGAGCGTGCTCAGATGAAGAAGAATGAGTCATTCAAGGATTATGCTATCAGATGGAGAAACATAGCCGCACAGATTATCCCAGAACCCATAGACAGTGAATTGAAGAGGATGTTCATTAAAACGCTTCCGTTCGAATACCGTAATCGGATGGTAGCCACTCCAGCTGACAACTTCAATCAACTCATCCCTATAGGCGAACAGATTGAGATAGGGCTGAAAGATGGGTGGTTCGTAGAGCCGCCTTCCTCGACCAAAAGATTTAGTGCAAGAAAGGAGAAAGAACCGACAGCTGAAGTGAATCTGGCTTACACTCAACCGGGCCGACGGAATGCTAACCTTGTCTCTGCGATCCAAGTAGCAGAAACTCAACAACAGAACACTGGTCGTCAACCCTCTCAGAGAAGGAACAACAAGAGGCAATTCACTCCTCTTCCTGGGTCGTTGTCCCAAGTACTAGCAGTACTCCAAAAGAAGGGTTTGCTTACCACCGAGCCAAAGCGACCTAACTCTGAAAAGTACTATAATTATGACCCATCTAAAAAATGTGATTATCATATGGGCGAAGTGGGGCATTCAACTGACGACTGCTTTACCTTTAAGCACCGAATCCAGGATCTCCTGGACACGAAGGCCTTCTCATTCCAACCTGCCAGGCCGAATGTTCAGAACAACCCGCTTCCTGATCACACGGGCAAAGTGAATGCCATATTTAGTTTCGATACTGATCGAATCAAGAATGTCAAGGTATACACTGCTGACGTCTACGGTGGGTTAGTAAGAGCTGGCTATTACCCGAGTGATGAGATGCCTCCTCTGACTGTCATGAAGAAAAGAATCTCCAAAATGGTGGAAGCCGGAATGATTATCTATGCCAATCACACTGGCATTGTCTCCACAGTCTTTGAAGTGGTTATTAATTGGGATGAGGAGTTTGCTGCATTGAACACCACGAAGGAAAAGGACGACCCTCTGCCTGAAGACATGCCTCCGCTCGAAGATGCGTCTGATGATGAAGGGATCGTAGTAAGCACGCCTACCATTGATGAAGGGATAGTGATCGAAATACCTCAACCGTATGAGTACAGTGATAATAAGGCTGTCCCTTGGTCCTACAGTCTCGATGTCGACTTGGTTACCAGATCTGGACGTACTTATAACCAAGCTAGTGCCCAACCTGCAAAACCTGTTACTGATGAAGAAGCCAAGGAATTTCTAGCTGTGATTAAGGCTAGCGAATACAACATAGTTGAACAATTGCGTAAGCTACCCGCGCAAATCTCTTTGCTAGAACTACTCCAGACGTCTGTCAAGCATCAGAAGGCCTTAATGAAGGTGTTAAGTGAAGTCCACGTGCCAGAGACGATCGATCATGACAAATTAGAGGAATTTGTGGGTTCTATACTCCTCAAGGATCTCATAGCCTTTTCAGATGAAGAGTTCCCTCTGGAAGGAAGGGGGCATACTAAGGCACTTTACATTTCCGTCAAATACAAGGCCTCGCATGTAGCCCGGGTACTCATCGACAACGGATCAGCCTTGAACATCTGTCCTTTGGCAACTTTACACCGCCTCAAGATAGATCCTTCTAGAATAAATTCTGCGAAGACCTCCGTGCGAGCCTTTGATGGAACGAAGAAAGAAGTGATGGGAGAAATCCACCTTGACATACAGATAGGACCAGCAATGTTCAACATCCTATTTCAAGTCATGGACATTCCCACTGCATTCAATTTTCTGTTGGGTCGTCCATGGATTCATACTGCCGGAGCTGTGCCATCCAGTCTACATCAGAAGGTGAAGTTCGTTGTGGAGAGAAAGTTAGTCACAGTCCACGGTGAAGAAGAGCACCCAATTTACCACGCAACGGCTATCCCCTATGTTGAGCCAGATTGCAAAATAGAATCGAGCTATCAGTCGCTCGAGCTCGTATCAACCATACATGCGTCTAGAGGATCATCACCGCCCATTCCTGAGGTGTCAAATGCTGCAGTCATGGTTGGAAGAGTAATGGTGTCCCATGGCTTTACTCCGGGTGAAGGCCTTGGTAGGAATGGTCAAGGTATCCGCCAACCGGTGGAAGTCTCTCGAAGGCCCCACACTACTGGGTTGGGATACCAGGGGTCAAGCGAGCCAAATAATGGGGGACATGGACATGGACGAGGACGTGGACGCGGTCGAGGTCGAGGTCGAGGAGATGGACATAATAGACAGCGATCCGAAGAAGAGCCAAATGGTGAAGAACGTGGGCGTGGAATTACCCAAAATAACGGAGAGTTTGGGCGTGGTAGGTTGCTTCCACACATCCGCACCACATTCTCAGGCCCTGCAAGAATGATGCATGAAGAGAAGGAGGTGATCGACACTTTGGGGCAACCGAGCGGCAAGTTCGATTACTATGTGAAATATTCGGCGCCCCCAAGCTTCTATGTTGACCCATGTGACATTGTCCCGAATGGATGGGGAGGTATGGATGATCCAATACCTCTAATGACAGAAGATTCTGATGATGCAATGGATGGAATTACTACCCTGTTCGATGATTTCTTTATTGGAGCTATCGAGGAAGGACCATTGGAGGGAATGGGCACTGGCCCACAAGAGTAACACCTTTACTTTTTTCGCACACTCCCCTGCGCGGGAATTTTTACTGCTTTTTAGGACTTGCCCCGTCTCGGGAGCTGCTTTTTAGCACTTTTCATTTCTAGGACTTGATTGTTGCAATTTCCATTCCAATAAATGTAATTCATTTGACGATAATCAATGAAATTACAAATTATTTTCATTTTGAGGGCATGTTGAGGTACATCAAACCAGCCCGGTGATGATATCCAACCGATAAAAAAAATATAGTCCAAGGAGAATTCTGAGGCTTGGGCTTCTTCATGCTTCCTCGTGTTAAAACTTCTTTGAAAAGAAATTCGAAAAAAAAAGTAAAAAAAAATCAAAAGAAATAAAAATACACTGTTTAGCCCTGTTTGTCCTTTTGAACTCCCTACTTTATGTTTCAGGGATAATCTTGTGACACGTGAGGGTATGGAAATAGTCCAATCTAATGAATCATGTGCAGCCGAGCTTGATCCCAATGACACCGACGAACTCAACGATTCCTCAGATATTCAGTGCAATCTAGAATGGCATGAAAGGCCCAAAGTTCTCACGTCAGATCAAACTGTCACTGTCAACTTGAGTGATTCCGGAAGAGAGGGGCGAATCCCCCTGAGAGTGAGACAAAACACCCGATCCAGTTGCCGCATGAGTAGGTAAATCTTTCAACCAAAAAGTGCATCAAGGATACTTCGAGGTAAATGATCTAGTCCTAAGGGAGGTATTGCTAGTCTTTCCTGTTCCTGGGGGTAAATTTGCCCTAAACTACATCGGCCCATATATGGTCAAAAAGGTGCTTCCTGGAGGTGCCCTAATTCTCGCAGAAGTGGATGGTCGTGAGTTTTTCACGCCTGTTAATTTTGATGCTGTGAAGATGTATTATCCCTGATAAGATCTAACATTTTTGCGGCAAAAGTTTTCAAGTGTTTGGTTTTATACTCTGAGTCACAAACATTTCACTTATGAATAAATGATTTCAATCAATTTAAAGATGGAATGTGTGCATTGACTTTAAATTTTGCTTGATCATTTTGTCAGTCTGCATCATCGATTTCAAAAGGGGAATCTATTTGGACAATTTGATAACTCATGTGGAATGAATTGAATGTGTTGAATGAGGTACATCGGGATGATGAAAGGCAAGCCCTATCCTATACACAGTCCCATGCACTAATCCCCAGTGAGTTGAGTGAAAAAATTCCATGTCTGCAAGGTAAAGGGTTATCTCGCAAAAGGTACGGCAACTGAAGTGACGAAAGGCAGTTCATTTCTCTATCCTAAACACTACAGGTTATCCATTGTTTCGCCACATTGAGCCTACATGTTTGGAGAAATCCTTTCAAATTACCTCTGTCAAGAACCATCCCACATTTGGGCAAACTGGAGGTAAGTCAGCATTATAAAGTGAAAAATGAATAGAGATTTTCTTGCTCTCACTTGCATCAATCTTCGAGTGTTGCTTTTTCAGAAGAATTCACACGAAGTTCAAGTGCCTTAGGATGACGAAGAGCATTTCTTTCTCTATCCTATACACACTTTATCCTTTGCTAAGCCCAATTGAGCCTGCAAATTCGTTTCTTAAACCCAGTTGGTGATCATCCCCCACACTGGGGCAAGGTAAAAGCCATCGCTGTCCACGCAGCATATCTGGAGTGCCGATAGAAGACGAAGACCCTGAAAGTCCAAATGTTAGTCATTCGGTTAAAACAAGCCAAAATGTGGCTGGCCAATATATGCATTGTAGACAATGTGTGTCAAAAGTCAAAAATGAAAAAAAAAAAAAAGAAGAAGAACTAGGGGGCATGAAAAAGCAGTGTGCCTGGTAAAAGCAAGGCCAATGCCCGAGAGAAAAAGAAAAAAAAAGAGAAAAGAAAATCGAAAAAAAAGGAGAACTTTAGCGAAAAAATGTCAAGATACGACATGTCAAAGTCACGAATCCCAATGGAGCAGTGGTCTTACAAGTCTCAAAGGAATCAAGTGGTGAATTCAAGCCCAATGAAATGTCTACCGAGAAGACAATCCCTGGCAAAAAGGAAGACCGGTGACAATGCCGAGATGATCACCAACTTATTCACCCTATTTATACACATTTTGAGCCTAATGATTCTTTCATTTCTCAACCCATGAGCCTAGCCTACGTTACGTCCCTTACAAAGTCTCTTCAGATTATGGCACTTGAACTAATGTAGGATTCGGATGTCTATAAGCTTAGCTCGAAGAAGTGCGAGCAAGTCCATTTCTATCTAATTTTGCAAGGTTCTTGACTTGTAAACCCGGAGATAATTATGGAGTATTTTCTTTCAATAGCCTCGACTCGAAGAGTCCCCTTTTGCTAAGCCATTGACCAAGCCTATGTTACGGTCCTAGCAAAGACCTCTCAGATTGGTAAGGTTGTACCGCTTGCGAGAATACTCGGATCCTTGTCGACATGAAGATGGTGAGATAGAGTGATTTTCATAAATTAGCCGCTTTTCGATGAGGATGAGAGAAAGCCCTTTCGGACCGAAAGTCCCTTATTCGACATTTTCAAGATATCCACTTGTGAATCTGGATTGTCTTATCATGATTTTCCCCAGTGAAATTTAGTAATGCTGATTTGACAAAATCGTCATGCATGAAAACCAGTTGAATTTATAGTGCATGAGTATATGTGTTCTTGATTGCCCATGAATGCATATTACTTGTTGTCTATAACCGTGTCTAGCAGGAGACACACACTCAAGAGTCAGAGATATCAACAGGTAAGTATGTCTCTACCCCTTCAGGTGCCTGTGTTTATCCAGGTATTCATTCACCTGTTCGAGCAATCGACAGGCTTCATATCTAATCAGTTTTGTTGCAGTCACTCGGCGTCTTCGACAATGTCCAGATGTCTATATATTTCTCAACCGAGTGCCTGAGGAGAAATCCATGTATCTCATTTGAGTATCCGAGAAGAAATCCGGATATCTCACAATATTCCTCAACCGAGTGCCTGAGGAGAAATCCAGGTTTCTCATTTGAGTATCCGAGGAGAAATCCGGATATCTCACCATATTTCTCATCCGAGTGCCTGAGGAGAAATCCAGGTGTCTCATCCGAGTATCCGAGGAGAAATCCGGATATCTCACCCAAGTACCTGCGACGATATCCTGCGAAAGGATTCTGTTAGGCACATTATTCTCCCAATCTCAGAGGATTCCCCCGTGACACGCCTATGAGGAAAGGTATAGGTGTAGCGGCCAAATCTTTACAAGTGCCTATGGCGATGTATAGGTATCTCGTAAAGGTCGGAATGTTCTCTCAATCCCAAATGTTCCCCCGTGGCTCACCTATAAGGAAGGTATAGGTGAAGCGGCCAAATCTTTACGAATACCTATGGCGATGTATAGGTAGTTTGTAAAGGTCACCGAAGTTCATCAGCGTTCATCAAGCAATACCTTTGGGATAGGGTCCAAACATTTGCCAAACAATCTCAAGAATCATGGCAATGCCTCAAATTACTTCACCACTCAAGTTAGGTAAGTAATTCCATGTATGTTTTATTCACGTCAGCATGCATCATTTCTTATTGCATTTCAAAATGGGACTCATAATCCCGACAAAAATAACATTCATTGCATTTGCATGGCAAAATTTAGGCATCAGTTTAGTCTTTGAATGCAACATCTTCGAGCTAACCTTCAAAGAGGGGCAGCTGTTGACACCTAAATTTTGGCAATCCCGTTAGATAAATATCGCATAGAAAAATTAGGGATTAAATTTTAACCCCTAAACAAAAATATTAAAATTGCAAAGCATATAATTTAGGTTCATATAGGTTAATTGCATTCCGCATCGGACCGGCGCTGGCAAGAAAGCTGAGAATTCATCGCGTAAACCGAGCTCGAGCACTTAACTCACTCAAGGGATTGGAGGCCAAAATTCACAAGTCCAAAAGGCTTTGGTTATTTTAATTTGAGCTTAAATCAGCCTGAATTAATTTAGCCCATTTGGAATTAAAAAAATTAAGGGATAAAAGCCTAAGTCTAAGCCCATTAGGACTAGGAAGCCCAGTTAATTGACCTAGGGTTGCGATATAAATACGTCGTTATGCGTCATAATCAAAGGGGGCTCTCATAATTTCTAGAACACAATTCCTGAGAGCACAAGAGAATTAGAGCGAAAAGAGAGAGAAGGAGCTTGGCTTGATCCTCCACGGCCAAGCCCCCATCCTTTCGCGGCCAGACCTGTGGCCGCACCACCGACAACGACGCTGAACCAGTCTTCTGACGACGAAGCCACCAAGCGTCGTTTGCTGCTCTGAGTTAGCGCCCACGACGTCATTGTTTTTCTTCTGTTGCCAACGCGAGGACCACAGCATCCAGCAATCAGCCTGACGTCCCTGCACAACTAGATTGGTTTTGCCGCCGAACTGTCTTCCCCGCGGTGGACTCCAGCAAGACCAGTTTTTCTTTAGGCGATTCACTTGAATTTTTGTTGCAGGCTTTCCATTTGATACACACGGAGGCATTGGGGACAGACAAGTGGAAAATTTAATTGTGTGGGCTTGGGAAGTCAAAGTCTGATAATCAAAGAAGACTGTCACAAGACTAGCCAAATTCGGTCAAAAGTTGAGGGGTTAAACTAAGAGACCAAAGAAAATTTTCTTTGGGGATCACTCGGTGGATTTTCCTTGAAGACGTTGGAGCAGCTCCTTGCGCCACTGCTGTGCCAAGCCAACGTCCTCGTCGTTGCTGTACCGCCCACGACAAGCCGAGCTGCTATCGCTCGGCCCGCCGAACCGACGCCACTGCCGTTGTGGTGTCCGTGAGTCCAGATTAGCCGAGCTGCCGCATCTGCAGGCCACCACCATCGCCGCCGGTCCACTCGCCATCGGTCATCCCGATCCGCAATCCCGATCCGCGAGTTCGAATTTGGAAACTATCCGCAAATTAGGTAACGATCTCATCTGACATCATTTTGAATATTTCATTACATGATATGGGTGATATTGTTATCTATTATGAATTTTTTGTTAATCTTTGGGTGCGTATGTGATATCCACAAATATTTAAAAATCACCCAAAGTTAGGAAACTTTCCTAACTTGATAACGTGTCGGGACGACTATCCGATCTCAACCATGAGATACGATACTCGGTGGCACGGAAAATCTCTATCCTATCCATAACTATTTGGATACGATAATAGATTTTATTTTGTTCCCAAATTCAAACGAATTGCCTTTCATCAATATCCGTAACCACATGGATATGATCGCCGGTTTATATCGTTTCCCTAATTCAAAGATAATAAAATAAATCTTGCGGATCGCCTGGACTGGTTTTGATCGTGATTGTTATCTATCTGTTTGATTTATTTCCTTTAAAAAGAAAATTCCAAAAAGATTACTTAGGATTTGATGCATGTTTATGATAGGTTTAGAATAACTTTCTTTGAATGAGTTGATAGGATAACTTTTTAATTTAAATTAGGAATTAGAGTAATTTATTTCCTAGTTTAATTTAGATATTATCCTAATCTCGATGGTTCATTTTAGGGTAATTCTTAATTTCGAATTTTCATAAAAATACCAAAAAGAAGTCACTTTAGGATAAATTAAATTATCTTTTTTAGAATAGATTGCATGTTAATTAAGGCATTTTTTTTAATTCCGAATTTCATTTGAAAATACCAAAAATAAATTATTTGTCTGTCATTAGAATTAGGTCACGTCATCGCATGACATATAGTTTGCATATTAGGCTGCATTAATCGCATGTTAATTTTTGCACGTCATTACATATAGATTAGCTTCCATTTAAATAAGTGAAAATTCTAAAAAATATTGAGTGAACTGCTGTTAATTAGAAATCATATTAGGATTGTTGATATGATTTTCTAGCTAACAACGCAGATGCTTACGTTGCTTCGAGGTAAGTAATTCTCCCATTTTTGCAATTTATTTAATGTTTTGATTATTGGGTGTTACTTTGGTGGTTTGCGCACCCGCATGAACACATCACATGTTAGTAATTAGATAATAAAATGGATCCAGACTGCTTGCATAAATATTTTTGAGAAGAAAAAGTACCGAAAGGGCGTTAGACTAGATCTAGCGTAACCAAGTCCCCGAGCTTAGAATCTCTGGTTCGTAGGAATAAAACATATCTCCCTATATTTTATTTAGGTTTCTAATCGACCTACCACAAATAGATTAGTGGCGACTCCAAGCATGAAAACATTTGCACGTTAAGAACTTAAATCCTAAGTTGCGAATTGGTAGGGCTTGGGAGGGCTCGAGTTAGGCTTAGTCTTAACAATCCATTAGCCTGAGAGAAAATTTAGGTCGCGACAATACTGAAAATAACAACGATCTCTCTAAAAGACTCCATGTTTCCCCAAGTTATCCTATTTATATAATAACATCCAAGACTCCTCTCACAAAGCAATTACTTCTTTTTTCACATAAAATTAAGGAATAAATCGCAAAATTCCCATTGTGATATCCACTTTCTAACTCTTCTCTAGGTCGCATATTCATTTCCTTCTTTTTGTCATATTTTCCTTATTTTCTTCATATCTCAATATTCTGCATAAATAAGGAAATATTAAGTAAATAAAAGGAAATCCAAATATATTCTAGCAAATATTGCATTATTTATTGCCTAAAGTAGATAAAATAACTCTATTTTTATAGAGTTATCAAACCCCCAAACTTAACATTTTGCTAGTCCTCGAGCAAAAGCAAGATATAAGACATACTCAAGCTAACAGCCCCCTCCATGAATTCCTTCCATAATTGCTCAAAATCACAATTCAAAGAAAAACACAAATTTCATCCAAACATTGAAATAGATTCATAAGTTAAAATCGATTCTAACTATGTGATCCAAGTGTGTGTGTGAGTCTTCATCTTTTCAAATTATATGCAATCCAAATAAGTTCACATTGGTATGCAACCTCTCAAAAACTCTTTATAATTATAACCAAATCTCATAGGTTTGATTTTCATTCCTCTCTCCACTAATGTAAGCTAATCATCCAACCAAAAATCAATAGGACTTTCCTCATGTTGTAATGTAAGGCCGGGCTAACGGTGAGATAATGGTAAATTTAAACTCAAATCACCCATGAACACATTGATTTCTAGGATTTAATTAGAGCACATGCCACTATCCCCAATTTCACATCTTCAAAATAATCTTTCTGCCACTACATATCATCATTTTTTCTCTTTTTTTTTCTTTTTTTTTCTCTTCTTTTTTTTTCATTGCTTTATGGTGGAGTTCCTCCCTAAGTCCCTTCTAATATAACGTGAACATTCCCAACCCATTGAGTATCCAAAAGGCTCACTCAATTGAAAGTTGGATAGGGAACCATAAAAGCAATATTTTTTTTCTCTTTTTTCTTTCTTTTTCTTGTTTTTTTTTTGAAGAAGATACACCCAAACAACCATAGCAATCAAATTATTTCCATGCTCCACCCTTCCTCCCAAATTGCTATTATGCTCAAATAAACTTTTATCCTAAAAAAAATCAACATGTTCATGGGGTGTGGGACAATGATATAATTTGGCAAAAGGTAAGCTAAAAAGTACGTGGGTGCCAATAAAAGATTGGATAATAATTAAGGCTCAACGGGGTGACTATGGATAAATAAATAGGGTTGGCTTAAAAGGCTCAATCGATCCAAAAATTGACTAAATCATTTTCTCAGTTAGATATAGCCTAGGATTTCGCCTCAAGAGAAAATCAAACAAATTCTAAGATTTGGGTGAGATCTAAGAAAAGCACATACTTCATATGAATGTTCTCTAAATGTACACACTACTCAAAAATTAAGGACTTCTAGTGCTTAGTAAGTGGATCGATATCATCAGAATCAAAATTAACTCACATATCATTCGCAAGTTTGAACAAAATTTAAATTTTCCTAAGAATCGCAAAAATTCACAACAAGGAATGCAACAAAAAAAAATTCAGATTTAGCAAAAAAAAATATTTTTGAGCAAAAATTTTGTCTTCCCCCAAACTTGAATGAAGCAGTGTCCTCAATACAAAAAACAAAAGAAACAAAAGAAACAAAAGAAAAATAGGAACAAGAAAACTCCCTTGCAGTAGGATGTGTCCATGGATGGTCTTGATGACTAAACTCCAAAAGGTGATCCTTCAAGAAAGAAAATTAACCTGGATAAAAGAAAAAAAATAATAACTCATCTTTTTTTTTTTGAAAAAAATGAACATAAAAATTAATGAAGAAACATCTTTACCCAAAAAAAAATTAATGAAGAAACATAATAAAAATGCTTGGGTTGCCTCCCAAGAAGCGCTTGCTTTATAGTTTTCAGCCAAACTATCTCAGATGTCGCTATTCTGGAGGATGAAGTTCAATAGTAGTCTTCTGCTTGTTGCAACTGCCTTCGAAGTAGGGCTTCAAATGTTGACCGTTCACCTTAAATGTGCCTTCGGTATCATGTGCAACTTCAATTGCTCCGTATGGAAATACCTGTGTGACTATATAAGGACCAGACCATCAAGAACGTAACTTTCCTAGAAAAAGTTTAAGAGGAGAGTTATAAAGTAAAACTTTTTCGCCAATTTCAAACTCTCTTCTGAATATGTGTTTATCATGCCATCTTTTGGTATGTTCCCTGTACATCTTAGCATTTTCATAGGCCTCATTGCGGAATTCCTCCAATTCATTTAGTTGCAACAATCTTCTTTTCCCTGCAGACTGCATGTCAAAATTCAAAAATTTCAATGCCCAATATACTTTGTGCTCTAATTCCACCAGTAGATGACAAGCTTTCCCAAACACTAGCCTAAAAGGAGACACCCCAATTGGGGTTTTAAGTAATGTCCTATAGGCCCAAAGTACGTCATCAAGTTTCATTAACCAATCTTTCCTAGAGGCATTCACTGTTTTTTCTAAAATTCTCTTGATTTCCCTATTTGAAACCTCTACTTGACCACTAGTCTGAGGATGATAAGGGATTGCAATCTTATGTGTGACTCCATACTTACTCAAAAGTGCTTCAAACTGTTTGTTGCAAAAGTGTGTCCGCCTATCACTTATGATTGTCCTAGGAGGGTCAAATCGCGTAAAACTATTTTTCTTTAAGAATTTGACAACAGCCTTAGCATCATTTTTTGGCAATGCTACAGCTTCTACCCACTTAAACACATACTCTACAGCCACTAAAATGTATAAATTACTATAAGAAGATGTAAAGGGTCCCATGAAATCAATACCCCAAACATCAAATAATTCACACACAATAATATTGTTTAAAGGCATCTCATTTTTTCTAGAAATATTTCCAATTCTCTGACACCGGTCACATGAAGCTACAAAGGAGTAAGCATCTTTAAAATGTATGGGCCAATAAAAATCATATTGTAAAACCTTAGCTGTAGTTTTTGTGGCACCAAAATGACCACCTACCTCTCTGTCATGACAATGATGCAGAATATTTGTCTTTTCTTCATCTGGAACACATCTTCTTATGACCTGGTCTGCACATACCTTAAAAAGAAAAGGTTCTTCCCAAAAATAATTTTTAACATCAGAAAAGAATTTTTTCTTCTGTTGATATGACAATTCAGGAGGCAGAATATTACTTACCAAATAATTCACAAAATCAGCATACCAAGGAATTTTTGTGGATTTGATAGAAAAAATTTTCTCATCAAGAAACTCTTCCATAATTAGACTTACCTCTTCCTTCAAATTCGGATTTCTTGACAAGTGATCTGCAACTAGATTTTCAGTCCCCTTCTTATCTTTGATTTGCAAATCAAATTCCTGCAGTAATAGAATCCACCTGATTAAACGTGGTTTTGATTCTTTCTTTTCAAGTAAATACTTAAGAGCAGAGTGGTCAGAATAAACTATAACTTTTGAGCCAATTAAATAAGAACGAAATTTATCAAAAGCAAATACTACCGCCAAAAGCTCCTTTTCAGTTATGGCATAATTCAATTGAGCTCCAGATAGGGTGCGACTTGCATAGTATATGGTTCGAAAAATTCCATCCTTTCTTTGTCCAAGTACGGCTCCAACAGCCGAGTCAATAGCATCACACATCAACTCAAAAGGCAAATCCCAAGTAGACACAGTCATGATAGGGGCCGAAATTAACTTCTCCTTCAATGTGTTGAATGCCTGCAAACAATCATAAGAGAAGTCAAATTTAGAATCTTTTTCCAACAATTTAGAAAGAGGTCTAGCAATCTTAGAAAAATCTTTAATGAAACGCCTATAAAATCATGCATGTCCCAAAAATCCTCGAACAAGCTTCACAGAGGTAGGAGGCGGCAGTTTTGAAATAACTTCAATCTTAGCTCGGTCTACCTCAATTCCTCTTATAGAGATCTTATGACCTAGCACAATCCCTTTCTGCACCATAAAGTGACACTTCTCCCAATTCAAGACAAGATTAGTCTCCTTACATCTTTGTAACACCAAAGCTAAATTATTCAAGCATGAATCAAAAGATGAGCCAAAAACAAAAAAAATCATCCATAAATATCTCAATATATTTTTCCATCATGTCAGAAAAAATAGCCATCATGCATCTTTGAAAAGTAGCAGGCGCATTACAAAGACCAAAAGGCATCCTCCTATAGGAAAAAGTACCATAAAGACAAGTAAAAGTAGTTTTTTCTTGATCCTCAGGTGCAATAGGGATTTGATTATAACCAGAATATCCATCTAAAAAGCAGTAAAACTCATGTCCTGCAAGTCTCTCCAACAATTGATCAATAAAAGGTAAAGGAAAGTGATCTTTACGGGTGGTATCATTCAATTTTCTATAATTCATGCAAACACGCCATCCAGTAACAGTTCTAGTCTGAATTAATTCATTATCATTATTTAGTTGAATGGTCATACCTCCTTTTTTTGGAACAACTTGCACAGGACTTACCCAGGAACTATCAAAGATAGGATAGATGATCTCTACATCAAGTAACTTTATTACCTCAGCTTTCATCACTTTTTGCATTTTCGGGTTCAAACGCCTCTGAGGTTGGATAGTGGGTTTATGTTGTTCCTCCATCAAAATTTTATGCATGCAAATTGAAGGATTAATTGCCTTGATGTCAGCTATTTTCCATCCAATTGCACCTTTAGTTCTCTCAACACTCTGAGCAATTTCTCATCCATCAAATCTATCAAAGAAGAAGATATAATTATTGATAAAGAAGAAATTCCATCTAAATAAGCATATTTTAAATGAGAAGGTAAGGGTTTGAGTTCAAGAATAGGAGGCTCTTCAATTGATGGCTTAAGCTTCGTTGTGTATTGTCTCAACTCCTCAAATTTTGTTGTCATAGCCCTTGATTATGTTGGATTTGCCTTCATAAAATTTACGTACTCCATTATCTCCTCATTTTCAATTTCTCTGTCTTTTGGTTGAACCAAATACGCTTCAAGTGGATCTTTAAAAATATTTTCTTGAAAAACATTATTCACCAACTTGTCAACTGTCTCAACTCTAAAACAAGAATTATCATCAGAGGAATATTTCATTGCTTTAAAAATATTGAAAGAAACAAGATCATCTTGAACTCTAAGAATCAATTTTTCCTGTTGTACATCAATAAGAGCTCTTCCTGTTGCTAGAAAAGGATGACCTAAGATAAGTGGTACCTCAAAATCTTCCTCCATGTCAGGAACTATGAAATATGTAGGAAAAATAAACTTATCAACTTTTACCAATACATTTTCCACAATACCTCTCGGATATTTAATTGATTGATCAACCAGTTAAAGTGACACTGTAGTTGCTTTTACTTCACCCAATCCTAATTTCCTGAAAACAGATAAAGGCATCAAGTTAATACTTGCACCTAAATCACACAATGCCTTTTCAAAGTAAGAATCTCCAATAGTGCAAGGAATTGTAAAACTCCCTGGATCTTTTAACTTCGGAGGTAATTTATTTTGTAGGATGGCCGAACATTCCTCATTCAACTTCACAGTTTCATAATCCTCTAGCTTTCTTTTGTTTGCTAAAATCTCCTTCAAAAATTTTGCATATCTAGGCATTTGCGCTAAAGCATCTGCAAAAGGAATATTAATGTGTAATTTTTTAAAAACATCAAGAAATTTAAAAAAATTGCGTATCTATTTTGTGCTGCTGGAGTCGCTGAGGGAATGGAACTGGCAGCACGTATGACTTGGGATTATCTGGAAAAAGTTTGCTCTTGCCTATCTCCTTTGGTTGTTTCTTGTCCTATTCTTCTTTGTCTCTGGAAATCTCTTGTTTGGTATCTTCTTCACCCACTTGTTTACCACTTCTCAGGATTATAGCTTTTACATTTTCAATTGAATTTTTCTCTGTGTTGCTAGGCAAAGAACCCTGTTGTCTCCCAGACATCATGTTTGCTAACTGCCCCAATTGCATCTCCAGATTTCTGATTGAAGCCTCTTGATTCTGAAATCTCACATCTATGCTCTTGATGAAATCCTGAGTAGTGTTGGCAAGTTTTGTGACTATATCTTCTAGACTGGACTTTATCTTTTTTGGTTGTTTGAATCCCAGTGGCAGTCTTGTCACATTTTGATTATTCCATGAAAAATTTGGATGATTGCGCCATCCCGAGTTGTACGTGTTGGAGTAGGGATTATTCTGTGATCTGTTAAAATTCCCAACAAAATTAGCATTTTCATTAGATTGAGCAAAAGTGTTACCTACCTGACATTCTGTGCTAACATGTCCTCCACCACAAAAATCGCATGTCATATTCTGAATTTTCATGCCTTGAACACTCGTATTATCTATCTTTTTGTTGAGTGCCTCAATTTATGCAGTGATTGCCGTGAAAGCGTCCACCTCATGAACTCCGCTAGCTTTTCGCACTGTTATCCTCTCAATAGGCCACTGATAACTATTGGATGCCATCTCCTCTAATAAGTTGTAGGCTTCTTCTGGTGTTTTATTATTCAGAGTTCCCCCTGCAGCTGCATCAATCATAGAACGGAGATTTGTACTGCACCCATTATAAAAAGTTTGTACCTGCATCTATACGGGTAATCCATGATGTGGGCATCTCCTAAGAAACTCTTTGAATCTTTCCCATGCTTCATATAATGATTCATTATCCATCTGCATAAAATTAGTAATATCGTTACGCATTTTTGTAGACTTTGCAGTTGGAAAGAACTTACCAAGAAATTTTTGGGCCATATCATTCCATGTAGTGATCGATCCTGCAAGAAGAGAAGAGAGCCAACCTTTAGCTTCGTCTTTAAGAGAGAATGGAAATAATCTCATTCTAATAGCATCATCTGAAACTTCATTATATTTAATTGTGTCACAAATTTCAAGAAAAGCATCGATGTGAGCATTTGGATCATCGCTTGGTAGCCCACTAAATTGCACTGATTGTTGAAGCATCTAAATCAGTGATGGCTTGATCTCAAAGTTATTTGCTTGAATTGCAGGTCTTCTGATACTTAATGTGGTGCCCTTAATTGTTGGTGCAGCATAATCTTTCAAGAGTCTACGTTGATTTCTACCATCATCAACTCCCTCTATCTTTTTAATATGATTTATCTGTTCTTTCAGTCGCCTTTTAAATGTGCGTTCGATTTCTGGATCAAACTCAGTAAGTTTTCCTTGTTGGCTACATGTCATGCACCAATGTATACTCTGAAAAAAAAAAAAAGACAAAAGCTAGATTAAACTTAGAATTATCCGGTATCAATATTAATTGGTATTAAATAAACAATCCCCGGCAACGGCGACAAAAAACTTGATCATAAAATTCTGCATGTGTCAATGAATATGTTGAACAAGTAATATAATGATAAAAAGAGTACCGTCCCACAAAGATTGATGATAATAAACCAATTAAATATTAAAAATAGACTAATTCTAAAATTTATCTAACAGATCAAAATATAATGGAGAACAAATAAAAATTGACAATTTTTAAAAACGAAATTTTATAAACTAAAGGCAGATAATCAATATTGTTAAATATGTTAGAGCATCCGATTTCACCGTAACCACTAGATATGAATTTCAGATCATTATGCATACAAAAACAATATCAAGCATGTGATAGCGGAATTTCCTAATCTATTTACTATCCTATCTCTAGGTATAGCAAACCTACTCAGTTTATCAATTCACTATATTTCTATGTGAATTTAAATAAACATAAGCGCATTAAAATCTGTGAATATTCCAGGTTTACAATGAATCTTTTGGACCACCTTATCACCGAAAGCTACACAAATAACATGATATATTTCTATCCACATTTAATTCATGGTTATATTTTTTTTGCTAGAAATTCATGGCTATATATTATAAGGAGCAATTGCATATTATCACTTCTCAGTCTCAAATATGCACATCAAATCATTCAAGTGATGGCCAGTCACTTAAAAGCATTAAACACAATAATATATAACTCACATGAATGAAATTATTTGCAAAGTATAAAAAGCATGAAATTCATATCATCATGATTAGGCTACATCGTAGCTCTAACAAAGAAAATTAGAACATAATAGAAGAAGAAACGAAAATAGAAATTAAATCAAACATCTTGAATCAAAAAACAAGAATTCTGTCACCACTTTTGTCTTCTCTTCAAAATACTTGAAAAACTCTCATAACACTGAAAATAACAACGATCTCTCTGAAAGACTCCATATTCCCCCAAGTTATCATATTTATATAATAACATCCAAGACTCCTCTCACAAGGCAATTACTTCTTTTTTCGCATAAAATTAGGGAATAAATCGCAGAATTCCCAATGTGATATCCACCTTCTAAGGGTCGCATATTCCTTTCCTTCTTTTTGCCATATTTTCCTTATTTTCTCCATATCTCAATATTCTGCATAAACAAGAAAATATTAAGTAAATAAAAGGAAATCCAAATATATTCTTACAAATATTGCATTATTTATTGCCTAAAGTAGATAAAATAACTCTATTTTTATAGAGTTATCACCTTCAATTATATTTTTCAATTATATGGTATTGTGTCTGGTTTGTTCGTTTTCTGTTTCTGAAGTGGAATCTATGGTTGTCTCGTGTCCTTTGATTGTTTTGAATGTATTATATGATGTTCATTAATGTGTAGTTATTACTATGGACAAGATTTGATGGCCCAAATGGTGTAAAATTTGCGACGAATATTTAGAGACAAATTTTGCAACCATTACAGTTCGTGGCTAATTTGCGATGAATAAGTAGCGACGAATCAAGTTCGTGGCTAATTTGTGACGAATAAATTTTGCAACGAATAAAGTTTGTGACTAATTTTGCGACAAATTTTACGACGAATAAAGTTCGTGGCTAATTTGCGACGAATTATTTGCGATAGATAAAATTCGTGGCTAATTTGCGACGAATTTTACTACGAAATTTGTGACGAATTTTGAGACTAAATTTGCGACGAATTTTGCGATGAAATTTCCGACGAATTTTGCGATGAATAAAGTTCGTGGCTAATTTGCGACGAATTTTGTGACGAATTATTTGCGATGAATTTTGTGACGAATTATTTGCGACGAATTTTGCGACGGATAGTGTTCGTGGCTAATTTGCGACGAATTTTTTTCCGTCGCAAAGAAATTAAAATTTTCCGTCACAAAATTTCGCGACGCCCTATTAGTAACGGAATTTTTTCCATCGCTAATTTCGTCGCAAATTCGATTTGCGACGGATTTTGCCAAATTTTTCGTCGCAAGATTCATCGCTAATTCCTTGTTTTTTTGTAGTGCACCACTAAAAGCCTCGAGGTTTGTTTTGTGACATAGCCTTCAACAAAACCTATGGAATTGGAACATATTATGGTGATTTAGATGTTCGGCTCTACATTTAAACTGGAGATAAAGTCAAGATGATATGCAATAACATGCCAAAAACCCACATCTGAATCCTGCGAAAGCACAACTTTGTGCAAACCCCAAATAGATTTTACCAATGAATGAAGTCCCCGATGGCTTAATCGGAAAAACCCGTAGAAAACCTAAGCACCGAGCAATCGCACCACGCCAATATTCAGAGAACAAGCATCAATTGGCAAGAAACATGGAATCTCTTGCCAATTCCTCAAAAGTCACACCTAGAACTCAATAAATCTCTGCATACTAAAGCGCGAGCAAATACAAAACCCCTATTCGTTCCTCATCAACAACCCTATGGTAAGCGAGCAGAAATTTATATCAGAAGGCTCGGTGAAAATGCTTCCACCTTCTTCAACCTGGATTCAAAATCGCCCAATGGGCCCAAACCCGTAACTACTAGTGTAAGCAAAAAACCGAATGCGACGGAGCATAGGTGAACTGGCTCGCCGGCGAGAAAGGAATTGGAAACTCCTGCACGAGCGTGCGCAGAGGACAAGGGAACTTGAAGCACCTTCGACGGCTTCTTCTCACCTGAATCGAATTCAGACACCCGATTAGACAACCAACACAAGAAACCTATCGCAGGTGAAATCTGCAACGCGCGATTGAGATCATGCTCCGCAACCGCGATCTCTTCGCAAGAGCGCGAACGAATCGATTAATGGAAGGAAGGAAGGAAGGAAGACGCTTACACTTTTCGAGTTTTCGTCAAGATGCTCCGCAACCTCAACTTGTTGTTTGTCGCCCATGGAAGAACGAAGGAGAAGATAGGGTTTCGGTGAACGTATGCAAGAATGAACCTCAACTTGTTGTTTCGGTTGGGCTCGGATGTGAACAAGAAGAAGATAGTGTTTCCTTGTTAGTCGTTTTGGTTGGGCTCGAGTACCAGAGCCCAATTGTTTTTTCTATTATCCAAACAAATTGAGGTCCAACCCGATCCAATATAAAAATTTTCGGGTTGGGTCGGGTCAAATCATGTTTGTCCGGGTTCTTTTGACACCCCTACCTCACCTTTTGCTAGGGAAAATTATCCTAAAAATCCTAAACCTATTATATGGCGATCAATTTAGTTCTAAATCTTTCAATTGTATCAATTTAATTCCAAATATTTTGATGATTTACCAATTTAGTCTTAAATCCTTTAACGATTGGTCAATTTAGTCCTCACAGCCAACTTTGGCCAAAAATTACTGAGGTGGCGATCTAGCAGCGCCAACTGTCTTGCGTGGTACGGCAGGTGTACAACCGGCACAAATGTGGATAATTTTTTTATATTTTTTTTTTTCTTAATATTTTTTTTCCAATCATGCTCATCCCCAAATTTTAAATTCTCAAACCCCCTCAAAACACTCAAAACCAACTAAAAGCCAAATCACTCAGACCTAAGCAAGATGATAAAGCGAGTTTTTGCAAGGAGTAACTTGGTCCTTTCACTGTGAAATTTTGGATTGGCGTGCCTTGTATCTCTATGCTTCTCTTTGGCAACTCCTTCATCCTTCATTGGTATTTCCTCCAATTAGCTCTCATCACCCTTTGTCCATTGTTTAGGAAGATTTTCTTGCGCAATGCTCATAAACATATGTAAATGAACACAGAGTCAAAAGTAAGGCATGTAGTTGGAATCTTCCCTTTTATCTTTTGGCCAAATAAGCTTCGAGAGGACGTCAAACACGGTCAAGTTTGGCATGAAACTCTGACAATTCATAAGACTTCAAAAAATTGCTCATTACGAGTGCAATTGCTTAGTTGGCTCGATGGGTCGAATGAAATGTCCCCAATTGATTGAGCAGTCCCATTAGATCCAACATTGATGTCTAATAAAAAGTCCAAACATTTGAAGCACTCTAAAATATTGTTGTAGTTCAAATTCATCCTCTTTCTCCTATTCTTTGGACATTCGGGTAGCGATATTTCTGGTAAATTTTTACAAATCACACATGATCAACTTTAGAATGGAATCGAGAAATTTCAAGTATAGATATTACATGGGGATAATTACCTAAAAAAGTCCAAGACCACTCGGACAAATGTCAATTTAGATTTAAACTTATAATTTGGTCAATTCAGTCCTAATTAAACCTTTTGAGGATTTACTAATATAATCCTTCTAGCTAATTTTAGTTAGAAATCGCTAATATGGACCTCAGCTGCCCTACGTGATGTAATCAGCACTAACTTGAACAATTATTATAATTTTTTTGATAGATTTTATTTTCCTTTCTTTTCTTTTTTCTTGTCATTGTGGCCATCCCGCCTGGCAACCCTCGCCGCCCCTAGGCGAGGATCATGGCCCTAGATCAGAACCTCACTAGATCTAGGCAAGAGCCGCCACCCTAATATAGTGGGTGACCTCGCCGGCCATCGCCGAGGCTCTGGTGACACTCATTAGCCAAAATGAAAAAACAAACAAATCAAAACAAATTTATAAAAAAAAATTCAGAAAAAAATCAAAGAATTGCAAAATTTGTTCATATCACTATTGGTCGTGCCATATAGGACTGCTAGCATTTATTTTAGAGATTTTTAGTCAAAATTGGCCAGAATGACTTGGAAATTGTTTGCCAAATTGACATCATACATTAAGTTTGACGTTTTTGGTAATTTTCCAAAATTGATGGTATACAAAAAAAAAATTCCAAGAAATCTATACCTTGAGAGTAAGATCAAACAGAGCTTTAATGGCGTGAAGAATTCGTTTATTTGCGCAGGAAACTCGCTAATAAGCTAAAGTAGAGACGAAGTTGTCAGCAAGAATGCACGATCACTACTCGTTACAACAGCGAAAATACAAAAGCAGAAACTAGCCATTCAACCAAACCCACAACTTTGAATTTCTCTCAATCACATATCAATTTTTCCACCGCATTGTGCACCGACATACGACACCGCCGAGCAGCATAACACAGTATATACGCCTGAATTGTTGGCTATAAATTTAGTTGTCTAGCGACCAGACTCCACTTCAACGCTCCTCTACAGGCCAACCACTAATCCAGCACGAAAATCCTAGCTGTGAGAACAAACCTCTCTCGACGGAAGCATTGAGTGCTAACATTCACAGAATGCACAGAAAATACTGAGCTGCTACATTTCCCATCATTGCCCCAGGTAATACAGCAAGCTAACTAATATCCAGGCTCAAGAATTGCCCAAAACTTCATTTCTTATCGCTGAGCATCAGATTCGGACAAATGAATTTTGCATTTCATTAGTAGGACATCTGAAAGCTGCCCCTCTATTTAGCTTGTAGCAGGTGTTATCTGCCGGAGCCCCATCCCAACCGACCAAGAAGCTGCAATCAAAAATAGCATGCCACTAATTAGAGATTCGACCATAGGTTCCTAAGCGTGCATAATGTGCTATTTAATATGAGAAGTCATCAAATTACTAATATTAATTTCCATATAGTTTTATACAGTGTATCTAAGGATTGTACAAAACATGAACTAAGCCTGGTTGAATGCACCAAGAGGGCAACCATCAACACAAACCATTCGCGCATCCCACAAATTCTAGACCAAATAGCTCCTTCAATGGTCCTTGGTAGTATCGTTTGAAATTTTTTGACGTCCCCAGACATAAGAAAGCAAGTGTTTATGCATGCAAACACAGATCGCTGGCAATGCCAATGATAAGTACATCAACAACACAGTATGCATGTTCTCTTATCAGAAGAAACATGTAGCCAACATAGAGAACAAATTAATTAAACCAGAATCCTCAATTCTGCCATCAATCTTTCAAAATAAAGAGGACACAAAAGGATGGCTCAGCTTCTTGCAGAAGAGACTATTAGTTTAATGACATCAAAACTCTGTCTCAAGATTAGCTATCTGCGCAATCTGCAGAGCTCTCAGGCCCATTATAAAGGCTGCACACCACCTTAATAACATGAGAGCCTTCTCATGACATTTAAAAGCTGCAATATACAGTGCACTAGTATATTTTAACGTCTACCCACTGCCTCCACGAAAGGTTTCCATACAATGCACATGTCAATTAGTGACCTAGTACCATAGGTGTAGAGTTCAAAATGTCACAAATCATGGTACTAAAATTTTATGAGGCCCAGACACACACAGACAAGCAACCGCAATCGTCTGATAGACCTAGATCACCTCATAGACAT
The DNA here is from genome assembly GCA_031216235.1 of Syzygium jambos. Taxonomy (NCBI): domain Eukaryota; kingdom Viridiplantae; phylum Streptophyta; class Magnoliopsida; order Myrtales; family Myrtaceae; genus Syzygium; species Syzygium jambos. The sequence goes on along the minus strand of CM062227.1, from coordinate 1,639,795 downwards.
GGTAGATTAAATTTGGTTCCAGGACTCACTCTCTAAGTGTCATCAAGTATGCATTACAACATAGAGTTCTCTAACAGCTTTTCTCTAAGTATTTACCAAAATATTGAGCAGTGCGAAGGAACTGCTAAAACAAGTATGATGGTCCAACAGTGGTCATGACCATGGATATTTGTGAGGCGAGTGTGTGTGTGTGTGTGTGTGTGTGTGTGTGTGTGGAAGAAGAGTTAATAAAATTAGATAGTGAATAATCCATCCAAGAACTGGAATCTGATAAGACTTTATAAGGCCTGGACACACAAAGACAAGCAAACACGATCGTCTATTAGACCTAAATCACGTCATGGACATTGTAGATTAAATGGGTTCTGAGACTCACTCTCTAATATCCATCAAGTGTGCATTAGAACATAGAGTTCTCTAACGGCTTTCTTGTTAAGGACTTACCAAAAAATTGATCAATGAGAGAAAGGACTGTTAAAACAAGTGTGATGGTCCAACAATGGTCATGAACATGAATATATGGGGGGCGAACATGTGTGTGAAAGAAGAGTTACCAAAACTGGATATTGGATAATCCATCCGACAACTGGAATCTGATAAAGGAACACTTTCGCAGACGGCCAAAAACCACTGCGTTGAAATTGAGCAAGATGAGAACTTCATAGCCTATAAATTACTTATTGATACCATCACTGATAAGTGGGTTTGAAAACCAACCCAAAGAGAACAATGCAGCCATATAGTTCAAAGATGATTCCCAGTATTGGCCAACGAACAAATATAAAGAAGAGCCCCAGAAGGAAAGATGCTGAACCCTACAAATATAAAAGAGGAAATCATGATAAGTACCTAATGTCCATGAGAAAAAGATCATGACAACAACAAAAGATGAGACCAGGCATACCTTGTAGTTTGCTCTGTTTGAAAAAAGCTTCCATGTAGAATACCAACCGAGCAGAAGGGCAACCCCGGCCAACCAGAGGATCTAGGTCCAAGAAAAACAATTCAGGAAATGAAATATATCTTCAATATGACAAGGCCAAAAAACAATATCAAAGCAGATGAAAGCCTCACATTCCCAAGAGCGAGTAAGCCCCTGTCAAAGAAAAGAATCACTCCGAGAAAGGTAAAGAAGATGCCAAAACCTATGAGTCCAAGCCCAATCTCTGAAATTCAAAAACAAGCAAAATCACACCTTTAGCCTAACTTAACCAAGAAACAACTAGAACAATGCCTGCAACCGCACACATTCTTTTACGTGAGCAGAGAGAGAGAGAGATAGATCCAAAGTTAGCCTTGAACTTTACGAAATCCGGGGTGCATCGCTACCTAAATCTTCATCAAATAAGCCTCTCACGTAGACGACAGATAACCATTAAATTGTTTAACTTGGAATGTTACTCCAGCCAACTTTTCGTGGCCAATTTCTACCAAAACTCCACACCGAGAATCATGCCATTAACTTTATGAACGGAAAAAAAGGAACCATCGCGGGCAATTACCAACACCGATTACAGGGCAAAGGAGGGCCACTGACCCAAAAAGGCCAGCATACCAGAAGAAAAGCTACAAATTCGTGCAGCTCTATGCACACTTCTCACGATGCGAGTACCCAAAATTCCCTAAAAATTAGAAAGAACGCAGTATCCCATCAAGCAGCTATTGCTTCAGGCCAAGTACGACAGCTTGAAACACAAGTTGCAGATCTGCAGATGGACACTGCAACACTGTAACAAAGAAGCCTCGCATATCAACGCACTCACAACAACCCAATAGCAACACGATACCGAAAACTCTAATCATCACAGAAACCCAAAAGGTCCGCAATTTCAATCACGCTTACTCTTCTGCTCGTCCATTTCAAACGCCACTGGTGACGATCTCGAGCTCGCCCAAGCGAAGAGACCCCAGGACAAGCAACAGGAAATCCTACGAAAATGAGAGACAAGACGGTTTGTGTCGGATCTGCAAAACTGGACCTGTTCTCTATTACAATTGGGCTTCAGCCCACGGTTGACTTCAATGGGCTTCGGGACACAGTTGACTTCAATGGGCTTGAGCCCACATGATTCTGACATTAGTTTCTCTCCTATGGTAGTCACTCGATGATACTAGTATTAGAGGTGACCATTGTGCAGGTTCGTGACCAACTAGTTCGGCTAACCTTATCGACAGGTAAGAAAAATTACGTACGGGATTTCGGGCCGGGCCAAGATCGGGCATGTTATGGCGGGCCGGGCTTTTCTTTGTCCGACCCTTGACTAACATGTCCATCTGCACCTAACCGGCGATTCTTGTTTCGCCATTTAAATAAGCTTCCGAACATTTCGAGTTTAATAAAAGTTTAAAATAAAATTACAAGTAAAAAGTAGAAGTTGCTCCGGAGAAGCCATCATCTTGCCTCGAGAGAAATGTCACGATTTTCGAAACATACAAATACATGATGCGACTGTGGCCCAAAGCATATTAATGGTAAGAGCAGCAGAATTTCTGATGAATGTTGGTGAACCGCAACAACCGATCAAATGGGTGGAACTTGGGGTGAGCATGGATTCATGGTAGAATTGAGAATCAGACCGAACCGCCCATAGGAACCAGTCTGGTTCCATACGGTTCCCAGTTCCAAACAAAGTAGAACCAATGAGCCGTGGTTACCTGTTTTAAACTTTTTATTATTTATTTTATTTTACGTGTTCATCTTTTATAGAGATTGTTGCTATTAGCAAATGGGGATTTTTATTATTGCGTTCACTCTCATTTTACTTATCTAAAAAAGAAACAAGAACAAAAAGAAAAAAAGAAGAAATTGGACGGTTCTCAAGTAGACCCTGCAACCAATAAACGGGGTAGGTTCCACGTTTCAGAATGTGTAAAATAGGTTTTAGCTTTCAAAAACTAGGGAACCGGTTCTGATAAGATAGGTTTCGACTTTCAAGTGGAGCTTGGACCGATTTTAAAACCGCTCACCCTTAAGTGGAACAGAGAGATTTAGCGTGCACCGCTAACTATCCACGCATTAATTTGATGCCTTTAATAATATTAAGTTAAGGTGCACGTGAATTGATGCCTTTCTAGATCATTGTTCTCTTTGTTATTATCTTGAGTACAGCCTCATCTACAGTGCATGTCAAGACAAAATTGCCTCCGCCCAAAATTCAAATTTCAAAAGTCCCAAACGGATCCCGGTTGCCCCAGTCAAGTGCTGCCTAAGTTATGCTAATCAGAACCCTCAATTGGTTACATCTTTGGTCTTGGAATATCGTGAGAGCTACGTCGAAATGCGAGTGTTCTTTCTTCTTCTTCTTCTTCTTCTTTAATGCTTTTGTGTCAGAAAATTGCGGCATTTGAGGTCCAATTTTGGGTACTATTTTTGTCTTTATAGAATGTTTAGCTAGGCAGAGATAAAAGGAGACATTAGGGAATAAGCACATAATTTCTTGAGAGCATGACTGAGGCAGCACTTAACTGGGGCGACCCACATCTGTTTTTGGAGAGTGAACATGTGACCTAGTGAAGTGACATGTACGCTATTGCTGAAGAGCATCTAAAGCAATCGAATCCACGGAATCGAGCTGGTGAGCTCGTGGTAAGAACTCACATGGAACTCAACCATACGGAATGGAGCAACAAGGCTCCCTTAATATAATCTCGAAAGCTTATTCCGAAATCCATCATACGTGGAACCTATTTAATGTGGCTTCAACCGTCAAAATACACAATTTTTTATCTTTATTTTCTGAGCCACTCTTAAGTTTTTGTTCTATTTCATTTTTTCTGCCGAATATTGCCTAGTTTGCCGTTTATAACTTAGCTTACCCGAAATTTATGGAAAATACAAGACCGAAATGCATTCTCCTCCCGTTCATCCTTTTCACCCGCTCCATTTCATACGTGACGATTCATGCTTACCGTCATTTTCACTGCATCGATTACAAGAATGCGATTTGACTTTAAAGAATAAAAAATATCCCATTATTCCACAATCTTCCTTGATTAGGGTTTTGTACTCTCAAGCATAGGATGGCACAGTTGACTAACATCCCAAACCGAAAAGACATAATCACTAAGATTAGGTAAGATTAGTGAATAGTTGACAAACCAGCTAATATCCAATGGGCTGGACGGTGCTACTGCTCTTCCCCCTAGATGATGCCATAACCGCTCCAAGACGTGATATTTCACAACCAAAGTCAAAGGAGGAATCTTCCACATCTTCTCTTCCCCAACACTCCATGCACATAAAAATTGTTGCATATTTTTCTTTCTTTAAACGTGGGTTTGAATCAAATCATTGGAGCAATCACGTTCGCGTCGTTCCCACATGGACTCACCTTATTAGCCGCATGACAACACGCCTTTTGTCTTGCCGACAACAAATTTTCGTAAAAACACTTGGCAAAGTCGATAAACATTGAGTAGACAACACTAGTCCCTTCATTTACTATATAATTTCATCAAAAGAAGGACGACGTTTTGGTCCCCCCCCCTCCCCCACGCCACCCCCAATCATAGCAATTTGATGAGAGGGCTTTTCTGAATTATATGGGCACTTGTGCATAGGAAAATTATTTAGGAGGACCATGCAACTTGATCAATCAATTCAAGTGGTGCTCCCCTAAGATAATAATTAAAAAAAAAACATGAACCAATCTCAGTTGTTCATCCGTTTCGGATCTCCATGTGGCCTCATCTTATCAACAAGTCATTTTCTCAGTATTGCATGCAATATCTTGTCTAGTAATCAACCACCTACTTCACCATTCGTGGGTGCTCGTGGTTTGCTGTATTTTTGTAGGTCCTTCGGATTTTATCTAGAAAGCCTTGCTGGATTCACGAGTATTGAAAATATCTAGGTCGTAGAGTGAAAAGTTTTGGCCATTTTGACTTGGGAATAGAAGAAATTAGGGTTTGCTTGCGAAGTTGTTGAATGTTATTCAAGAATGACTTTGTGTGAGGGTGCCCTGCGACACCCGCTCTGTCTCTAAATGAGGAATATATTTGGGGTTTCTAATGCATAGACTTTTAACAAGTGCAGGGTTGTTAAGGCATTTTTTAAAGACGTGTCAAAACTTGCGTACAACATTCGATTTAGTCCCACGACTCTAGGCCTTTATTTTGAGTTCCATGACACAGGAAATTCGATCACTCGAGTTATATTGGTCACTTGCCTCGTTGAAAAAACTGACCTAAGATTGCTTTCATGTTAAATACTACTTTAACGTGGCTCGCCAAAAAAATCATCCCTTAATACGTGACACAAAAAGGCTTCGTTTAACAATACCGATGCGCTCCATATTGAGCAACTATGGTCAAATTGCACCCATGCCAAACCCAAGGCAAGCGGGGCGGCTTGGCTCCCAGACAACCCCAGCAACTCTAGCGTCGAGCATGCCAGACTTGGATAGCCTCGTATCAAGGTTAGTTGTTGATGATGTGTGAATTTGGTACGCGGCGGCCGCGCGCGTCATTGCAAAGTATTGTGAAGATGAGAAGTGGAGAGAGGGAGTAGAAGAGGTAGCAAGAGAGATGCGGAGGCGGGTGATCCTGTTGCGAACGAAGCCAATTAAGGAAATTTTAAAGTTTTCAATAGGCGCTACCGCCGATTGTCCTCATATAATGCACAATCAATACATTAGAAAGTGAATTATTCTAATTTAAATATACTTGACAAATGCTCGGGTGCTCCCGTTAACACCCAGATAAAATTGCTCTTCCATTACAAACCAAGTTCAAAAATTTAGGAAGCAAAAATCTGTGATATATCCAAATTGGGTGCCACAAATTCCTGTTCTGTCAGCACTATGCAATCTCTTTTTTTTTTTTTGACCTTTTTATCTTGGACCAACGTTAACATATCAAATTGAGTTGCCTATCGAATTGAAAGGTTTGCCATCAATACCAAACGTAGAAGCGTCGCACGAAATAACCTCAAGAAATCAGGTCGATTAAAACCCGAGCGAGACATTACGCTTTTTTGATATGCGAAATCTCTCCGTCGTGCCATGAACTCAGCCAATCGCTCAAAGCTATATTTATGCTTTGTACGTGGGATGCCTATGTGACGTTTCTCTTCCTTGTTTATTGTCGTGCATTAATGCAGACACTGACATTCAAACCACCTTAGTCTATCATTGATAATGCCTTAGTCAACAATCAATCAATGTAGACGACCCCCTTGCTATGGACCTAAGCCAATCTCTTTTTCCCAGCCCAGCTTCGTGCCATCATGTCTGTCATCTTTGGCACAACGAACCCTCGCATAGGGTTTTCCTTATTGATGCTAACATTTAGAGGCGTCAGAAAAGGGCGACTAATGCCTCAAGATGGGACCAATCCTCGGCCTATCGTTAACAATACTAATGTTGGGCTTAAGTAATTAGATTGAGTGAACGAACTTATCAAAACCCAATACGTGTAAAGAATGAAAAAGCCGTAAGTCAGTGGAAGGAGAGCACGAGGAATCGAACTCTCGAGACCTGTCGCTCTAGCATTACGTTAGAACAGAGTGCACGACCGTTTCGTTTTAAACGCTTGGATTGTAAAAAAATGGCTCGGGAAACATCGTTAGTGGAAAACTTCGATTCTATGGGCTAGTTGGATCGGAAGGCTACAAAATGATCCAACACTACGACGACTTCTTCGGAACGGTGAATCGGTGGGCTACGGAAAACCCGTTATTGAGAAACATTTTTGCGAGAGGAACACAATTGGGGAGGGAAAATTGTCGAGAAAGTCCTAAACTTGTTATTAAGAGGTCAATTTAGTCTTAAACATTTCGATTGTGTCAATTTAGTCATAAACTTTTTTGACGATTTATCAATTTAGTCATAAACCTTTCAATTCTACCAATCTAATCCTAAACTTTTTGAAGATTTGCCAATATACTTCTTCTGGCCAAATATCCAAATAATAGGTTTAGGACTAGATTCTCAAATATTTAAAAAGGTTAGAACTCAATTAACACGATCAAAAGATTTATGATCAAATTAGCATAATTAAAAAGTTTATGATCAAATTGATCATCGTATAATAGGATTAGAATATTTTGGACAACTGTCCTCGCTAGGGGGGGAAAGAGGGAAAGTTCGTGGAACCGATGGAAATATATCTTGAGACGTTTCAGCAGTAAAAGAACAGATGAAATTGGTCTGTTAAAATGATATTGTATGTGTCCGATTCCTTTTGTCGGCTGGCTGAAGAAGAATCATTAGTCAGTAAGTAGGTAACGTGCAGGACGAGTATCTCTCGGGAACAGGAAGCCGCCGGACACGCTGTCGTTTCTGGCTCTTTGTCGTTCAAGGAGGAAAGAATGTCGCATGCTCCCCATAAAAAACAGCCCCCACGTGGAAGTCAACCAAACGACCGTCGTTTCGGCCACGTGTTTTGACCCGGCCCGACCCGATCCGGCCCACCAATTAGTGGGTGGGCAGACAGGTACACGTTCGGATCCGGGTTGGAGATTTACTTCGATAAACCCAACTTGATTAGCTATATATATTACGCAAAGCTAAAAGCAAATGGATGGATGCGTGTGGCGATTTGGTCCAGCGGAGTCCATCATCAGAAAACACAAAGGCCCCTCCACTTCGGCTTTCACCATAGAATGATGAAAAATGGTAGGCCAGCCTGGTCAGGTCAGGTCCGGCAGCATGTGATCAAAGTTTTAGCCGAATAACATCTGAGCGGATTAATTAATCTTTATGAACCCTTTTGAACTTTTACGTTATATGCGAGCCATGTAGTCTTTTCCTTTATTATTGTGAGCCACCGTTATCGTAATTAATTTGAATAGTCAGTTCATTTCTAAAAGAGATAGCTATCCATACCTTCGAGCTACCAACTCCGATATCACTAAGTAATTTATGTTGATCTTCCTCCTCCATATTCAAATCCAAGGGGGAGCTCATAACTCAGGCTCGCTCGCATTTCCTTTAACTGTCTATACCGACACTTCTACACCAGTATGTTCGACTTTTTCAATGGTTAAGTGATGACCACAAATGGAAATTGTAAAGTATCCGAATTGGATGATGTAGAGCAAGGTATTTCATTTTCTTAAAGATGGTATAAATCACGGTCCACTAAAACTGATATCCTACGGCATCGTCTACATGACACATTAGATTTTATCTCTTAAATCCAATCGAGATGAAGCCATGCAACTTGGAAATATAGAATATTCGTTGGGAATATCCTTATGATCACATAGCCTAGGGGGCCATATCCTAGCTGTCCATTTTGAAAAGGACTAATGCAAAGTATATTAGGTTTTGGATCTATGCTTAATTCGAAGGAACATGAATTGTCAGTCATCTTTAAGCCCCATAACAATGGACAAGATTGAATGTGAATTTCATTAAACTTAAGCCCTGATCCTACATTCCCATCTAAGTGCGCGAGTCATCACAAGCGACAATGCAAGCATAGGGATTCCTCTTTTGTGGCATTTGAGGAGCCTTTTTGACAATTTGCTACTCCTGTTTAGGGATTGTACTAGAGATTGGTCCAGATTTCAAGAGAGTTTAATCCATTCAAGGATACCTCTCCCCTTGTTATTCAACGAAAGAGATGAGTTTCTGTTTCCAACTTTCACAAACCCCACCACAAGTCAAGAGTTTTGACTCATTACAGGGCCTATTGAAAAATGTCAAAGAACTCACTGGCTGGAGACACTTAATCCATTGAACCGGCTGATGGGGCATCACCATTTTGATAATTACCTTGGGTTCATAAAGAAAAAACCCTAGGTACATTTAACCATGGAGTGACCTTTCAATTTATACTGCCAAACCAAAGGACAAATGTCAACTCATGAGATTGAACCTTTAAGACTTGGGGAGATGAGAGATGGAAAAGTGATGAGGGATGGGTTGGGGGGCCTTCATTTTCTTGACGATGGAAAGAGTGCTATGATTAATGACGACATTGCATTGAAATTGATAGTGATTGGTAGAATTTTATCCTCATCCAATGGCCAAATTGTCAAGTTCGTTAGCTGGGTGTTTAGGTAAGTGGGGTTCAAGTGTCATATTTAAAGACATCAGGAAACTAATCAATAGACAATCTTTCAGCCAATGCAATTTTGTTTCTTTTTCTCTCGAGATGTGTGTAGGAAGAAAAATCAACGTTTGAAGTGTCAACTTTCACGCTCCTATGCACGTGGCAGATTCACATGCTTTTACTCTTGCTTCTGTTTATCGTACGGACTTGCAAATGTGGACAAGCAATGGGCAAGAAGTGAACGCTTGAAAGATTAGGTTTGTTATAAAGTATTTGAATCATTAAAATAACGAAGAGAAATCAGCCATAGTGATACGCAATACAATGCAATTATATTTGCAGAAAGAGAAATCATTTCAAGATTCGGAATCTTTTTAAGAAGGCCGTTTGTCGAACAGAAAATACCCGAATTCTAACATTGAAAAATACTAGAGACAACAAAAAACCATGAATCTATGCATTCGCCATATTCATACAATAAGTAACTGAGGATGTTCGGAAGAAGAAAAAAACGATTGAGATCTTTTAAAAATAGGAGTTTTTCTTTACTTTATGTAATAGGATAGATGACGAATTAAATTGATTTATTGATAAGCAACTCTTAGGTATGTAAAGTGAATAAAGGTCAGACAATTCTTCTTTTTCCTTATTACTAACCAACCTTTCTATTCTGTTTGCAAATTGTAAATTTGGTATAAGTTTGGGGAAGAACATAAGATACTGGCGATCCACCTCACCTTTGATTTGTAAGTTGGCTTATATTATTGATCGTACTAGTCCAGGTGATTTAGGGTATATGAGCTATATTTTCAATAGTCCATATCATCTAGCGTAAATAATTTTGGGTTTGGTCCAACAAACTACATGTTTTAGCTCAATCCCACCTAATCTATGGAGACCCTACTTCATCATATATATGTCTCCCGGGTCTAGACAAAGCAAAGTTTCTATCATAGGATAAGAGGGGAGCAAAGGTGTTCAAAGATGGTTTTGGAGAACTTGGCAACCACTAAAAAAAATGCAATTGTTGAAATAAGGGATAATTACACAAATGGTCATCGAACTCTGCTCAATGCGTAATGTCGTCGCTAAACTTTTAATTGGTTCAATACGTCCCTGAACTTTAGTTCAACATGTAATGTCGTCCCTTAACTTTTAATTTGTTCAATATGATCTACGAATTTTTAGTAAATGTTCAATCTAGTTCCTAGACTATATGAAAATACATAATATTATCCTTCTATTAATCCAAGTTCATGGACAATATCGAATATTTTTATATAACTCAAGGACTAAAGTGAAGATATACCAAAAAAAAGTGGAGATATACCAAAAGTTCAAAAATCACATTGAATAAATTAAAAGTTTATGAATGATATTATACATTGGGCTAAGGTATATAGACTATATTGAATAAATTAAAAATTTAAGGACGTTATTATATACTGGATGAAAGTTTAAGGCCATTTGTGTGAAAAGAAATGACAGAGGTTCTCTAAACGACAGTATGACATGGTAAGGGCAACACAAGCTAGGAGGGGCGACGCTTGGAGTCGAGGAGCGGGAGGGTCAAAGTGGGAAAAAGGAAGAAAGGGAAAAAAAATCAGAAGATAAAATAAATTTGGATCGTTCAAAATTCATTACGCCCACACGTTGGACTTTTCAAACAAGCTTATCCAAAATAGTTGTCGACCCGGGCCATCCCAACCACAACATAACTCGACAATACGTACAGTTTGCAGCGGTGTCCTTCCCAAATTATTGCATGGACAAAAAGTCGAGCAAAAAGAGAGCAAAAATTATCAAAATGCCTGTCTCAATCGAAGGACCAGATAATGCTTTGTGAAGTCTCTTTTGCTGTTCAGTGTACCCTGAAAAGCCCGAGCAAAGGGGCAAAGCATGCACATGCAAAAGCACGATGTTAGCAGCCAAAACTTTGGATCCCAATATCAACAGTCCTAGTTTTGCGGACTCACTCCATCACCATGATTGGATTTGTTTCAACTTTAGTGATGTCCTACCTTTGAAAAGTCAAAATTGTTATCTCTTCTCGTTTCTAAGGAGTTCTTGGGCATCATGAAGTGCTCCTTTTCTTGCACTAAAGGATGATTGCAGTGTCTTCATCTTGACTAGATGCACCACTTGTGTGTAGAACCACATAAAAAAAATGTTGTGATATAAATATCTATATATATCTGAGGACGGCTCTTTGCATACTGATTCGATTTTTGTAGCATGCTAGAGTCATAATTGAGCTCCTATACAGTTTAAATTTCAGAATGAACTATCACCCTCAACTTGTATTCCAAACTTATTGAAGATCTTGAATCGAAATAAATACAATTATACGTAAATTAAATGATTTGAAAGTATTAAACCTCACAAATTAATTGTTAGATCCAGTCAAGCAAAACCTTTCGATCTTATCCTCATTTCTAGGTTTTGTAGGTGAATGCTGAGTGCTAACCACAGAAGACAAAATCACCAAAAAAAAAAAGGGGAAGATTGCATAAGGCAACCAAGAGTGCGATGTTGTAGGTGGGTTTCACTTCAAATTAGGGAAAAATAATTGTCCATAAAGTCCTAAACCTATTGCACTTTTGTCAATTCAGTCATAAACATTTTAATTGTGCCAATTGAGTCCTAAATATTATCACGTTTTGTCAATTAAATCCATCCGGCCAATTTTGACTGGAAATCATTGACGTGGACGCCGACCATCCTATGTGACATGGCCGGCACTAATATGGATAATTTTTAATAATATTTTATAATTTATTTTCTTATTCCTTTTCCTTCTTTACTTTTTTTTTATTATTGTTAAGGGCTGGCAAGGGGCAGCCAGCCACTAGCCGAGGCCCGACTACCCCCATCGGCCACTAGGCAAAGGCCTATGAGACATCGCTTAGATCCAGGGCCTGCAGCTAGAGATGGCCACGGGCCGGTTTTGGCCCGGAACCGGCCCGATCAAACCCGGGCCCGGCTCGTTGACCGGGCCCGCGGTTCGAAACCGGAACCGGCCCGTGCCCTACGGGCCCGGTTCCGGTTCCACAAAAAAAAAACTGCTGAGTGCACAGCAGACCGGCGAGGGCTCGACCTCGCCGGCAACTGGCGAGGCGGACGCCGGCGAGGTCGAGGCCTCGCCCGACGCCGGCGAGGCCGGCCTCGCCCGACGCCGGCGAGGTCGAGGCCTCGCCCGATCTGGCGAGGCCGGCCTCGCCCAGCCCAGGCGAGGGCGGCCCTCGCCCGACGCTGGCGAGGGCGGCCTCGCCTGAGGCCGGCGGCCGCGGCCGGGCACCTCTGCTGACTGCAAGTGCAAACTTCAACGTAAAAAAAAAAAAATTTGTTTTCCCCGAGGCCCCCCGCAGCAAGCGCAGCGGGCTTACGGCCCGTTGCAATTTTGCCCGTTTGGTTCCAAACGGGCAAAATTGCAACGGAAGTCCCCAATCAACGGGAAAAAAAAAAAAAAAAGATAACCGTTGCAAAATTGCAACGGTTATCTTCTTTGTTTTTTTAATTCTAAATTTTCTTCTCAATTTTTTCTTATAAATTCTCTCAAATTCTCAATACTCACACAATTCTCTCAAATTCTCTTCTCTCAAGTTTCAAATTTTCTCAATACTTGAAATTCTCTCCAATTGCCAATTCTCTTGAATTCTCTCAATTTTCTCAATCCACGCAATTCTTTCTTAATTCTCCCAATTAATCCGCTCAATTCTCTCAATCCACTCGAAAAATGGCAAGTGAAAGTCGAGTGCCAACTGGCAAAGGTAAGAATATCGCGACGGAATCCCATCATTCTTTTGATCCTCGTGAATATGCAGATTTTCACGATGATGAAATCAACATTTTTCCCGATGTGGAGCGCGTCCCGACTCAAGAAAGTTTTCATCCTCCTGGCGAAATATCTACAACAAAGGAAGCGGAACGGGAATTTACATCTGATATTTGGAATCACTTCACAAAAATTGAAAGGTTTGATATTTGTCAAAAAATGTATGATATAATTTATAAATATTGTGGGAAAATATATAAATATACAGGTGGACAAGGATATGGAACATTTAAACGACATCTTAGGAGCAAACATCCAACCGAAACGGGAATCGATATCGGGCAACAACAAATTTTCGGGTACGTCAATCCTAATACTTCCCCTTTATTTCATTTTAATGACAAAACTTATAAGGAAGAATTAGGCAAATTTATTGCCGTTGAGCATTTAGCATTAATTTTGGAGAAAGATTTGGTTTTAATGAATTTGTACAAAAAGCATGTGCTCCACAAGCAAAACGTGTTCCTAGAAATTCAACTAAACGAGTAATTAAAGATCTTTACAAAAATGGAAAAAAAGATTTACAAAACTTTTTTATGCAATTTAATGGATACGTGCATATATGTAGTGATATTTGGAGTGATCATTGGCAAAATCATTCTTACATGGGCATAACATGTCATTGGATAGATGACGAGTGGAGTATTCAAAAAAGAGTTATTGCACTTAGAGTTTTCGATGATAATCATACGACAAATAATATTTATAGAATAATTAGACAAATTTTAGAAGAATATTATTTGCTTAACAAAATTTTTTCAATTGGTTTTGATAATGCCGCAGCAAATACCGCTTCAATTTCCGATTTAGAAAATATTTGTAAACCCGCTTTTGGCGGAAAATTTTTTCACGTTAGATGTGCTTGTCATGTTTTAAATTTATGTGTACAAGATGGTTTGAAAACTCTTGATATTTTTCTTCAACCAATAAAAACGGCGATTCAATTTTTATGGAAACATCCCCAAAAAATGAAAGAATGGGGTAGATTTTATAGAGAAAATGGCAAAAAGCCAAAAAGATTTCCAAGAGATGTTCCAACTCGTTGGAATTCTACTTTCCACTTGCTTAATGAATCTTTAGCATATAAAGATTTATTATGTGCATTCGTTTCTAATTAAATACCTCAGATTAATTTATACCCACAAGAGTGGAATATTTGCCAAAAAATTTTAGATATTTTAAAGGTTTTTAATGATGCAACTTATACTTTGTCCGGTGTTTATTATCCTACTACACATTTATTTTTAGTAGAGTGTACTAATATTGTCGGAATTTTTGATGAATGTGAAAATGATGTTGAATTACAACATACTATAGTTGCAATGAAAATGAAGTGGGTACATTATTATAGAGAAATTCCCATTATTTATTTAGTTGCTTGTGTTTTTTATCCGCGTTGCAAATTGGATGGCTTAAATGAATTTTTGCGTACGTATTATCAATGTTTATATTATGATAAGATAAATATTACAATTCTTAAGTGTGGCGCCGTGGTGGTGGGTCCTACGCTAGCGTCGCCCCAGGTTTACTCCTCCGGCTGTCGGCTGTGAGGGGGGTTCCTGGGTTATCAAAAAAAAAAAATATTACAGCCATAGTACGTGATGTTAAAAACGTAGTAATACAATTATATAATGAATTTTATACTAAATATAATTTAGGTGATATTATTGGATCTTCTCAATCTACGGAGATACAAAATGACAGTACAGGTAAAATTAGTAGAGGGTACCAACTTTTATTACATAGACAAAAAAAACAAAAGGAAGCAATAGGAAATATTTCTGAATTAGAAACTTATCTAACCGTTTCATTTGAGTTTACTGAATCCGAAGGTGGTACGGATTTTTTAATTTTGGATTGGTGGAAGAGGCACGCAAGCCAATACCCAATCCTTTCTCTTATTGCAAAACAGATTTTTTCAACCCCTTGTTCCACAGTTGCGGTCGAACAAGCATTCAGTGCCGGAGGTAATATTTTGGATGAACATCGTTCAAGATTAGCTCCAGAATCAGTGGAGATGCAAGCTTGTGTTGCTGATTGGACGAAGGCTCAATACCGGCAACAAGAGATAGATCGGAATAATGAATCCGAATTCTTTAACGACGGAGATACTACCGCTACCGGTACTGAAACGGGTAGTGACGATTGAGGGTAAAAGAACTATTGGAGTTGGCAAATATTTCGGGAACCCTTGTTTCTCATACCGGGTACGCCCACGTGAGCTTAGGGAAATCGAAGTATAATCCGACGACATGTGACCTTTGATCCCCTGCGCACGGAATACTTATGTTTTGGGATCATTTTAGGGCATATATATTGTACTCTTTTTTTTATAGATCGTTGTAACGAATTGTAACGTGCTTAATGATAATTTATTAAGTTCAAGCCCTCTCTTTCTCTCTTGTCTTTTTGTCCCCAAATTTAATTACAATTTACATTTTAATTACAATTTATATTGAATAATGTTCCGTCACCGGAACAGTAATTTCTTAATTTTTTTTATTATTTTCTTTTATGTTTTTCCTTTTCTATTTTTTTTCTTTTTCTTTTTCCTTTTATTTTTTTTTTCTTCCTACTTTCCTCCGCTGGCCATAGCCGGCCGGTGGCGGGCGAGGGCCGCCCTTGCCTGGGTTGGGCGAGGCCGGCCACCTCCGCCGGCCCTAGCCGGGGCCGGCGGAGGAAGAAAAGAAACAAAAAATAAAAGGAAAAAGAAAAAAAAACAGAAAAGGAAATTTCGAAATCGGTTCCGAACCTGCCGGTTCCGGTTCATACTTGGCCACGAACCGGAACCGGTCGGTTCCGAACCGTGGCCACCACTACCTGCAGCCCCCTACCGGCCCTTAACAATAAAAAGTAAAGAATAAAAAAGGTAAAGAAAAAATAAAATAAAATATTAAAAATTCAAAAAATATTAAAATTTATCTATGTCAGCACTGGCCGCGCCATGTAGGACAACCGACACCCACATTATCAATTTTCGATCAAAATTGGCCAGATGGACTCAAACGGCAAAACATAAAAAAGTTTCCGTTTAAATTGGTAAAAGTGCAATAAATTTATGACTTTTTGGACAATTTTTCTGCAAAAATATTGAGAATTATTTACGGGAGGAAATTGTCCAATTAGTCCTAAACTTATTATTCGGTTGTCAATTTAATCATAAACTTTTCGATTTTACCATTTTAGCCCTAACTAATATAGTCCTTCCGATGACGTTCAGGACTGATTGGGTAATTTTTCCTTATTCACGGCAATGGAATGCTAGATACTAGTGTGTTTTAGCTGGCCTTCCAAAGAATCATTTTTTGTTTTTCTTTTGGTTTGGTTCATTTGGTTCTATGTAGGTTGTGGCCGGTTCTAGTTTTGGCTCTAGCTCAAACTGAGGACGTCCAGTTAAACTTTTCAAATTTTACGAAACAAACTTATATCATACATGGGCATCAAAGAGTATGCTCTTCCGTCGAGTTCTTCCCTTCTCTTGTCTTTTTCATCCGGCGCCGACACCGCATCGGAAAGATCTTCGCTGGCAATCCCTTTTCCGCGACGCGACAATAAAAAAAAGGAAAAATCGCCCGTCACAAAAGCGATTTGAAAAAGAAATAGATAAAAGACAGCAATTAATTGATTTTTTTTTTTAGGATGAAAATTAAGGGTTGCATTTTGTGAATCGGCAGAAAATTCAAAGAGCACGTTGGAGGAGGCTACCGGTTTTGTCGCCTGTCGAGACGCTGCACGACAACCGCCATCAATGACCACTTCAATAGCGATAATGTACCTATTGGCAAAGAACCAAATTATATATAATATTTATGTATATATAAGTCCAATCTCAACTAACGAAATTTAATAATTTTCCTCTTGACCCTGCGTGCCCATTTGGTGCCTTTCGGTATTTTCTGACCTTGCTTTCCGCCTGCAAAGAATATCATTCGGTACAACTGTTTGCAAAAGAATCCCTTAGTTGTCATTGCATTTTCATCTTTATATTTTACGACGAGAAAGAGCCCGCCTTCTTCGTATCGTTCTCATTACAAACTTTACGTGACGGATTTCACTTACAATGCAAATTACATGTTTCCACGGAATATATTGCAGTCATTTGACAAGAACCGGCTAAAACCCAACATAAATCGTGATTTCTTTTATTTTTGTCGTCGTAAGTGACGAATTCTAACTCAGCGAGCGGTCCAGATTAAATCTCATAAAAACAAAAAAAAATTATTCAGCTATATATATAATACATGTGAAAGGATCCCATGCAGTGACCCCACCGTACTAATTATCATCTAAATTAGTACAACGTTAGTCAAAAGATCGAATTGGCCTTTTGCTCAAACCCTAGCAAGATTGTCACTCAACCATCATCTTATCGGTCCGTTGCCTCTCATGTGGGGCATTTCTTAACCTTCTGATTGATGTTGACCTCCCAACCTCACAATTTGTTACTCCACGCGTTTTTTCCTCGAGCAAAGATCGGATCATAGGGATCTTAATCTTTAATTAACCCCATTTCTTGTACCATTATTCCGAGATAATTATCATTTAATCATCATTTTTGTTCCCCCCTTTGAAATGTCATTTTTGTTGGGTTCTGCATTAAATGCGTTCTGTAATGTTGCCCCTTTGAAATGTCTCCCCCCGTGGTGCGAGAACATCGGGATCAACAGTGTCGTGATAATGAAAACAATTTTTATAACAATTATTGTCCCTTTTCTTTGTTTTTATAACAATTATAACAATTTTTATAACAATTATTGTCCCTTTTCTTTGTTTGCATTATAATAACTCGAAATTGAAGCGAGATGTGCAACAGTGTCGTGACAAAACTTCCGAATCGAAATAGCAAGGGTTATTATTCCATCAAGTGAAATTTCTCTTAAAGTAAAAATAAATCACTTTAATTTAATTTAATTTCTCTTAGATAGACACATTATATTATTGATTTTTTTTAAAGTTCGCTGTAATTCAACAAAAATTGAATACCTCAATAGTGTCACTTCTATAATTATATTCAGTACAATACGCGTTATTCCAACGGGTTTCTCAATCTGTTTTCGACCCGTATATTCAGTTCTTGTCCTCACATCGAGACCATTCTTGGACGATAATGAAAACAAAGAAAAGGGACAATAATTGTTATAAAAATTTCAAAATTCGGAAGACAAGAACTGGAAAATCATGCGAGGATGGTGCTTCGCTCCAATCCTTCGCATTCTGTCTTTTTTTTTTTGTTTTTGTTTTAAAACATAGACAAAGGCTTGCGATATTGAATGATAATGACTTCTTCTTCTTTTTTTATCAAAAAATTATAATATCTTGACTTGATGCAATGATCAAAGCCCTCCATGTGAGGACTCGTGCCCTTGATTAAGTTGATCGTTAGCGCGTCAAGCCGATATTAATTATTGGTGACCTTCCGCATTTGTATACATTTAACTAGGTAATTTCCAAGGAAGACTCGTTTGGAATCAATTCTTTCGACATTTCGGGTGATAACACCGACATGATAATCCTACAAAAAGTTTATCGATTGAGGTAAAAAAAAAGGATAGAAAATCAGAACCGAGCCTAGCCTTAAATAAAGACCATAGTTGGTTATCACTTTCAACCAAGCCAATAGGCCACAATTAAAATTTTTGTCAAAACAAAATTGATCTTTTAGTTTGTAAATTTGAGGGTTTTAACATGACCCAAAAGTTGGGTTCTCCAAAAGTTGGAGAAAAAGTCTATATATATATAATGTAGATAAACAATTTTCTTTTTTTTTTTCGCTGTACTTAGTTCGGGCGACATTGTCTTAATAAGAAATTTCCTGACCGGTAATTTTTATTTTTAACCCATCTATGAATGGTAAATAAATTTTTTTTGGGCACTTCGTCAGATTAAAACCAAATTAAAAATATTATATGATCATCAGATTGGCATGACAGTGAACCGAAAGCTATGTTACAGCTTCCCTCTGATTTGGATTACATGAAAAAGTCAAGAAGGGAAGCATGCCTTATAAAATTGCTTTATTTTCTTTCCAATCACCCCATAATCTTCATATGTTTTATGCAATAACTACATCATCAGTGGATAAAATCTTTAAAAAAAAAAGTAGTTCCGGTAATGGAAACATCCACACACTAATGAAATCAAACCTAATTCTTAAAATTTAGAACAATATTCAGGTGGCACAATCTTGATTAAGTCCTTAAGACAGCTTGTAAAAATTATTTCTTAACCTAGCACTGCTACATATGGTAAGATAAGTAGCTGCCGGATGAATACCCAAGTTTCTATTTACAGACATTTTTCACAAATTTTCACGATCTGCTAGGGTTCTGCCATTAGGGTTTCTTCTCATGTACACAGCTAGCGGAAGAAATTTCTCTATATAGGTTGCTCTTGCTAATATGACAGGTGTGCATTTGCATCTAGTGAAAGTAGCAGTTAATATTTCTTTAACAAAATACGCACACATTAGAAAATTTGCTGAAATTTAGACAATGATTCAGTGCCTATAGTTCCTGCCAGACATCTATTTTCTTGTCCAGATATTATAGAATAAATTTTCACTTTTCATTCTGTCCAAAGTATCAAATCATGAAAACCATTGTCATGAAAATTAAGCAAAATATGTCTCAGCACCTTTAGAAAAAGAAAATAGAATCAATTGCATGTTCATGCATGTGCTTTAGGAGCCTGTGCACAGATTTTACTCAAGTTTTTCACACTACAGGTCCATGCATTATTGATGGGTGCTTTTGGTCCTATTTGCGTTTAATATGGAAATTAATTTCATCCTTTCTTGCCCTGTGGTTTCCCTGAAGTTGATAGGCTAACTGACACTGGATCAATGTCCACTGTAGTGGCAAGTACAGAGTTAGTCCATCACGTGTCGGCATTCGTGCGATTTGTTCCTCTAACTTTTTCAATTTATACAATCAAATCTTTCAGTTTGTTGCTCTAACTTGATCATCAGATCAATTAATGATGTGGCTTTGCTTGTCGAACCACTAGTTTGGCTTCAAACAAGCAAAAAACAAACGGGAAAAACAAGAAAAAAATTCGAATTTGATGTAATAAAAGTACTTGATTATGCAAATCAAGAAAGTTAGAGAATTCGATTGCACGACATAAATCTTAGAAGACCGAATTGCGCAAATCCAAAAGGTTAGGAGGCTTGATTGCACAAATTTTCTTTTGTAGAAAATCAGGACATTAGAACTTAGCGGAAGAAATTCCATTCTCATATTCGCCATAGCGACCAGGGGGTCTTACAGATCTAACGAGGGGCGGCATTGCCGTATGCCCGACATTTGTTGACCTGGTTTATATCCCGGAGTACTCCTCCACACCTAATACTTAAAACTTTATTAGCGGCGGCAGGTGGAGCCACTAATACAAGGAGAGAGGAATATTCAGTAAAAACAAGCATATACTTATTAAGCTACTAATCATACTTAACTCTTAATTAATTACTTCCAGATTGTTTTTCTTTGATCTCTGTACGGTCATAAGAGAGATTGGGGGATTTGGTGGAAATTTCCGGCTAATACAGCTGTTCTCACGATTACACAGAAAAAGAAAGGCTCAACATGGGAAGTTGCTTTAATAAAAGAAGAAAAAAAGACAACATCATCATCTTCATGGTCACCTCCAGAAAATTGCAGCAAAAGAAGAGAATGTTGTGCAAATCCCAATTTACTTGGCCAAAAAAATTCTGCAACTTCTCTTCTCTATTTTTAATAATTATTAAATGGGTCTAGATTCATATTTTTGTGACGGCAAAATATTCTGAAAATCCCTTTTAAGAAGACAAATTCAAAGAAAAAAAGAAGAAATTTTCTAAACAGGGGTCAAAAAATTGATCTGAAATTGCACATGTCTGCCTTTTGCAGAGTGAAGAAAAGGGCCAAAAGAAAAAAAGGTGAGGCAATAGTTATAGCGGTAGGTACACATCAAACTTTATAAAATTAGAAAAAAATTACTTTTTTATTGATAAAAAGGAATAAAAAAAAGAGGTTGGAATTATAAAAAGAAGAGAGCGAATAGAATAGAAAAGCAAGTGGTCCAATGCTGACCATGCAACGTAAATTTCACACTCCTTGTGGCATGCGTCGCGCTTCATATTCTTACCTCCCTCTTTCTACTCCTTTATTCCACTTTTCACTGACCTATATGCCTAATTTCTGCAAAAAAAAAAATAAAAAAAATAGAAACAAAATTATTTAATTCTTGGGCTTACTATAATTTTCATGTTCAACCAACCACTCTGCATTATCCCTCAAGCTCAGGACCTAGACGGAGACAGGCACAACATCACACGGCATTGACCAATTAAAGAAGAAGGGATGAGAGCGGGAGAGAAAAAAAAAAAAGAGTTTTTTGTGTGCGCAATTTTTGGTAAATCATGCAATTTCCATGGTGTGAATTGGCATAATTAGAATGACCATAAAAGAAATTTTGTTTTTCTCTTTTGTTTTTTGGGTCATGGAGAGATTATGATCTGTCTGCGGTGTGATTAGCATACGAGGAACATGGTTATCAGCATTAATGCTGCACCTCAACCCATGACCCAGCTGATGCATCGCTAATAGCGGGTTTAAGACGGATTATCGGACCCTAAACTTGGATTAAATTAGAAATTTCCAATTACTGAAATTATACACGGGAGGGGGAAGAAAATCTTGGTGTGAGATTGGGTTTGGTCCAGGAATATTTCTTCTCCTTTAGACAACAACCAAGTGGGGTCCCACTTGCACTTTCGTTCAAAGGAGGCTGAATTATTGTTATTATTTCTTGCACGAAATAAAATCTTCACTCCCCTTTTTCTAATTTTTTTTTAAATGCTTTTCAACTTTATTATGTGCAGCTCAAATTTCTTGAAAAGGCTGCAACTTTACCATTGATTGAGCTTCCCATCACATGCCATTCGCATTATTGAGAAATGACATGCGCTTTGGAAATATTGCAAAATACCCTAGAAATTACTTTTTTTTTTGTGAAGTAGTGGGGATGGACGTGCATTTGCTTTTTTTTTTGGGGAAATTAAACATGTTTTAAGTATCAAATTAAGCGCGTTCGCTGCCGTCGGATGACGGGATCGAAGCTCAAATCCAAATTAATCTATGTGTTCGCTATGGGATCCAATGCAATAGCAGGTTCGAATGGGCCCTCGGATGAATTAATTAACTTTAGAATAATCCAAATACGATCCAAACACTAAGCAGCTCCTTACAATAAGTCATCAAGGCCAGCTGGAGAAAACCCCAATTTGGATTTTAATCAAATTTGAATTAGTCCCTAATCACAGCTCTCCTTTTAACGACAAGGCGACTGCTCCTGATCAGCTATTTATAGTCAAGTCCTGATGCGATCCCTAAAGCCATCATCACTCCCCCTCTCCTCTCCATCGCCGGTTCTCCCCAACCCTTGTTAGGAGAGAACGCCGGGATCCACTAGGCATTGGCCGGCGGCAGCGAGTTTCCCCGGGCGACCACCTATGACGAGTCCCGCCGGCGGCGGCCCCGAGAGGGGTCGCCTTTGGCCGGCATTGGCCATGGCGCTGGCCGCGCTCGTCGTCTCGAGCAATGTAGGCTCGGCCTCCGCCGACGGCTACACGTACTCTTCCCCTCCCCCGCCTTACGAGTACAAGTCCCCGCCCCCACCTCCGCCGTCCCCTCTGCCGCCGTACGTCTACAAGTCGCCTCCGCCGCCGTACGAGTACAAGAGTCCCCCACCACCTTCACCATCTCCACATCCACCGTATGTTTACAAATCTCCTCCACCACCGTCACCTTCCCCACCGCCACCTTACTACTATAAATCTCCACCACCGCCCTCACCCTCGCCACCACCGCCATATTACTACAAGTCTCCGCCGCCGCCGGAGAAATCTCCTCCTCCACCTTACTATTACAAGTCACCGCCACCACCTTCCCCATCTCCTCCACCTTATTACTACAAATCTCCGCCCCCACCATCTCCACCTCCTCCTCCACGTTACTACTACAAATCACCACCGCCACCAAAGAAACCTCCTACGCCACCATACTACTACAAATCGCCGCCGCCGCCCTCACCATATCCTCCGCCACCATACTACTACACCTCACCCCCACCGCCGAAACACTCACCTCCACCCCCATACTACTACAAATCACCGCCACCGCCCTCCCCATCTCCTCCGCCTCCTTATTACTACAAATCTCCGCCGCCGCCGGTGCACTTCCCTACGCCACCATACTACTACACATCTCCGCCTCCTCCGGTGAAATCCCCTCCTCCACCGACTCCGTACTACTACAAGTCGCCGCCGCCGCCATCGCCATACCCTCACCCGCATCCGCACCATGTGGTCGTCAAGGTGGTCGGAAAGGTGTACTGCTACAGATGCTACGACTGGGGATACCCTGTGAAATCCCACGACAAGAAGCACCTCAAAGGTACACAACACTCTCTCTCTCTCTCTCTCTCTGTGACCAATTTGATTATCTTATTACATTAGTAATTTTTTTTTATAATTACTATGACAGAAACAAATTGTACTAGGAAGAGCCAGACAGTATTTGTTAGCTAATTTACATTAATTTCTATAGAGTAGGTCGGTAATAATTGGCACGGCCTTAGTGATCAGTCAAATCATGTAGAGTGATTTTTAGTGAATCCAAAGAGGATCACGATCTTGGATCACATGGGGCTTCTAATTTTCCACAACTCTTATAGTCTCCGGAGTAGTTGAACGCGATAGTGGAGTCCAACTCATCGTGAAAATTCCATATTTTTTCCTGTTCATTTCAGACTATACATCCTTTGTTTTTTGCCAGCTATAGCAATCATTGCGAGATCCCATTTAGGCTAAAATTCCCTGTACATTAATCACCTCAATTAGCATAAAAAAAGGGCTTAATTAGCTAATCTCGAACTTAGTAACCTCTCACGTTTGGCCACATGCATCGCAACATAAAAACCAAAAAATATTATCTCTGCGAGTGCATGATGATACGTCAACGGCATCCCGTCCGTGCAAAAATGGCGTTATTCTAATATTTATTCGTATAAGTGCTCAACATATATTATATCTCGGGATGGCTTGTCCTTTCTTCCGTGTTTAATTGAAAATGACAAAATTGGTTAATTGTAGTAGGTGATGGTTATTTGTCCTGTATTTGACTCGTATCTTATTGGTTGTTTCTGAACGTCCGCGGGATTCTCGTCACATGGGATTATGAATTCGTATCTTATGTTTATGTTGATGTTGATTGTTTTGTTTGTGTGTGATTGGAGCAGGCGCCGTCGTGGAGGTGACCTGCAAGGCCGGCGAGAAGGAGATCAAGGCATACGGCACGACCAAGATCAACGGCAAGTACAGCATCACGGTCGATGGGTTCCACTACGGCAAGGCCGGCGACGCTGAGGCGTGCGTGGCGAAGCTCCATGCCGCGCCCAAGGGCTCGCCGTGCAACATCCCCACCGACCTGCACAATGGCAAGAAGGGGGCGATGCTCAAGGTCAAGTCGAAGTCCGAGTACGAAGTCGTGCTCTATGCTAAGCCCTTCGCCTATGCCCCGAAGACTCCTTACAAGGAGTGCGAGAAGCCCAAGCCCAAGCCTGAGCCCATGCCCCCTCCTTACCACTATACTTCCCCACCGCCCCCGACGCCGTATCTCTACAAGTCTCCGCCGCCGCCGCC
This sequence comes from Syzygium jambos, assembly GCA_031216235.1. Taxonomy (NCBI): domain Eukaryota; kingdom Viridiplantae; phylum Streptophyta; class Magnoliopsida; order Myrtales; family Myrtaceae; genus Syzygium; species Syzygium jambos. The sequence goes on along the minus strand of CM062227.1, from coordinate 1,615,280 downwards.
GCCCACTTACATCTACAAGTCGCCACCCCCTCCGACTTACATCTACAAGTCTCCCCCGCCACCACCATACATGTACAAGTCTCCACCGCCACCACCATACATGTACAAGTCCCCCCCACCACCTCCACCTACTTATGTGTATAAGTCTCCACCACCGCCACCGTATGTTTACAAGTCTCCACCGCCACCCGCATATATCTATAAGTCTCCACCACCACCATCGCCCGCTTACATCTATAAGTCACCTCCTCCACCACCATATATTTACGAGTCTCCACCCCCGCCTCCTTATGTCTATAAGTCGCCTCCACCACCGCCATACATTTACAAGTCGCCTCCTCCTCCGCCATACATCTACAAGTCGCCTCCTCCACCCCCACCGACTTACATCTATAAGTCCCCTCCACCACCGCCCTACGTCTACAAGTCTCCTCCACCACCGCCGCCGACTTACATCTACAAGTCGCCTCCTCCTCCACCATACATGTACAAGTCTCCTCCTCCACCCCCACCAACTTACATCTACAAGTCCCCTCCACCGCCGCCATCCCCATCCCCTCCACTACCACCCTACTACTACAAGTCTCCGCCGCCGCCGGTGAAACCTTACCACTACAAGTCTCCCCCTCCACCATCGCCATCTCCCCCACCTCCATACTACTACAAATCCCCGCCTCCACCATCACCCTCACCGCCTCCTCCCTACTACTACAAGTCACCACCTCCTCCATCGCCGTCTCCACTACCACCCTACTACTACAAGTCCCCACCGCCGCCGGTGAAACCTTACCACTACAAGTCTCCCCCTCCACCATCGCCATCTCCCCCACCACCATACTATTACAAGTCCCCGCCTCCACCATCTCCCTCACCGCCTCCTCCCTACTACTACAAGTCACCACCTCCCCCATCGCCATCTCCACTACCACCCTACTACTACAAGTCCCCACCGCCGCCGGTGAAACCTTACCACTACAAGTCTCCCCCTCCACCATCGCCATCTCCCCCACCTCCATACTACTACAAATCCCCGCCTCCACCATCACCCTCACCGCCTCCTCCCTACTACTACAAGTCACCACCTCCTCCACCGCCGTCTCCACTACCACCCTACTACTACAAGTCCCCACCGCCGCCGGTGAAACCTTACCACTACAAGTCTCCCCCTCCACCATCGCCATCTCCCCCACCACCATACTATTACAAGTCCCCGCCTCCACCATCTCCCTCACCGCCTCCTCCCTACTACTACAAGTCACCACCTCCTCCATCGCCATCTCCACTACCACCCTACTACTACAAGTCCCCACCGCCGCCGGTGAAACCTTACCGCTACAAGTCTCCCCCTCCACCATCACCCTCTCCACCTCCTCCATACTACTACAAATCCCCACCGCCCCCATCTCCTTCTCCAGCGCCTATTTACATCTACAAATCGCCACCACCTCCATCACCATCTCCTCCACCACCATACTACTACAAGTCCCCACCACCACCAATGAAATCTCCGCCGCCACCATACCATTACATTTCCCCACCACCGCCGTCACCATCTCCACCCCCTCCTTACGTCTACAAGTCACCACCTCCCCCTTCACCATCCCCACCTCCCCCCTACCATTACACATCACCTCCACCGCCGGCGAAGCCGTACCACTACATGTCTCCACCACCACCATCACCATCCCCACCTCCTCCCTACCATTACACGTCACCTCCACCACCGGTGAAATCTCTACCACCGCCGTACCACTACATGTCTCCACCACCACCATCTCCACTTCCTCCTTATGTCTACACGTCACCACCTCCCCCTTCACCATCCCCTCCTCCTCCCTACCTCTACACATCGCCACCACCGCCGTTGAAGTCGCCTCCTCCTCCGGCATACATCTACGCATCGCCACCGCCTCCAATTTACTAAGCTCAAAAGGCTTAGTCACGTACCAACTCCAATCATGTATGTCCATAATCTTTAAGAAGCTTATGCAATTAGCACATTTTCTTTCACGTGTTCCTAGTAACGCTCACAGATTTGATCTAATTTTGGTGTTGCAGATGTTAGTTTGCAGAATGTAATAAAGGAGGGCTTCGAAAAGAAGAGAGTTAGACTTCGATCTTCCAATCCTGCTTCATCGAATAAGGATCTGAATGCTTCATCAAGACACAACCTTCATCGATCAGACCAAGTTTCTTCCACTTCCTTGGTGACCATGTTACAAGTTGCGCTGTTCTTATATTCAAGTGGGAAATGGCTTCAAAGAGCTGTCTGATACAGAGGAAAAGAAACAGGGTACTAGATTGGAGAGACAGAGATAGTGCATGGAAGCCCCTATTGGCATTTTCTTTTCGTTTATTTTTCCTTGAAGTTTTGTCTGATTCTTGTCTAGATTCCATCTAATTTATTGTTGTATATTCTGTACGTATGGGCTTGTTTGGCGGGCTTCTGTTTATTCGAGGTCAATTGTTTCTGGACCCTCTTGTGCTTTGTGCAACAGCCACTTCAGAAATAAAGAGAAACACAAGTTCTCTCAATTTGAAACATTCTCATACCTATCTTGATGCCCCTTTCGACTCAGAACCAAATTATACACCTAACATAGCCAAAGAACAGAAAAAAAAAAAACAAAGAAAAAACCACTAATGTATGCTTTATATAGTCAACACATGTACCAGAGCAATTGCTTCAGAATATCCAGTACTGTGAAGGAAATTCTGCCTCAATCGTTGTATCAGCTAGTTGTAATTACTAATATACTGTCCCACGAAGCATGAGCATTTTGATGAATATCGAATTAAATTTGTGCCAAAGAGATGATCAGTTTAACATAATGAAATCCTGTTTAGAGCGTGAGCCTTTTGCTTGGAAAGTCTTTTGGTTCTGATCATTGTCTGTGCACTCTGTTTTGCAGCTCTGAGCTCTCTGTTTTGTCCCTGTTCAAAGTGCATACCATTTCCATTGCGGGTCGCTTGGGCAAGTTTCAGTGGTCCTCTAACTCATCTAAAACATTAAAATCATCAAAACTGTCAAATTTCTGAAGAGAGAAAAAGGTTACTGGAAGAACAAATCCAACAAGAGACCGAATAATAAAGTGATTTCAGCTTTTTTATCTCGATTACTCTTTTTGGTTCTTGCATAAAAAAAAAAAAGAAAACACAAAAGTAAACTACATAGTATCTACTATATATAAGTAAAACTGGAGCTTTGAGAGTGTTCGCTCCTATGCTCGCTATCTGGTATATTAGATTACTATTGCATAAATAATACATTATCAGAGAGTTACCTTTGCTGTTTTAATTTTGTTTTTCAATAAAATATTTTAATTTTTAAAAAATATTATGTTGTTTATTTATAATTTATTTATCTAGTTTTCATAGTTATCAGGAATTAATCTCAAATTTTATGTAGAAAAAATTACTGTCAAAGCAAATATGCTTGCACAGGGCCAAGTATGGTAGGCAAGCTGTGACCCTGTGACGACGCGACTCCTCCATCCAGTTGTGACAAATCCCTCAGTTTCGGCTAATACCAAATAATTCTGAAGTCGCACAGGTCAGGTCCATGACTCTCGGGTTGATCTTGAGAAATTTGACGACGCGGTCGTGCCGAACCGGTATCAGGCCTGAAAGTCACCGCTCAAGCCGGGCTAGCCCCGATTAAGGATATTAGTTTCTCTTTAGGAAAGCAACCGTGTCCCCGGGACCGAGCCGCCTTGAATCGGCCGAGACCAAGAAGGAAATGGCTTGTCCAAGCCTGTCCATTTGCTTGCGCAGCACGGAGCAACATTCCCATCCACTTCCTAAGTCGGGCTTTAACCAACAGGCATGTGGCTCTACTGGTAAAGGGATTGAGCGGGTGGGGCCAGAGAGCAGCAGGGTCGGGACCCGATCGCCGTGAGCACCAATCGTCCTAAAAAAAAGTTGGGCTTTCAAATTAACAAGGGTTCGTGAGAAATTGGGTTTGGATCATCAATCTTGGGCTTGGGCTGTGATTTGTGATTGGTTCGCTTGGATCTTCTTCCATTACAACATCGTCCTCTGTTTTCTTAAACTCCGGTTTCAATGTTTTTCTTGGACAAAAAGATTCCTCTTTTACATCCTCCGCCTGTCGAAATCCTTCGATTCGGGAAGTTTCCATCTGATTCTAGGGTTGTTCGGGCGTCAGCTCACGTCTCGTTCGTCCTCTCTTTCTTGATACGCTTGAAGGTTTGAGACCAGGGGAAGCAGCCGCAGGAGGTGGGCACGCATCGAAAGGTTGCAACTTTGACAGGTCCGACGCAGATCCTCGCAACCCATCAAAGGAAGGAGATGGTTAGTTCCCGCTCGCTCTGCTGGAATTTCAAAATCTGTCCGTCTTTCGACCTCTGTTCGTTCAATTTGATGGATCGTGCGTGTGCAGGCGGCGAAAATTCTCGCGAACCTGATCGTGATGGGCGGTGGTATCTTAGCTCGAGCTTTCGTTCAGGCGTATCGTCAAGCCCTTGCCAGTAAGTTTCATTTTTTTGTTGGGCCAATTCTAGCGTTTGGATTGCTTTCGTTGTAAGGTGAACGTCCCTCACTAATGAATTGTGTTGGCAGTAGTGAGTGGTGAAAAGAAAATGTAATTAGACCCATCTGAGATTGCTATTGCTTTTTGGGTGGTGTCGCCGGAATTGAATTGATCTGTTATGGTAGATGTGAGGCAATCTAATGAACTCATAAAGGTTTGAGCAAGGAAATGGTTGGAACTGCTAGGCGTTGGTCGGTGGCGATGGGTCTTAGTTGATTTATTTTCAAAACCCAAGAGAGTTTTCTGTTTTTGCTGTTAGTGTGGGATTTTCTTCGGAGAAGCGCTTTTCTTGTTAATGCGCATGTTATCGCGTTCTAGCGACAAAAGGGAAACGTGGGATTTAGATGGAATTATGGTATGGATGACGAAATGTCATGAGGAAAACGTTATCGGGGTGTGTTCAGGAATGTCATTTAAGTGCCGGAAATTGCCATTTTGGATGTGCGTGACATCGGATAATGCCCAAATTGTTGTGACCTGTTCAGTCAAGAAATTTGAGTTCTTTAGAGTAAATTAGAGTTACCTAACCATAGGGCTTTTTAATGCAATTTAGTACTTCCAGTCTTCCAGATGCTCTGCGATTGGGTTGTAGCTAATGTAGGTGAAACTCACGCACAAATCAGACAGTTAGATCGATTGTAGCTATTAACATTTATTTTTTAACTCTCCAACCTGATGTTAATTGACTTATGACCCTCTAAAAAATTGATCCAATGTCGCTGCTTTTGTGATCCCATCAATCTTAAGGCCTGTCCTTCAAATTTCAGCCCCTGTGATTTAAGTTTACGGCTAGGATTCGCCCTTTAAGTGTTTTGGGACTCCAACAAGTACTTGGTTAGCACAGTTCATTTCTTTTGGTGCATTTCCAATAGCCCTTTGCAGGCATCTAAGTTGTAGTGATCTTTCAAATTTCTACTTTTGCTTTGTGCAATTGGTTCCGAATAAATGGAAGGACCATTTTGCATGGATCAAACAAGTTAAATGAGTCAACTGTCAAGAAAGGAAGTGGAGGAAATTGGAAAAGAAAAGAACGAGTTAGAAGTTCAGAATTTGGATTTACTCCTTTCTTCACCGACTGTTCTTTGGACATACCACTGGAAATGAGTTGCCTACTAGATTAGCCTGCAAGACGTCAAATTGATAATCCTTGACCTAAACACTAGGATTAGGGTTTGTTGTGTTGATTGTCCTTAACCTGATTGATCGGGATTTCTCATCTCTTCTGCGGAAATTAGTGAGGCTGCTTTGGTCTGCCAAAAACTATTTGTGTCCATGGGATATAGCGCGTACTTCAGATCTATGTTGAGAACAAAGCACGATGTTCTTTAACGGTATTGCCTTATATGGGATAAAATGTAATTAGAGGACTCATCTCTATTTGTTCTAGATGCCTCAAAAACTGGTGTTGCCCAAGAAACGTTACAGAACACTGTCCGCCGAGCTAGCAAGGCCATGACAGAGCAAGAAGCTAGGCAGATTCTTGGTGTGACCGAGGAAACCGCTTGGGAAGATATATTGAAGGTATTCAAAATTTTGCAGCATAAAAAGCTTTTTGTATGATGCCCATATGCTTATGTCGGTCTGTTCTGAGACAAATCTCTTCTGGCCAAGCAGAAATATGATGTTTTGTTCGAAAGGAATGCGAAAAACGGGAGTTTTTACATTCAGTCTAAGGTTCACCGGGCTAAGGAATGTTTAGAGCCTGTATATCAAGGTAAAGGCCAAAGTACCCCAGGTTGATGGTCCAGAGCTTGGGCATAATCTCGTAGTTTGTACTTTCATGGAGCGTATCGATCGGGTGCCTAAAAGGTGGAATTTGTCGACATATTTTGCACTGTATGTATTTTGTGTTTTAAGTTCATCCCTGCCGCTGAATAATGTATTCTTATTGCTAATTCATGTAGCAGCTGGCCGGCAAAGTTACGTTGTCTGATAATAATCAGCACAGATATGAATGGGTTCTGTACAAAGTAATGACAATGACTTACAAATTTTTTCTATTTCTCTCTCTTTGGGTGATTATCTTTTTCTTGCTCGCTTGTGGCTGAGATGATCTCTTTGGTTTAGCTGATGATGATTGATGACCTTACCTGCTTTAAATCGCTTACACCAGCATGATAGTTTTGCTTAAATTTCGGTGAGGTACAATTGCGAGTCGACAATGTTCCATTCAACTTGACGGAGAACCTTCAAATTGCGCGAAATTATTATTGAATTGAGATGATTTTCGTGTGCTCACCGTGTAAACTTTAATCATCAAGAGCTACTTTTTGAGGTCATCGGATCGGAAGGGAAAGTAAAAATGTGAAAATCAATTCCAATGAAGGGAAAATGAATTCAAAGAGTGATCGGAGAGATAGTAAGAAATGGATTCAAATAGTTATCTGCCGTGTTATGGGTAATCAATGCATTTAAAATCATTATATTGCCTTATTTAGTATACTTAACGAGTGTCTCGGGATACTTATTAATAAAACTTTATTGTAATATAGAGAATTCTCGGAAGATCTACGCCGTTCCAAATGGACAAACTACAGTTCTAGTAATATGCTTTTGTTATTCTGTTGTTGAAGATTGTCCGTTGTTCTCTGAACTTGCTTAATGGTATGGACTTAAATATCAGATATGCAGCCACCTCCAGAGGAGATTGAATACTTCAACAAAGTATTATTACAATCAGCTTCCAGTTGTGCCCTGCATAGATCTAAGCATATTCTTGGAGCATTCTGCTCTGACCAGAATCCGACCACCCTCTGTATTTTCTTCGGCCAGATTGGCAACCCATTGTGGAAACTTCAAAGCCCCAGGTTTGACTTCTCCGTCGTTGCCTTGCCTGACCGTACATTCTGTCCAAAGGGTGACCCATTCTCACCCGAAATAACTAAATCCATCCCATTTTCATTTAGCCTGACAAAAATTCATGAGAAATGGTTTTCGTTTTTGCCCAATTTCCTTCAATTTAGTTCTTTTCCTATTATGGATTTTCTTCAAATTTAGACCGGGTATTATTTAGAAGATACAAACACGCCTTTTCTTCACCATCGTTTTTATCGCGACTTATCAGTTCTTCGTCGTATTTATCTTAAACGATCGCTTGTGTGATAAATATGTTATTTCTTTTATCGATTAGCCTCCGAAAGGAATATCGAGTCTTATCATTTTCGACATCGAATAATTGATGAACTCTTTTGCCGCCAATGAAACTTTTTACACGCGGTATGCTAGATTATGGGAATATCTAAAAAAAACAATCTAAAAACGATTATGAAAAAAGTTATGCACATTGAGACACCTTGATATTTTTCATGAACACTCCACTGATGATATTAATTATTGTCAATTCAAAACGAATGAAATTTAATTTTCCTTTTTGATTTTCTCTTCTATTTATGCTAAACCGTGATCTAATTTAATTTCGTATTTTACATTTTTACATTGCTGAATTTTGTTTTGGCAAATCTTTAAAGAGGGATTCTTTTGTTTCGTCTTGTCATCTCATAACCTATAATGTATCTATAAAAGACAACACGTAAGAAAATTTTTTTTATTGTAATATGGATAATGAAAATAAGAAGGTTTATAAATATTTGACTGTGTTATAAAGTTGTTCACGTTCGAATTTTTCTGGAGTCAATTTGACAATTAATCTATAAATTTGCTAGATAACGTGGCAAAGAATTAGATTTATTGTAAAATCTTCTGTTCGACAAAGTTAATCTATATAAAAGTAGAATCTAAAAAAAAAGAGTAAGAAAAACAAGGCGCATTCAACACGCACGGTAACATCTAATTAAAAATTCAGGAAAGAATCCATGATATCGATAATTATGGTAACAAAATCCTACATAGAAATAGAAAAAATTAGAAAAATTGAAAGAAAGAGAATGTTTGGGGTTCACCAGTTTAAATGTCAATTGGATCAGTCAGGGTAATTTCTTTTTTATTTTTAGTAACAATGGTTGGATTTTTAACCATTGAGGGAAAGGAATAGCTCCACCCTTGGTCAAGTCATGATTTAATTAATGCGAAAATACATTTCATATTTACCCGTTGGTTGAAAACTTCATTTATATTACGTTCGACCGAAAATATACTTTCGCATTGCCCCTATCATCAATCAAATTATAACTGGAGTTGCATCTTAGAGCTATTTCTATTATGGTACCAAGAACACGAAGATTGAATTTTAAGGAAAAAAAATTTTTCGATTCCTATAAACATATCGTATGCCCGATTCGTTTGTATTCATAACAAAATTGTAGGCAATCGAGACGAAAATGCTATAAAAGTCTTTCTTTTTTTGGAAGTAAACTATATATGTTTCATCGGTTTAGATTCATTTAAATCGGAAAGAAAAATGCAATAATACGCAAAAACCCACGAAGCAAATTAAAGTACTTACGTTGTATAATTGCAAAATGGATTTTTTTTCCCTTTTTAGCAAAAGTTTAAAAATTTTGGTGCACGAGCTGGATTGGTAAATCCATCTTTAAGGTCAATCTTTTACCTCACCAATCACCATCCATAAAAGAAAAAATCAATTGAATCGGACAAAAAAGAAATTATCAATTTTTAATCCGTGCACTTCTGATTTGAGAATCCGTTCCACTTTGTGGACCAGCTAAGCAAGTCGGCTCACCCCCCAAAAAAATATAAAATAAAGTACTAATTTTTTAGGATATAAATAACAATAATTATAAAAATAAAAAAGTTGGTGAGGTTTAACGATTGACAAGTCCAACGTTCCAGAAGCGTGCTGGCTTTTTTCCTCGGGCAGCTACTAAATTTCTTCGTTCCTCGCGGGCCAAAAAGAATTTCATGTTTTATACAAAAATTGTCCGTCGAGGAAATTAAAGCCCCTTCATAACGACAAATTACCATTAAACCATCTTCTCGAGATCTTTATTAAGGCCGACGGAAAATCCCACCACGCGAATTTATTATTGGCCGTGAAATTATATTGTAATTTTTAATTTAGAAAAATACAGATGGCGTCGAAACATGCCGCTCTATTCTATCGGGTACCAAATGTCGCCATATAATTTGTGCTTAATTTGTGTTTCCCGTCAATTATGCTCGGGAGACAGCTAATCAATTATCGGGGGTTCTTGCGCACGGCCACCGAAAAAAAGAAAAATGGGAGGAAAGAAATAATCGGAAGCACCGGAAAAAAAAAGGCAAAAGGAAAAATAGAAAGGCAGAAAGAAAGCACAAACAAACGTAAAAAAACAAAAAAATCGAATGAATAAAATAAAAATAAGGGAAAAAAGGGGGAAATTCATCTCGGCCTCCTATGTTTTCTGCGTGGATGGTGCGCTGTGTCCATCTCTCTTTCTCTCTCTCTCTCTGTGTATGCGCGCTTCTCATAGCGAGAGGGAAGGAAGAGAGAGACAGCCCAACACCGACCCTTCTTCCTTGCCGATCCTCCCTCCTTCCTTCCCTCCCTCTCTCTCTCTCTCTCTACCTCTCTCTACGAGGCCGCCGTCGTTGGGTTTGGCCGTCAGCTTCCGGTTCTGGTTGGCCGAGCAGCAAATCCGATCGCCGCCCAGGTAAACGAAGCCGAGCCCCGTCCTTTCCTCCCCCTCCCTCCGGCGGGGGTGGATCTGCGTTTCTGGCGAGCTTTTCCGTCGTGGGTCGTCCCTAGATTCGTCCCTTTGCGTCTGGGTTCCGGCCCCCCATTTTTGGCCGCGGTTCGGCTCGGGTTCCGTTCTCTTGTCGCCGCGGTGGGCGCTCCCGTGCATTGCCGCGGATGCTTGGTTTGGATCTCCCCGTGCTCCGGAATTCGTTTCTCCATCGGCCTCGCTTCTTGATCCGATGGTTTCGATCTCTGTCTCTCGTGACGTGACGGGGAGTTCTCTGTTTTCTGTGGGATTCCTAAATTGGGGGCGTCTTTCCGCGGGTGGTTGTTAGGAACACGGGCAGAATTGATTGGAAAGTTTTGCGGTTTTGGATTGTCGGTGATCTGCTGCCGTTGTGTGCGAACGGGCGATGATTGGAAGTTCTTGCGCTTTTGGGCTGTGATGGATCTGTTAGAATTGTGGAGGGGATTGAGATGTTGAGCTCGTGTCGGAATTCGGTGCTTTGAAGGGAGCTGATCTGATGTTGTTTGCTAGGACAATGAGGGTACAGCTGAGCTTTTCGTACCTTTGAGGATCGGTGTTGAGGGAGTCAACGTTCATGCTTATCTTCACCTTCTCTGAATTTTCAATGAGTTGTAATTTGTGGAGCGATAAGGCACTGCTCGGTAGTTTCCAATCTGCGCTTCGATAAGCCTACGGCATTTGGGAATTGGGAAATCTTTTCGGTTGATTCAAATGATCCGTGCTGCATCGCAGAGAATATATTAATTCGGCATCCGGACATGACCCTTTTTTAATTGTGTATTTTCAATTGCCTGTATCGAAAGTGTTGAAGTTTCTAAGCTTGTTTGATTTCTAAGCCATGGTTTTTGATTTGCATTCTATAATATCATCAGGTTTCGGAGAATTCCCCTAATCTTTTGAAGCAGTCCTTCGGCAAAGAGTGCATAAGGAAGGTGTTCTCTACCCAAGGCTCGAACAAGTCTTTTGATCTAAACATCCACAGCAATGAAGAAGGTCTTTGATCAAACTGTCAGGGACATGTAAGTCATAGCAACTACCGGGAAAAGTTCCATTATTTAAAGTTTAACACCCTGGAGACATTTGAATTATGTAATGTGCAAGGTCTTTTGGTTGGCAGTTTTTTCTTTTTTTTAGTGAATTAAGTTAAATTTCGCACCCAGAAAACTGTGGAATCGAGATTAATCACGACCATGTCGGTGTCTGTGGAATCTTGGTTACTTTGAAATTGGAATTACTACTGATTCGGGTTTCGTGTTTTGCAGTAAGAGGGAGGTGAATAAGAAAGTGCTTAAAGTTCCTGGAATAGAACAGAAGGTAATGATTGTTTTGTTTTTGTTCAGTTAATAGCCTGATAATTAACCTTTAAATACTTTTCTGATAAGTAATGTTGGAGTGAGAGTAGTGTCTAGATTGTTACTTCTTCTTGGAAGAGATTATAAGCATATATTATTCGTTCCATAGATCCACAATACGGTGGTTGATAGGAGCTTTCAGATTTGAGGTAGTTTGGGGGTATATATCAATTTGTGTTGCTTCTAATTCTGCAGCAGCGGGACTTTCCACGTGTTTTAAGTGAGTGCTCTTTTGGTTTTCCAGGTTCTTGATGCCACGAGCAATGAACCATGGGGTCCCCATGGAACGCTTCTTGCAGATATTGCGCAGGCTTCCAGAAACTAGTAAGCTACAAATTGGTCCTCCTTTGCTTGGATTTTGCATCACTGGGCATGTCAATTTTACTTACTTTTGACTGTATGAACCGTGCAGTCATGAGTACCAGATGATAATGGGGGTAATCTGGAAGCGGATCAATGATACTGGCAAGAATTGGCGGCATGTCTACAAGGTCATTGTCCTTCTTTGGGCTTAAATTCATCTTATATTTTAATTATTTGAGGTGCTTCTTGGAATTGGTAGTGTCTCCTCTGTCCGTTGTATCTTACTGCATAACATTTCGGATTGTGGTCTTTTGTACATAGTCAGAGTTATGTTTTCTATTTTGTTATTCTGCTCAAGTGTCTCTCTTCATGCAGGCATTGACTGTTCTGGACTACCTGGTTGCTCATGGATCTGAACGTGTCATAGATGAGATTAGAGAACATGCTTACCAAATATCAGTAATTTTCCATTCGAAATATCTTTGATTTGGCTATGTTGGTCTTGACTTTACTTCCTTTTGCTTTTTCCTTCTTCTTTTTTCTGTTGTTGTTATCGCCTACTTATTTGCTGTTAATAACATACCTGTGTTTTAATCGATCTCGTACCAGACATTGTCCGATTTTCAATACATCGACTCTAGTGGAAGGGATCAGGGAAACAATGTTAGGAGGAAGTCTCAGAGTCTTGTGATGCTGGTGAATGACAAGGAACGGATTATCGAAGTTAGACAGAAGGCTGCTGCCAACAAGGACAAGTGAGTTTACCCTCTAAAAAAGTCAACTTTATTATTCTTGCCTTTCTTTGCATGTCTCTCTCCGTGTATCATTCTTTCTCACTTCGATTACGGAGACCCTATGTTATTATTTCTTTCTGGTTATCTGGTGGCTCAGATTGGCTGGTTCTTTCTTATTTTTCTCCCATTGAATGGGATTGATAATGCGTGGTATTGGATTGGACAAGGATCCCTTTAAAGATACGATACAACCTATTGGATTGTTGGCTTTGAATTTAGGGGTCACCAGCTCATAGGATCATTTGGACACGATTTAGTTGCTTTTCTTCACCCGGTAAAGTCAGTTGTCCTATTGTTGGCTTTGGAAAATTGCAATTGTTTTTTGCCTACTGCTTCTAAGTTATAATGAAAGGAGAAAATAGCATTTTTAGAAAAATGCATTCAAGTCCTGACCTTCTTCTCAATCCATGAATGAGGCACAAAACGGTGCCAAACTGTATGGAAGGCTTCCAGGTTGATTTTTTATGTTTGAAGTATGGTGTGTCCCCCCTTCTGTGCACAGATAATGTTGTCTGCTTGTATGATAATCTGCATGCAGTTGAATGTCTTCCAGTGGTTAAAAATTTGTGGTTCGATTTTTTTGTCTCGAAACAGGTTCCGAAGCGTGTCATCATCTGGTGGAATGTATAGGCCATCAGGTGCAGGTGATAGATATGATGATGATCGCTATGAAGGCCGATATGGGGGCAGGGATGAATATGGCTATGGTAAAGAGAGAGAGTGGGGCTACAAGGATGAGGATCGGTACAGTAGAAATGGAGATTCCTATAGTCGCGATGGAGACCGTTATGGCCGAGACTATGAAGAACGTAATGGAAGAGACGGTTACCGGGATGATGATTACCGAGGAAGAAGTCGAAGCATTGACGATTATCAATACGGCTCATCGAGAAGCAGAAGTCATGATAGAGATAGAGACCGTTCTGTGGATGATGATGGTCAATACTCATCCCGGTACGTGTTTTCCTTTTAGAAGATTGCCCAGACTCTTTTGATTCGAGCATACTACTCAAAATACATTTTTTCTCTTCTCGTGTGAATTCTATTAAATTTGCTGTCTAGAATAATAATTAGTAAGTCTTTTACTATGATTAGTCGGGTCATATATATATATATATATATATATGACATTTGCAAGAGGATGCTCTATATAGCGACGTAAGAACATATGCATGATATTGTAAACTTTCATTCCTGCATGCACTTTATGATTGTTATAAAACTATTAATGTCTGGTCATCTACTTCAGAGGCAGTGCTGGCAGGGCTGATGATAATACTCAAGATGAGAGGTAATCTCTGCTGATTTTTTGCTTGGTTTTTTTTTTTATGACGGCATGGTCAGCAAGATACTTTCTGATGGGGATTCCTGCATATTGGGATTTATGAATAAAGTTGCTACATTTGACAGGCGGCTTGATCGAAAGTACTCTGAGCAAAACATTGGTGCGCCTCCTAGTTATGAAGAAGCTATTGGTGACTCTCGAAGTCCCGTTCACAGTGAAAGGTACTTCTTTTTCACTATAGGAATGTGATAGTTTGTACTGTTTCCCTTTCTGCTCTTGTTCAGTCTGTTTTTCATTCTAATCAATTGCAGGGATGTAGAGACTTCAGCAACATCTGCCCCTAAACCTTCTTCACCCCCTGTCACTGATAACACTAGCCCACCAGCTAATGCCCCTGGTTCTTCTGCATCTCCTGCAAAGCAGGAATTTGAGACTTTTGATGAGTTTGATCCACGTGGTCCACTTTCAGGTAAACATAATTTTAGTTCATGACATCACATGTGATTCTTTCCTAAGTTAGGTTCATGTGCTCATATGCTAGAATGTGTATGTGTTTAGATTTGTTTGGTTGTGGTGTAATCATATGAGCTAATATACAAGTTGACATTTCATATAGCAATTTAGTAACCTGCCATAACACCGATTCTTTCGTAAAATGGAATGGTTGTCTCTAAATTTCCTTTTTCTAGCATTAATCTTATAGTCTTCACCATTCTTAGTCACAAAGTTCTGATTTTGGAATCTACCGGAACCTAATTCTCGATGATATCTGTTGCAAATGGTTAAAATGAAAGCTATTTTCCTCTCTCCCTTGAGGCTGCTAATTAGTGCTAAGTGACAATTGCGTGAGTATTCCTGTTCCAAAGTTACTAGTTCCTTTCTTTTCCTTGCATCTAGATATAATGTCCTGAGGCAATATGAGTTTGGTCATTGAGGAGCTTTTTTTTTTTTTTCGCTTCATTGAGGAGCTTAGGTAGTGCCTCTTTGTCAATTTTTCCCCGTAATCAGTGAAAACTCATTATTGTTACTTCCTTTGATCAGCTGCCCCTACTACATCAAAGAGTGCAGAAACAGACTTGCTTGGCTCTTTGTCAGATTCATTTCCTGTGAACCCATTAGCTATCATGCCAGTAATGTCCGGAACCTCCGCTCCTGAAGCTGATGCTGCGGCTAACACCAACTTTGGACCCACATTTGCTGCAGCTCCACCATCAGCATCTAATGTCATGAACCAGGTGCAATTTTATGTCTTGAACGCAGCAACTTTAAGAACTGCTTTTCTTCTCGGTTAATAATGATGAATAACTGATGGGGCATCATAAATTCCCGTTGGTTTTTCCTGGATTTGCATGCCATTGTATTGGGACCTCATCTCTAAAAGCATTGCGGGTTTATGGTGTGAATCTTATGTTGGTGAAAGCTTTTATGACAAACATGGACTGGGTTGAGATTCAATGCAACCGGACATGATGAGCCTCTTACATAATTTGTATATGTTGCTTGGTACTTACCATTGAAATTCTTATTTGCAGCTAATGTGCATCTTCAATGGCCCCCTACCTTTTGCATTGTTCCATACTGTCTATATCATAGATTCGCCATGCTTCTGCAGTTTAAGTATTAATTATTAGCCTCATTTGATAGGAGTGTGATTTATGCCTGATATAACCCATGCAAGTATTGTTACTATCTAATCCAGGCAGTGAATTGAAACTTGGTTCGGGGTCATAATTGCAAGTTGGTGCGTACCTATGCACCAAGCTAAGGATTAGTTTAAATTTTGGTGGTGACAATAGAATGAAAAATTTGGCCTCATGCTGAAATCTGTGGAGAAACTTCTGTCATATTTATTTCTGAGTTTCTCTCTTCAATTGCAAGCTTTAATGTCTTTTTATAGTTCTTTCTGATCTTAATTAGGGTCCACTTCGTGTTCTGGTAATTTGCAACTTCTACAATGATTTTGTGGATGCAGTCATTTGAAGATCCATTTGGTGATTCACCTTTTAAAGCTACCTCAACTGGAGACAACGCCCCTGTCCAACCACCGGCTGCCACACCTGTAGCTACTACTACTATGCAGCCAAATGTGAACCAAAATGCTGAAATGCCTCCAATGGGTGGCTCAAAGGCAGAAACAACGGTCAATTATGACTTTGGGGGTTCATTGTCTGGCTTAACATATGCTCCAGCTAGCACACAGAATTCACAGTTTTACTCTGAGCCTAACCCAAACACTGATATTTTGGCGGACATTCTTCCTCCCTCTGGACCTCCAGGCGTCGCTGCACCACAGGCACCATTTTCTGCGCCAAGTGGTCATCCTGCTCAGTTGCAAGCTAGTATGTATGGTAACTTTGGTTCACAGAGTGGTCCCGTTGCTCCGGTAGCTTCACAAGTCCCTCCGCATATGCAAACTGGACCGATGCCGCAATTTAACTATGGGAACTTCCCACAGCAAATGGGAACTTCAGCTCCTAATGGGAATGTCTTCCCACAGGCAGGAGCTGCTCCACCACCACCTCCACACATGGCTCCACAGAATATGCCACCTGCGCACATGACCGGTGGAAGCTTTTTACCATCAGGAGGTACATCTACTGTAACTTCTCATATGCCTCCACAGCAAGCGTCATTTGGAGGAGCTATACAACAGAACAATGATGTTCTTGGCAATTTACTTCCACAAACGGGGCAAAATTCTCAGGTGGCTTCGCAGCCACCTCTTTCATCCTCAACTGGTGCACTTGCTATTGTACCTCAACCATCAAAGGACAAGAAGTTCGAGACTAAGTCGACTGTATGGGCTGATACGCTGAGCCGAGGGCTTGTTAACTTGAATATATCTGGACGTGAGTGCTTAAATTCTATTTTCATCAACTTTTGTTTTTAAATAGTAGGCTGCTAGCATGTCACCGAGATGATGATGCCATTGTGGATTTCTAAATGCAGCAAAGACCAATCCACTAGCAGACATTGGAGTTGATTTTGATGCAATAAATCGGAAGGAGAAGAGGATGGAAAAACAGTCTGCTGCTCCTGTAACATCCACGATCAACATGGGCAAAGCTATGGGATCAGGTACGGGAATGGGCCGCGCTGGTGCTAGTGCTCTTAGGCCTCCACCTAACCCTATGGCTGGTTCCGGCATGGGCATGGGCATGGGAATGGGAATGGGAATGGGCGGTGGTCAAGGGTCCGGCATGGGCATGATTCAGCCTATGGGCGGTTATGGAGGCATGAATCAGTCTATGGGCATGGGAATGGGGGTGAATAATATGGGGATGGGTATGAATGCGGGGTATAACATGGGCATGGGGATGAACATAGGAGTTGGGCAAGGAGCTCCGATGCAACGGCCAACTGGCGTACCTCCCGGATCATCGATGCCGGGTGGTTATAACCCCATGATGGGTGGAAATCCGTATGCTCAACAGCCATATGGTGGTGGATATCGGTGAAAGGTAGTGAAGTGTGTGCCCCAATGGGGAAAGCGGTAAAGTAATTACATGATAATTTTGTGAGGTGTGGATGTTGTCATAGCGAACAGGCACTATTCTTGTCCTTGCTCTGCGGTAAGTCTCCTTGAAGATACAAAGGCATAGTTTCTCGTATGATTACAGGTAATATTCTGTCTGCTGCAAAGTAATTTTGTATGGTCTGGGACTACCGCGCCTTGAACTATAGAGTTGAGATAGGTACCCTCTGTATTGGAGTTGCTGTGATATTAAGCAATGGTATAGGACATGCTTCTGGGATTATCAGGAACTCTCCCTTTTACAGCTATTCTTTTTTTAACTTTTTGTATCAATTGCCTGAGATTCTTAGTGTGATTGAGCATGAAGAATAAATACTTGTACGTCAATTTTTGTATAAAATTGTGCTTTGCTTATGATTTTGGGGACTGGAGATTGGTTGTCATGCTCTTCTTGCTTCGACATGGCAGTCTAGCATATCAACTATCAGGAAGATTGTTATGAGGCTGTTGAACAGTCTGGATGGACTGATTAAGAAAAGCAATGAGGGCATGGTTATAGTTCTCGAAGACTTCAAGAGGACAAGTATCATGCACGTTTGGCCATCATAAGAAGTATTTTTCTCTAAGTGCGTGTAGTCGATGAATCCAAAAGGATGTCGGGTTGAAGCTGAAAGGCGATTTAGAATGGTGTCGACTTAAATCAACATGGATTACGATGATGGTGTCGGGTGACTATAGCTTGTGGATGAAAAAGGCTGGCTCCCTTGCGAGGCATCAAACACCATTTGGTATTTGGTTCAGACTTGTTTGATCCAGCTCTAGCCAGGACATTCGCAGGACGCCCATTTTGTCCCATTAGGGAGGTTCTTTGACCATAATGCGTTCTCGCGAGCTCGGGTACCTCAACCTTTTCGTCACTCCCTAAGCCTGACCGCCTTAAGACCTTTCCTTGGTGGTATAGATGTGGTAGCCCATGACTTAAAAGAGCAAGAGATTAGTCTGCGACCTTCCCCTCATTTCCTGTAAGTGGGAGCATAGCCAACCTAATAAATATGCTCTTAAAGGACCAAGCCTTAACGAACGACTCGTTCACTTTTGTTCAATCGAGACCGATCGTTTGATGCGCATACCGAAGCCATAGCCTGTTCTCTTGTTACCATCAAAGGAAAACTAACCCCAGCTAAGAAGAGTTCTATATCGCTAATCATTAATTTTGACATAGACCGACTTCTATTACGAATATAACTAAACTGCGACGTCTCCCTGGTTCATCTGAACAAGTTTACAAGATATTTGAATCGTTTTTTTATATTAATTATTGACTCAAATTCAGTGGTGGTTTAAGTTGATCATAGCAGATGTTCCAAGTAAACACGCTGAAGCATTCTATGGGGTTAAAATTGCCTCCATGAAGAATCGGTAACGCCTGAAAGTGTACATTCCTAGCTGTCATGTAATAAGCGAGTCACTGGCTTACCGGGCGAACAGAGAAGGAAGGGGACCCAAAAAAAAACGTTAACCAATTATATTGAAAGGACCCTTTTCGTAGACTGTGGATCGTGTTCTTCTAAGATAATCTTCCGGCACCACTGTTAACTGCTCGTGATTGTTTATTGTTCTGAAGAATTCAAGCAAGCGACGGCTATGTCTTACTCCAGAAATACTTGAATCCTGTCGCCCATTGTATCTTTAAAATCTAACAAGAGTTTCCCTCCAACTTCTGCACTTGCATCGTCCAACAATTCTTTAATATTTACGCCGGCGATAGCTGCAACAATGAAAAAGAAGTAAATTCTCTTTATCTACTCGGGAACTTTGTCCAGGACAGACAAAAATGCCAAAATAGCCATAAAACACAAAGAATACCCGGGACAATATTCGTGATGCTATCCAATAATCCGGCCTGCAGAGAAAAAAGGAAAGACAAAGGCAGAAAACATTCCTTGATTACATATATTAATGTGGACATAAAGGTGAGAATATACTTTTATGTACTGTGCCAGCTACAAGCATTATATTCATATGGAAAATACTGGCAAGTAACATGATAGAATGAGTTTTCGGGCTGTGGTTTAGCAAAATGATATATTGGAATAGGAGGCCACAAGCAAGAAAGAAACTATCGATGTATTGCTACTTCCACGGATATGCACGATGAAATCCGTTTTATGACTTACTGGAATCCTGAGGTCAAGTCTCTCAAGACCATCTCTTCCCGTTATTTTTATTCTCAAAGTCCGAGACCAGGGACCCAAGAAAGGACTTCTTGAGCTTTCTGTTCCATAATATGTAGGATTCATCACTTCAACTATGGGAGCTTCAAGTACTTGACTCCTTTGCTCTGTATCTTCTTGAGACTTCTGTGATGTACTGTACATATCAATGCTCCCTGACAGATGATTTCATGTCATAGAGAGGGAAAAAATTGCAAATACTTCGAGAATGTCAATGTTGCCCACAAGAGTAAGTGAACTTATGGAATCCTGAACAGGTTTGGATCATCTTAAAACAAGAAACTCAAGAACTAAAGTAGTTAAGCCAATCCAAATTCCATTCTGAGCAATAACGACACATTGAGCTTTTTTTACGCCTACATGGAAAATCTGGTCCAAAGATATGTAATCATGGCTAACAGTTAAACTTCACAATGCTAATCCAAAAAGAAAATGTAGACCTCTACGACAGAGGAGGGCATGGTGATCGCTAGTTAGTATCAAACGGTAAGACGGACTTGACGTTTAGAAGAAATCAAAGGATCTACTTAACTGGCCCATACATCTATGGGTCATAGGGAAGTTCAAATACCAACCTCCGCGAGAAGGCAATTGACTGGTGGTAGGCATAGCATAACGCTTCTCTTCTTCATAGTAGCTGTTAAAACCTAAGATTTCTTTCACATCATCAAAAGATGGCATGCTTCCAGGAGGTGGTATACGTCCTCCTTTGATAGCTGCCAGAGAATCCTAAAAAAAAAATAGAAAGTATGGTTGAAAGCAGAAAGAGTAATCCTCTATGTTATGGAATTAGAATACACATCTGGGTGGCAGCAAGAGAAGCGGAAGGACAGACAATGGCAAACGTTAATGTACCCGAAACAGCTACTATCAACATGCTTCCAACCTAAGAAGAGAACTAAAGTGACATCTAGCACGACCAATTTCACCTGAATTGCTATGAAAAAATATAACCTATTTAGATCTATTTATATGATTTCTCACCTAAAAATATTAGCCCTATACGCCACTCAATTGAGCTTATGAAGGATCGATCCTTTTGCACCACATAAGTCCACATCATATGTCTTCTAGTATTCTGGGATACCAGCATTAAATACGTCCTTCCAAGGAAAAAAATTAAGACAAGCATATTGACCATCCCTGTTGCAAAATTAGTTGAGACAAAACAATAGGTCCAGGCTTCAACAACCTTTGAAAAATTAACAGGGGTTACTGCCCATCAGTTTTGATCACTTAGCAGAGGACAGAACCAAAAATCCTTTAGATGAAGGCAAGGTATTCAATTGCATAACCAAACAGCCATGAAAAAGACAGATGATATTTCAGAAGCCAGAATACACATGCACCCAACATGCTACTTAAATTTGCAGAAAGGTTAACATAAATATCATAAAATTTAACGATAAAAGGAAAAGTATACACATGCTACCTGCATTGCTCTTATAGAAACCCCAATTAGGGAAAGTGGATAAGCCACAAGTTTATATCCGATTTCCTCAAGTTCAAGAGGATTGAGTATTGGTGTTTTCCCACCTCCTTCAAGCATATTAGCCTATGCAGATCAAAGAAAGCTTGTCAATCGTTGCAAATTACTTCGAAATGGCAAACAATGATTTAAAAAAACAACTGACCTTGTGTGGTCACATTGTGACTCATGAACAATGAGCACGCCGAACAAATTAATAAGCAGGCATGGGACAAGTAACTTTACATTCACAGAACGAAATTAAATGGCAGTATTCACTTTGTCCACTAAAAACCAAGTGTAAGCACAAACAAATAGACATTTATTGCGCAAGGGCTGCACCGTCTGAAAAGCAACGCAGGCTAACTTTCAAACAATCTAAGGGTTTTTATTTTTATTTTTCCTGGTTCATGACAACTCTATGTTTGACAGAAGGAAAAGCAACAAAAACAACTTTATGTTTATTTTTCAGTTAGTCAATTTTCTAGAGATTTACTTTTTGTACATTTTGTGTTCTTATGGAAAGTGGTAACTGCTATCGTTCTTTCTCCTTAATTTTGAATATCCAGGAAAAAGACCTGGAGCTCACTCAGCCGGTGAATTCCCCACACAGTCAAAGCTCCTGTCATATCAATCAAAGTCATGACCTCAAGCATTGTAATCTGATTGAATAATGACTTTTATTAGGTGTGTCAGCAGGGAAAAAGAAAATACAGATGCTGATACGTGTTCCATTTTCTAAGGTTACGTATGATTGACTGTTCAGGACAAAAAGACAGGCACCATGAATGTCCAAACTTCAAGAAAAAAGCTTATTGACTATCATAAGATCAGTTGTACGGTTGTACCATTTTTGGGACAGACGGAGCAACCTCACAGAAAGCCTTCATCTCTTCTTTTGAAGCTAGAGCATCGATGAAAAGAACATCTGCTCCAGCATCAGCAAAAGCCCGAGACCTCCAGAGTGATTCACCCAGAGAAATTGCTTGACGAGAATCAGTTCGTGCAATAATAACAATGTCAGATCCACTTTCCTTTCGCGCATCGAGAGCAGCTTTTATCCTCATCACTGCTTCTTCTCTAGACACCACTTTTCTATCACGAGTATGACCGCAAGCTTTTGGAGATACCTTGTAATAAATACTTCGTAAGTATTTCATGTCTTATATACAAGCAAACATCAGTTGATGGAATAATCATGAAGTAGATGGAAAAGAAGTACACGAATGAGCCAGGACTAAGCAAGATAAAGCATCAAACAGAAGACCTGTAATGCCTGACCGAAAATTTATTAACAGTTGCAGGTCAACTAATTTATGGAGATGCTGGTTAATAAAAAACCGTAGTCTGACCTAGTACAAATTTACTAAACACCATTTATAGACATATATCAATGTTGTTATTCTTTACACATGTGGACTTAACAATTCGTCCATCGTCTGTTGTTTTATTTTTTGGTTTCAGAAAATCAACAATACAGTCAGCATTATTAAAATGGGAGACAAGCAGTGAGAACAAATGTAAAACTAAAAGCAACACAGTTATCCCAATAACTGCTTGGAAATTTAAATGAAGCATAGTTGTGAAGCGGACATACGATTCATGAAAGAAAATCCAACTATAGTGAGCTGAGCGTTGAGATTGAGATGAACCAAAAGATTTGGCAGAATGTCTAGAATTAGATTCAGATCATAGATATAAATATTAAGGCAAAAATGCAACCCTCAAATGAAAATATGGCCTTGCAAAAGGCATTGGACTTAATTATCAGTTAACTCCACATTTTCAGATAGATGGTTGTAATTTATATCAACAATGTTATTAAGAGATTTTGCCCAGCCTATGAAATTGCTGCCAGAGAGGCATGTGTTCCAAGAACTCTAAGTAAATTGTAGTCAGTTTCAACATGGATAGACCTATGGAAGGTTACCCAAGGTACAACAAAACATTACAGACAGAATCTCATGAAACAACTCGTTAGGATTTTCATACATCAAATCACCCTTTATTCACCAATGAGATTGTACAGAATGCTTGTAATCATCTATGCAATATGCCTTCTGCATTCTTTATGTTTAGTCGGAACATGTACTGACAGTACCTATTTCAGCTATGTTAATGTAACTTCACCTTTTACTACATCAGCACAGCAGATTTAAGACTTGTTCCACCAAGAAATACATTTGTCCATCTGTTCATGCATGTATGGCAATATAATGTGCTTGAACAGTCCACAGGATTTTACGCAGAAACATGCTTTGCACCACTTATTTTCAACGATATCCGATATATCCTCACTTGATCATCAAAATCAAACAAGTTTATTTGCCTAAATCATCAATCTTATTCAAGCCTCATTTCTATGCTGATAAGAGCTCCTACTAACAATCTAAGATGACAATTATCTACTCTTGAACAAGTTACAATTCTAGTAAGAATGCTTGAAACCAAATCAGAGGAAAGATAAACAGATTGGTATTCAATAAGAATACTCAAAATTCTACAAACTACTTGAGAGTAATTACCTGATCTTCTAGAATGAGTCCAGCAAAGCCAGCATTGATATATCCTCTCACGGTCCTCTTCACATTCATTGCATTTCCATATCCATTATCAGCATCCCCTATGACAGGAATAGAGACAGCACAAGTAATCTGTTGCCCCTGATCTACCATTTCTCCATAGGAGATTAAACCGGTATCAGGCAAACCCAATCTAGCAGCAGATATTGAGAACCCTGCCAGAAAAGGATAAGGGAACTATTAACCTAATTACATAAGCATATACATTTTGTAAGAGGTAGCTGAAAGCTAAACAGAGCTCAAACTCCATCTGTCCTCTCATCAGAGTAAAAATCTAATGAGAAATTCCAACGATCAAGAATAGGATTATGTTGTCATATTTATATTTAGGAACAGGCAACACTGTAGTGAGGTGATGACAATAAGCTCAAAAAACTTCTCAGCAGTAAGGGATGATTCTCAGTCTGATGACTCTAGTCCGTCTTCAACTTTGACTTACCATACCAACTCAATGCTGAGAAACAGAATCCTGATTTCCTCAGAAATTCTTTTGAAAATCATGGCGATTTCCTTCTTCCCCCATTGGGGCTCATGGGCAACCATCCCCAATATTAAGGAGCATAAATCATCTCGGCGAACAGACCGAACCTTAGTGAATTTGCTATTGCGCTGCTGCTTCACAGGCATAGTCTAGTGGTTCACTGAAAACTAAGGTACTCCTATACTACAGGATGCATGCAACTTGGAAAAATGTCTGTATATGATCAGCTTAATCCAGCTCCATGAGCTCACATTCAATGAATCGTCCCTACAAATGTTTGAAATGGACACACCGATTCGCAATGAAAACAACCATACAGTCCTCCAACAGACAAACCAATCACGAAACCGACAAACGCAACTCCCGAACTCACCGCTCGTGAAGCAGTAATCGAACCCAGCTCTCTCCACGAGCTTCGCGCTGAGGGCGTCGAAGCAAGCCGGCCCCTGGTGAATCCCCGGCGACTCGAGGACGCGCCGGAGCGCCCTGGCCGGGGACTCCGCCGCCGGACTCCCGCCTCCGCGATCGGCGGAGCACGCGATCGACGGGCGGAGCGGTTTCCTCGGCGATTTCGAACGGAGGGCGCGCTTGATCGATCGCCCGAGCAGGACGCGCGAGGGCGAGGGAGGCGAAGCGGTCCTGGAGGCGGAAGAGTGGAGAGAAGAGAGAGGAGACGGCGGCGGCGGCGGCGGCGGCGGCGGCGAGGAGCGGAGGAGAGAGAAGGTGGTTTCTCCGCAACCGATGACTGAAGAAGAAACCATCGTCGCGCGCTCTCTCTCTCTCTCTCTCTCTCTCTAGTGTGAAGTGAGCTCGCAAAATATGGACAGTTGCAATATCAGTTGGTATTTTGTTGATGCTTTGTATTTTCCTCTATTTTTTTCTTTCTTTTATCATTTTCCCCTTTTTAATTTTAAACCTTAGGAAATACTTTGAATTATTTAAATGTTAGGCACGTAAGATCATGTCAAATAGCAATAATGACATAAATAGTCATTAAACTTTAGTTCAATGTTCAATGTTGCTTTTGAACTTTTAATTTATTCAGTGCGATCCATGAACTTTTCATTAATTTAATGAGTTCCCTACATATTTTTATATAATTCACGAATTAAATTGAACGTGTATCAAAAGTTCAAGAACAGCATTAAATAAATTAAAAATTTAGGAACGATATTAAGACTACATTAAACAAATTAAAAATTCATAAATAATATTGTACAATTAGTCAAAATTTAAGGATTGTTTATGTCAATTTTTTCAATAAATACGTTCATAATTTTTCCAAATTAAAATAAAAATTATTTATTTTCCAGTTTTGGAGAAAATATCATACTTTAAAGTTGTCGCGTGATGTATCGATAACTCTTTTTTAATGAAAAAGTTCTCATTTGCATGATGGTCATTTTGCAAGCTTCGTGCTTGTACCAGAGGTCCAGAAGTAGGGTAGCTACACATACCAGAAAGGAAATGATAACGGGAGAGGTTCGATGACTTTGATGTTATTTTACACCGGCTTCTCACGATAGAGCAGAAGATCGACGTCGGTTCGATTGATGAATCGAACCTGAGAAGTTTGTGCGAAACCACAAATGGGTATACAGCAAAAGGCGGCACGACATTGCTGAAATTGTCAGCGACTGCCTCGGAATGAAAATAGCTGCTATTCTAGAGCAAACTCAAAATGGATTTGAACTGCAGCAGTGTGAAACCGGACTGTGTTCGGTTGCGTTCGGCTGCTGTTCATGCCAAACCGGACGACATACTTCAGATGTCCAGGATGATTCCGAGCAGATTCGCTGAAATCTCAGCTGATATTAATAGAATACCCTTTCAGATGCTGATAAACTTTGGTCAAATTAACGTAGCCACCAAGCCTTAAAGATGACTCTTCCACGACCTTGCAAGAAGAAGGCCGCCTCCCCAGAAGTTGCCAGTATTCGTGTCTTTCTCACCTGAAGATCAAATGAACAGCTAATAAAACTTAAATAATGAATAACGAGCTTCCAAAATAGACATGCCAAGGGAAAAACTCACAGCAAATTGATATAAGATGTCCTCAGACCAGGAGTCACCATGAAGTGAGATCCGTGCAGTGCAGTTTCCCTTCATAGAAAACTCATCTTACCCCCAATATAGCTGCTTCCCTTCCCCTCAAATGCCACTTTAGCACCGGAAGGATTTTCCTTTTGTTTTCCAACGAGGATCATCCAAAGTTCCATCCGAATCGTAATCAGAAAACATACAAGTATCTGTCTCTTGTTCAGAAATTTGTTGATCATCGCTGATTGCCACGCCAGCATCTTCTGCCAGATCGTCAACGGCAGAACGTTTGTAATTCCCCCTGCTTCTGTCTAGAAAACCTTTCCTCATCATGCTTGCCAATTTTTCGCGAAATTGTACCACAGGGTGTTCATACAAGAGACGCCTTCCCTCAAAAGCCTCTCTAAGGATCACATTCTGAGTATCAGTCTTTTTCGAAATGTAAAAGATTCCTGGATGGCGCTCAAAAACCTTGGTGAACTTTTGGGGCAAACTTAATGGATTGCGTAGATTACTTACATTCTTCCTCTCTGTTTTCTTCTTGACAGTGAGGTGCAGAAGCTCATGAAAGACTCCGACAATCCTTTTCTCTGATATGTCAGTACGAGGATCTAAGTGGGAAGCATCCGTGTAAGGAGAAGTATAAGGAAGCCTCTGCCATTCTTCTAGCCACTTCATACATTTTCTCTTCAGCCCAAAGCCTCTCGTGAACCGAATCGGAAAAGATAGGATGCCGCCTTTTAAATCTTCTTCCTTCTGCAGTAAAGGTGCATTCTTCTGCAATTCAGACACAGCTAGGTGATTGTCCCACAATAGAAGTTTCACGCCAATACGATCATCAGGAAGCCTAACTAAAGAGAATAATTCTGGACTCTTAAAAATCAGTGATTCCTGATAATCATAGGGCAATCCAAGATCCCATTTCAACTGGTTGATAGTTTGTACAGGAAGGATCCTATCTCTAGTGAGCATAAGCAGTTTGCAAAGCCTGTTCTGGACATCAATATGGTTCTGCTGCAAAACGCTGAGTTCCTCCTGATGGAGTCCATGGGCTTCGGGTGTCAAGTGAAACCAGGGAACGGAAGTCCCTCCACTGTCAGGAGTATAAAACTCATGAAAAATATTTGGGTATCTCCTGATAAACGTGGAGAGCTTGAGATCATGGGGAAGGCCAAGTTGTCCACGAGAGCGAGAGAGGTTGTATACAGGGAGGCAACACTGCGGAGCAGAGGCAATAATAGAAATAAGGAAGGTCACTGCTTTGAGATCCCTCTCCCCTGAAACAACAGTGTCAAGCTCCCGATCTTTCACCCACTTCAATTTCACATTCACCAGGCTACACTTCTGTTGATACCTAAAACCTTGCCGGCAGCTAAAGGAGAGATTGGATTCTCCAGTCCTAACCAATAACCAAAGCAACATCCTTGATCTAAAAGACAATTTTTTGTAATCTCAGGCCATGGTTCCTTCGTGGCTTCTTGGTTTCAACAATCCAATATACATCATTTCGATGTGCTGCTGTGCAAAACTGTCAAATGATGGAAGATGCAATGGCATAAAGAGACAGCATCATAAACAACAACTTCATATCTGTTGAGATAGGTTAGTGGCGGATTCTTCTTATTATGAGTAGGGTGATTGGGAAAGTTAAGAAACAAAAATAAATATATAGAGAGAGAGAGAGCATTTGAATTTCAAAGTAAATTAACATCATCGAACAACTAAACTAATTAATATTCATGAATATTAATCTTTACAAGTTTTCATATCAGAGAGTGAAAATGAAACTCAAAGCTCAGACCCTTCCTTGCACATCTAGCAGATAAACAGAGCAAAGTAATGATCTAGTACCTAATTCAATAAAGGAGCGAGAATTTTGCATATATTCAGAGAACTGTATCTCAAGGATCCTCACTGATCTGGTCAATTTTCGCACTCACAATGCCGCTAGTTGCTTCAACCACCAGTACCCTGGAGTCATTTAGCAACCCACCTAGCAGTCACTCAAATGCAAGGCATAAAAAGTTCTCACCAAATTATGCATTCAAGATCAGTGCCTTTTCCTCAGTGCAGTCGGTGAACAAATCGCACTGAAATGCACTGATTTGGTGAGTTAATTGCAGTGGATCAGAGCACCTTGTTGAGTGCAGGTAGCTCTAGATTAGTGCACTTCGCAAACTGCTCCGCTCCGAACGTTTATACAGATTTCTCACTTAGTGCAGTTAGTAACACAATTCACTCAGCATATTAATCCCAGATGCAAGGCTGCTCCTAAGGCCAACAAAAGTCCAGAGACAAATAGTCTATTTGGTCTGCGCAGCAAAAGTAACTTTCTCATCGTGTTTCTATAACCTACGTTTTCTCTTTATCAGACATGATGTTGGATCAAACATGGGTGGCAGTCATAGTTTTTTCGCAGGTAGTCCAACAAAGTTCTGATTCTAAAGAGAAAATCTTCCTCTTGGTGAGATTAAGTCATACAACTGAAGTTCATTTAGATCAAGCTTAGATCTAATTCCTCTAGTTTCATCAAGCTAAACCTCGAGCAGCTTTTCGGCATTTCGTCATCCAAACTTTCTAGTTCTCCCGAAAAAGAACATTTGAATTTATTAGACCTATCAAATGAGTGGGCCATGTCGGGTTTGAGTTGGTTAACAATGGGTCCGACCCACATTTCATTTAACCCATATTGACCCATGTTTATATAATACAACTTTAGTGACACATACCCAACTCATACCCTACCCAACCCACGCTCCAATTCTCAGCAATTTTTCCCCTTCAACATGGGAAATAGCATACAGAATAAAAAAACTACTAAAACCAAATTAAACAAAAAAATAGCAAATAATATATCACTAGTAAATATAACGAATCACGCACTAAAACATATCTTCTGTTATCTCTCCTCGAGCTAGAAATTTGATCTGATTTCTACTCTGGTAAGCACTAAAATATCTTTAAAAACTCAGATTTGAAAATACTTAGACCCATCACGATTTGTAACATTAAGAGGGAAAACAAGGAAATGAACAACTACCAACAAAGGACAAACAAGGTCACCTACAAACTCTATGTTGACTGTAGAGAGAAAAAAATGCAAAAGATGCTATTACCAATTCTTAACTAACAGAAGGGTCCTTTTTAACTAGTCCGTATAAAAAAAATATTGAAAAGAAAACCCAGTTGAGCAAGGATAAAATACCAAAAAATTCCATCATGACAGTTAGTTCCCTTATCCACAAGGGGAGTGAGTCCCTGAGGTCAGTACAGAGAGATTGAAAATGAGAAGTTTGTATGTCCACAAACAACAACAGACATTAGGCTCATCACCAGATCAATAGCACACCCAACAGCAAGATAGTATGCATCAACAACCATCATGGGGTTTAATAGTAAAGATTATAATAGTAGCAACAGCTTTTTGTTCTTGCTGAATTGTCAACTGTACATAGAAAAAGAATGGACTTCTGCGATAGCTAACAATTCAAAATCATTCAAGCTTCACAAAGGAACTTTCTGTGTCCAGATGAGACACAGAAAAGCACGCTGATGACGGAGTTTACTTGCTTGACTAATTCTTTTCCCCAAATGATTGGCTTATCCAACAGCAAGATAGTATGCATCAACAACCATCTTGGGGTTTAATAGTAAAGATTATAATAGTAGCAACAGCTTTTTGTTCTTGCTGAATTGTCAACTGTACATAGAAAAAGAATGGACTTCTGCGATAGCTAACAATTCAAAATCATTCAAGCTTCACAAAGGAACTTTCTGTGTCCAGATGAGACACAGAAAAGCACGCTGATGACGGAGTTTACTTGCTTGACTAATTCTTTTCCCCAAATGATTGGCTTATATCTTAACTCAACCGGATCGAAAATTTCCACATTGACGTATTCAACAATGATAAAAAAAAAAAAAATCTTTTAAATCCTGATCCTTCCCCCGGTAATCAAACCTTCATCAATCACGAAAAAGTTACTTCCCATATACTCTGTTCATGGTATACACGTATATTTTGGCATCCTCAAATTTTAAATCCCCACTTAAAGATTTGTATATATTGCATGATCTCGCTAAAGTGTGCGCTCACAGAGGCATTTCATCAAACAGGTGACCTTCAATGCAGTTCTAGCGGCAGAATCCAAAATTAATTGGTGCGAATATGAGTCTCGGGTCTTACCGGATTGTCGCAGGCGATGGTTGGTGTCGAACGGCGGTTCCATGTAAAAACCAAGAGGCAAAATTGGGTAAGAGCCTGAGGGAATGCTGTTCGGAACAGCGAATGTGAAGTGGGTTGGTGAAATTAAGCTCTTCCGTATGTCGAAAACGCACGTGGGCACCTCCGGTGAGGAAGGCGGCGCGACGGTGGTGAAGAGAGGGAGGGAGAGGAGGAAACGCTGCCGACTGCGGCGGTTCCCTCCGAGGCTCGCCGGAGTTACGTGAGCACCGGCTCTGTTGGCGGTGGAGGAGTGAAGGAGAGGGCTCCCTGAAGCGGCGGAGGAGGTGGCTGTGTGAGTGCGCAGTTCGACAATACCTGTGACTGAAGCTTGGCCGGAGTCACGTGCGGTGGTCGACAATGGCGGAAAAAATCGGATCGTGCGGGAGAAACGGAGGAGAAAATCTCAAAAGAGAAGAGAGAAGATTGAGAAAGAAAAGAAAAACGAATACACCTATATAATATATATATATAAAAATATATATTCATCGAAAAAAGAAATGATTAATATCACGAAAAATCTCAAACTAGTATATATATATATATATGAACATTTGTGATAAATTTATCTTTTGATAATTTTTATTAAATTGAATTAATACCACAAAAAATCAGAAATCAATATACTTGTGATAAATGGAGGGTAAAACCAAAATTGGTACATCCGTCAAATATTACGTGTCATCCAACCCAGTAATTTAACAGTAAAATTTAACGGAAATGAACGGAAGCTAAATTTGTCATAAGTATACCGGTTTGAGATTTTTTATAATAAAAAAAGGTTTAGAGTATATTTATTATAAATGTACCAGTTTTAAGTTTTTTTGTAATATTAATCCTAAAAAAAATATATGCCTCATTTATATTTTCTAATCCTTGACTTAGTAGTTAATAGCCAAATTTCAATTATTCACGCGCCAAAGTTCAATTCATCTTTGGAACGTAGAAAGGAAATGCACTACCACGGCCTATCCTGTGACGAGGCGGGCTCCACGGATGTTCAGTGCCCGCACACCTCACACCTCCTTTATATCTTTGTCTTCCCCGGGGATAAGGGAATACCTTTCGGTTGCTTTACATCTAGGAGATCCCGAGATCTGTACGAGACCTTGAATAAAGCCTTTTAACGTCTTGCTTTAGACGTAAAGAGAGGAGAATGAGAAAGAAAAGAAAAAAAAGAGTACACAATATATATAAATGTATATTCATCAAAAAAAGAAATATATGCCTCACTTGTATTTTTTAATCCTTGACTTACTAGTTCAATAGCCAAATTTCAATTGGTCATGCACTAAAGTTTAATTCGTCTCGGGAATGTCGAAAGGAAAATGCACTAAAAAACCATCGATTTATTATCCATAAATCGTTTTCTCGTGCTTAATTAACTCTTTGCCCCATGCCAAAGCCCGAACATACCACGGGCTTAGAAGGTCTTATAGTTAATCGATACTTCATTTATTTGAATCTTTGGTGATAACGGTGTAGATAAAATCACACTACCCTGGTCCACAGACTCTGCATAGAGAGCGCACCATGGAATATTTACTATTAATTAACAGTTTTCAATTACAATTGCTTATTGCCCTCTAACTTATTTGATTATGTTGATTACAATACCTTGTTAGCTGAACTCGAGTCATGTGGGTTACGTTGGAGCCGCCTGTACGATAAAAAAAATCGTATTCAGATTGAGTTTTATGATGATATTATCAAACATGTCGAATTCGGATTAATCTTTTTCGATAATACATCTTTGTTTGATTGAAATGACTCTGAAATTTGTTGGTGGACATGAATTGTTATTCCGACCTCGACTCTAATCTTTTTGGCGAGCTTTTAGGAATTTGATCAGCGCCTCGGATCCCTTCTCAAGAAATCCCATCTCAAATGAATGGTTATACCATATGCTAGCTTGATTAGCCAAATTTAGTTTGACCAATGCACAATTGCAGATCAAATGCTCAAGTGTCCAAGTTATTGACTAATCCAAGATAATCATAGAATGGAAAATGCATGGGAGTTGAGGGGTCACGTTGGAAATTCATTTTAAATTCCTTACCCTAAACATGGCTAAGTTTTCTATAATATCTATCAAGTCCCACTGCCTTAATTTTAGGTTTAGCGTTTGAGTTTTGATGAAAGGGACTGGGACAGGATGTGTCACATCTGGGAGAGTTGGATTATACGGCACTAATTTAAATATAAATGACTTACTAACATTGATTGAAGTTGGTGCTCACACATTAGATACCAATTATATTTTCGTATTAAGATAAATTTTCTATGGTACAATAATGTGCCGTACGCTGTTGTACTCTAAAATAGTGGATCAGATTTTGTCATATCGACTTTCCGGTCAACTAGTATCGTCTTAACGGGGGGCACTTAACGATGTGCGATGCAGTCTTTTGAACTGCAAAAGTGACTTTCGTAGCATAGGCTAGAGAATGTAGTGGTGAGGGGTAATGCAAGATATCAATTTCCGCTCTGTTCTATGCCATCGTACATAGCCGCACAAAAACTACTTGATTTCGATCTATGTCATGAAAAATTAAAGAAAAGGAATCAATTTTCCAGTGAAACTTAGGCTCTTTTTGTTTCGCTGAAAACGATTTCCTCATTTTCCCGCATTTGGATCTCTTAAGAACATGAATTCACGAAAAATATATGTTTAAATTTGAAAAAAATGGTTTACTCTTTAAAATATCAGATATCATTTTTCAAAACATGACTAGATATCGATATTTGGACCAAAAGCTTTAATTTGGACACGGGAACCAAAAGTTTGTTCTCGGGCTCCTGGCAGCGGACCCAAATCTAGAGGCCAGGGTGAGTTCACGGGGGTCTATCGAGGCCAAGCCAGGGTCTAAAGAGGTCGGGCCCAGGTCCACAAAGGTTAGGCTCGGGACACCAGTGCCAGTGCCCTGGCCTAGGACTCCGATACCATTGCTTGGCTCCCCGATGCCCCAGCCTAATTCCACAAGGCCTGAGCCCAAGATTCGGGTGCTCATGCCTAAATCCCTAACGCCGAAGCCCAAGTCCATTAAGGCTGGCCTTAGGTCCACAGAGCTCGGGTCTGAGACCTCATGCCTGGGACATGGTCCATCAAGGCCGGGCCCATAACCCCAGTGCTAGTGTCTGAGTCACCGGTGCTCGAGCTCGTGTCCATCGAGGCCGCGCTTGTGTCCATTAGGGGTGATTGGTTCCAGGATGGGTTGGATCTGTACCTAGAATCTAAAACCAACCCTGTTATAACCGGTTCCCAATTTTTGGAACCTGAAATCAATCATGTTTTTCCTAGACCCTATTTTGGAACCAACCTTGTTTTTCCGGTCCGGTTTCAAGGTCTACCCGAGAACCTATTTTTTTTTGTTCCTTTTTTCGGTTTCATTTTTTTCTAGCAAAATAATATAGGTAGCAATGAAACAATTTAAAATAAAAGACGAATAACAAAAACCACTATCTGCCAAAAGTAACAATCCCCAAAATGACCAATTGAAATTACAATCTATCAAAATCAACAATCCAAAAGCACTATGCGGAGGTCGTCGGCCTCAGGCGAGGCCGCCCTCGCTGGCGTCGGGCGAAGGCCGCCCTCGCCTGGGCTGGGCGAGGGCTCAACCTCGCCTGCAACTGGCGAGGCCGGCCTCGCCCAACGCCGGCGAGGTCGAACCCTTGCCAGATCTGGCGAGGCTCGACCTCGCCGGCGTCGGGCGAGGCCGGCCTCGCCAATTGCCGGCGAGGTCGAGCCCTCGCCCGATCTGGCGAGGCCGGCCTCGCCCAGCCCAGGCAAGGGCGGCCCTCGCCCGACGCCGGCGAGGGCGGCCCTCGCACGACGCCAGCGACCTACGCCGGCCTCGGCTGTGGCCGGCGGAGCCTGCAGGCTGTGCCGCTATGCTGCTGGTGCAGCTTTCTTTTCTTTTTTTTTTTTTGGAACCGGGCCCGGAATCGGCTGTTCCGGGCCAGTTCCGAACCGCGGGCCCGGTCAACGGGCCGGGCCCGGGTTTGACTGGGCCAGTTCCGGGCCAAAACCGGCATGTGGCCACCTCAACATAAATCTTTTTTTTTTTGTAAAGGTAAATGTATAAAAAACTTTTCAAAGACCAAATACCTCAACATAAATCTTTAATAGTCACATTTTCAGGTAATTTATTCAACATGTTTAGCTCTTTATTTTGCATCATAATAAGATAACTCCTCACTTCTGTTTCCGAATGAAATATCTTGAAAGAAAAATCAAGAGACTTAGCGTTAAGGCATATGCTCTCACTAGAAAAATGTCTATATATCTCATCTGAATCACACAATATTTAAATGACTTTAAGGGCCGTACTGTTTCACTCATAGTTGTGAAACATATTTCAATATTAAATCGGAAATCGGTTCTAAAACCGGTGAAGTAGGGTAACGTAATATAGGCTTTTTACTTTTCTGTGCATTTTCTCAAAACTGATTCTAAAACCGGTTCTAAAATAGGTTTGGGTTGGTTTTTACTTGGAACCGGAAGCCAGACCGGTTCTAACCGATTCTCAAAAAATGGAACCGGTACCCGGACCGGTTCTTGTTAGAACCGGTTTCCGAACCTGTTTTTTAGGTGGGTTGGTCCGGTTTTCGGGTAAACTCGGTCCGGTTGCACACCCCTAGTGTCCACTGAGACTAGGCCCAAGACCTCAGCGCCTCGGCCTAGGTCTACTGAGGGTAGACCCGAGACCTCGGCGCCAGTACCTAGGACCCATGCTGTATCCTCCGAGCCTAGGTTCGAGGTCGGGTTCAAGACCCCAAACCTCACATCCGAGTTCATCAAGGTCAAGCCCAAGACCTCAATGGCCAATCCCAGGTCCCTGACACTTATGCTTGGGACCTTAGAGCCTGTATCTCGGACCCCAGTGAAACGGTCCATGAAGGTAGGCTCAAGACCTTGGAGTATGTGCCCTAGCACAAGGTCAGACTTTGGATCATGCCCATGCTTGTGCCCAGGACGTAGGGACTCGTGCCCGGGTCTCCAGCACCTAGGTTGGGGTCCATTGAGATCGTACCCAAGATTCTTATGCCCATACTCAGATTCCCTTGCCATTTATGTGCAAGTTACTAGCACTCGAATAATATATGTTTGTATAGAAAATATTTTCTACTGTAATTTCAAGTTTTAGTTAAACACCAGAAACTATTGTCATTTTCTTAAAAAATGACTTTACGAAAAATACATTTTCCATAAATGTCTCATTTTCCGCAAAACAAACTCAACTTTATAGTTTTCTCTTTTATGAAATCGCCATATTATAAATCTAAAAAACGAATTTACTTATTCATTGCGAATTGCTCTAGGATGTAGACAACCTAGACCTGATGCATGAATCATTCGTTCATCGTGGCCTTAAGGGTTTTGACCGTGTCCGCGAGTCAAATTGCCCGTCGCCGGAAGTTACCACCTGCCCATCTTCTTGGTTCTGTGATTCGGTGAAAGCAAACCCCTTCTCACGCAATACCAGTAAGCATAGCCGCCGAGACGAACGAAACGTTATCTTCATAATGACTGAACAATCGTATTTATCTCCTTAATCACCTATTAATCACGACGTCTTTCTCCTGTATCACGCCTCTCTCTCTCTCTGTCTCTCTCTGAAAATGAGCTCATCACTTTGGTTCACAGTGATGCTCCTGATCATGACGATGCTCGCGAATGGCGTGAGCTCGGACTTGGCAAGTGACAAGCAAGAGTGCGGGAGCCAGCTGGTCAATCTCTCGCCATGCATACCCTTCGTCGGTGGTGAGGGTAAAGCTCCATCCGTGGCATGCTGCGAAAACCTGAGGAAGGACACGGCCGACACGAAGAAGTGCTTGTGCATGCTGATCCGAGACCGGAACGAGCCAGACCTCGGCTTCAAGATGAACGCCACCCTCGCGCTCGCCCTCCCTTCCATTTGCCATGCTGCAGCCAACGTCTCTCACTGCCCCGGTAAGCGGCCCTTGGTACTGTAGAAGATGTGAGATCGTTGTCGGCTTATCCAACGGTTTAAGCAAAATTAGTGAACAAGATCGACGTGGTTCGTATTTTATGTATAACTTAGTTAATCGTTACTATTTTGCTTGCCATTTTTCATTGGATCTTTAAAAGGGCAAAACACGGACAAACAGACCCTGATATTCATCAAAATAAGAGAAGTGTGTAGCTTTTATGCTCTCTCATCGCTTCCTTTCGAAATACAGCTCTTCTGCATTTGGATCCGAACTCCCCAGATGCTCAAATTTTCGAGCAATTCACCAACGCATCGTACGCTGGGAGCATCTCCGGTGATTAAATCATCTTCTTTCCTCTCTTCCTTATCCTTTTCTTCCCTCACAAGATGAACGAGAACTTACTAAGTTACCGGTTAATTTTCCTTGACAGTACAAAAAGAACAGTAGTCGATGTTGGTTGATCTATTCTTCGTTGTCACTGATACAGGAGATCGATCTAGCCTCGTCTCAAGCAGCGGTTTGGCAAAACGACCTTGGCGAATAGGAGTTGCCTTCTGCCTCCTGATAAATACTGTTGTTCACATGGTCTGAGAATTTACTTGCCATAGCTTCCCCTCTTTCTTCCCAAAATGATCATGTACATGGTACGGAGTTGGTAGTACTGAACTTAGAAGCAATATATCAATGATCTGTGGCTACTTATTTTTCGAGTGCGTACGCTGTGGCTGAACCCGTGTTGCGCTATGAAGTGTTGTAAGTTATATGTTTGGTAATACGCGTTCTAAAGTTGTGTTATTGATATGTAATTTATATGTATTATGAGGTCTTTTAGTAATTATGGTTTTATAT
Source organism: Syzygium jambos (assembly GCA_031216235.1). Classification (NCBI taxonomy): domain Eukaryota; kingdom Viridiplantae; phylum Streptophyta; class Magnoliopsida; order Myrtales; family Myrtaceae; genus Syzygium; species Syzygium jambos. The sequence continues at coordinate 1,578,085 of CM062227.1, read as the reverse complement.
GTACCTTACTATAATTAATCACACTTCCTATAAATACATATCATACAATCATAACTAGGGTTAAGCCACCATAAATATTTTATCGTTATTTTTTCTCTATTTCTCAACATGGTACTAGAGCATGAAGAAGCATCAAATTCTTTAATATCTCTACCCCAATTCAATGCTTCCTTTGCTCCAATTACTATCTCAACAATGCCCAATACATCTCCAAATTTTTCTTCTTCTCTACCATCTCTTTACCAATCATCTTCTCTTTCTATTAATTCCAATTTCCCATCACTTCTCAATAACATCGCGTCCACTTTCATCTCTTCTTCCCTGCCCGTTGTTTCAATCTCTGTTGCTGCTCAAATTACAGCCATGCAATCAACCTTGATGTATCTTGTTCTTCCTAACATCACAAGTCTCGTCTCCGTCAAAATCGATGCAAACAATTATCTTTTGTGGAAGTCTCAATTTGAACCTTTTTTAATTTGCAATGATATACTCTGTTATGTAGATGGGTCTTTTCTGTGTCCGCCAAAACTTATCAATGATCAAAATGGCATTGTGGTGACCAATTCCTCTTATTCCACCTAGGTCAAGACAGATCAATGAGTTCTTAGTTTGTTCAATTCGACTCCCACAGTTGAGATTTTCCATGAACTTCATGACCTTTGGCCATGTAATCCTACAGTTTGGAATAAGAGGGAAAGTTATAAAATTTCAGAGTTCTTACTTTCCATACCTCTCTAAAAACCTTTTTTTTTCAAAGCCTGGCATAATCCTCTAAGAAATGCAGCTCGGCTAAGTAAGCATAATATCATCCTCGTAACTTTGAGCGTCTCTATGCTCTAAACTAAATCTCCGGGCAGTTTTGCAGCTAAAAGGCAGTCCCTAAAAAGCTTGAACAGGAGGTTCACCCGTGCGGGATAGCATATATGTTACAAACTGGCCTTGTTTTCCTTAGTTCTCAACATAGATCCCCTCATTGGTATCGATTTGACTCGCTCTAGGACGATGCTTTATCGGTCATTGTGTGGCCAAGGAAATTGGACTAAAACTTGATTTTCAAATGCTACTAAGAAACCTGATGAGTCAATGTTTGATTATATTCGACATCTAAAATAAATTACAAGCTCTCTCACCGTAATCAATTGCTCCGTCTCTGACAAGAACTTGGTGATTCAAGCCCTCAATGTGCTCCCATCTAAGTACGATCGTTTTGTCAACATGGCCACAAACGGCCCTATAGTTCTTTCCTTCAGTGATCTACAATCATGCCTCCTCATCCAAGAAGAACAATTTCTTTGAAAATCAAATGCATCATCAACATATGATATTTATCATGCTTTGATCGATCATGCCACTTCACCCATTCTACCGTTTTGAAGGTCTTGGGTGGAAGCAATTCCAAAGGCCAAAGATTTGTTCGGGATCAAGGTAGGCGATTCTTGCATGATCAAATTCTTCCTATGATCGGTTTAGTCCGCAATCATTATTGGCTCCCTATGCTAATCGCTCCTCCACCTCATCTAGTCGGCCTCGTGGTGATTCGAAGCCCTATGTTATTCATTCACACAAGGAGGCATTATTGAATTAAAGCCTCATCTTACTTGTTAGATCTTTAACGGGGCCAGGCACACAGCATTACAATGTCAACAATGATTCAACCATGCATTCACCGTCATTGATCCGTCGAACTCTTTTTCATCTCTCTCAGTCGGTGAAAATTCTAATCCAATGTGGTATCTTCAGCACATATGTCTAGCGATATTGGTAAAATCCTAAATCTAATACCTTTTTATGATTTGACAAAAGTTATGAGCTCGAAGCACCCTTTTTTAATCCTCTCACCATTAATTGCGACAACATCTCATATGCATATCTTGCTCTAAACCCTACGTTTGATGCTCGCATCAAACACATTGAGTTGATTTTTCAGTTTGTTTGAAAGTAGGTTGCTTCCAGGGATCTACATGTTTGCTACATGCCTAAAATGGATCAGCTGGCAGACATCTTCACCGAGGGACTACCTAGTCCGTGTCACGCTCTATTGAGATCTAATTTCTCAGTTGTTACAATTATTTTGGATTGATGGACAATATTAATGTGTAATTTATATGTATTATGGGTCTTTCTATAATCATGTTTCTATTTATACTCTTACTATAAATTTTTTTTGATAGTATACTCTTACTATAATTAGTCACTCCTATAAATACATATCATGCAACCCTAATTCGGGTCAAGTCACCATAAACACTTTGTGTTATTTTCTTTCTAATTATAAACATCGGCATGTAGCACCTCAAAACAAACAGTTCTTAAATATTGCTATAAATAGTTTTAGCTTTGCAGGTGTTGCAATTGTTAAGATGTTTGCCAAGCAACTTCTCTCCCTTTCATTCTTTTTAATTAAAAAAGATTTACAAAATCAGTTTGCTAAATAACGTGTTAGACTATGAGTGGCCTTTTAAATAAATGGATCGTATTCGAGATGGTAAATCAACTTTGCAGACCAAACTTAGTAAGTCTAGCATTTCCCTTCCTATTTACAAAACACTCGATGTATTAATATATACTCTAACATTGCATAATTCCAAAAATCAAATTGCGCATAACTCTTTCTAACGATGTCGTTTTCGTGTCCGATAGCTATCCGTTAAATTATGTCAAAGTTAATCCGCGCCCAAATATTTATAGTAAAAACGAATAACCTAATCCGAAAATGCATCGTTCCCTTTTTTAGCGTCATTAATTCACTTCTCCAATTTATATATATCGCGATGGATTTATATTTCCCTAATTGATATTATGCAATTTTCGGACTGTTTCGCTGCCGACCACATTGAACATGGACCGGAACAACAAGAAAATTCCTAATAACTAGCAAAAATGGAAAAAGGAAATTGCCATATTATTAAGATAAAGTAAAATGACAAAAGAAAATTAGCAAATTTTGTGCTTTAACTCTACCAAAAAGAATGGAAAAATAAAAGGCGTATGCCATGATTCTATGTGAGATAAAAGACACCTTGACAACTGAAATTTTCATTTTGGTCCAGAAAAACAAAGAGACTCTCTCTCTCTCTGTCTGACACCTACCACAAGCGCAGGCAAACATAAACCTTCGCGAAGCGAATCCGGTTGCAGCACGACCATCTTCAACCACGTCTCGCGAGGCGACAAGTCCCCCAGCGCACGACGGCCTCCTCCTCCTCGTCCTCTCGCCTTCTTGTTCGTGTTCGTCTTCCGCCAATCTTGATCCCGGCTCCGTCCTCTGTTTCTCATGTCGCTTGCGGCTGCCTCCTCCCTCGCCTTTGGTAACTCCGATCACCCACCTACCTATTTCTTTGGTGTAAACCGTCAAAAGGGTAATTTGCACGTCGTGCATGTATCAGCTTAATAGATCAAAGATCGAAACTTGAACTTGCACGTCTTGGAGGTGGCTCATTGGGAAAGAAAGATTGCATTTTTGGCTCGGTCGGGAGTGGGAACCTAGGTACTCGGTGTCTTGTCCGAGGTGATTAGAGGCGTTTGGTGGCTGTAGGGTTCGAAGGGTTTGGGATTCTGTGCTTGTGCTGCGGAATTACTTGATGGTTGGTGGGCGTTCTGCTGATTTTTGTTGTTGTTGTTTGTTTGTGTGATCAGGTTCGTCACGTTACAATCTGTGCCATTCGGAATGTTCGACGTCTTGTGGAATCGCGAGCACGAGCAGCTGGATGAAACATTCCCTCGACGGGCGAAGGTCTGTAGATTTTTCTTCTATGAGGTGTGTGGTTTTCCTTTGGGTTTCGGAGATTATCTAGGAGGACCCATGTTTAGATTTGTTTGACCATGAGTCTATGGTTCGACCAATTTTATGTTTGCATGATGCAATCCTTTGGTTTATTGGCATAGAATTAAGTTTGGTGTACACGTAAGGCCTTCTCAGGTTGAGGTGATTGTAAAAATTCGTACTTGGCTCTATATTCTGCTCTTGGATTGGTGTTTTTCTTTTCCTTGAATTGATGGAGCCTTGGGAGGTATCCTTGGGATGGTTAATGTATTTCACCACGTATTAAAACATGGAGAAGGAAAAGAAGATAGAGCATAAATTGGATGGAAAAACACTGTTTGAGCTTAAAGCTCAATTTATTGCTGATTGGAGTCATCTTTAAAATTATGGGAGGGCTAGTCAGAGGTCTATAATCAAGAAAACGGTGAAAGCCTGTGGCATTTTCACCAGAAATGCTGGATTTTTCAGAGTCATTGTTGCTATGGTCACCATGACCATGAAAGTAGATATCTTTAATTTCACGATCACATTTCTTATAAAGAACAAAATAGTCTTGGACAACCCACCTTCCCCTGAATCCAAAACCAAAAACTCTAGAGTCATCCAAAAGAGGGTGGAAAACTTGGCACGTTGGATTTCTTCGACCAAACAACTCTTGGGGTTTCCAAAAATGTTGGCGCTCCACTGATTGGATAACCAACTTTGCAAACTTCAACTCGAACAAAGTAGTGGCCCTTAAAATACTAAAACGCTGAAGCAAACTCTCATGGGTTCAAACATGTAGAGGACTGGGTTAGAAATGCAAAAACTTCAATATGAATTGAATCTTGGGCCATACGATAATGTCACTTGAGCTCATAGACAAATTCTATATGGCAACCATACAACCAATGAGGACGTTGGAGGTTGCTGGTATAACTACTGAGAAAATTTCATTTGAGATGGTCTGAATGGCTGGAACAAAAATCTTCGGACTCTCCCATGAAAATATGTGATCCTATGATGGAGATGCTTTAAAATAAGAGGGCAAAAGGAAGCCGGTGAAAAATTTTAGGATAAATCTTGAGAATATGGATCACACTGAAAATTTGGTGATGAAGACATTGTGATAATGACACGATACCATTTAGCTAACCTACTAATTGAGAACATTTTGCTGTTGTTGTTTAAATGTTTCCTGGTAATGCCATATTCCATTTGTTTGAGATGTTTCCTTGCAATGCCATATATCAATTACCATCATGTGAATGTAGTTACCGCTTTGTTTGGTGAAATTGACTTGAAAAAAGTGAGATATATTGTACTTAATGTGTATTTTTCTTAAGACTGTCATGGAGTGTATTAGTTCTCTAATTTTCATTGTTGACATGCCTTTTTTATGCTTAGGTGCTCTCTCTCTCTCTCTCTCTCTCTCTCTCTCTCTCTCTCCTGCACTTATGCTTGCATGTACACAGAACTAGAAGAAAAAAAGTTCCTTTCTGTTGATATCCATATACTATTTCATGAGAATTTCATGTTGACTTCCAGATGCACCAATTCTTTTTTCAGATCACTACCCTTCCAGTGGCTGCCAATAGGAAATGAGCTCTGCCTTTCGAGGGTTTCAGTTGCTGCTGATTACTCTGATTCTCTTCCTGATTCATCTAATTACATAAGCGACCAGGGCTACCATCCTCTTGAAGAGCTTAAAGCTTGCAAGAGAACCCGTGAGACTAAACTTACTTCAGCCGAAATTGCAAGGACAACTGTTGAGGTAAACATAATAATTGAGTGGTGCAAGATTCCAGAGCCATTCTGGTTTTCATTTGCAATTTAGCATGTTGACATATTTCCTCTTCAGGCCTGCAGTAGCGCTTTGCTAGTTTTCCCAGGGCCTGTACACTGTGAACCCCATGAACAAATATCATGGGCAGAGTTCCAGTATGTTGTAGATGATTATGGAGGTTTCCTTCTTTCACAACTGGATCGATGTTTTTCCCAATTTCAAATTGGTTGTAAATATGGTCTCACTGAAAATCTGTTCTTTCCAGATATATTTTTTGAAATTTTTGACGATGAGAACATTCTAGAAGATCGTGGTGCAACTAGCCCCGTGGTGAGTTTCTCCTTCCTTTCTGAAATGCTTCCTTAGCATTTAGGAAATCTTCAACTCGAAAGCCTCGGGTAGGATTAATTCATATCTAGGCTTCTATTGTTTCTCCCTTGGCTTTGCAAGTTATGCCAGCAGCTTCTTTTAATGGCAAAGTTTCGGAAGTTTTCCCATAATTTCAACAGATTGGGTATGTGGCAAGTTTGAAGAAGTACTATATTAGCTGGAAAAATTCAAACCAAAACAGACTTAAGCGTGATGTACTTAGCCTGCAGGACTGTTCTTATCCCACGACAAACTTTCTCCCCTTTCGGCCAACAGGTCCAGGTTAAGCAAGAGTGATTTTTAGATACTAATTTTACCTCATTGTCTTAACAATACTTTCAGCAGTTTAGGTACTTGAACACATTGTGGTGTGGAACATGAAATCCTCGATGAATTACTGAGTTTAGACCAAATTTTTCAATACCGTTGCACAATTAACAGGGAAGAGATTAATTTGTTCTCATATTGTCTTGCGTGTCAAGTATAATGACTTGGTTGTGATTCTGGAAACGTCTCGTCATCCTGATTAATGGGGGGAAAGAGAAGCTGCTTAGAGAGCTTTTAGTCTATGAATCATTTTTCCAGTCGAGATGTTCTCGGAATCTTGTCTTGCTCCGAAGGCCTTGTAGTAAGATTAGGCATTAAAATTTTAGTTTTCAAGGCTCATTGTTTATAAAGGGTAACGAGTTTCATGTTTTGATTGGAGTGAAATAAGGCACCAGTGGGACGTGGCCTCTACTTGTGTATGGAACGGTCTTAATGACTTTGATAAGTTGGAGCATGTGTATCATTTAATATTGGTGGATGTAAAAAATTTTCACCTTATTTGAGATGAGCAGGGCCATAATCATCCTCTTAAAAAGCTTTTGGAGGTAGCTCGTGGACCATTAGTCTGGGAGTCCTGAATTGTTTCCGGTAGATCTGACGGTTCACTTAATTGCTGCATTATACTTCTATAGCCATTGCATATGTGTGATTTTTACGATTACTATTTTTCCCTTAAATTTATGGGTTGCACAAAATTAAATTGATCTTTGGTTGATAAATTTCTTCAGAATGTATTCATTGGAATGGATATACCGGTGTATGATAACAGGAAGATGGCTGATGAGTACGATATGTCAGATATTGGTACGACTGAGCTATCCTATGAAGAAGATTATCTTGAGGTGGAGTGTCATGTGCTTACTTAACATGGAGAAAGAAAAAGTTGGGTATTTTTTAAATTTCACTATGCTATGAGTCTCCAATCACGTGCATTTTTGGGTAAAACAGGTAATGGAAACTGAAGTGTTTGATAGTGCAGTAGATTGGGGGATGCCAGATCCTTCTATCTTGGTCCATCCAGTTTATTTTGCCAAGTGCTTGACAAAGGTGATTACTTCTCTCTCTTCAGTAAATTAGGTGATTGGTGACCTAGTTATTTACAGTTGCAGATTACTTTTTAACTAAGAAAATCATTATGTTGCGGAGAAGCTTCACCCTACTTATTGTTAATGTCAAAGCTGCAACTTTTTCAAAATAAATACATGAACTGCATCCAGCTATGTGCTCGACTCTTCTTTGCAACTATATTAACGACATCAATTTTTCAGCTCTGGTGTATGGTAGCTTTAATTTGCGAGACTACTCCTTATATAGCTTTGTTTTGTCAAGTACTTGTTTAAAATGATGACAGCAAAGGAACGTGCATCTTCACAATGACCTTTTCTTACTTCTCTCATATGCTTCATAATCTCTATCGTGTATTAGTGCTAAAAATTGTAGATTTAGCATTGACTAAAGAGTATTGCAATGAGGATATTGGGTGAAACACCCCTAAAATGAAAATTAAGTACTGTAGTACATTGTAGCATTGGAGAGCATTTCGATGGTGTCCAATGAGTTTCATATGTGAAGGTCTAAGCCTGGATGTAGTCTTCGTCATGGATGATGCTTAGCTTGCAGGAACTTTCCAGATCAGTTGGGAAGATTGTCTTGAAATGCTCGCTTGTCCCCTCTCAAATCAGTCTTGCAACTGAGACTTCCGTAGCAATAAGCCTAGAGAATTTTCCACAGAGTGCTTGCTTACTCTGTTCCTTCTTTTTTCTCATTCACTCCTGTCTTTATTTAATGCTTGCTCAATCCAGCCACCCTCTTTCCACTGCAGAAGAGTATGTATATGTAGCGTTGTGTCTGCATATTCGCACTTCGAAGCAGGAGAAGTGACTTTTTTATCGTTCTAAAAGAAAATTTTCTGACTTCATGTTATAGGCGGTCCATGCGGAATATGAAAAAAAGATGGACAATCCGTCAAATGGCTTGTCAATTTTGGGATGCCTCAGACCTACTTTTTCTGATGAAGAATCTTATCTGAGAAAGCTCTTTCAAAGTGAGGATGCGGATAACCACAACTTGGACTGGAAAGGTATGGTTCAACAACAGAATCAATGTTATGGACCAACCCACTATTTTCTATTGGCAAATAACCTGAATTTATTGTATGTGATTACATTTTTTCAATCGTCTGAGATATTTCCATCGGTTCTTCCCTGAGTTGGAAGCATGAGGATTGAGGTGTCTATTATTTCCTTCTGCGAGATTACTTTTTGCATTGCTGAAAAAGGAATGCCGTGCATAGTAGTTGTTAGTACTTTAATGGGATGTTCCTTCTACTCAAACTTGTCTTCTTGTTTAGATGCTGATGTTGTGACCTTGGCTTCAAGCGACAGGAAAGGCTGTAACTCGATAATTTATAGGTTAGAGATTATGAGAATAGAGCTGTTCTCAGTGTATGGTTCTCAGGTATGTTTTACTCTCTTGGTGGCCATCTTTCTTTGTTATGTTGCGTAAGACAGTTCCAGTTGATCCTGGGGTTGGTCTGCTGTCTGGTGCCATGTGTATCTATATTGTTTCGTTGTGACTTGTCGCGTCGTCTTCCGACATGACCCAACCAAATAGGTCATGTAAAAAGTGTTGAACCTTCCTGTAATTCTGCAGTTTCTTGTTTTCAGTGCGAAATTCATTTGCAAGATTTTCTAGATGCTGAGCCCGATATCCTTGTACACTCCACATCAGCAATTCTAGACCACTTTAGCGAGAAAGGAATTAGGTGCAATGTTGCCCTGAAAGCTCTCTGCAAAAGGAAGGGGCTTCATGTGGAGGTAAAGGAGACGGCCTCTGTTATTTGTCATAATCTCTTTGAAGCTTCTCCATGGATGCGCTAGGACTTTCCTTCACATTTTAGTGGCTTGTGGATCAGAGCACTGCATGTTTCGTGGTTTGTCTGTGTTTTGCTTTAGTAACTTATAATGTTGATACATTTTTCCTTTTGCTTTTCCTGGAAAACTCTTTCTACCTTTTGCTCTTTCACCCTAGTGATATATGTATGGGAATGATCAGTATTTATACATTGTAGTTCCAATTTGTTCAGTAGAAAGCCATACTCAAGAATGTCCTTGAAGCAACCTATTAAGATCCTAGCCGATCTAGATTATTAATTTTCTCCTCTGAACATGTGTGATGATACTACAAGCTTCCTGGTTTGACATGTCTGCTCCCACTAGATTTATTTCCCATCCCAACCTCAGTATATCTTTGTGTAATGTCATCTCCCCAATATTTTATTCTTGTCTTTTCCTAGATCCATCAAGGTTAAAAAACAAGATTTTTGTGTTCTGTACGTCATGTATCATTTGAGAAGAAGCATTTAGCATCTGTCATGCGGAAAATAGCTTAATATGGTATTCTTGTATCGTTTCTTCTTAAAGGTTTTGTAATTTGTTCTCTCTTGTTATATATCCCATTTTGTATGTTTGGACTGCGCCTTGCAAACCTTTGATCTTTTGGCAATTCAATTACTGCTGTTCATTTACAAGTCCTTTAGTTTCTGATCAAATATCTTTTCATATAGGGAGCTAATCTAATTGGAGTTGACAGTCTGGGCATGGATGTCAGAGTTTATTCTGGAGCCGAAGTACGAACGCACCGTTTTCCTTTCAAAACTCAGGTGAGCAATACTTGGTGCAATTTAAAAATGAAGACTTGTACCTTGTCTTTTCTTTCGACCATAAAAAACGTGGCTTTTCCTCATCTGCCAAAATCATTTGGATTTTATCTGTAATAAAAAAAACTTTATATATATATATATATATATATATATAATTTGAGCCGCTAGGAGCACCTGCAAGTGTGCCAAGGTGCACGCTCGTGCCCACAGGGAAGAGAAAGATGCAAAAGCCTCATATGTCATTAACTAATGAACTAAGGTCCAACTACTCTTCGCTTCATCAAGATGGACAGGATTATCCCAGGAGATAGTTCATGGAGAAACTGTTGCACTCTTTTTCATTCTCTTCTTTATCTTTTGCACACTCCTGCTCTGGTTGTTTGATGGTCAAAAATCATATTCATGCAGGCCACATCGGAAGCTGCAGCAGAAAAGCAGATTCAGCAACTATTATTCCCGAGGTCACGGAGGAAAAAATTGAGAACTCATGGTGATGGATACAGAAATCCCGACCCTTACTAGCTCTACCGATTTTCTCTGTGATAGGATCCAAATTTTCGGGGTAATAATTAGGAATAATTCAGCCATAAGTTAGGCTTTAATTTTGTTATTGATATTTTCAGCGACGGGTAACGTTTTTTTCTGTTTAATTGTTGTGCAATAGTTCAATAAGTATAGGGAGAATGTAGGAGAAGATTTGAATAGTCCTGGTAGTCATCTCCTATCTTGTACTAAGGGATGCAAAATTCGAGAACTGCTGGAGATTTGTTGAAGTGATCATCGAAATCAAAGTTAATGGCTTCAGCCTTGCGCGAGCTTTATCCACTTTTGTACATATATATAGGCAGATGATAGTTGTGCCTTGTTCCTGTGTTTAGGGTCCTACTTTATGAGGTAAAGAAGAGGGACAAGATGGAACAAACGTCGATCCAAGAAAAGAATTCAAGTAAAGTGATGAATAAAATGATGGAAAAAGTACCTCAGGCCACATGATGTTGAACCGACACTTCTTGGTTGATGAATCTTTAAGTAATCGGACAAGTACCGCGAAGCCGATATTGGCTACAATTAAATGTACTTTCTGAACTGTGCGTGCATATTCAATAAGTTTTTCACATAGATCTACCTCGTTTGATGAAGTGAATCTGATCTTTCGTAATGGCCAGAAAAAGATCGAAGTCTACTGCAGCAAAAGAAAGCCATATTGAGTTGGGGTTTCTCAAATAGATTGACGAGAAATATGGATCAAATCAAAGCAATTTCCAGTGTCCTTTGCAGCCAAGATCACTGCAGGTGCAGGGGAGTGATCAAATGGCAATTAAATAGCCAAGAAGGTTTCCTAGGTCAAAGAAATGGATGGATTCAGTGAAGCAAACGCAAGAAACTCCCCACCTATTCCAGTATGGACATCTCTTGTTCCTCCAACACGATCCATGCTTCTATTCCATTGCCAGACAGTGCGTGCATCATGACGACCGCGTTCTTGAACACGTCGTCCCCGATGTTCCCGGTACTCGCCCATCTGTGCCTCCCCCACCCAAAATCCAAGTCGTTGAATCCCACGCCGCTCCAACTCACGAAAGTGTAACAATCTTGCCTTATCTTTATATAGATCTGACCGACCTCTCCTAGCCACTTGCAAATTCCCGCAAACGCGGCGTCCCCTCAAACTTTCTTCATGCCATCGCCATTTATCTCAGCAAAGGATCTTCTCACCGACTCGACCAAATCATGCAATTTAACTTCTGGCCTTGTGTTTTCATAGATCGCGAATGCCTTCCAAGCAACATTTCTGATTGAATATTCGGGCAGAGGCGGTACCACTCGGAGGCGGAGGTTCACCGAGTGGGCCACTGCCAATGGGGGCTGCATGCCGGACAGTGTCCTAGAAGCTCTTACTGCGTGTTTCCAAATGAATCCGGTCAGCGCTTCGATTCGAGTTGGGTATGGAACGAATTCATTCCTGGCAAGCTTTTGAAGTTCATAAAATGCAATATACTAACAAGAAATAGTTGGTTAACTTACTCCCCAGGTGACCAAATTACACTATCATAAGAATTTTCGAGTTGGTTGAAAGGCTAAATCAGACTGTTAATGAACTCACCTAGCATTAAGTTTTAACTTTGATAGGGCTGCGGAGTCGAACACGAATCTCCTCGGACTGCTCATTCCCGGTTTGGTAAAGGGGTTCCCAAGCCACATTCTAGCATTGCTAATGCTAGGCATCGTGTCACTGCTCGGGAAGAGGGTCGATGCGGCTGTACAGTCCGCCTGCATCGCTTGATCGGGAGATCCCATGGCTATGGCGGTCCATGTCCTCAAAAAAGCCATAAAGGTGGTCACATCAATGATCTTGTGCGAGCCAGAAGTTCCGATAACGATCCCAACATATGATAGCACGTTCATTTGTGTCCCTCATAGAAATGCATCCTCTAACGGCACGGTCAAAACCCCGTGCAATGGAAGGAACTTGTCTAGCAGCCTAATATCGGGTTTCTCGACGAACTCCAAGAGCGAACAGTCCACGCGGGCCTCGACGTACAGCACCCCGGCATTGTTGCAATTGATACAGAGGTTGTCTTCACCGAGCCAAGAGGAGAGCTGGTAAAACCAGGCCAGGGCCTCGAGAGAGACTTCTTGAGAGTGCAAGAGATGTGCACAATTTTCATGGAAAGGCCACAAGTTGGGTCACTTGGGTAGAAGAAAGTGACAGGGCGTAGTGCACGAGGGGGGAAAGTGTCAAAAAAGTCCTAAACTTTTTGCATTTATATCAATTAAGTCTTAAACCTTTTGCATTGGTGCCAATTGAGTCCTAAACCTTTTTTTGGTGTTAATTCAGTCCTAAATCTTTTGCATTTGTGCCAATTTAGTCATAAACATTTTTTGGGTGCCAATTCAGTCCTTCGACACGTGAATAGCTATTAGCCGGAAGAACTGAATTGGTACCAATACAAAAGGTTTATGACTGAATTGGCACCAATGTAAAAGGTTTATGACAAATTGACACCATAAAAAGGTTTATGACTGAATTTGCACCAATGCAAAAGGTTAAGGATTAAATTGGTAACAATGCAAAAGGTTTAGAACTAAATTGAAACTAAAAAAAGATTTATGAAGTACAAGATTTAGGACTTTTTTGATATTTTTCTCTGCATAAGGGTCATTTGGTCAAGGAGGCACAGGTTGAAGGTCTTCAGGTGGTGAGGCATTGGTGATGAAGGCTTTATGGTCTCTCTGCTGGTCACTTCAACTTGCATCTCCATTGTTGCTGTACTGCTGCATGTAGCAAGATCAGCAATTTTTATAGCAAGGTGGACTTAGACTTTCTTCAATTATATTCAGGGTCTCCTTTTCAGTTCTGATTAATTTCATTTCAAGATGCTTTTGCTTCCATGTTGAGATTCTTGGAGATGAAAACAAAAAATTGAGCTGAGCAATGGGACAAGCCCTCAAATCATAAACTACATGTCTCTGTCTGTCCACTGATGTAACGGGCAATTTGGTATAAAACTTCAGACAGTCGGCAACAAAGGCCGCTAGTTGTACAGCCAAAACAAGAGACGAGAACGCGTAGAAAAAGAACTTAATTAAAAGTATATGGATTGAATAAACTACTAGATTCTCGTCTCCTTTTCTTTAACGTTCGCGCTTAGCAGGGGATATCGTAACCTTTCGGCTTGACTAACCCATCATGTCCACGTGCATCAAGTGACGCTTCATGGAGGTGCGGCCCTCAAGATTAATCTAAGTGAAAGACGTTGTGATTTGAATATAGATCTACCACATCAAGATCGAGCGCCTAACCATTCAGCTAACTATTGAAGGTTTACTATAAAAAAAACCACGAAAAGTTAATTCAAAGAAACTTTCGTGGTTTTACAATTGTTCTGGATTTAGTCCAAGTCCGCCACATCAAAATCGCTTGCGGTGCTCTGATTTCCTCGTCGAATTCTTGGACAATGACCAACGCTCCCACTGTCTTTTCCACAAAGACACTCAAATCTCTGTCATGAAAATGCTTCCATCTCCTGGCATATATTTCCTCAATTTGGATCATTAATCTGTTTCGAAATTAAGGACAAAGTCCTAAAACTAGTCAATTTAGCGCACTTTGAATCTTAAATTTTTTCGCCAAAAAAACAATTCTTAAAACTTTCATTTTTTTACATTTGAGTCCAAAAACTTGGTTACTTTTAATCCAATTGAATCCTTCAATCATAAGAAGGAATGTCTCAAAGTGCACCAAAATGGCCAACTCTGGGACTGGATTGAACTGAACAAAATTTTTGCTCTCGGATGCACAAAATTAACAAGTTTTAGGATTTGCCTTGCAATTATTCCTATAAATTAAATAGCATCATTAAGAACTTGACAATGCGATTGCACCACCTTAAACCAGGATGCTAGCTAATTTGGAAGTGCCGTAACATTTGAGATGAACAACATATTGGCTAGAACGCCAGCAATACAGTGGAAGACATGATTGTTTGCTCCCTACACCGCTCAGATTCATCAGCAGCTCCAGAAACCTTGATTTTTTCCCAAGCAATTGAGTACGAATGATATAGCATGTTGACTCAGAAGGACGGTGCGTCCCAGGTCATGCGAACCCGCAGCCAGTTATTAACTCTAGACCAGGAAGAATGAAGCCGAAGATGTTACCCCTTAGCTCATAGCAACAAATTCAATAAAGAATCCTGCTAAGGACTTTCAGCAGGCCATCACTCTTCGACGACATTTATGTTATAGAAAACCCAAGGTAAACCGGGTCCATCAAAAGTGAGCTCAGAGACTTGGTGTTTACATTCAACAAAACCTACCTTCCTCCAAAAGCAATTAATGTCGCCAGTTAATTTACCTTCATTCAGAATCACCTCCAAATGTACCGGGGGGCTATTGCTATGTTTTCCGCGCTTGCACCTGGCTATATTCTAAACAAAGGGGCGTTTCAAAACTCCATCAGATGTAACCATACAAGTGCAGTGATCCAGGATAAAATGGATCATGCAGCCATCACACTCTCTTCATTCCTGCCAGCTTTGCCTTTACGGTTCCAGATTGGAGTGGACTCGATGAGCTTATGGGGAACAAGCCGCCTTTCCCGCTTTGTAAGCTTTTTGAAATTGCTTACTCTCAGCTTTGCTATCTCAGCCTCTTCCTCGGCGGTTATCTCCCTGACTACTACTGTCAGGCGGCAGTCAGGTCTCACTTTGACTCCACATCTTCCTTTTGAATGGTAGCTAATTCTCTTCTGGTAAAATCCCTTTCCAACAAATGCCTCAGCTGTATTCGACAATAAGGAAAGTCAAAACTAATCAGGGTCAGCATTAAACAAATTGAAGCATTTCCCATTCGATAATTTACCAACAAGAAGTTTTTCTGGATCTAATGCATGGTTGTGCGTCGCATTTGCTCTGGCAGAGTGAATAACCTGAAAAATTTGGATTATAACATGATTAGTGCATAAATAAATGAAAAGTAAGTCTTGAAAACAAGAAGAAATAATAGGAAATTAAAAGTGCCAAAAACCATCCTCTCTTTTTCTACGAATATCACTCAGTATCGCCTATTTCTAGAACCCCACTTTGCATTTAGGACAAAACTTCATAGCCAAAAAAGACCAAATTACCCTTTCTAATAGAAATAAAAAAAAAAGAGTTAATTCCCAAATCACCAAAACTATAATCTTTCTACTGCTGTTGCCATGTCTGGCCGCAATTGCTAGAATCACTGCCTCTCTCTCTCTCTCTCTCTCTCTCTCTCTCTCTCCTCTCCCCCCCCCAAAAAAAAACAAAAAAAAATCATTTCCACTGCACATCGCCTTGAAAGCATTGCAACACAAGCTCGTGGTGGACAAGAATGTCATTATTGGTCAGCTTCACCTCCATAGAGAGAGAGAGAGAGCGCGCTCCGTTGTGGTAGCAATGGGCAGTACCAACATTGGAGGAAGAGAAACAATAAACCGGGTAGCGGCAGCAGAAGCTTTGCTAGAGTTAGGACTTTTTTTATTTATTTTGAGCAAGGGAGGTGTTTCAGGGAGAAGGAGGGAGAGAATTTGGTAACATGTCCAATAGGCTAATAATGAACCTGAGGTGCAATGCAATGACTTTAAAAGCAATAGATGTAAAGTAACTCCACAAACAGCAAGGCGAGAATGATTCTCAAATTTTCAAAGGAAAAACGAAAAATCACATCATCTAGAGTCATATCACCTGGTAGACGGTTTTTGCAGCTCTTTTTATGGTCACTTGCAATTGCAACAGTGCATCTTCAACACGCATTCCACGAACCAAAGCAGCAACCAAATTGACCTTCTTAGGACTCTAAAAACAGAAGAGAAGCTAAAATTACGGCATAAGCACGAGCGTCTAATTCAAGGGAACAATAAACAAAAAAGGCACCAAATAGCAGCAGACGTACTGTCGAATTATAAAATCATAGCAGAAGAGCATTCAACAATACATCAACCCACAACATGCACACTTTCAACAGATAAGAAGGTAAATATATAAGTATTGCTAATGGTGCTGAGAAATGCAACACCGATGCTGTTTCACAGCACCACAGATTATCTGGAGAAAAGAAGCATCCTACCAGATCCTGTGTTTGCAGAGCCAAACTAAGCAGCAAACAAGTCATTGGCACAAGTCCTTTTTTTAAGCAAATTACTTCAGGGAAAAGATATATGAAAGTATATAAACAATATCATCTGCTATAATTAGTAGCCTTATGAGACACTAAATACGGGTACTCAGATTTCTCATAAAAACTTATCAAATTGCCTTCTAAAAGCATTTGAGCAATGCTGGATATAATAAGACCAGTTTACCATTGATATGTTAAACAATCTGACAGACTACCAAATGAACATTTAATAACTGAACATATTTAATGACTAATAAGAATCTATTATTTCAATTAGCAAATCAAAATTTTAAAGTAGTCTTAGTAGTCCTAGTACTCTACAAAGCGAACCTTAGAACCACAACTCAAGATCACCATATGGATCTTCACAATTATGTGATCTTAATCAATCTTATTGGATGACTGGGCCAGAAAAACTTTCGACCAACTGTAAATAGAGCCTACATCTCCACACAATAGATAAAAATGAGCACAATCTTGCAACTTTACCTGCTTTATGCCCTTCAATACTGCTTGAACTTTTGAAGGCTTAGAAACCGCTTTCTGACTTTCACCCGTTCCACTGCTTAATTGCAACACAGGTGTTAATGGAGAAGAAATAGGAGCTGTGTCAGATGAATCAGCCAGGAGCTTTCTTGAACTGGAAATCCCCTGCAACAGAAAAGAGATAACCTGATTAATGTCACCAAATTATCATGTTTCAAGAAAAGAAAAGCTATGTATCAAGCTGGCTGTACATAACAGTTTATACTTCGTACCATCAACCAATAACAAAGTCAAGCGTAGCCCCCAATATCAGAATGCTCATTACCAGTGACCAAACAACCTTACACACAGGAATGCACCCTCTACTCCCAGTTTTAAACTGCATGGTAAATATCAATTAGTTACCTCTTGCTTAAATAATTTCCTCCCTCTTCACAAACTTCTTTTTTTGCTGTTTTGTTTCTTCTTATAGTTAGGTTCTTATAATTTCATACTGATCAATTTCCACTATTTTGTACTTTAAAAATAAAATTGCAATGTCAGCATGTATGTCAGCACATTGACAATGTCAGTGAAGGAAGGACCTGTTGCACAAATCCTACAAGTTGTGGGACTTGATTTCACAAAAAAAAAAAAAGTCAAGATGGCCAAATCGAACAAATGATATTTCAAAAACATAAAGTAGACTTAACCTTAACATGAATTATCAATGTCTATAGCCAAAAAAAAAAACCAATATCATTTTGTCACAATAAAAATCTCCGCTGCTTTACTCATATGCCAGTGTACTTCCTTAAACAGATGCAGCAAATACATCATCACATCCATAACTGTGCCAAAATAAAAAAGTATTCCCCGTGCTCTGCAAATAAAGGAATATCTTCAAAGTAATTCTTCTGGTAAGTTCAAATAGCGACAATAGTGAGAATGATTGTATGCCCACCAAGTTCATGGAAGGGTACTTGCTCAACTTGGTAGGATGGACAAAAGCCAACCGTTTAGGTCTGAAAGTTTTAGATCTTAATTCAGTTCAGCTTAGTTATACCTTTAAGAATGCAACTAGCAAGTGTGTCAAATTGCTATATCGTAGGTTGTCCCATAACAAACGTACAAACTTATTGCTAATCCTAAAATACACCAACACATGGAATATAGTATAAATATTGTAAGTGATAAGCTTAAGCTCCAAATCAAACTTTCCAACCACTTGAACGAATCTCATCAGCATGATCACTTTAGTATTTAATGCTTACTTTGGTTGGGGAGAAGGTGAAGTGAGAGGAAAAATAAACATAAGGAAACATTTCCATTGCCTGGGAAGAAGTGAAAGAAAGATTACACAAGAAAGGGGGAAATAAGAAAAAAGTATTTGCCTTTGGGCCTAAAAAATCTCCCATGAAGAATTAATGGAAGCGGATGCAAATCCAAAAGGCTCGTAAGTTGAAACAGGTAATTCCTGAAGTAGCCTCTTATTTCTCACTGTCAATAAGACTAGTCACATTTCAGTTTTACTTTTGTTTCTCACCACAAATATGACAAATGACACTTCAGACTACTATCTACTTCATTCCCCTCCAAAGCTTTTACCCCAACAAGATATAAGCAAACAAAAATCAGGGAAAGTCACGATATCCTCTGTCTTCTTTCTCTGGGTTCCTCTGTCCAATTTCCCTTTCAATTCCTTCTATAACTAAACTTACAAAAAAATGTAAGTCTTAACCATATATTAACCTTTCCTAGAATTGAAACTACGAGTCCTGGACGTGCGCACCCACGAAAGCACTGGCTTGAATAATTCAAAATGGCATGCACCAGACATGTTCCCCTCACCTCTACTCTATCTATCAGCTACGCATGACTCACATAGACATCTTAAATCACGGTCAGAGGAAGGTCCAAGACGCATCGCCAGTCACTGAAGCCAGGCAAACTTGGTGATCTTACGGCCATTAAAGGCACGACAACTAATCACAATGCTAGAGCAGGCCCTGAAACAACGTCAGCCCAGAACGATCCCATCGCAGTCCCGACCCTCGGCTTTACAAGCGCCGGGTAGCAGTATGTCTAACTAACGACCAAAAACATCAGATAATGGGAGAAAGCCAGCATTACCGACTGCTGAAGATACTGGTACAGCGGCCTCAGGACGTTTGCAGAAGGAGATTCCCAGAGTCTCTGTAAATTGGGGGCGCCACCTGCCAAGAAACTCCCAAGCTATCAAATTTTTTTGCGTTCGACTTACAAGACAGCAAGACAACCGAAATTTACAGGATCTTTCGATTGGTTATCGCGAGATTGAACATGGACCGACCAGATGCAGAAGAAGACAGCAGGCGGGAACAAGAGAAGCCGGCGGCTGCATTGCCATTGGTCTCCAGTCTTCTCTCGACATGGCACAGTAAGGTTCGCAACTGTGTCCGCCAAGCCATCCCTCTGAAACAACCCTATCCTGCAGACATCAAACGTAAGGCGAGCGTCACTGGCTCGAGGTTGTGCGGGACAAGCGAACATCGGCGGAGGCGCCGGACATCATCGTTACTCACCTACCTCGGTTTCCGACGGCGGCGAGCCGGCGAGCTAGGCGGGGCGACGGCGAAGTTTGGCGGAGGAATCGGTCGCCGGCGAGATGCGAGAGAACGAGAGGGAGGCGGCGGAGCTGGGCCGCTGCTCCGGCGGCGACCGGAGTTCGGCGATGGAGGGAGAGGTCCGACGGCGGCGGTGGCGGCGAGGGTTGCTTCGGGTCGGAGCGCGACCGAGGGAGAGGAGGGACTTGAGGCAGAGGAAGGTTGAGGTTAGAATTGTCTTTTCTCAAATATTATTGTTTTTGTTTATACTTAAGTTTTTTCTTGGTCGAAGTTAATACTTAGGCTCCGTTCGTTTGGCGGAAAATATTTTTCAAGAAAACATTTTCCGGATTTTCCGGTATTCGGGGGAGGAAAACATTTTTCCCCGGAAAACATTTTCCCCTCAACGAGGAAAAACATGACCAAATTGGCGGGAAATGATTTCCGCTTCTCAAAAAACGGAAATCATTTTCCGCCAAACTCCTCCTTCCCCCCTCCGATTGCTGTAGCCGCCACCGCCGGCTGCCCGTCGCCTGCTGCCCGTCGCTGGCCGGCCGCCGGCCGTTGCCGACGATTGCCCGTCGCCGGTCGCCGCCGCCGGTCGCCGGCCACCCACCGGTCGCCGACCGCCGGCAAAAAATATTTTCTGAAACTTTTTCATATTGGTCACCAAACACTGGAAAATTATGTTCCGGGAAAACATTTTTCAAAAACACAATATTTTCCACCAAACGAACAGAGCCTTAGTTTTTTTTTCTTTTTGGTCGGAAAATGTTAATACTTAGTTCAATAAAAGAATTTACAACCAAAAAAATGTTGTTATATTTTATCAAATATGATTATCAATTACGTTATTTTGCCAGTATTTTTTCTTTCCAAATTTTTTTGTGCAACTTGAATCTTCATCAATAAATCATTTGAGCGCGAATGATAATTATTATGTTTCTTAAATAAATTTCTCGCAAAAATAGATTTTTCTATTTCTATTTTCCGAATAAATTTCTAAACAGAAATACGCGTTTGATAATGACACAAAATTTCTCCCTAATGCTTGGAGTCTTTCTTATAGTTATGTCATTCTTTGACGGCTTGCTTCAATTATTTATCAACTAGTTTTAAGTTACCAAGTCATATTTGAGCCATTTCTTAAGATTGATCGTGTCTTTCCTGAATTACCAATTTTCCCAGTGACTCACCAGTTTACTAAATTTTTGTCACGGGGAGTTAGTAACTAGCTTTAGATTATTATCCCATATTAGAGCCACTTATCAACCTTGATAAGGTCATTTCGTATTACTAAACTTTCTAATAACTTATCTGTTTTTGTTGAAATTGCCAATTTTTATATGACATTTCCAACTTTACTTTTAGTTACCAATTTCTCTTCGACGAAATTACCAACTAGTTTAAGGTTACCTACTCCAAATTAAATCACTTACCAAAATTTATTCGATCGAGTTCGAGCGAGCAATTTGTGTTAATAACTTACCATCATTTATTGAAGTTACCAAACAATGAAATTTTATTTTCTAAAAAATTATAAAAACATATAGTTAGTATTTTTTTCGTCATAACATAGAGTTAGTATTAGAAAAGGTTGGTAATTGGGAATTGATCGAGCGAATTTGAAGAGTGTGACTCAAATAACAATGGCTAACCTAAAACTAATTAGTAATTTCGTTGGAGAAAAAAAAATTGGTAACCAACTTGAACAAAGTTCGTCATCATGTATTATGCCGGAGGGTTGTTACCCAATTGGACCGCCGATGAGGTGCTCACAAGGCATTTCCAAGTGAATCCCGAGAGGACCTCTACGAACACATCTTTGCCTTTAGGGTTTCTATCGCTGCAGCGTTGAACACGTACCTCCCGGCCGAGCTCTTCGCTTCGCCAATGAAGGGCTTCCCGACCACATGAGAGCACGAGCCAGCAAAGATCCTCCGGGGCGGAAAGAGCGTGGAAGCCAACGCATACTCACTAGCATCATCTTCCTGAAAAAAAATACATGTTAGATAGATTTGTTTTATAAAATCGCATGGTAAACAAAGTCGATCGTATTTACGGAACCAAGGTCATGTAAGAACTTTTGCTTTATAGGGGATCCAATGTCGGTCACCTTGTTTCTTGATAAGTGATTGGCATAGTCTATTATGCTAGATCTATGCAATAACTTCCCATCCATACCTTATCAGTAGATCGTCCTCTAAAGAAGCTGCCCATTTTCTGAGGAGGAGCTGATTAGTGTTCCATCAATGATCTTGTGCAGGAGAGAGATCCCAACAGCAACCCCGCCACAGGCGAACACATTCACTTGCACAGCAACTTGAACTGCCACATCTTCAGGCACGGTGCAAATGGTGTGGCAAGGCAGAAACTTGTCAAGGAGTTCAAGATTAGGGTTTTGCAAGACCTCCGATAGAGTACAGTCCGTAACTTGTGCTTCTGAAAATGAAGCACCTTCATCTTTGCACTCAATGTAGAGATTGTCCATGATCCTGCCTCCTAGTTGGTAGAAGCGGGCTAGGGTTTGTGAGAGGGAGTGCTTGAGCCTTGTGGCTATTGTCTCTTCGGCCTTGTGATGATGGCCATTTGCATGAGTTTCATCACTCATGGTGTAGTAGAGAATGACTGGAGTGTAGACTGATGGAGCCATCTGATCCAAGAGCGAGAGGCTGAACTTTCTCAGTTGGTGTGGTGTGGTGTTGGTGAGGATGGCTTGATGGTGTCTCTTGAAACAACACTTACTTCCACCTTCTTTCTTCTTTTCTTGGAAAGAGATGGTGGGTTTGATCTCTCTGCTATATATCTCGATGATATTACAGGTTTTGGACAATTTTAAGTGGGAATTTTGTGGGCAAACTCATAGCCTTGCGTGTTCATTTATAGATCTTTGGCAAGTAAGTCCAATTTTTCTGGAACCTCGCTCGTGACTGGCGGTAGTAATTAGGTGCTTTGGCCTTCGACTCTATGTAACCTTGTAATAATAACTCACTATGATCATGGCAAGTCAACTGCCACGATCGGCCAGAATCTAGTAGATTGTCTATTATTAGCCAAACACTCCCAAATAATTCAAAAAAGAAAGGTCCACTGTCTAGCATTTTCCGTCATAAAAGAAGTCCAATTCCTAGGAAAGTTCAAGGTAGTGAGATGAAGATGATCAGCAGATTCCATGAGAACAGAGACAACTGTACAATGGCAGCAATTCAGATTCTTCAAGGAGCTATCCATAAAGTGACTGCCCGTTGATGTTGGATGAGTCGATGCAAGTGGAATCGATATATATCGATGAGATGATAGATCGTTTTCATCAATTAATTAATGTTCAAAATTGCCAAGCTGAAAATTGATGGACCGGTAACAATTTGCTATTGCTAACAGTTTCGACAAGTGCAGTTTGTAATGATGTCGGATATCGAATGTCAAACCAAAAATGCACCGGCGTTGATATCTCAAATCCATTTCTTTCCATGCGAATATTTTCAGGATAAAATACACTTGCTACTGTGATTCCTACGTATGACTCAATCTTTCTACATTTGTGTTATCTCATAATCAATCACAACGAGTACAGCGAGCATCCTTTTGACTGACTTGCTGTGAGAAAAGATGACTGCATGTGATGAAAAGCAAAGAGGGCCCCAAAAAAAAATAAAGAAGAAGAGTTGGAAACTCTATTCTAAGCCCGAATAGCAGCCAATCGAGATTTCAAGATTGGCCCAGTTCCGCGACTTACGTGGAAGGGCGTAAGCCAAGTCCCTTTTTTTAAACACAGTGCCTCTGAACCTTATAAAATTGATTTTGGAGGGTTTAATTGTAGATATAATCTATGGTTCTATCACATGAGATCCAATTAATCATTTTATGATAAGAGAAAGATAACTTAATTATCTTCTGCTTGCCTCCTGATCACTTCTACTGAACTCGATGCATCCCTATAGATTGCTTTGATCCCTTTCAAGATCTCTCGAGTGCCGGGGGGGTGGTTTGTGACAATTTGTTCTCTGCAAAAGAAGTTGAAAGTGCCTCATCAAACTTCAATGTGTCTAGAGATCTGTTGTTTTGGGTTATAGAGCTAGTTCATGAATTAATGTGTAACTTTGTTTGGTGCTTGAATATGATCACTTACTTAGATATACGCTTAAAGTTCGTCATGTTGTTTCATGGACTAATTTCATAAGCTAGTTATTCATATTCGAAGTATTTTTCGAATGATAGAAGCTTAAAGCATGATTAAGGAAAAAAAAAGGGTCGGTTTTACTTCAATAACCTAGAAGGTTAAGGGAACTTTGAAGCTCATGACTCTGGTCAAACTGCAATGGGATCCCTCAAACCGTTTTTTTCTAACAATCAAGATCTTGAACTCTCTTAATTATTTAATCGAGTCCTCCAATTCTTGCCAAATATATTATCGAGTTCTTCCTTAGCAATTTGTCAATTACGTTTGCATGCCACTGATTATGTGAAGAAAATTGCCACGGGCTTTTTGGTCTAGGAGACTCCCGTCGTGGTTAGGCGACAGTGACTCGGCCCTCACTTGTCTATGACAAGCAGTTATGCCTAGCTTGTGGCAGGCAAGGTAAGGGCCAAACTGGGGCCATGTGAGCGCTCGTTACTAGACCATTGCATGTCAATGGCAAGAACTCATCGTCTAACTCTAAGGAAAGCCCGTCTAGCCTCGCTTGGACACAGCAAGGGCCAACTAGCCCTTTTTGCTGACTAGCAAGGCCAACAACCCCTCGACGCTAATATCTTGAACTTCCTGATAATTGGTCAATCGGGGTATGAAGGGTCGATTGTCTGCTAGGTGAAATGTAATAGTCCGCTTGTTTCGTCCACTTGACTTAATTACCAGTCTCCATGATTATAATAACGACGATATTATTTAAAGCGTGTTCACGCGGCACTTGTTGACAAATCGAGTAATAACATGTTTTGTAATGCCGATTTTCTCATGTGTCATGTACAACAAATCAGTCGATGCCGAGGAACAGGAAGGAGCCAGGGGGGGGCCTTTGCTCCTCAGTCATAGCGACACAATCTACACACACCGACCTCGCTTGTGTCCTGTCCTGTCCTGCTGTCGACGGTTTCTCTGTAGAGAAAACGATGGAACAGAAGCGTGGAGATAGAAAAAAGAAAATCCCAAAACGGGTTCTCATGATAAATGAACCACAAGCACAGTCTCAATCAGCGCACACATGGAAATAATGATATTTTAATACAAAAGGACCAAAGAGCAAGACGACGCGTTTGCCTCTCTGTTCCTTCGTTAACAAAACACCACCCAGAAAAAAGCAAAGCTGAGAAAAAGCAGCGAAGGAGGAGATCCTCTTTCCTTCCCACCTGTGACTTTCCCCCACTCACTCCCCCCCTCCATCGCAGCATTACCTCCACACCAAATCAAGAAAACCTTTCGGCCATCGACGCAGAGTGTGTGACAGAGAGAGAGAGAGAGAGAGAGAGAAACAGGTATTCTTGTTTTCCCCTTTGCCCGCTTTTTCCGTTTTCTTGCCTTTCCGGGTTTTCTTGATGTTTAATTATAGGATGCGATTCCCCTCGCTGTTGGGCAAAAACCCATCAATTTCGGATTTTGATCGCTGCCCGTTTCAGTTCTCATCGCTGTCGTTCCCCGTCTACACCCCCAACCCCCCTTCTTCCCTATATGGTTTGATGCGTTCTCTTGTCCCTCTTTGATCTTCACGCAGGATATTTGTCTGTCCTTTCCTCGTATATTTAGGGTTTCTCCGCCGGGTTGTCCCCCTTTCCCTTTTCTTTTTGCGTTTCTGATATCGCGTTGTCAACGTAAAGATCGCTCCTTGCAACCCTCTTTTCGAATTGGTCATCGGAGCCCGTGATTCGATCGACCGAATTAGTTGTTGGGTTTCGCTCGTATTTTGAGAATTAATCGATTCTTGGGTGCTTGATGGAACGCGATCTTTTTCGCCGCGGCTTCGGGGTATGTAGCAATGGCCGTTTTGTTCCTTTTCCCATTTTAAATGGTGCGTTCTTGATAGTCTTCCTGATTTGCTTGTCGTACATGTGCATCATTGGTTTCATGCATATGCTCGTGTTCTTTTTCTGTTTTGTTCGTTAATAGTAGTTGATATTGCATTAGGCAGATGCATGGATGAAGCCTAATTTAGTCACTGTTTGTCATTATAAGTCACTGGGTTTTTTCCGTTCTTAACATGAAGAAACTTCTTAATTTTTCCTCGCGAAACGAATATGTATTACAGTGGTCATATGTGAGATTTCTACAAGTTTTTAGTTGGTTTCTAAGTTAGTGGCGTTATGCGGGGGTTTTGGGATGAAATGTCATAGTCTTTTCCTTTTCCAGCTCACATCCGAAATTGGTACCCATGTATTTGGCACTACAATCTGAGGTGGGATAATCGATGCTGCCTTGGTTTCTGAACTTCTGTGTCTAATTTTCTCCAAGAATATCTTTCTATAGGAATCGAGATTTATTAAGTTTTTTAGGGGCTTCCTAATAAAGCTGATTAAGCCATGTTTGCATTTTTCCATGTTCTTGTGATGTTCGATCACCCCCTTTTCGTGGAACTGGATAAAAATACTGTAGTGATGGAACTTAGGTGGTTGTTGGGTCCAAGTTAAACGTACAAGTGTGAAGTGTAGCCTAATTGTCATCTCTATAGTTCGATTACATGCACGGTAGGCAATCATATATCCCCTTCTGCTGCTGCATATGTCCTTTGTCGGTAGGTTGTGTACATTGATTTTCATTATCTTGAAAATTGGTTGAGGTTGTTATATTATAGTCTTGTAATAGATAACTTGTGAATAGTTGGGATCAGTGATTATATATGATAGGTAGAATGTCCAGAGTTTTCCTTTTCTGTGTTTGTTTTAGATTATTTACAGATCCATCCCCCGTCGCAGGCACATGCTTCTCCTCCCAGTTACTTTACGCGACTGGACAGACCGAGGGCACAAGACGATCTTTTATTAAGGAAGAGGGATAAAATGAGGAGGTGGCTTTGCTGCACATGTCAAGTGGAAGAGTCTTATCCATCCAGGGATGATGAGCTCCTCAAGAGCCCAAGGCCCCATGCTGATGGTACCATCACTAAACTCATTTCATCTGAAGAAAGCGAATTGCTTCTTCGAAACTTTTTTCGTATATTATCTATTTGCTTTAAAGTGTTTGTTTTAAGTAAATGATGATGCAAGTGCAGCTTTCCAAAAGGAGTGCAAAACTGACTCTAGGTTATGCTCGTTGGTGAGATATGCTTAGATTTTAATATAAATAAAATGTTAGTAGGCGACCGAATGATTTGGAAATTTTATGTGAATAGTTATCTGTGCTGGTCTTTTGCTTCTTTCCCGGTAATACCGTACCATGAAAATCTTTAAAATGCTTGGGAATCCAGTTTTCTTTTGAGTATCGCAAGCTTTTTCTATTATTTTTCTTGGAAGTGCTTTCTCAGAATTGCCATACGGTGCTAGCTGTGATGGCTTCAGTTCTACAAATTACTGTTTCAGTGTGCAGGTTTAGTGAATAGTTAGTATTTGATTTGTTGACCATGCATCTCCGTAGATTATGAAATTTTCTAATACATCTTTATTTTTCCACATAATCATATGAACATCTGATGCTCAGCCAAGTTTTTTGTAGGTTTTTTATTTTTTTTCCTTAGTGAAGTGAGACATGTTTGTTTGCTGGATCAATTATAAGAACAGAACTGCTATGTTCTCTCATTTCTGTGAGACATCTATTCCGAAGTTTTGCATACTCAAAATCTTCCTTTGATACTTTTCTCACACAAGAATATCTGGAAGCTGACATGGATGCAAATGGAAACATGTCTGCATCAGAGTACTTTATGTGGCTCGCTAGATCTTCTACCTGTGATTTAATGATAATTTTCAGCTGATCTTAGGATGCTATGAGTGTCCATGAAGGAAAAGTGGAGTTACCTTAGATGATTTTGAAGTGGAAATTTATTCTTGCGTTTCGCAAAACTTTTTGAACCAATGTATTATTGACTGAGTAATTCCCCATTTTCCTAATATAGCAATGTCGAGTCTGATAATTATCGATACTCTATGTGAACTGTGCATGTTGCTCAATTGCTATTTCATCTAATTTCATTGCTTTCTGAGTCTGTACAACTTCATTCACTTATGACATCCATTGGTCATTCTAGGGTTCCCTAAAGGCTCAAAGGCATCAGTCCCTGTCAAGCCTGAGGTGCAGAAGGCACCGCCACCTATTGAACTACCCGCTTTGTCTTTGGATGAATTGAAAGAGAAAACTGATAACTTTGGATCAAAGGCATTGATTGGTGAAGGATCTTATGGAAGAGTATATTATGCGAACTTAGATAGCGGGAAAGCTGTGGCTGTCAAAAAGCTTGACGTTTCTTCTGAGCAAGAGTCGAACATAGAATTTTTGACACAGGTGTGTCCTGCCTTGCTATTTGGATATTTAGCCTTTGTAGGGCATTTTATGCTGGTTTTTTGCCGGTCAGCAAGTTTTACCTATTCTGTTAATCTTGTTTTTTTAGGTCTCTGTGGTTTCAAGATTGAAGCATGAAAATTTTGTTGAATTGCTTGGTTACTGTGTGGAGGGAAATCTCCGGGTACTTGCTTATGAGTTTGCTACCATGGGATCTTTGCACGACGTGCTACATGGTATTTAGCCTTTGTGGGTTCTCCCTTTTTTACTTAATTGTGTTGATCACAAGAGGAATCGTGGTATAACATACTTTTTTTTATATTTATGGTGCAAGTACAGGCAGAAAGGGAGTCCAAGGTGCACAACCAGGTCCGACGCTTGACTGGATGCAGCGAGTCAGGATCGCTGTTGATGCAGCACGTGGTTTGGAGTACTTGCATGAGAAGGTTCAGCCTTCTATAATTCACAGAGACGTTAGATCCAGCAATGTTCTTCTATTTGAAGATTTCAAAGCGAAAATTGCAGACTTCAACTTGTCAAATCAGGCTCCTGATATGGCTGCCCGTCTTCATTCTACTAGAGTTTTGGGAACGTTTGGCTACCATGCTCCAGAGTAATGCATCTATTTTCCCTCTTTTATTTTGGTCATGGGGTTCTCCGATTAGTCTGTTTAGTTCGTCAAGTTGCTTCAGGATCATTGCATTTTCATCTCTCTCAATCATGTCTCTTCTGGTTCTAGGTTCTGTTTGTTTCACTTTCACAAAAATATGTGCATTAAAAAAGGTAAAATTATATTCGGTGGCACTGTGTCAATCCACAAAAGAACAAAATTTGTTTGGGCGATCATATCTTTTGTTTATGTCTCCATTAACAGCTGGAGCATTTTTGGGGCAAGTTTTCAGCATGATTTGGTTTTGCACCTGTTGGTGGAAAAGCATGATGTAGATGTGATCTTCATTATGAGATTGCCTGAGACTAATACATGTTCAAAGTTTTTCTTGAATTGGAAGTTTTTGATAGCTTGTCGATACCTCTACACAAGGTGTAGTTAGTTTTACGGGATGGAAAATTGTAAAGGGCTGTTTTAGAGGGCGTTATTAAATAAATAGGAGTGTTCTCTTAGAACCTGCTCTACCTTGGTTCATCCTTACCTATATTTAGCATTTGCCACGTCATGAACAAGCAGTTATGAACTTGATATATTGAGGTTTTTGCAGCTAAATGATATTAAGATTCATTGTGAAGTCCAGCTTGGTTCATCCTCACCATTTTAGGAGTGTTCTCTTAAAAAATCCATGGCTTGAATGCTTAATTGTACACATATGCTGGTAGTTTTGGTTTTCAGGCAAGATACCTGCCTGTTTCTGGTTTTAGTTAGGCTGAAAATTAGTTTAATTGGGGTCTTAGTCAGGAGGGGCTTCTTCCATTTTATGAGGGTCAGGGTTATATTTCATAGCTGGTTGCTGACGTTTATACTGAAGTCACTAATGATCAGATCAACCTCGGCTTGAGAATTGCTCGCGATACATTCTAAGATCTGCAGCTTATATAACTTGGTCACTTTGCACGATTCATTTTAGGTATGCAATGACCGGGCAGTTGACCCAGAAAAGCGATGTCTACAGCTTTGGCGTCGTACTCTTGGAGCTCTTGACAGGGAGAAAACCTGTTGATCATACAATGCCCCGTGGACAGCAGAGTCTAGTTACTTGGGTGAGAGCCCTTACCTCTGCTTCCCAAAACTGAAAAAAGAAAACGCTTACTTTTCCTCTCTACGATTTCTCTATGTGCATGGGGATGGAGTTTGACTTAGATTCGTGGAATGAAATGAAATGTTAGGCCACTCCAAGATTGAGTGAGGACAAAGTCAAACAGTGCGTTGATCCCAAGCTGAAGGGAGAGTATCCTCCAAAAGCAGTCGCAAAGGTATTCCTCTTTTTTACGTGCATTAGCATAAAATATATATAGTTGATTCACATTCAATCACATGCTCTTTTTCCCAATTTTAATCATGTGCTATTTTGGTTCATTCAGTTGGCAGCTGTTGCTGCATTGTGTGTGCAATATGAAGCTGAATTCCGTCCAAACATGAGTATAGTTGTCAAGGCTCTTCAACCGCTCTTGAAAACTCCGGCTCCAGCTGCGGCTCCTGCTCCTGAGACCTAAAGCTAAACGAGTTGAAAGCTTCCTCTCACTGTTTGCCTTTTCTTGCATCTTGTGCACAGTTTGTTTTACTCTACAGAGTCGATGGAAAGGACTTGTATTCTTTTAATTTTTTGTTATAAAGATGAATGTGCGTGCATGCAGAAATAGGATGGACCCATTTGTGTTAACGACCGCGATCTGTTCGAATGATCATGGATGCTTCTTTTCCTTGAGAGTTCGGACTGAAGATGGGATTGGATTTTGTGCTTGGGTGGTGTTGCATGAGTGGTGTGAAATCTTGTTAATTTATGCATCGGATCTGATGTGGTTTGCATGAGACACCTTGAGAACTTTAGTGGCATGAGCCAAGCATGGGCTTTTGTTTATCTGATGTTGCATTTTACTTTCGACCAAGCTGAAAAGATTGAGACAGGAGAGGTTCATGTACCCTGTTGGAAGGACTCCTTTCCGCATAGTCGTGGGTCCCACACGAGCGGGGTTCATAAATATGTGAAAGGAAAGGTGCATACACACAGGGCTTCTCTCGCATAATTGTGGGGTTCCATACTATGTGGTCCGATTGCAAGCGTGCAACATTCTGTAAATCTAAATTTGTATTGCTATTTCTTAATTTCGATTTGAATCTGACTTTGGAGCTCTGCATCAACAATTTCCCTAACAGTTCATGTGTATTGAGAGGTCTGATCCCTCTGCAAACATTACCGTCGGTCCTTTCTACAACTTTTCAAGATTAAAGACTACAGCGCAAGTTCTTTTTGATAGAGACATGCCTTCTTACTTGTCACTCGGTTAATAAAGACGTGCCGGTCAACAAAGTTTGAACTTCCTATTTCATATTTTGTTCATTGGACATAGACAAATCGGTTAATCCGTGTCTTAACTTTACGGGTTGAGATTATGATTATCGCTTGGCTTAGATGACTTCCCAGTTGACGTGTGATTTTCTCTCGTGGATGAATTTCCATCTTTGTGAGAGACCTTCTGGCCATCGAACTAATGACTCAAGAAATCATATTCTCATGATCAACAAATGATGCAGAAAGTAATTGATTTGCAAACTTGTGTGCTACAGTTTAATTTTCCTTGTGGGATAATGTTCAAAATTGGTACTGTTTTTTAGCTTCACCGTTCATTTAGAATTGTTGGTATGTGACAATGAGTATCATTGCCTACGTTTTCTCCCAAGTCCTTTCCGTTGTGTTGGATGGCATCACTCTCATTGTGAATATAGTTCCTGTACATGACTAGAGTTTTATCACACCATGATTACATGTGTGATAGAGAACTCAAGGATTACTGATTCCCCCTTTATCTTAATGCTAGTAAACCTAAGACAGAACCGGTAAATCAATTCACATGTTAGAGCCGTGTCTCTAACTCCACAGTTTTTCACGGAATAAAACATTCAGTTTATAGAAAGATCAGACTCTAGGGACCAAGGACGCTACTTCTATGCAACCAAGGGGAAAAACAACAGCACCCGAAAGATCTTCAATTCCGGTTCTGAAGTATGAGCATTGCAATTTGCATACAAGATTCTGCAATTATTTTTGTAGCTTTCTCCCAATTTTACATGATTCTCATTTGGACTGACAAGACCATAACCAATGTTTTCCAATCGAGAAGAAGATCATATGATTCAAGAATCTGCGTCTCCATTCAGCATACAAAACGCTCCACGTATATCTCCATGTCTTCAACAGGAATGCTTGCTTTCCTGGCGGTGAAGTAAGAAAAGCTCCTAACATGAGCAGTGAGACAGCAACACAAGCCGAGTATCGACTCGCAGTATACATTCTCAAGATCATCCATTTTAACCACTGCCTTTATGATATTAAAAAACTTTGATCACAGCGGAATCCAACAAGAAGTGAGGAAAAAACCCAAAGAGTTCAATATCACCTCACTGAGTCACCCGCCTTCTCCTCAGTTACACAAGTTACGTCTTGACCCAAGCCAAAACCTGCACCCTTTACTATGGAACTTCCTCTGTGATTTCATGGCAAAATTGTCAACCCAAAAGCATCCCGCGTAACCCTTTCGACTCCCTGTGGCCCGGTCTCGAGGTTATATGGATTTCAGAATCTCTCCCAAAACTAGAGCCCATTGGGTCCAGTGTGTGCCACCCTATATTGCACATTCAATCAAAGTGTAAGTAAAAGTCAAAAGCGTGACTCGGGACGTTTAACTAGTTCGGCAAAGTCAAATACAAAACTCTCCAATAAAAAATAAAGGAACAAACAAGCAAAGCGAAAATAATTAACCTGGCAAAATACAGCAAATGGCTCTCTTAGTGGTCCATCACAAGAAAGTTCGCTTGTGCTCCCCTCAATGAATGTTCCGTCAGCAAAGATCACCTAACAAAGTGTAAGGGAATTTTAAGTATGAAAGCTTCCTAATAATAATTTTGTATACAAATCGAATTCATTATCATGTCTAGACAATGTAGTCATCATACTTTCAAGGAAAAATCAATTCGCTACCAGATGAATATACACCATGCTTTATGTTATAAGACATCAACGCCAAAAAAACTTAATAGTTTTATAGAACTATAACATGGGTGCTGCAGTATGCTTGCAGATAACATGATACAGACATTCAAAATGACTGTCATCCTATCTAATAGTTAGGGTCATCCTCTTTTGTTAAAGAGAGGCGCTGTCAGAACCAAAGAAAGCTTAAATGTAGCAACAATTCAGAAGTGAATGACGAATTGTCGAGTGCAATGATGGCATAGTCCAATAATTAAATTTGTCTCGAGAGCAATCCCCAGATCAGATGGCGCCCACTGATTGACAAGAAACAGTACGGTAAATTTACGGATAACCACTGATGATAATTATTTGTTCATAATCAAAGAATTCAGACCTCAGAAGCATAGCCTGGAGTGACTCCCGCCACCGGTTTAGTGAATGAAGATACCGGAGAGCTTCTCTGGACAGCTTCGCAGAAAGCAAGAAGTCGTTCCCGAGTACCAAGCTGCACTGCCTGCAATGAATAGAGGATCAAAAGACAAACCCACGTGTTATATTCATTCTGCATAACCGCGATTATTTTGTGCTACCACGTTGAAGATTCAATGGTGGAAAGTGATTTTGCTGTAATGCCCAACAGGGCCATGAGGAACTCAACAAAACGATAACTCTACAACACCGTTATTCCTAGAACTCAATCCACATAAAGGGTATGAAGGTGTATGAGTCGCAGCACTCACCAACAAAAGTGATCTAGAGAGAATCGATACAAAGATGAAAACTCCAGTTTTTCCAACAATTATCAGCCTAGGCCTGACAAACCTGTACAACATCATGGCGAGGAGCACGAGGAAGTGGCTGCACCTGATAACCTCTTGATGCCATGACTTCAGCTACAAGATAAGTTCCCTTTTAAAAAAGAACAGAGCCAGTAAATGTCGTGGAGATGAGGACTCAAATTTTATTCATTCAATAGAAAATTGCGATGCAAAGAATGTCCAAACAAAATCAAATACCTTGATTGCCTCACCAACCATTTGAGGCGAAAGGAACAATCCATGGAAAAAGGCATGCATAATATCACCAGGGGTTGAACCACAATCAACTCCAAGCCCAGGTGCAGAGAGACGAGCAGCTGCAGCCGTTACCAATTTGTTTCTGCCGGCGACGTATCCACCACATGGTGCAATGGTTCCCCCTGGGTTTTTTATTAAACTTCCAGCAATCAAATCGGCACCCTGCAACCAATTCAACAGCATGTTTGTTACTTGTCTCTAGGGAGGACAACACAGACGACTTAGAAAAGAACCGAGTCACATACCACCATTGGAGGTTCAATTCCTTCAACAAATTCACCATAGCAATTATCCACCATCACCAAGCAGTTAGGATTTTGGGCCTGTGGATGTCACGCAAATGTGAACAGAATAGGACTCAAAAACAGGTCCAGATTTGCAAGAAAAGTTCTAATTCATGCACAAACAATAAGTTTGTGTCAATGTTGATCCAAGCATAGACAGCAATCTGTTCTATTATTCTTTACAGTACCTCTCGTGAGAAAATGATCCCGCAACTGATCAAGTGTAATGTCGTCATTGAGTAATTTAGGTTATTTCCATTAGCATTCATCCTTTTTCTCCTTACAAAAAATCAACTATCTAAGCGCACCTATACATCAATTTAGTCTAATATGCAACACCTGGCCTAATTTACTCTACATTGACAAACAATGGCAAATTAGGTCAATCATGATGCAACCGACCAAATCAGGATTCCAAACCCAGATCAATCCATGCTCAAATAGATCGATTTTTCTCTTCAGCATCTCATGCACCTGTCAATCCTACCTTTATCATCTTTATTGCCCTGCCTATGTCCTTGACACTTAAGCTCCTACGCCATGAATAACCACAAGACCTCTGTATCAATGCACATTTTGTATGAGATTTCACAGCTCTGGAAAGTGAATTCCAGTCAAGTCCACCGTCCTCAGCAAGCTGGTTTATACCAATAAAGAGTAAGTCATTACCAAAAGTAGGAAAAGCTTAAGGTGAAGTCCTAAATTGTTGTAACATACTGGAACTTCCCGATACTTCACTCCAAAATCTTTCAATGAACCCAGCCCATGAGAATCCCTCTTGCCAATAACTTCCTCTAGAGTATCATAGGGAGCCCCAGCAACTGCCAAAAGCTGACAATCAAGTTAGTGCAGAACTTACCATCTTAAATTTACTCTGCAGTTCCAGCTGAGTATACCCAATCAAGTTAAACACAAGTGTCAATGATATAATGTAGAGCTTACCTCATCCCCTGGCCTCAGAATGGCAAAGAGAGCACAAGTAATAGCATGAGTGCCTGAGAAGAACTGTATCAAAGGCACATGCTTGGACGGTTAATCAAGTGTAGCAAATATACTTCCAAATAAATATAAGCAGTTTTTCGTGAACCTGAGAGCGTACTATTGCTGATTCAGCCCCAAAGATTTCTGCAAAAGCCTGGTCAAGTGCTTCACGTCCACCTGCTTCCTCATGACCATAGCCAGTGCAACCACCAAAGTGCTGATGACAAACATGAAAGGACACAAATCAGGACGTAATGACTAGAAGAGATGATCCACGAAACTATTCATCTTTTCTCATCAGTTGTATAAGTATTATGTAGAGAGAGAGAGAGAGAGAGAGAGAACAGAGGCGTGATATGAACTCCAATGGGCTACAATATTCCTGAACAAGTGCCAGTGCAAAGACACATTAGCATTTCCTTTTGATGCATAGCCTCAATTAGAGAACTGCTGACCATCACTAAAGCAGACATCAAAAGTTAATTCCTAAAGCAGACATCAAAAGAATTCCCAAGTCCGCTGAAAACTTATTTGTTTTTCCCAACTGCACATATGATATGTTCAAGTTGGCATAGTGTTCAGGCAAAGAAACTCAGCTGTGACCATGGCCATGTGACTTAATCTACACAAGTCTCTACCCCAAAAACCATGAAATAATCCACTTTCACCTTGTGGTTATCATGTTATTCAATTACTGACTTCCAACTCAACATTTGGAGCTAAAAAAAGAATTTGCTTCCTTACATGGGATCCAATTCGAGCATTCTGAAAAGCTTTAAGTACACGGGCTGTGTTATGCGCCACCAACACATCTACAGATCTGAATTCGGAGTACAATGAATCCACTGCTTTCGAAACCTGCGTTGCCCAATGGGTTAATAAAAGGGGAAAAGAAGACAAATTTAGGCACTTGGCATTCCAAAATGAAGCTTCAAGCTACAAATAATCGGGCTCCCTCAAAGCACTAAGACCACATCTCAGCTCCCATTTTTCGCAGCTGACCTGGACCACCATTATGGATTTATGAATGGACAAAGCATCTTTTGTTTTTCCAATAGTTGTCGCTATGCCTCAGCAACCGAAAAAGATTTCGAGCCGAATACTATTTCTAACTTCTCCGTGCGATACAATGCATTTTTCGCCTAGTTCTCGACTCGCCATGAAATGCCAAGGCCCAATATACACCGTGAGGCACGGTCTACCAACCTCGAGCTTGAACCGACGCAGCTCAATCATGAAACATCAAGTTTTACAGATATCAGCTCGAGTTAGGCCCCAAACTCGAGCCTGCAAAAAGATCATACGATCAATAGATACACGTCTAAAAGATCAAATGCTCCAACACTTTGAGCTCGAACTCCGGAGTCAAGCATCCAATTGCTCCATCCCTTGACACCACTAGTCCTTGAACTCACAAGAAACGAAACAGGAGAAGACCCATTACACACTTTCCATCGACGACCACGATGGACACAGAACGCTCGACGAACCGGCACGAAACGCTGGATTACAGCAACATCACAAGCGAAAAAAATGGAAGCTTTGGTCGAATTCCTTAACGGGTTACCTCGGGAACGAACGGGTGGCTAATGGGTATGGAGGCTTGAGAGCTGGAACGAACTGCGACAGCGTTTCTTGGCGAGTACAGAGCACAAGCAGAAGGTGCGAAGGATAAGGCCCGCATCTTCTTCTTCTCTCTGAATCAAAGGAGACTCGAGCGTGCTCGTTCGTAGTGACTGTCCGTGTGTCAATAGTGGTTTTTCTTTTTTTTTTGTGTATTCCGGTCGGCAGATTTCTGAGTGAGAGGAAATACCCAATATTTTTCATGCATGTAATTTGGTAAATTTTGAAATGGGATAATTACATAAATGGTTAGTAAACTTTTGCCAAACATGCAATGTCGACCCCAAACTTTTAATTTGTTCAAAATAGTATCCAAACTTTTAATTTGTTCAAAGTAGTATCTGAATTTTAGTCTAATGTTCAACATTTTGCCTCTAAACTTTTAATTTGTTCAATGTGGTCACTGAGCTTTTGGTATATATTCAATTTAGTCCATGAATTATACAATAATGTTCAATATTGTCCCTAAATATGAATTAATGAAAGGACAATAGTGAACATTTACATGTAGTTTAGGAACTAAATTGAACATATACCAAAAGTTCTGATGCAGCTAAGGGACAGGCGGACCCGTTATGCGACTAGACGAACCTGCGGGCTTGAAGTCAACGATGGATTTTCGTGATTCGAGATTGTTTAGATGGATTTTTCTATTTTTTTTAGTATTTTTTTGGGGTTAATTTAATAAATGGCAGTTTTGTAATTTTACGTTTTGATGATTACGTTTCCTAATAGGTTTGGATTTGGGTCTTTATAAGCTTGTTTTAGGGTTTCCTTTGGGCAGACTTTGGATATTTTGATTTGATAATCATATTTGGAGGACGAATTGTTCTTCTTTCGAACTTTCTTGTTCAGTCAAATTTTCTATCGCGTTTCGGCATCAATTGGTATCAAAGCACAGGTTGCTTGAATCAATGGCTGAACAAAATCGCGGTCGTGGACGGCGGGCTCGTGGTGGCCGGGGGCGTGGAGGCGTTCCTGAAGCAGACGACCAACCGCGTCTAAGAGATCTGCGAGACGTAGAAATTGAAGAACAGAGAAGACGAATCCAGGATTTGGAGCGACAACTTGCGGAGGCGAGGTTGGACGTTCAATCCGAAGAAGGAGCGGAATCTGAGGATTCATCCGATGATGAAGAAGAAGACGTAAACCCTTTCGGGGTTCTGAACCAGGGGCGGAATCGAGGAGTACGACCTGGAAATCAGCGTTCTTTTCAAAATTTCGGAATGAAGATCGAGATTCCCGAGTTTAATGGTAAGGCTCATCCTAATGAGTTTATTGATTGGTTGCATACGGTAGAACGGATTTTTGATCTTAAAGATCTAACTGAGGGGCAAAAAGTGAAGTTAGTGGCTATTAGGCTGCGAAAACATGCTTCGATTTGGTGGGAACACGTGAAAAAGCAACGCGCTAGAGAGGGGAAGCCGAAGGTGGATCGCTGGGAGAAGATGAAAAAGTTATTGCAAAAAAAATTTTTGCCTACCCATTATAGGCAAGAGGCGTTTATTGAGTATCATAACGTCAAGCAAGGTGATAAAACGGTTGAGGAATTTACAGAAGAATTTGATCGCTTGCGGATGCGTTGTGATGTGGCGGAGGAAGACGAGCAGACGATTGCACGATATCTGGCAGGGCTGCGATATGAGATCTCTGATGTTGTCCAATTACAGCAGTATTGGACATATGAGGATGTGTGCAGACTAGCCCTAAAGGTGGAGGGGCAGTTTAAAAGAAAGAACAATAATTCTAAGTGGTCAGACAGCAATTCCAAGTGGTTAGATAAAGAATAGGAAAAGCGGGAACATCAGCAGTAAATTCAACATCGATTACAGTTAAGGATGTGAGTTCTAACCCTGCATCCGACGAGGGGCAGAGTAGTGCTAAAACTAGCAGGGGAGGAACTACAGCCAAGCGGTGTTTCAAGTGTCAGGGATTTGGGCATTTTGCTGCTGATTGTCCGAACCGACAAATTGTAACGCTTGTTGATAATCCGGTCTTTGATGAAGGTCCAGTTTATGATGAATCTGAAGGTGAAGAAGAGGATGCGGATGTGGAACAGGAAGGGATTATCTATGCTGATTCTGGTGAGTCTCTAGTCGTTAGAAGAATATTAAATGTTGTTGTAGCGAATGATGAATCATGGCTTAGACATAATATTTTTCATACTAAGTGCACTAGTAGAGGAAAAGTATGTAGCGTGATAATAGATGGTGGGAGTTGCGAGAATGTGGTGTCCACGACTATGGTGGAAAAGTTGGGGTTGAAAACAGAAGATCATCATCAACCATACAAGTTGTCGTGGTTTAAAAAAGGGAACGAGGTGAAGGTGAGCAAAAGGTATCTTGTGCAATTTTCGATTAGAAAAAATTACATCGATGAGGTGTGGTGTGATGTAGTCCCAATGGATGCTTGCCATATTTTATTAGAGAGGCCGTGGCAGTTTGATAGAAAGACACAGCATGATGGTTTCAGAAATACTTATACCTTCAAGAAGGATGGTCGAACCATTACCCTAGGTTCTTCAGATTTGAGAAAAGAAGTGAAGAATAATCTGCTGTCCAGGTCTGAATTTCTAGAAGGGGCAGTAAACGCGCCTAAGCTTTTTGCTATTGTGGTGATGGAGCGGAATTCTGACAGTCCCGAAATTCCTACCCAAGTTTTGCCCTTGCTTGAGGAGTTTACTGATGTCGTACCGGAAGAGTTACCACCTGGGTTGCCGGGTGAGCACAATATTTCTAGAACTTTTAATGTAGCAGATTTGTCACTTTACTACACTGAAGAGGAAGAAGACCCTGAAGAAATTGATGACAATGAAGACGAAGCAGATTCGAGGACGAATCTTTCTCTAGCAGGGAAGAATGATGCAGCTAAGGGACAGGCGGACCCGTTATGCGACTAGACAAACCTGCGGGCTTGAAGTCAACGATGGATTTTCGCGATTCGAGATTGTTTAGATGGATTTTTCTATTTTTTTTAGTATTTTTTTGGGGTTAATTTAATAAATGGCAGTTTTGTAATTTTACGTTTTGATGATTACGTTTCCTAATAGGTTTGGATTTGGGTCTTTATAAGCTTGTTTTAGGGTTTCCTTTGGGCAGACTTTGGATATTTTGATTTGATAATCATATTTGGAGGACGAATTGTTCTTCTTTCGAACTTTCTTGTTCAGTCAAATTTTCTATCGCGTTTCGGCATCAAGTTCATTAGACCATATTAAATAATTTAAATGTTCAGAAATAATATTACTTATTAGGCTAAAGTTTAGCGATCATATTGAACAAATTAAAAGTTCATGGACGATAATGCACATTGGCATAAAATTTAGGAACCAATTGTATCACTTTCCCTTTCAAAATAGATTGATAATCAAATTTTGATAGGCAATTTATTTAGCATGTAATATATTGGTAAGTTCCTCATAATTTTATGAAAGTTTCAACAGTTAATCAACATGTAACGTGTGGATAACTTACTAATAATTTTTTGAAAGTACCAACAACTAGTTCGACTGTTCATTTACCAGCTAGTTCTGTAAATTACCAATATTTACTCGCTTAACTTATCAATATATCGTGTTATTTAACTTTTATAGGAAATTATCAACTCTTATTTGAGCATGTTTACCAACTTTATTTGATTGTTTTAAAGATTATCAATAGTTTCAAAAACTTACCAATATTTATTTGCTACACTCTTGTAGCAAATTATTAATAATAGTTTGAGTGATAACTAGCTTCAAATATCAGTTGGTAGTTTTATATAAGAGTTAGTAAATTAAATTTTACAAATAAATATAGGTATATATTCGAGTAATTGGTAATTTAGAAAATAGATGGTAATTTTGCATATAGAGTTAGCAAATTTACCAAGTTGATGAATTTTAACAATAATGGTAAATTATAAGAATGATCGATAATTTCAAAAAAAAAAACTACGGCAGATGGGCTCAAATGACTTTTGGTAACTTCGTAGAAGAGTTAGTAACTTAAAAAAGTTGGCAAGCTATGCAGATAAACACTGATTAATTTGAAACAGTCAATAATTTCCAAAAGATTAAACAAACGTTTGCAGTGATTCAAATAAAAATTGGTAATTTCCAATAAAATTTAGTAAAGTTAGTATATTGGTAACTTTAACAAATAAATGTTGGTAAAATATAGAAATAGTCAATAGTTTCAAACGATCAAATAAACATTGTTATAAGGACTAAAATAAGAGTTAGTAATTTTCTATAAGAGAGTAAATTCAACATGTTGGTAAGCTCTCCAAAAAATGTAAACAACTTATTAAAACAATTGATAATTTCTAAACAATGTGACAAATGTAGGGTACTCAATCAAATAAGATATTGGTAAAGCTAAAACAAGTTAGTACCTTAACCTATAAA
This sequence comes from Syzygium jambos, assembly GCA_031216235.1. Lineage (NCBI taxonomy): Eukaryota > Viridiplantae > Streptophyta > Magnoliopsida > Myrtales > Myrtaceae > Syzygium > Syzygium jambos. The sequence goes on along the minus strand of CM062227.1, from coordinate 1,537,089 downwards.
AAGTTGGTAAATCACCTAAATCAAGGCTAGTGATTTCTTATAAGGGTTAATAACATTACTGCTTTTGTAAATTTAACAAATTGATATTGATAAACTCTTAGAAAATTTGGTATTTTTCGAAACAATCGAATAGAGATTGATAGGTCGAATAAAAATACATGATATTCTATAAAGAAAAATTTAACACATTGATAACTTACGTTAGTAAATATTGATGAATTATTAGAATTGTTGGTAACATAAAACAATCAAATTAACTATTGAAAATTTTTAGTAACTTACAAACATGCCTAATAAGTTGCTGGTCAAAATTTTTTTTACCGACCGGATTTGACAATTACCGGTATTTCACATTATAGGGACTTTTTACCTTAAGGATTAGAGGTATCTCTCCTTGTAATTCGGATTTGGCTCAATTAGGGCCCGTTTGGCAACGTGCCAAATAGTAAAAATTTATGTTCTCGGAATCAATTTAGGAACAGAAATTCGTTTATTAAAATTTTTGTGCCCGGGCATAATTTTGCAAAAAATTGGTCCCAAAATCAGTTTTGGAACAAAATTAAAAAGCAAAAAAAGTAGCTTCTTGATTTTAGAATAATTTTTCCATTTCTAATTATTCTTGGTTTTCCTTCTTTCTTTTTTATTTGTTTTTCACTTTCTTCCCGGCCCACTGCCAGTGACTGACCACCGGCGACCATCCACTGGCCCGCCGCCAGCGACCGACCACCGGCGACTGTCCATCGACAATTGGTCAAGGCCGACGAGGGTGGCCCTCGCCACCCCCGGCGACGACGAGGTCGGCCTCGCCAGATCTGAGCGAGGTCGACCTCACCGTCGCAGGGGGTGGCAACGACAAGGTCGGCCTCACCAGATCTGGCGAGGGCAACCTCTCTGTCGTGATCGGCGAGGCCAACGACGAGGGTCACAATGTCCTTTTTCTATTCTAAGAATAAAAATTTTAAACAGTTACTAAACGCCTTCAAATTTTCAAAAATTATTCCCGGACACACAATAAAAAAAAATCATTTTTGACCAGAATCTGTTCCCGAACACAGAATAATTGTCATGCGCAGCCTTACTTGATATCTACTCATCAAGCTTCAAGTTGAGCTCATATCAGATTATATACGTTGTGCACGTCATGGTGCAAGTTATAGTTATTATTTAGACCCCATTTGTTCAGTTAAAAATGAACGATTTGAAAAACAATTTTCGAAAAATGATAACTTTTATTGCTTGATATAATTAGTCAACGAAAAACATTTTTATCACCAACGATAATTAATGTTTTCACGGGCAGGCAAGGCTCGACTATTCCCTAATTGACATAAGAATTAGGGCAGAACATCTCTTAACCTAATAAGAGAACCTTTCATAGGTCTGATATATTTCAAGCAACAATTCCCGGCAAAACACATGTACGAAGTAGAGCGTTTAAACGTCACCGGATCTCTATTACACACTCCATCTCAGAGCAACCATGCGCAAACGCACATAAAATAGTTCATGATCCTGACACTGGCATTGTCATCGACATTGCTTGCCGAGTGGTTCATGCCCAAAACCACTAGCATTTACAGAATTCAATCACTACGGAATTCATTCATCCCGCATCCATTCAATCTTCACACTCGATGAAAAAATCAATCACCGCCCACTTGCCTCTTCCAGGAATCTTCCACGATCAATTCATCTACTCCCCAATCCTCATAACTGCAAAACCATATAACAGATAATGGAAATAAGTGGGGGGTATATTGCATTGGCAAACTCAAACACATCATATTTGCGGCAACGGAGGAGGAAAACCATTGACGGTGAAGCTAACCTTCCATCTGGGAGATAGCGACGGATGGTGAATGGTATTTTCCTCTCTCGAAGCTCCTTCATTGCAATCTGCAAGATAGTAAAATATCCAAAGTGAAGTAAAACATTGAATAAGGCACTTTAAGCATTCGAAGAACTAAGTAAAAACTTGAGTACCGTTCATACCTCCAGTGGATCAGTTTCACCCTCTAACTCAACCATGACAGGCGCATTCATGCTGTTCAATCAAAATAAATTTTCTTAAAACACAGAACTAACAAGTGGCTAATAATACCGAATTCTTTAACACAAACCTGATCTGCAGAGCACGAGTACCCAGAATTCTAGCACGCTCATATTTGGTCATGAACTTTGATGTTTTGCGAGGTCGCTCTACAGGTTGTTGTTCTTCTTTTTCTTCACCATCAAGAGGGTCAGGAACATCCTCATTGTTATTGTTTTCCGCATCCTCCTCTATACCTTCCTGCGTGTGCAGAATTCATCAAAGCTGTCAGTCAAATTCATCGATGATCAAACATTTAAGGAAAGAACATGGAAGAGTTGGACCCTTACTTCAATCTCAGGCTCTGGCGGTTCATCTTCGTACCTGCACAGCACAATTCATAAGCATCTAAAAGGAACTGCAAAATGCCCCAAATCGGCATACTGTTTCCTCTAGAAAAGTTACGCAACTACGAATTGGCCATAGTAACCGAACAACAAATGCTCACGTCCCAAAAACAACCAAGAAAAGAAATCTCAAGAAAATAGCAGATCGAGAAATCCGCCAGACTCCAATGCAGCCGCGCCGACATGGGAATGAGAGATACAGCACAGAGACCGAAAACACATCACAGCATAATTCAGGTGGAAATAGCATCGACCCAGTAAACCTTACAAGTAGCTATTGGAACTAGAGAGTTACATGCATCTGCTCTCAGTTCATCCAGGGCACAACCCCGCGCGCAAAAGCGAATCCTACTGCTCATACGAGCAAGGAAACCCAACACGAATAATCCACGACGTTCGCACTCTCGAGATGAACTAAACAGTCCTCTTCACATGCCGCACCGACCCACATGCCGCGGCCGACGTAGAATCAGCCGCAGATGTCCGAAGGAGGTGAAAAACCACCTCAGCCAAATAAAGAACGGACCTTTGAAGCGCGAACGACGATCGTAATCGAACCTAAACGAAAGGGCGCGCGCGCGCGCGAGCGACATGCAACTCACAAGCCACGCTCGGACGACACACAGAATTAGAGATACAGAGAGACAGAAGAGACAGCGAGACGGAGAGAGGGAGAGAACCCCATGTCGATGTCGTTGTAGTCATCGTCCGCCATGGCGATCGGCCGACGAGCTCCGGAGCGGGATGGAGGAGGAGGAAAGGGGGTAGAACCAAAACCCTAATTTGATTCGGAACGATCGAATCCGGCTCTGACGTGCTGGTTCTCCTCAATTCCTTCACTTGAAGTAGAAAGGACCCCTGTAAATGGGCCGCTTCTCTTATTGGGCTCTTGATAAAAGCCCGGCCCATTGATTATTCTGACTCCTTTTCTTTTTGCCTTTTGGAAAAAAATCACAAAAAACCCCAAACTTTGCCATCTATAACACATTTACCCTGAACTTTTTTTGTGATACCAAAAACCCCAAACTATGCTATTTGTGACACATTTACCTCAATGTACTTTAGTCTATGGGCATTTTCGTCTTTTTTGCTTTTTCTTTCCTTTTTTTTTTCCTTTCGGGCGAGGGCTGCCCTCGCTCGCCAGGCGAGACGACCCTTGCCCGACGCCGGCGAGGGCAACCCTCACCTGAGTCGGGCGAGGGCCGCCCTCGCTCACCCAGGCGAGGCGCCCGACTCAAGCAAGGGTGGCCCTCGCCGGATCTGACGAGGGTCGACTCAGGCGAGAGCGACCTCCCTCACCCGACGCCGGCGAGGGTCGCCCTCACCCAACGTCGGCGAGGGTCGCCCTTGCCTGAGTCGGCCGAGGGCTGCCCTCGCTCACTCGGGCGAGGCGACCCTCGCCTGATGCCGGCGAGGGCCATCCTTGCTCGACGCCGGTGAGGGCCGCCCTCGCTGGAAAGGAAAAAAAGTTTGAAAAAAAAGAAAAAGCAAAAAAGATGAAAATGTCCATGGACTAAAGTACAATGGGGTAAATGTGTCACAAATAGTATAATTTTGGATTTTTTGTGTCACAAAAAAAATTCGGGGTAAATATGTCACAGGTGACAAAGTTTGGGATTTTTAGTAATCTTTTCCCTTTCCTTTAATCCGTTCTGAATGTATTGTTAATAAAGGATTTTTATTAGGTCCGCTTCCGATGCAAAAGAAGGGAAAATTTCTGCCGAAATTCCACCCTTTTTTGTACATGTCATTCATCTGATAATTGAAAACCCTCATATCTGATAATTGAATTTAATTACCTTTTCAAGTTATCTGACGAGAAATTAGAAGAGAAAATGACGTTGTCAACGTAAGTGCGACGTGATAAAACATTTTCTGGGGTAACTGAATGAAAGAGGACATGCTGCATTGTTATTTGACTTGCAAAAAGATACGAAATGCAATCAAATATGCTCTGAATATACGTTGTTGAGAGTAAATGTCAATGTGGTCAAGATCAAGATCCTATTTCTTCGCATGCGAATCGATATGTCAATGTGGTCATGGCTCGTTAGTATCGTATGAACGTAGACAAATATGCTTGATATACGTCGTTGAGAGTAAATTCCTTAAGATCTCGAGGATGTACCGCTTTTGATTGATAAGGAAGAGAAGGGACGCCGGTAGGCAACATTGCCACACCATCTAACGGTTTTCTTTCATTTTTCTCGGGATCATGTGCCAGCGAATGGATTTCAAAATCTAAAGAAACGTGAAATCCACTGGCCAAGACAGAGGACCGCAGGACCGCGTATTCAACATCGATTATACGCAAGCGGAAGATGAAAATCTTGCTCTACGTACAAGTGGACGACGGAATCAGACCTTTTGCATTAAGAATTGTACGTGCAATTGCGTCAAGATTATACGGTTGAGGATACGGATGTGTATGTATACTTTTTTTTTGGTTGAAATTATTGTAATAGACGTACGGGATTAACTAATGACATACAAATTTATCGTTCTAATTTAATGTTTTTGCAACGAACGTGGCTCTCTACGTGTTTTGTTTGCCTCCAATTTGCAAGACGGGGCTATATCTTTTTTCTTTAAACCCTAATTTCTTTTTGCTCTGCTCAAGATTGAGACCAATCTGTACACAAACATGTCCATGTCCAATGCCATGGAAGCAATATTGGCTCGCTGGGATATTGAGCTAACACATCAACAGTTTTCTCATATGAAGCGGGTGTCGTTTTTCTTAAGAGAGCCACACGGAATTGATATTTCACCAAAAGCGAATTGTGTAAGATGAATTGCCCAAATTCGTTATCAAAGGCACTTAAGTGATCATTTTTTCATTGATGTGGCACCATCTAAAGACTATGGTAACGAAGAGTCATGTGTACCAACTCTTGCTTCATCCGGCACACAACTCCACATGCAAAAGTGAATTCTACTGCTCACACCGTTCTACTTATCTTATATAAGCAAGAAAACCAACAAATTCACACTCTCGAGGTGGACTAACGCTCCGTTTGTTTCGCGAAAAATGCATGATTTGAAGATATTTTCCCAAAAATTATCATTTACAAAAATGAATGAACAAAAAATATTTTCATCATCTATAAAAATGTTTAGACATAATTTTTTATCAACAGTGAAAATATTTTCCTTTGACTAATTATTTAAAAGCGATCATTTATCGGAAAATATTTTAGAGTTCATTTATTTTTTGCGAAATAAATGGAATCTAAATGTTCTATCCTTACTATGCTCATACTACAGCCAATGCAAATCGGCGGCAGATGCTCGAAGGAGGTAAGAAACCAGCTCAACCAACTATAGGACGGTCCTTTAAAACACGAATGATGATTATATTGAACCTAAATTGAAAGAGCGCACCACGTGCAGCTCACAAGCCACATTTAGACGATACGCGGAAGTTGAGAGAGGGAGTGGGAGAGGGAGAGAGAACCCCGTGTCAATATCGTTCTAGTCATCGTCCGCCATTGCGATCAGCCGACGAGCTCCGAGCCAGAGGAGGAAGGCGAGGGAGAGGGGTAGAACCAAACTCAAATTTGATTGGAATAGGTTCCAATTGATTTTGCTCTGAGTTGCTTCTTGGCAATTTCTTTACTTGAAGTAGAAACTTTCGACCAAAAAAAAAGTAGAAAACCCAATAAGTGGGCTGCTACTTGTATTGGGCTCTGGATCAAAGCCCAACCCATTGATTATCCAACTTTTTTTCTTTAATTAGTTCTTAATTTATTGTTAATAAATAATTTTTATTAGGTCTGCTTTCCATGTAAAAGAAGGGAGATTTTTTACTGAAATTATACTTTTTGTCCATATAAATCATCTAACAATTGAATTTTTTGAAATGAGAGCCTCGTATCTAATAATTGAATTTTGTTACCTTTTCGAGTTATCCAACGAGAATCTAAAATTTATCCCGAATTAATTTTTTAACAATGAAAAATTCCAAACTAATACACCCGTGATAAATTTACCCCAAACTAATTCTTTGACCACCAAAGCTGCGAATAATAATATCATTCTGGTTCTCTGTTTTTCTATTTTTTTTGTTCCCGAAAACATGTTTGAAACAAAAATCTGTTTGATAACGCAATTTCATTTTTTTTATTTTCGGAACAAATTTTGATTTCATAAATAAGTTTGGAATAGAAATGAGAAGTAAAAATTTTCAACTTTTCTATTTATGGAATAAAAATGAGAAATAAAAATTCTTCTCATCGCTCGTCCTCGTTACTAGCCAATCGGCCACCCGTCGCCCATCGTCGCCCACCCGCCGTTCGCTGCCTCCCGCCTCCCGTCGTTCGCCGCATCCCGTCTCCCATCGTTCGCCAGCCGCCGGTCACTGTGGATCGTCACCTGCCGATTGCTATGGGCCACCAGCTGCTGCCCTCCTTTATCCTTTGCCTGTCGCCTACCGCCCTCCTCCTACCACTGTCGGCCTCCCGTCGCCGCTCGCCTCTGGCTATCGCTCTATGCCGGCCGCCTCCTGCTGCTGTCCTCTACACTAGTCGCGCCACTGTTCGCTACCACCGCCATCGTCCGCCACCCCACTCGCTATCCACTCGCCGGTCGCTTGGGAGGAAGAAATTTTGTACCATTATCAAACAAATTTTTGTTTCGGGATAAAAATTTTGTGTTATTATCAAACGCATATTTTTGCTCAAAAACTCATCAATTGAATAAAAAAATCTATTTCTAGCCAGAAATTGATTTTTGAAACAAAATGGTTGCCATTCGCGCTCCAAAAATCCCAAACCGGTATACTTGTGACAAATTTACCATCCTTTAAATTAAATTAATACCAAGAAAAATCACAACTTGGTAAACTTGCAATAAACAGAGGGGTAAAACTCTAAACTAGTACACCTATTAACTGTCACGTGTCATCCAACTTAGCAATTTGAAGGTTAAATTTAACGGAAACTAACGGAGGGTAAATTTGTCACGGGTGCATCAGTTTGAGATTTTTCGTAGTATTAACCCTTTACATTAATATGATATGATAAAACATTTTTTGGGGTAACTAAATGAAAGAAGACATACTGCATTGTTGTTTGACTAGTAAAAAAGATGCGAAGCACAATTAGAATCGTAGTGTGTTTATTTGGGTATAATGCGGTGTGTCTTATATACGTGTTATAATAATATGTTTAGCTTTATGAAAACGAGTATATTTTTCATAATTCCAACAAACGCTTATCATAGTTATATCAAGAATCTTGCAATAATGATGTTGGATTCTTTTGGATTTTTCCATGAGATTTTTTGCAATTGAAGGATCAAATATTAAGGTAAATAGGATCCGATAAGATTTTATCTAAATCAATTTTCCTTTTTCATGTTGTGCTTTGAACTATATAAATCCTCTCCTTTTCTTGTTTTTCAAACATCAAGATCCTATTTCTTCATCTTCGAGTCGATATGTCAATGCGGTCAAGTCTTGCTAATATTGTATGATTGTAAATAAATATGCTTGATATACTTTGTTGAATGTAAATTCCTTAAGCTCTCGAGGATGTATTGGCCCTGACGACCGAGGAACAGAAGATCTCGAGGTTCTTCCCTTCCTCCGAGCCTGTGCTGCTGGTCTTCTTTATTATCTACTGAATAATGAGGTATCGAATAATCCAAAACATGTTTTTTATATCTGTGAATCGCGGAAACTATTTTAAGGAGGACGCCGATCAAGAACATTGTTACGCCATCTAATAGTTTTCCTTTCGTTTTTCCCAGGATAATGTGCTGGATTTTAGTACATCGGATGGATTTTGGGATTTGCTGAACGTGAAATTCACCAGCCAAGGACGGCGAACCGTATTCAACATCAGCTATACACAAGCAAAGGATGAGAATCTTGCTCTACATACAAGTAGACGATGAAATCAGACCTTTTGCGTTAAATCGTTCATACTAGTGCATCAGGATCTATCAGTATAATATAAACTTTGGATCTTTAGCGAAAAAAATAAAAATATCGGGTCTATAGTCATCATACCAGTCGAGTTACTAAAGTACGGATGAAGATTATATGCTCAAGGATACGAATGGGTATGTATCATTATTTTCTTTGCAATTATTGTAATAGAATTATGGGATTCACTAATACACTAATCAAATTACTAGAGTCCAATTTACGAATGTATCATTCTTCTTTGCAATGCGCTCTTCCTTCAGTTTAGTTGGCATTAGTTCCATACACATTTTTTCCGGTCCGGAATTGCCATAGAACCCAATTCACTCAAAAGAACGAAAGATCGAACCATTTTTAGCCAAAGAGATCTAGAGTGACTCAAGGTCCGTCTCCGAGGGCACAAACTTCCGCGATAATAACAGAAGCTTCCTCAAACGAACCCGTCAAATCCTGCTCTCTCAAGACCTTCTTCATCCATCGTCGCCCCGATCTGCATTGAGCCTGTGCAGATCAGACGGCGGCTTTCGCCGCTTGACGTCGCAGGTCAGGGCGTCGTCCCCTCGTCTTGGTTTCTCTTTGACAGCAACGTATTCGGTAGCGCTGAACAAATCAAACGAGTCGAATCTTTAAGTCCTGCATTGGGTTCAGAAACAAACTTGTTCCTTCGAGCAGCGCATTCTTGGCGCTGTTTTAGGAACGCCGGGGCAAAGTCGGTAGGGGCGGCATGACTATCGATGGTGGACAACCAGGGTTCCTAAGCATACGCGAACAACCACCTTCAGTGGTCGAAGCTCAGGAGCTGTTGGAGAAGCGATATTGAATCGATTCATGTATTGGATCAATGAATGCAAAAAAATAAAGGCGGGAGAATGGCCGTAGAAGTACCGTAACTTTCATAGTGCTACCAAAACTTTTTCGAGTAATCTGTTGGGTGCAACTTTCAACCACCGAGTTACGCTAATTTAATGTTTTTACGACTGACATGGCTTGCCGCAAAGTGAGCCAACATGAATTGCCCAATGTGTGTCATTTCCCCGAAATTTGCGAACTGGGGCTAAATTCTTTTTCTTCTTTAAACCCTAATTCGGTCATGTTCTTCAGCTCAGAAATTAGGGTAAAATTAGGTGCTGAATTTTGCAGCTGGAAGTAGGAGCAGGACGAAATTGGCGACTTAAGCATATTCTAGTTAAAAACCGAACGAACAAGAGCTGCAAAGGAGAGGGAAGCGACATGGTTACCGGAACGAATCGATTGTCGCAGCTGGGTTTCTTCGGACCAAGATGGAGAGGTAGACAAAGAAGAGAAAGACGAAGACGAAGAAGACGACGGAGAGTAGAAGGTAAATTGGCAACTTTTTAATCGGTTGTCTTCTTCGAACCTAACCCCGCAGTAGAATTTGAAGATGCATTGGACCATCGTTTGATGGCGGGGCCTCCCCCGGACGTCTTCTCTTTCCCCGTATTGTCACATCTTAGGATCTTCTTCTCCTCGTTTCTGCAATTTTTTGTTTGGGAATCTGTAGTTGGAAGCACTTGAGTGTCTGTTTCTTCACCGAGGTGGCACCAAATAATGGCTCGAAAAATTTGGACACTGAAATAAGCGTTGTGCGTTAATTATGGCTATTTTGATGTCTTTTTCTCCAAAAAAAAAAAAACAGAGGACCCGTGTTCCGTGCATTCTCAATAAACTTGTTAAGAAAGTGCAATTAAATTCTAAAATTTTTTAAAAGTGCAATTAAGTCATAAAATTTATTAAATCGGTGTAATCAAGTGTTTTCGTTTATTCCATCCAACTTGATAAACGGAAAATGATGATGTGACTTTTTTTTATTATTTTCTCTATCCTATGTGGCATCGATATAACCAAAATGACATCGTTTCAAATCTGTTTTTCTAATGCAAATTTTATTTAAGTTACATTAAAAACAAGCAGAATTTAAAAAAACATAAAAAAGAAAAAAAAGAAGGAAAAAGGAGATGAGGGCCACTACCACCACTGGGCCTTGCCGCCATTCCCTCACCATCACTGGCCCTTCCCGACAATGGTTGGGAGTGGCGACTCGCCCTTGCCCGAGTTTTCCTTTGTTTTGTGTTTTTCTAAGTTTGCTTATTTTTAATATAATTTAAATGAAACTTCTATTAAAATATTAGATTTTGAGGAAAATGAAGTGATTTAATGTTTTAACCATTTCATCGCCTTATTGAAGATGAAAAATAATAATAAAAAAGTCACGTCAGCACTTTTCCTTAGCCAAGTTAGACGGGGCTAACAGAAGGATTCGATTATACCGACTTAATAAGTTTTAGGACATGATTACACTTCCTAAAAAGTTTCAGGACTCAACTACACATGCTTTACTTTCCTGATAAGTTTTCGTCCCACTTTCCATTCCTGCATCTCCAAACCTTTAAGTACCAGGACCTCCTCCGCTCTTGTTCCAACTGCTCTGCAAAAACGCTCTTCTGCCGTCGCCGCCTCCCCCATCGCACGCGCGGCGTTCGGAACATCGTACGAGCGGCCTGTCATGTCCCCCCCTCTCTCCTCTCTTCTCTCTCCGTGTCTGTCTTCTGTTCTTCAAACCGCGCGGAAACAACGCACACGCACACGCACACGCACACGCACGACCACCGGTTTGGATCCTGTGTGCTTCCCACTATAGATCACCCCGCCACCACCTTCCTCCTCTTCCCTCCTTTGCACAGACACCAATAAAAAGGAGAACTCAAATTTCCAAATTCCTCTCTCTCTCTCTCTCCATCTCTCTCTGCGGGCTCCCGAAATCCCTCCAAATTCTCCCGCCCCGCCCCCGCCGCCCACTGTAAATCCGTAATGCTCGATTCTTTTATTCTAAATTCTTCCTTGTCTGCGCCAATAATCGCGACCCTTTTCGATTCTTGCTACATATAACCCCCGCCCACAAGCGAAACCTTTCCTTTCTTGGACGGGCTGCTGGAGTCCTTGGTCGGAGCGGGGTGACCGGGAGGCAAATAACACATGGGGAAGAAGCTCCGGAGAGCGAAGCAGCAGAACGGGACCGCGTTGGAGGTCGGCGAAGATTGCGGGGTCTCCTCGAGGACTAGGAGCGGCGGCCGGAGATCGGCGGCGGGCGAAGCGAAAGTGAAATCTCCCGCTGTTGGGGAGAGCGACGAGCTCAAGTTCCCCAAGCAATGCAGCGCGAGGCATCGGGACGAGAATGTATGTTTTTCTGGGTCGTGGGTCTTGAGTGTGATGGTGTTCTTGTTTCCTCTTTTGCTTGGGTGGGATCTTATACTTGCGAGTCCTCCGTTCGAGAATGTATTTTTAGAAGCTGCACTTGTTCTCGTCTTGAATTGGTTTCTTTTTTTGGGTGGTTCTTTGGAATGAGAGGTCTTGACTGAGTCGGTTTTAGGTATTGTTTCATCAATGTCTCCACATTAGATAAGTTTCTTGAACGATATTTGAACTTTCTGCTATTTTTTGGATTGTTACCTTCGTAGTAGTTTCTTTTAGAAGGTAAGGTACGGGCTGATCCTTGTCATCTTGGTTGCGTTAAGGATGAGTTAAATCTCCAGTTGGTTGTGATGTCGGAAGTTTTGCTGAAAAAGTTTGGTTCGTTAACTACCTTAGAATGTAGCAGTTTGAAGATCGGGTTTTCAGTGGTTTGGGCTTTATTTTAGGGGAACGCGGTGGAATCTACAATGTGTCATCAGTGCCAGCGGAATGATAAGGGAAGGGTAGTTCGCTGTACGAGGTGCAGGACAAAGAGATATTGCATCCCCTGCGTAACAACTTGGTAACTGCTCCTTTAGCTTTTGTTCTCTTTGTGTATGGTTGATCAGAGTTTGGGTCATTGCTAGGTTTCTTTTTCACCCTCTGTTTGTTCAAGAATATATATTGCATATTTAACTGGATTAGAAGTTTAAGGAAGTATATATGTCATTTTCATTTCCGATTGCTGCGATGGGTACTACTGAGTTTTGAATCATGTGATAGTAAGCAGTTTTTAGGATACAGCAGGAATGCTTAATGAAAGCATTCCGTGGGAATGCGTGCGTTATACCTCTTCTTGTGTATCTTTAATGGGCTGGCTGCATTATATGTCTGTGACACTTGTGTTTTTTTTATGCTGATGGGTTCTGTTTGTTGGACCAATGACTAATGTTTGTCAATGAGCCCTTTCTGTTCATGCTTAGTGATTTGAGATGAATTCCATCCCTCGTGCACACAAGTGCATGCACAGAGGACTAGTTGTTGCACTGAAGAATATTATCACTTTTACTAAACCTTGATTCATGCTGGCAACTGATTTTGATGCTAAGTAAGGCATAAGGCCCAATATCAAAGAAAATCTACTGGTTAAATTGTTCCTTGCTCGAGTAGGAAGGTGCTCCTGCCCCCCTTCTCTTTGTTTATCATCCGAATATCGAAGAGTCTTTTAAATTGCTGAAGGATGTGTTTGTCATAATACTCATTGTTTTGTTAGGTGGTCAGTGCTCAGGCATGCTGAGAAACTTTCATGGTCATATGCAATCCACTTCTTAGCAATTTTTTGCAGTCATGATCTCTTGACTCACTATTTGTAGTCAAATGCAGGTATCCTCAATCAACAGAGGAGGCCATTGCTGAGGCGTGCCCATTTTGTTGTGGCAACTGCAATTGTAAAGCATGCTTGCGCCTGGATGGGTCACTGAAAGTCGGTTACTTGATCTTTTCCTCTTCGTTGATATGTATCTCTCTTGCTGGCTTTAGCTTTGGTTCTCTGTGTTTTCCCTCAGAAAATGCTTGACGCTGGACTAACCTATAGCAATAATGAAAAGTTGCGACACAATGCATATATCTTGCGACTGCTTCTTCCAGTCCTGCAGCATGAGAATCAAGACCAAACGTTGGAGAAAAAATTGGAGGCGAACCTTCGAGGTCAGCTTTTTTATGTGCCGGCACAAAGTAACTTACTCCTGATGTTAACTGCCAATGCAGGAAGAGGCTGTTGATCTTGGAATTGTTTGTTGGTGATTGTTTCTTGTGTGCTCGATATGCTGATTTCATAAAAGAAATGGTTATGAGCTACTTAATTATTTTTCTCGTAAGTATGAAAAAATGTTATTTGTCATATGCGTAGTTAACAGAAGGATGCCTGTTAATAGTACTTTGTTTTGGGGAGATTATAGTGTCGTGGATAGTGATTGGCTTTATTTTGTGACAGGCTTAGCATTATCAGAGCTAAAGGTTGAGAAAGCAGACGTTGACGAAGACGAACGTGTGTACTGGTATGGGGAGTTTGCCATTCTTTTGTATTTCAGTTAGCTAAGTATACAGCAGAGTTGACTTTATCACAATACCTGCAGCAACAACTGCAGAACATCTATATTTGATTTTCACCGAAGCTGTCCAAACTGTTCGTACGACCTCTGTCTCATTTGTTGCCGTGAAATCCGCGAGGGTCACCTCCAGGGAGGTGAAGAGGAAGTGGTCACAGAATACATTAATTATGGATTTGGCTATTTACATGGTGGTAAGCCTCGCCGTCAAAGTCTAGAAGAAAAGGTAGTGGTTAATGTCAATGGTGTAGCTACCTCAGATGACAATGCAAAGTCAGCATCGGAGTGGAAAGCAAACGATGATGGAAGCATACCTTGCCCCCCAGAAATTATGGGTGGTTGTGGAAAGGGTTTGCTCGAATTGAGGTGCATATTTCTTGATAATCTGCTCTCAGATTTGGTTGAAAAAGCTGAGGAATTAGTCCAAAGATATGATTACTTGGAGATTCAAGAGGATCCTGGACATCAATGCTCTTGTTTCACATCAGATGGCATCGTTGACCTCGCTAGTGATAAGTTGAGAAAAGCAGCCTCTCGCGAGGATCCTGATGATAATTATTTGTATTGCCCAACAGCTAAGGACATCCAATCTGAAGATTTGAAGCATTTCCAGTCCCACTGGACCAAAGGCGAACCTATTATCGTAGGCAGTGTTCTTGAAACTGCATCCGGATTGAGTTGGGAGCCAATGGTCATGTGGCGCGCATTTCGTCAGATTAACAATATGAAACATGGCCAACACTTGGATGTGACTGCAATTGATTGCTTAGACTGGAGTCTGGTTAGTTCATTGTATGACCTTAGGTTGCTTTATCACAGTGAACCTAAACATGCCAATATTTCCCTCCTTCGACTTGTGGTATCCTGAATCTGATATTTGACGATCTTCTGTTTAATTACATGTGCCTATTAGCTGCTTCTCTGCACATGCAGTTTCATGAAATTTTAAGAAATTCTCTGGTGAAAAATCAGAAAATCACGAACAAGGGTTTGGTCCAGGGTGGTCCTCCCTTACCAAGATCCAAGAGGTTTTGGCTGGTTAGACAAATTGAAACTTTACTAGATCACAGGATCATTTATGATTTTAGATTGTTTATGATAGGCAGTTATGATTTTTAGTGTTAAGGTTATGAATAATAAGGCTTGAGGAATTTTTCAGTTAATAGGCTGAAAATGAAACCAAATTTAGACTTCCCATCCTTTGCTGGAGTAATGCTATGTAATTAGTACAATACTTTCTGCATTCATGTCCCTTTGATATATATAGAGGCTGAGAAAAGGCATAATAGTAGGTGCAACTCGAATTGCCTTTGGAAAATAATTTGTTGGATAATCTGGTGATTTTTTATATTAGCTTCCTTATGGTGGTCATATTTCTCCGGTTGATGATCCTACAGGTGGATATAAACATTCACCAGTTTTTCAAGGGATATACAGAGGGTCGATTTGACATTAAATCATGGCCTCAGATACTAAAGTTGAAGGACTGGCCACCAAAAAATGCATTTGAGGACCGATTGCCACGCCATGGGGCTGAGTTCATGACTGCATTGCCTTTCAAGGAATATACGCATCCTCGCCATGGAATTCTTAATGTTGCTGTGAAGTTGCCCGATAATATATTGAAGCCAGACCTTGGGCCGAAGACATACATTGCTTATGGAGTTCACCCAGAGTTGGGGCGGGGTGATTCTGTTACAAAGCTTCATTGTGACATGTCTGATGCTGTATGTCCGCTATTCTAACAATACTCTTAATCAATTTCCTCTTTATGGCCTTATTTGGGGAGACTGCAGACTCTATCTGCTTCCCAACTGAACTTTTCTTTCAGTTCCTGAGGATACAAGAATTAGATGCTTAGTTGTGCTGGTGTCTGATTCATGGTTTGGTCTTATGGACGTTGCTCATTGATAGTTTTTAGTATAATCGGACCAGTCCTGCTGATATTTTGGTTATGATGTTATACTGCCTGAAACCAAGCAATAGACTAAACATGGATAAGGAAGCTGAGCCGATCAAACCTCTTCAGTCTGGTCTGCTTTGTTTAGTTCAAAATTTCTTTATTATTCTCCTTATGCTGTTGCTTGGTGTAGTTCTTCTTGCCAGGCTATAAAAAGACATTAATGGGTTTCTCTTCATTATACATGCAATGTCTGAGCTTTTTCTAGTCGAAGTATTCTAGGGTGAATCCAGATTTAGTATCCATGAACTAGAATTGTCAATTGTGTGTTCTGTCACCATAGTAAGATACTTTTTCGACTCTTTAGCCTTTTTCTAGATGAAGCATATTACCGTATTATCATTATTTTTTTAAAGATGATAGTTTTTGGCCCTTTTGTTCACTCACTGCTTTGACTGTTGTGACATTGCCTCTAGCGTCATTATTCATTTGCATTGATTTTATGTTTCTCTGGGTGATGCCAATTGTGCAAGGATCCTGCATCTGAAGGCGTCTCTTGGTTGTGGAGTGAAGCATGGTGTTTCTCACTTCGTTAAACTTTTCAGTCTTTCTTTTGTTCTCACTATATTTTCCAATATCACAACTTCAGCTTCACTTTAGTTTCGCAGTCACAACTAGAGTTTTCACCTTCATATCAATTATCGACTGCCTTGGAACGGGGGAAATTTCTTGTCAACGCTTTCTTGTTCATTCATTGAGGATTTATCTTGTTTTCACCTTTTGTGTTGTTTCCTCTTCTATTTTGATATTCTTGTGTTAGATTGAATTATTCACATGTCAATTCTCAGGTAAATATCCTGACACATACAGCAGAGGTGGTTCTCACTCCTGATCAGCTTCGTTGTGTTAACAAGTTGAAGCAAAAGCATCTTGCCCAGGATAAACGAGAGCTGTATTCTGATTCTAATGTGGAGGAACAGGGTGAGGAGAAAAAGCTGTCATCAACATGTGAGACTGACGAGGTGGATGTAGCATTAAAGAATGGCTGCATTAGTACATTGCCTGGAGATAATGACCAGCTTGTTTGTGAAGTTAATGGTCTAAAGAGTGATTCAAATGACAATAAGATGGATTTATCAGTGGACCAGGAAGGAAAAAGTGAGTCCCTAACATTAGAAGAGAAATCTGTTTGCAATCCTACTGAAGCGGGTGAGACAGATGGCGCAACGAAAAGAGGTCCAGGCAGGAAAAGGAAGAGAAGAAAGCGTTCTGGTGGAGTGAAGTCGAGCAAACTCAAGGTTGAGATGGATGACCAGGAAGATCTGACTGATGAGGAAATAATGGGTTACCCAGATAACCTGAGCGAGAGTAATGAAATTTACCTGGATTCGGCATTGGAGGGGATGGAACAGACAGAGGGAGGTGCACTTTGGGATATTTTTAGGCGACAAGATGTTCCAAAGTTGCAAGAATATCTTACGAAGCATTTTAAGGAGTTTAGACACATCCATTGCAACCCTCTGAGCCAGGTAATCCTTGTCTTGCAAATAGAAGCCCATGTGGTTTAGTTACTGAAAGTATGAAAGTAGTAGTGCACACGAGTGCTTCTGTCCTCTAAGAAGTGCAGGACATATTTTGACTTCTGAATTTTGACCTTTGATCAAGAGTCTCAGAGTCTTTTCATACAGTCAAGTTGTTTGAATTGACTAGATACTGTGCTTTTAGATGTTGAGAGTCGTCCCTCTCTTTTTTCTAAAAGCATCTGATCTAAAATCATTCGTTACAATGTTATAAGTGCAAGAAAATAGCTAGAAAATTTGAAGCCAAGTAACTAGTTAGCGGTTTGTGAAGTTTTCGCAAATGTCATCTGATTTGCTTTTCCAAGTTCCTGTGGTACTAAGGACCGGAAAATAAACTAGAGTTGAGTTGATTGGAATTGTCTAAATTTGTGAGAGTTGATCTCACTCTGATCTGCATTTCATCAGAGCAGGCTGTAACATGGGATATATAACCATGTTTCTCCTCTGCAGGTTGTCCATCCAATTCATGATCAGACAATGTACTTAACTTCAGAGCACAAGAGGAAGCTTAAGGAAGAATATGGTTAGTTGGTCGTCCGTTTTGTCTGAAGGAGGTCCAACATGCATGTCAACTTCATAAAGAACTATTGTTAGTCAAGAATGGAAAAAGAAACAGAGACAACGAGAAATGTGAGAGAGAGGAGCTCATAGAAAAATGAATATCTGATTCTACTGTACATAGAATTCCTTGCATGATGGTGGACCGAGAATTCAAGGCCAGGGATGGTGAGACAACTTTTCCATTAAAAAGAATTAGGATGGGCCGGGCTATTACAGCCCCCCATAGGTCTTCCAATGATCTCACACAACCTCCATTTATCCAATACAACTTTTAGAGTTAAAAAGGGTCTAACATTATAGAAAATAATTATCCGATTCTACTGTCTGTCAAATACCTTGCACCTGCCCCATTTATACAATCCAACTTGTAAAGTTGGAAAGGGTTGTTAAGTAGTAGATCACTACCTATCACAGAACCCTTCTGATGTAATACTATCCTTATTATCCTCATCCCCATCATTCCTGGCTCACTCCATTTATTTATTGATCCAGCAGCTATGATTTTCATTGCTCTTGACATTATTCCTGTACAAATAATGCAGGAATTGAGCCCTGGACATTTGTTCAAAAACTTGGAGATGCTGTTTTTATTCCTGCTGGCTGCCCCCATCAAGTTAGAAATTTGAAGGTATATAATGCATACAATGGAGATTTCTATATTTGAAGTTTGCAATTTATTGTGAAAATAAATAAGTTGGGAAGTTTAGTGTTACTAATCTAAAGGTAATGCATGTAAGTAGGTTTCGCTTTTAAAGTGCATCTGGATGATGTATAGGACTTAAAAGACGAGTACGATGTTTAGAACCTTAAATTAACCTTGAGTTCAATCTTATACTCTTAAATTCGTTCTGGATCAGAGTCTGCCAAAAGTGATCTACTCTAACCCATTTTAACTTGATTTTGATTTGTCTCAACTATCATGAGAATAAGATCCACTTGTAAGTGAGGGTATAAATGGAGTTTTTGGTTCATTGCAGTTTAGTTTGTAATATGTCACTGCCCCTTATTGGATTTTATAGCCGCTAAGCCTACACTTATGAATTGCTTGCTTCATGAGTGGCTTATGCATGCCCAATTCCTCTACTTACCACATAGATGGGTACCATTCCCATTGACTTGGCAGTTCCATAAACTGAGTCGGTTGACTTGTAACCTATCCCTATTGATTAGTTTTACTGTGGACCAGGGTTACTGATATTGAGGGACGGCATAAATCTTACTTTTTTGTACATTTGGAATTCACATGATCTTGGGACTTTGAAAATGTATAATTGATTGCTTAATTGCGGTGAGTATTAGAAGATTGGTTGCAAGTAGTGCACACGCTACAATTGCTAGAATTTATGGAAGCCTGTGTGGAGATTCTGAAGGCAAACACAAACCCTTGGACTTGTCTAAAGGTAGTTACAAGGATGACGATTTTGATGCGGTTAAAAGTCATTTCCATGATGGTGGGTCTATTCATAATGCAGGAATAGGTGATTGAAAGGTGTATTGCCAATCTTAATGACTAAAATTGTGCCGACTAAGATTGTTTATAATATTGGTATAGTAATATGATGTGGCAAATTGCAGATAGATATTTTAACAAGTAGGTCATATTCAAACACTTAATAAAAGTTTGCTACATCACTTAGCATGCGTGTTTTTTTTATTAATCGAAGTATATCTTAATCTTAATAATGGAGGAATCAAGATTGAAGTTGCAAACTTTTTTAGTAAAAAGCATGTCAGTGATTATATAAATTGGCAAGCAACTGTTGAAACTTATTTTGAGTAAACATCTATGGCCAAAGAAAGGTGTTTGTTAAGCTGAAGCTGAAAACTTGAAAGTGGTCATGCTTCTACCGTGGACATTTTAACAAGTAGGTCATATTTAACACTTTATAAAAGATTGCCACTTCACTTAGTATACCTTTTTTTTTTAATTAATTAAAGTATATCTGAATCCCAATAATGAAGGATTCAAGATTGAAGTTGCGAATTGCTTTACTTAAAAGCATTTCTATGGCTATTTAGATTGGTAAGTGACTGTTGAGACCCATTTTGAATACATTTATGGCCAAAGATAGAGAGGTGTTTGTTAAGCTGAAGTTGAAAACTTGAAAGTGGTTGCGCTTCACTTATGGAAGAGAGTTGAGGAGCAGCAACCCCTTATAGAAGAGCTGAGGATCAGTTCATGGGAGGACATGAAAAGCAATCATGTAAGCAATTCTTACCGGCTGATTATAACATGGCATTGTACAAGAAGCTTCATTCTTTGACGCAAAGGAACATTGTGGATGTGGAATGTGCTTTCAAATTCAATAACCTATTAATTCAAGTTGGGTTAGCCGAGATTGACGACCCAATGACCTCTCATTATTGGTGTGGTTTGAACAAGTCTATCAGAGATGAGATGGAAGTGGTTCATGTGCATAGTCTTGATGATGCTTGACAATATGCTTTAATGGCGGAGAAGTTTGTCTGGAACTACGAGCCAATAAGGTGATTATTGGATCAAAGCAATGAAGTTGGGAGTACAGAGAAGTCAACGTCTAGAGTTTAGAAAACCGGGTTTATTTGAATCAATAAATTGCAGTAATCAATAGAACTAAAGATGGCTAATTATGAGGTTAAGGACCAATTATAATGACAGTAATCTTGAAATCTCAGCCCTTAATTTTATTAATGGTCTCTTAATCAATGCTATCAACATCTTTGATCGTCACATGTCAGCCACATTATTCTAATGCTCCCTTTGGGAAAGGAGAGAAAGGCGAAGGAATCAAGATTTGGTTGGAAGTTTTGAGAAGTTTTTGAAATTTTTTTGTGAGAATGAGAAGTGGGAAGTCTAAATTTTCTCCCCTATCTTTAGTGTCCCAGATGGAGCATTAAAAGCATATCCAGACTTTGGAGTTCAATAAAGATATACAAAAATTTCTATATTATCAATAAAAAATAGATAAAAGCTAATTGCTTTATTAATGTTTTCAGCTTATTCAACGCACCCACACTAACATTTACCACAACGTTGGAATTATGTTTGTCCTCTTCAATTAAGGATGTGGTGCCCTCATTGTTTAGGTGCAACGACGGTTCTGCAATTGGGCTGGTTTGACTTAACAATTAATTTAAACTTTCTTTATCATTATTGTTCTATGCTGGTTTTAGGGACAACCTGCTTGGTTTCCCCTTCTCAAGATGCAAAATCGAGTAGCACCGGTTTCATTCGTGCTTCCTAGGTTGCAACTGCTGGTCTTACTTGGGAACCATCCAAATCGGGCTGATTCTTGGGAAAACCAGCTTTGAATTAGTTCAATATATATAAAATTTACCTGATAAATTCAATATGAAAACAGGTACCACTTGACCAAGGGAAGTTCTTCTGTTTAAAAGACTTAATTTTATGTTATATGATAATATTTACTACTCTTGTAAATAAAAATGAATTTGGCCGACTGGTCCTGGAACTAGCAGGTTTAGAATGGCAGGTTCTTAACTTGGCTTGTTCGGCTGTTGGTTCTAAAATAAGAATTGGAAGCAGGAACTGCTGGTAAGGCAAGAACCAATCACCCTCGTGGTATCGGTTTCCCAGTATGGAGTCTACCAATTTTGTATAATAGTATGCTTATGTCTTGAACAACCAGCTTTTTTTACCACCTCCATGAACTCTGTTTGGCACTTTCTGGTTTTGTGTTCCTATTTTGCAATTAGTGATGTGTCTTTTATTGCTTAGGTGCAATTTAATGTGTGCTATCTCAGAAACTACAACAATTTGTTTTTTATCTATAGTTTCTGTCAGATGCATCTTATGCATTGATCATGGTTGCGACCTTGTACAAGTTTGCTGATTGTGATCTAACCTCCTTTTGTAGTCATGCATCAAAGTTGCGCTCGACTTTGTCTCACCTGAAAATGTAAAGGAGTGCCTTCGATTAACAGAAGAGTTCCGTGTACTTCCTGCAAATCACCGGGCCAAGGAAGATAAGTTGGAGGTATTAATTCTGTGGACTTTGTTTATTCTTGTGCATTCATACACATGCGCGCCTGTGCGCAAAATTTGGAGGGATTGATTCTATGCACTTGTGTGCGTACACAATCTTAAGTATTAACTTCCCTTGTTTTGGCTGCACACGGTACTCCTAATTTTTTCCCCTGGTTCCTCACCTTCGTCAGTTTCAAGTACAGTCAGTACTTCCTTAAGGCACCTTCTATGATTGAATCACATTTATTCTAAGATAGTCAGTGTCCCTCCATCTGCCGTTACTAGTGGTAGTTTCTGTGCTATTTAACAATCACGTGTCAATCGTCTTTGTACATGATGCTGTTAAATCTAGGAGATAAATCTCTTGCTTTTCTGGATTGAGTTCTAAGATCCCCAAATTAACATTTTTCCAAAATGTATCAAATGTTATTTATTTTCCATTTCTAGGTGAAGAAAATGGCTGTTTATGGATTGAAAAGGGTTGTGAAAGATCTGGAAGCACTTTCCAGGTAAATGGATACACGCAACTGGAAATCACTTTCTTTTTATCATTCAATTAGTTTCTTTTTTATTCTCCAATAGTGAAGCTTTATTGGAGACTGGATGCATTGTTCTCAAGCCTATAAAAATTGAAGACTATCTGTGTGCCTGCTTCTGGTTGATTGATTACCAATTTAAGATCCTTCCTATTGTTCCACCATAGTTGAGTAGTGGATGTTGAAATGCTGATTCAAAGAAATGATATGCTTGTTACAGTGATGAGCATGCTCTGTGAAGCTATAAGCTTACTCTACATAGTACATAGTACCAACTCAGCAAGATCAAGTGCTTTTTGTAGTGTTTGTGAAGCTCATACTAGAAAATGAGAGCTATTAGAGTCCCAAACTTCTTTGTTCAGAGACTTGGCAAGACATTTAAATGGGTTTTCCCTGCTAAAGTTAGGGTGTTGATGAACATTTGCGGAGGAAAAGTCACTGTGAACTAATTGGAACCATGCATTTTACTTAATAATTGAACATTGCACGTGATATTAGCTACTGGCTCTAAATGAAAGCATTAGGCTGAAATGATCAGAGCATTGTTTGGCTAAGTGAAGAGGTACCTGGGTATAGGCTGGTTTTAACAGTTTCATATAATTCTATATTTCCATTTCATACTCTTCTAGAGAGAGATAATTTTCTTTACTGTTTTAATTTTCCTACTATTGACAAATCCAAGGAAAATTTACCATGAAAAATCAGGAGAATTACTTGTGAAATTCACTTTACATGAAATTTATTCATAGATGGAACTGTTGGAAGTCATGTTCTGCTATATGCAATTTGTAACCAAATTGATGGTAGGATCGGCAGTGTGTGATGCCAACCTGTGACCTATGCTTTTCTTTTTTTGTATATTTTGTGATGATCTCATGTCCATTAGGGCGGTTTCAACTTCTGTTTTTCGACTGCATCGTTCACTAAATTCTTTCCTTGTTCTATTCCTCTTTGTTAAATAATGATGCAGGAAAGATGGAAGTAAACGAAGATCATGAAAATGGAAACGGGGTCTTGGTGCACTTTTTTTTGGGCTGCATTGTTACTAGTGCCAGATAGGTGTTTTTTTTTTGCGGAGAGATTGGCACCACCGAAGCCTTCCATATTTGGGATGATCCTTGCCGATTGATTGATAACACAGCTCAGTTTTGTCCTCCGATTTTTGTAATTCTAGGCGGGCGAGGACTTCCGGAGGGAGGGGGGAGGGGTGGGGGAGTTTGAGAGTATCATGTTCTGTAAAACTAGCTTTTTCTTTGTGTGTTTTCTCTGCCTACCACGCAATGTATTCTGTGAAGCTGGCATTTTGGGTATGACAATTCCATGTTGTGTTGTATAATTTTGCACCTGACTGAAGAATCTCCTGTAGTTGAGATATGAATCGGCTGATTGGATTCCTTGGTGGCAATTCTCATGACTTTAGAGCAATATAAAGTGTGAAAAGCGTGTCAGATGCTTTTGGTGATAAATGTTTTGATTTTGTTCCATTCTTCATTCTTTCCTGGCCACCGGTGTCGTTCGGCCCAGAGGACTTGGGTTTCGCTGCTGGCGTCTCCCTTTGGCTGGTAGGGATGACAAAGACCAGACGTTGACCCCTGGTTTGATTACAAAAAGTTTTCTAAATGGTGCCAAACGATGGACAAACCCGCAATATGAAGAATGTTGCTCATCATTGTTTGTTGAGATTAGAGTTTTGAAGCTTTGCCAGATTAGCAAGCTAAATTCAGAAGAGAGAAGGTTAAAACTAAAGGACAGCAGTTTGATGAGTCTATTTGTCAATGCACTGAGTTGTAAATGAATCATTCGTGCGTGACTAGCAGCATCGTTGGTCCATATATGGTGCACTTCAAGCATGACTAAGCACTCGTATGGTCAGGAGCATAGAGAAGCGGAAAGCTAATAGTCTGTTCAACAAATATATAAGCATTTGATTTCTATTCCTTTGGAAGAATGAAATTGAATTGGGAACCTCTGTTGTCACAACCAACAAAAATTAAAAAAAAGAAAGAATACATATTTTGAGAAACCTATGAAAAGTAGAAGCAAAAGACATTTCTCACTTTGTCTTAAAGAATACATGTAAGAATGATAGGCTTTACATTGTCTGCAACAAAAAATACAAGAATCTCGATGGCATGGGACCTTATGCGCTTGCTATCTTCTATCCAAAAGAAAAAATGCTTCGAGCTCTCCCAAACAAAAAAGCTTCAATAGTGGAACCAACCAGATTCAGTGACACTTGAAAAACCCTCAGGAGCAGCACGTATTGTTTGATTATTCCATACCTAGTCTGATAAATGGCCATCTCCGTACCATTTGCTTCCTAGACAATGCCTTAAAAGTTCCTGCAAAGGCAAAGCAGTTTTACTCAGAACCAGAAAGCAAAATATTTCATCATGTCTATGGCCTTGGAGCCAAAGGTCTCTCTCTCTCTCTCTCTATGCGACACCACATCATCACCATGGAAGGCCAAGCTAACAAAAAAATTAAAAACACCATCACTTAAATACATGCATCAACATTTGGCTAGAAATCTGACCAGAAACTATCAACATGTAATCATTATAAGGAACTGCAAAAGTCAACGCATCAGGTACAGCATTTGAAATTCACTGACTTCGGTGAAAGGCTACAGCTTTAACACAGAGAGAGAGAGAGAGAGAGAGAGAGAGAGAGGTGACAACAGGGAGGTGAAGTGAAGAAATTGAAGAAACGGAATAAATAAAATAGGCTGGTTGGAGTGTTGGACTAATGATTATATTTATGTGTGCTAGTCATAATGTTGCCTGTGGCGGATAAGATACATGAAAGACTGTCTCTAAAAGTAACAAAAGAAGAGTATCTGTTTCAGGCACCAAGTTCAGGTGGATGGACGAGATTTGGACCGTCTGACCAGTACATCATGCAGGAGTACCAGATGTGACAGTCCACATCTATCCAGTCCACATGGACCCAATGTACCCAAGTTTTCCACTCGGGAAAACCCATACCTTCTCTGTACACTAAGGGTGCATTTGTTTCACTACTTCGTCATGCGAGAAAATATTTTTCATGAAAATTATTTTCAAGAAAAAATTTCATGAAAATGGTAGTTTTCATTTGTTTGGCGGTTTAGGGAAGTGATTTCTTTCTTACCAGAAGATAGTCATTTTCCCCCAATTTAAGCTTGTTTTCGGTTTTTGAAAAACTTTTTTGGTAGATCGATTAGTTTTTTTTAATCCAAACACCAGAAAGTCGGAAAATAATTGTCCGGAAACAGTTTTCCTTCAAACAAACAAAACCTTAATGCGAAGTCTACTAGCAGTAAGACCAACTATCAGTCTCATTCTCAAAGCTCTCTAGCTAGCTTTACTGCAAACATCCACTTTGCCAGATCCGTTTTGGGATCTTGAGAGATAAAAATCTTAAGTATCCCAGTAAGCAAAGTCTGGCAGCAGCCACAAAAGAAGTACAAAGTGAATCTGGAAAATGGAAAAGGGAGTATCAGACCTGATGTAACCTATCTGGGAAGTAGAGGCTGTTTCTCATCAGATCCTACCCGATGACTAGCCTGGAGTAGGCAAATAAATATAGATAAAGATTAACAGATGAATGAATTTAAGAAGGATTAGAAGTTATTAGTTTCAGAAGACAAAGCTCATACCTCTTCATTTGCTCCCGCTGCCATATTTATAAAGGAATCCTTAGACCTGGAAATAAAGAAAGATCACTAAACTTAGATTGCAAGGCAAAGACCTGCCATATTTATAAATGATCACTAAACTTGGGATCATTTCTACGTGAAATATTCTAGAATTCTGGTAGGTAATGGCCAATAATTTCTTTGATCATTTCCATCTATGTAAGATTCATTGACAATAATACATTAACATAAGGTAACAACAGCATCAGGAACAATTAAATCTGCATTATCAACAGCTAAGTAACTCCAAATACAGGCACTAGAACCACATCTTTATCACTGCTTTTCCATGAGGTAAAGCATGTAGAAAGATGAATAGATATTGGAAATACCTGTGGCTGTCATGATGATCAATTAATTCCAGAGTCCCATTTTGTGGTGGATCTTTGACCTTTGAAAGGGGTGAAAAGAACTGAGGGAAAGATGCAGAAGCGCTCTCTTAGCCATATGGTTAACTTTATGAAATTTGATCAAACCCAAATCTGTACAAAGAAGCCACTTTCATCCACAATTACCTGATGCATTGATATAAACACAATGGAAATTCCTAAGACGAAGTTGGCAGTTAAAGTATGACCAAAGAGTGCAGCTGAAGCTATGCCGGTGAATATTGTGGCAACTGTTGACGAGTACTTCTTCAAAATTGTATCTATTTGCAACCAATGCAGAAATTAGGGGAAAGAGACTAATTCCATCAAAGATCAAGAAAAGCTGAGGAGGCGAGCAAGACAAAATTAAGTCAAAAAAATTAGAAGTGACAGACAGATCTGTTAAGCATAGTATGATCACTTCAGAAGTTAGAGAGTTCTAACTAAAGATGCGCAAAATATAATAAGCAGAAAAAGCAAAACAAAGTCAAACCTGCGTATTTGAAAAAAAAGGAAGATAAAATCCCTTGGGCTGCATTATTAAAGATTAGAAGCATGGTAGCTCTTGAATGTCCTTGCAGGATGTCAAAGCTGCTAGGACCTGAAAAGAAAAAGCAATAAAAAACTGTAAGTATTTCGCAATATATTCAAAATTGATTCCCATCAAATTAACGCACTCAAGGATGTCATCCAATAGAGCGAAGACATAATACATCACAATCAAATAAAAGAAAAAACTTCGGACATAATGCAAAGTTTATATACTAAACAGCTTCTTAAAAGCATGCCAATACCTTTAACAATGGCAGTTCCAAGAATTCCCATAAAGTTAAATATAGCACCATATCCATATAAAAATATATTCTGCAAGAGGAAGAATTAGAAAAAGGGCATAAGATGAGACCCACAGAGCAAGAAAAAATAAAAAAAAAGTAACAAATGTAGTACGAAAGAGATAGCACAAATATAGCCCGATATGAACTATTTGGTTGAGATGTTTCTCCAAAACAAGTGAGAAAATCCCTGGATATGCAATGTGAGCTCGTTCCTAACTTAATTTTTTGGAGTAAATGGTGTCCACATGGTACCAGAATGCACGTCAAGAATTCTGATGCTATCACTCATCTGTTTTTCTTTTTTTCGAATTTTGGGCCTGCGATTGTCAATTTACATGGTCACATCCATCCAATGTTCAATGTATGAAAATTTGGCTTATACACAGGTGGACATGTCAAGAAAATGGCCCTTAAAAAAATCAACCATATTAGCTACTCGAAATGTTTCTGCAAAACAAGAAATACACCAGACATTCACCGCAAGTCTGTTTCCTGACATCTCAATCTTTTGCAACAAATGTCGGCACCAAAGCACACAGACCAATAATTCCAATCCTATCACACACTCTTTGTTTTTTTTTAAGGTTTTTCTGCTTGTGTTAGTTGATGGATTTGGACTTGTGGAGGACGACGCAGGTCAAGAAATATGCTAGATTATTATGTCTTTTCCTAAACTTTTAGGATAGTAGATCTCTAGCAATCTCCATCAGCATATATAGCAACATGGTGTAGTCTGCCAAGATAACAAGACATAGGAGCATCGCAAAATTATACATGCTGCAAATATTACCTGAAGGTATATACTTGTATCATATTGACTCTTCAGAGCATATTCATTATATACAGAGGCGAGAGACGGAACTGTGATCTGCAAAATAAAACATGGGCTCCCCTTATGATGAAATAAATCCAGGTACCAGACAAAATAGTCCGGAAGAGAAGCTAACAATGAATAAGATGAAAAGGCAACAAGAAATCGCTTACAAAAATAAATGTATAGATGTATGCACCCGTTCCAACAGTTAGACCCAAAGCAGGTCCTTCGGGTAGTGAGCGCAGCTGATTAATGCTAATCCCAATGAGCAAGAGAGCAAGAGCTTCCCACTGACAATAGAAAGATATTCAATTTACATGTTCAAATAGTGAGGATGGTGTATTATGCCTGCTAAAAGAACCTTTATTGACATTGTGGAATCAACTAAATGCCCCTCCCACCCAAAACCCAAAACTTCGTCTGAACTGAAAAACAAAGGAAACAGGATATCAAAGCCCAAATTACCTGAATTATGGAGAATCTGCGCTTCATTATTATTTTCAACAAAACTGCAATAACCAGAACCTGCAGAATTTGTGATAACATGAAATTAGGAAAAGCACATTGAGTGAACTCTGACAGCCAAAACTGCTATCAAATGGAAAAACAAGAGAAACAGATTATGAATTAGAGTACCTTCAAGTTGCTTAGCATTTTCACCGTTGCAGGATTAAAGTACAACTGCAGAAAAATGTAATCCCAATTATTAGTCGCCAATCTATGTAGAAGCTGCAGCAACTCCAACATTAACAACAAACCAAGTCCCCAAAAGAATGAATAAGGGCCAACGCTATTGCTCGAAAGCGGCACAAATTTTCTAGCAGTAAGCAAGGTGTGTCATTAAATGATACTCTGCTTAAAAGGTCAAGTGCAATCACACAAACACACTAAGCATGCATTTAACATTCCTTATGTATTAAGATCGCACATAGGAAAATACACTTAATATTCATTAATACGCATATATAGGCAATGATTAAGAATCTATAAACATGTCAATCATAAAGCACAATCAGTCATATTATTATGTTTGAGCAAACTTGTTCACTCCATTTAATTTTAACAACTTGTGTCAAACCATTTGTAGGAAGAACAGCATATCATAAGAGAAGCCAAATGGACACTCACTTACAAACTTGTCATTTAAATTTTATTATCATCATAAGTGTGTGGTAGGCTTTCTTCTTATGGGCATGTGGCGATCCATTCCATACTTAAAACTCCCCTTTCAATAAGGTTCACTTGTAAAGCTACATTAAGACTTCCATAAATTTCTTGGTCATGTACGCAAAAAAATGCCTTTTGGCATCAAATCACGTCCTCATTTCCAGCATCAACTATTTCAGGGTATGGTCAAACTCACGATTATAAAGAGAATTAGGTTAGTTGGTACTCAAGGCTGTCTTAATATGTACGATGAGGGAGGGCAGATGTAGGAGTCAAGCCAAAGATCTCTTAGATCACGATAAGGGCAGAACATCACTAGGTCAAGCAGCATATAGATATGTCAATGAAGCAAAAATACCTGCATGATGAACTTCAAATAGTTATTGATGGCATAGAGAAGGGCTGGAACAGCAAGAAGCACATTGCTGCGTGCTGCCTACAAAGAGATGAAACTTGTAAACAAAAATCAAAACAAAAGCTAGGCCAATTAAAAGGATGGCTAAGGCTATGTTTCATTGAGATATATCGATCTGAATTGAACAGATCGTGAGCAAATGCTTAGTTGCTGAGAAAAAAAAAAGTAAAAGGACATCCTTCTTCTAAAACATTCTTCAGCCTTCCAAACTGATATCTTTCAAGCAAAAGTATTTATCGTGTCACCGACACCAGTCCATTACCTAGCAGGTAAACCTAATGTTGACCTGCAAGTATACTGGTGGGAGGTGACCGTGGAACTAATCTCGCTGCTACAGACCACTAAGCGATTCAGTGCTATACCCAAGTAAAAATTGCAAACTCCCCCATCCTTCATCCCATGGGCATAATAGGCACCCACGACGATCCCCACATCCTCCTCATACATGCCTGTTTCTGTCAGTTCCATACTCTGCAGTGGCTACACTATTGAAAGTCCATTATAGCGCCACCGGGCCTACTTAGTGCCAGCTCTTCGGCTAGTAGCCATGTGAGTCTAAGTCCCTCCTCTGTAGCAGTCTCAATGTGGTTCTAGCTAACTGTCTAACAACTTTTATTCATCCTTTTGTTAATTCCCTGATTTAAAATACCAGAAACTCGAAATACAACAGCCTAGGTTTATAGAAGTAACAACAACAAGGAGAATGTTAATCACGCGAGTGCATATTCTATGTTTACTTGCAAATGTACTCATTGACAATTTTGTAAAAGCAAATGACAGATCATGGTGCAAAACTGACATGCTAACTTTTCCAATGTAAATTTATTTAAATGTATTCTGTCAATAAAGAAAAAGGCTTGACTTTAAACTAAATATACATAAAAACTAAGGTGGATTAAAGTATCAAACTGGTACCTGCACAAAAGTCGATATTGATAACAATGGCTTCTCTCCAACTTTTTGACGCCTTGCCTACAGAGTAAATCGAGATGGCAAGAACTTAGCATGAGATATAGAAATAAAATGCAATTATAATTTTTTTTTGTTGTTCTTCAGACGGTACCTCTATCTTCTAAACTCCCCCTGCCCCTCCCCAAACCCATCCACCCAACAACTCAATTCCTAACAAGCCCGTCTTTATTTGAGCAACAAAATCAATGTACATTACATGCTTATAAATATTATCAACACAAGAGACAATCCTCCTTCCACAGTCTCAAATCAATTGTAATATTATATACGAAAAGCTGGACAACATGAAACTTTTGATGTATATTGAGTCAGGAAAAAAGACAAAAAGGAAAAGTACCTGGAAAAAAAGCATAACAATTGCAAACGCCAACTTTGCAAGCTCAGTCAGAAAATTAACGCTGATCGGGCTAAATTTGAACTTTCCATCCACCTTGGACATATATACCAAAACAGGCTGGCAGAACAGAAGTCACAAACAGTCAGATGATCTTTGCACCTTCTAAAAGCATGGACTAAGATCCTACAAGTAGACTATCAAAAGACAAGCCAAAAATCTAATTCTGTAGTGTACAAAAACACAAAATGGTAAAAATAGTCAACCGTTTGGGAAAGTCAATGACTCAATAGAAATCAAGAAGAATAATGCTTGTTTTTTTTTTTCAAACATACAAAGTCAACAAGTACTACTAAGCGAAGTCAATGACAAAACGTAATGTATGATTGATTAATACATCCAGTAAAATGTCAAGTTTCTAAAACCACACCAGATCCATGACGATACTCAAGCATTTCACGTTTCTACAAGCGCATTAGGACAACTGAAGGAATATAAGCTAGTAGATGACTGTAAATACATATTCCTTTGAGAACAGATGGGGAAGAGGACGCAATGCTTTTACTAATACTTAGTGCATTAATTCAAGAACATGCACTGCGCCTTTTGCTACTAATTTGTGGGAATGGCGGAAAAGGTTTTCCTAATGAACCCGACAATCCAGGGAAGGAAAGCAAAAATTGATATAAATGCGAGTAATTACCTGTAAGCCAACTAAGACACAATCCCCGACCACCAAGAGGGTGTTGAGGGCACGCTGCTTGGATGATACTCTGCTTCTGTGCCGGTCATAGGCCTTTGATATGGTTTTGGAGCTCGGTGACAAAAGCTTCGAGTGGCAAACGCTGCATTCTATAATCCCGTTCTTCATTGATCTGATCTACCCCTAAAACGTCACGATCTTGCCAGATGTATCTACAGCTAAACTCCAAAATCAGTACAAAATCAAGTAGAGGATTAATTCAATCTTCATCATGATAGAAGCAATTCCCTAAGACTAGCATTTAATGTTGAAAACATGATCATCAATGCCTCAAACAATGCTAGATGCTCGCAAGACAAAAATCTGGACTCATCAATAAAGACACAATTGTAAGACCTCTAATTCATTACGATCATCAACTCAATCCAATGCTTCATTAATATCAAAAACTCAATCCGAACGCCACCATCACGACCAGACCTCCACCAGATCTCGCCTTCAACCCAACACGACGCAAAGCCGCCTCATTTCCGCGAACCCAACTTTCAAAATTCAAAATTGACGCCATCCGAACGGCAATCCAAATCGCAGAGCGCAGATCTCACCGACGGGGAAAAGCAAAACTCAAGCACTCCCCACGCGACGGTCTTTGAACCCGAAACGGCGAGCCGCGTGCGAAATGCCCCGCGCCCCCCTTGACCGACCGAGCGCGAAGCGAAGAGACTCACCAGAACGCGTCGCATTCCTCGGGATCGCCCACCCGCCCGGCGGCGCCGACTCACCGGCCGGATCGCAGCTCCGGCCCCACCCCCACCGGACCCGACCCGGAGCTTCCCCTCCGAGCAGGCGAAGGAAGCGAATGCGCTTCTCGAGAGAGGAATATGCAGAGATCGGAGAGAAGGAGAAGAAGGAGAAGAAGATGGGGGGAGATTCTCTCTCTCTCTCTCTCTCTCTTCTTCGCTTTCGACTTTGAAGAACTCAATGGCGAAACGCGGTGAGGTGCTCGTGCGCACCTCGCTTTCGAGGACCCCCGCCCGAGCTGCATCCGGGGAACGGTGACGGGCCAATCAGGTGCGAGCTGGCACAAGGTGGGGACCAATGGGATTTCGCCGGAAGCCGCGGGTGACGGGGGCCCCGGGTGACGGGAGCGTCGAATCTGAAAGGTTGGTGTTGGACTCGTTTTCGTCGTTTTTCCCGTGAGGTCAGCTGTTTCTTTCGCTTGAATTGGTCGGAGAAACTGAAAATTCACCTAAACTTTGAATGATTGACCTTATCTCGGTCGGACCATGCAATAGATAAATTCAAAATGCAATTACCTAAAACTTGTACATACATCGATGCATCTTGTTTCGATCGAGTTGATACTGAATAAGAGCACGTGCAATGTTATTTGGAAGAACACTTCGTGGTCGAGGCGAATGATTAAATAAATACCGAATTTGTGGTTCGATAAAAAAATACTAAACTTAGACAGAAGGAGAATTAACTTCCTAGAACTGATTTAGTAGATACTAAATATATGGAGGAAATGAGATGTGGAACCGACAGCATGTCAAGGGATTTTTTTTTTTATCGAAAGAGGATTTGATTCAATAGTCATAAATAACATGAGAGGAACATAGAAATCTTCCAATTAAAGCAAATTTCAAAAGAGGTGCAAAACAAAACAAAACTCATAAAACAAAAAAGTACATTAGCTATAAGTACGCTTTCATCCCAAAAGACTAGATATGTCACAATATACAAAAAAAAATCTACGGCTTATCACTGGAACTGTTACTAATGATGGACACACACCAAAATCTTCCTCCCCAGAAACTACAGCTTGTAGTGCGTGCTTAGATTTGGCCTCCTCAACACCATCGCCATACGGAAACGACAAAAAGAACAATAACAACATGTTGAACCACTATAGATCGAACGGCTCCAAGAAACTCCTAGATCTAGATTTAGATTGAGGGAGAAAAACTCCCAAATTTTGATCTACACGTAAATTGGGAGAAGAGAGCTTCCGCACGGCAAGCGATTTAATTTCCTAAAACTAATTAAAATTGCAATTAAAGTACAATTAGACTTTCCAAAAACTATATTGATAGATTGCCAAGTCAGCAAAATTGACAAGACTCGGAGGAAGAAGAAGCACGAAATTTGCCCTATTGGCCCTAGATCATCCAAGTGGAATTTCTTTAGTTTGGGGTTATCGAGGGTTCAATTATTGGGAGCCTAACGATTTGGACTTATCATTACAAGACTTTTAGCTTAAGTCCAACGTAATAGAAAGAATCTATGTGATTCATAGATTGATAAGAGCGAGGGAGAAAAGATTGATATCCAAGATTCGTAATGATTCATCCTCTTGCTTACGTCATCTGTTCAAGCAGGACCGTGGTTCTCTCACTATGATGAAGGCCAATAGCTCGAAAAGAATCGTCTCGACGAACATTACCTAGAATGTTATGTTCAACACCATGGAGTAATCTTTGAGGATCAATGCCAACAAGGTTTGAGATTTTTTTGACTTGTCAAGTATTCTTCCACTTCGTTTTAGCACGTTATTCGTATCCTATAAAAATGTAATTGTCAAATTTTATGGGATTACTGTCGACCGTTCTAAAAGTTTAAACTGTTAGATGAACGTGTCGTTAATATTTATATATTGTAACATTCTCTCTCAAAGATCAAAGCCACTTTGGAGGCCTTGTATGCCCAATATTCGGCTACTATCACCTTCATTAACGATGACCCCCCACTGAAATCAACCGAACGCAATCGTCCCAAGTATGTGATTAGGGAGATTGACCTTGTGATTGTCAATCGCATCCTGTTAGACCTACGAGTTGTCGATCCATTCATCTTAGTACTTCTGATGAGACCTGGATTTCGGAGTTGCGTGATGGCCCCAATCCCACTGAAAGGGTATGGTTACTTTAAGGAAGGACGAGGGGCAACACTAACAAGATGAGGTCTGGTATTTTTAGGTTAGATTTTGGCTTAAGTGTGGAATAAGTAATTAGGAAGGCAAATAGGGGTTTGAAAATATTTGAAGTCAGAACATTATGCTCTAATACCATAAAAGAATAAAGGTGTTTGAATGTTGATCTTAATGTATAATTTGTTGAGATGATTTGCATTGTATAAAGATATTACAAAGTATCACACTTTATAAGGAAACAATACAACATTGGAAAATATTACTAGAGTTGTCAATTCCTTGATTTTAGTATATTCAAGAATATGTTGTCAGTCTCTTGATTTTAATATCCTTTAAGAATTTGCTTGTGATTCTGATTGACATCTTTAGGTCCTGAATTTCCAATTTGCGACGTAAGTTTCCAAAAGCATTTCTAGATAATGGCTTTAAGAAAAGATCAACAATTTGATGCACAGATGGAACATACTAAGTCACAAGAGTTCTGCAAACCACTTTTTCTTGCACATAACAATAATCTAATTCGATATGTTTGGTTTTTACCTAAAACACGGGATTAATCAACATATGGAGTGCACTAATATTATCACTAAAAAATATTGGTGGACTTGAGAGATGAATACCTGAATCTCCTAAAAGGAAAGATATCCAAGTGAGCTTTGCAGCTGATGACTCCATTTCACAATACTCTACCTACCTCAGCACTAGATTGAGCAATCATTCGTTGCTTCTTAGCACCCCATAATATATCATCACTAACTAAGAAGTACAAAATCTTGTAGTCGGTTGTCGAGGCAATAGGCAACCAGCCCCATCTTCATCACAAAAGGCATACAAGTCCATAGTTGACCCGGACAAAATTCGCATTCCTCGATTTATTGTGCTGTTGGCATTATTCAAAATGCGCTTGACATTATAAAAATAAGTCATAGAAGGTTGATGCATGAATTAACAAACAAAATTGATTGAAAAGCACCAAGATACTTTTGAAGAGATGAGAAATTAACTAGGATAAGGACACTAGGTGTCTGCATAGCAACGTTTCTATTCCTAGAAACAATTTCTGATCAGAAATAATTTTTTCTATTTTTATTTGTTGGAACAGTTTCTAAGCAAAAAACAGCGTTTAGGGCACGTTTGGTAACGTTTCTATTTCACTATTTTTCTGATCTTCTGTTCCCTGGAACAAAAAAAGAACAGAAATCCGTTTGATAACACATTTTATTTTTCTATTTTCTGAAATAAAAAAAAGTGACCAAGAAATAGATTTGGAGCAAAAATAAGAAGTAGATTTTTTCTACTTATTTGTTCCCAGAAATAAAAAAAGAAATAGAAAGGTCCGGTCTTCAAGCCGCAACCTCAGCTCCTCCTCCATCCTCCGTCGTTCGTAAACCGTCTCAAAGCACAGGTCCGTTCCATTCTCGGCGGGAATAATAATAATAAATTAAAAAATTTAAAAAATTAAGAAAATTCCAAAAATTCATAAAAATCAGAAAAATTCTCAAAAAATCCATAAAAATCTGAAAAACTCAGAAAACCCACAAAAATTTGCAAAATTATGAAATTGAAAAAATTAAAATTAAATTCATAAAAAATTTTACAGAATTGCTTAGAATACCTGTGGCCACCCACTTTGAGTAAAATTTAAATTTTTTGAGGTGCCAAAAAATAATCAAAAATTTAAAAATTCAAAACTTCACAAAATGGTTTAGAATATATGTGGCCACCCACTTTGAGTGAAATTTAAATTTTTTGAGGTGATAAAAAAATCAAAAAATTCAAAACTTCACAGAATTGCTTAGAATACCTGTGGTTACCCACTTTGAGTGAAATTTAAATTTTTTGAGGTGCCCAAGTGATTTTTTTGAAGATTCCTTAGTTTAAGGATTAAAAGGGGTTTTAAACCCCCAAAAAGGATTAGACAAACCAATAAATCATGCTTATTGATTTTTTTTCATTTATAACTTATACTTATAGTTAAATAAAAAATATAGATTTGAATGCAAAAAATTGAGAATAGAAATTTTTTTAGTTGTACCAAACGCATTTCTGTTCTTTTTCTATTCTAGGAATAGAAATTTTGTGCAGTTACCAAACGCATTATTTTGCTCAGAAACTCTTTCAGGAAATAAAAATAGAAAAAATTATTTCTGAAAAGAAATTATTCCCAGAAATAGAAACGTTACGATACGCACTCTTAGTAATTGCACAAAATTTCTATTCCTGGAATAGAAAAAGAATAGAAACGTGTTTAGGACGCGAATAATCTATTTCTATTCTATGGATGAATTTCTCCCTTCCGGGTTGCCGACAGAGGATGGCGGGTGGCGATGGGGGGTGGAGGACGGTGGTTGGCAGTGGGAGGAGGCAGGCCGGCAGCGGCGGAGGATGGCGGCCGGCGGCGAGAGGCGATCGGTGTCGGGCGGCGGCCAACGGCCACCTTCAGGCGGTGAAGCACAGCGGTCAATGGTGAAGCATGGTGGCGGTCAACGGTGGCGTCGGGCGGCAGTGACTGGCAGCGGGTGGTGGTGGTAGGATGTGGTTGGCGGTGGAGGGTGGCTAGTGTCGATCGGTGGAGCACGGCGACCGGTTGTGGGTGATCGTCGACGTTTGGTGGCCAGGGGCGGGAGGTGGCCAGTGGCGGAGGGCAGCTGACCTCGGGTGGCGATCGGCATCAGGAGGTGAAGTATGACCGGCGGCGGAGGAAGGCGGCCAGTGGTGGGTGGCCATCGGTGGCGGAGGACGGCAATCGGTGGTGGGTGACCGCCGGTGTCGGGTCGTCGGCGGCAGGAGGTGGCCGGGTGCAGTTGGTGTCGGGTGGCGGTCAGCGTCGGGAGGTGGAGTATGACTGCCGGCAGCGGAGGAAGGCATCTTATGGTGGGTGGCCGTCAGTGGTGGAGGACGGCGATCGGTGGTGGGTGATCGCCGGGGTCGGGTGGCCGGCGGCGGGTGGTGGCCGGTGTCGGGCCGTGGAGCACGGCGACCGGTGGCGGAGGATGGGGGATGATGGTGGGTGGCGGCAAGTGTTAAGCGGCGAAGGACAGTGATCGACCGCAAGAGGCGGCCAGCAGTGGACGGCGGCCGACGGGTGGGAGGAGGTCGGCGGGTGTTGGCCGGCGGGCGACGGCAAAAGGCAGCCGGTAGGTGGTGGCGAAGGACGGCGAGAGGCGGCGGTGGGTGGGTTGTGGCCGACAGATTGTTTCTTGTTTTTGGATGGTTCCAAAAAAAATTGTTTCTTATTTTTGTTCCAGAAACAAAGAAGTAGATTTTTTTTGCTTCTTATTTCTGTTCCAAATCTATTCCACGATCACTTTTTTGTTCCAGAAATAGAAAAGTAGATTTTTTTACTAAACGGATTTCTGTTCCGAAGAACAAAAAAATAGAAAAACAAAGAAACAGAAATGTTACTAAATAGACCCTAAAAGTATCGTAACTTTCGTACGGCGCTCATTTGAGTGCCATAACTTTTTTTTTTCTCATTTAAGTGCTACTTCTGGCAAAAGTGATCACTTGAATGTCATCGGTCATTTGACAATCGAAAAATCCGACGTGGACGCCAGTCATTCTACGTGGCTTCGCCGGAGCTGACGTGGACAATATTTTAATATTTTTTGAAATTTTTTATTTTTCCTTTTTTTTGCAAATTTTTTTTCAATACCCTCGAGGGTCACCGGCGACCCTCGCTCGCTACGAAGGCCTCTCCCAGATTTGGTGAAGGCGGCCTTGCCCTCGGCCGCGAAGGCCTTGGGCGAGGTTGTGAAGGCCCTGGGCGAGGCTGCGAAGGTCGTCGCTAGATCTTGGCGGCTGCGAGCGAGGTGGCGAAGGCTCTCGCCAGATCGCGAGAGAGCCTTATCGCGAGAGAGCCTTCACCGCCTCACCCGCGACCAGCGAGGCCAGCGTGGCCTCGCCAAGGGCCTTCACGGCCGCGAGGGAGGCGGCGAAGGCTTTCGCTAGATCTGGCGAGGCCGCCTCGCTCGCGGCCGCCTAGATCTGGCGACGGCCTTCGCAGCCTCGCTCGCCATCAGTGAGGCCGCGATGGCCTCGCCTAGGGCCTTCACGGCCGAGGGTAAGGCGGCCATCGCCCAATCTGGGTGAGACCTTCGCAGCCGGCGAGGGTTGCCGATGACCCTCACCGGCATTGAAAAAAAAAGGAAAAAAAAAGAAAACCAAAAATTCAAAAAAATAAAATAAAAAACATTTGAAAAATCTACGTCGGATGGAAGATTAATAAAAAAATCCACGTAGGATGATTTGCTGGAAATGGTACTCAAATGATCTATTTTCGCCAAAAGTGATACTCGGTGATCGTTTTTTGCCGGAAGTGGCACTTAAATGAGCGAAAAAAAAGTTATGGCATTCAAGTGAGCAACGAACGAAAATTATGGCACTCCTAATATCCTTATCTTGAAATTAACTCCATGACCATTTTGGATTTGTAGAAAAATTGAGATTTCAAGTTCCTCAAATAACTCAACAAAAATGTTTTGTAATGCTAACCACATCTCAACATATCTCTTCAAGTCTACTACTTAAGCAAGAACATCTTCAGAGAGCGTCATAATGATCCATCCCGTAGAAGGCGATCTGACCTTCTCCATTGCAAGAACTCTGGATGTATCACTTACTCCTAAACTCCAGCTTCTTTTCTAGAGGTGATTATTGGTGAACTCGGCATCTAGTACTCACCATCGATAAATCTCACAAGATCTTAACTTTCAGTCAATGCATAGGTGCTCTTCAACAAGAATAGTTTGTTTGTGTCAGTTTCAGTGACACAAAATTGTTTATGTTTAAAATGAGGGTACATATATTTCAACACACTAGAAGTATTAATGGAAGCTATAGTTAATGATCAACTTCTTTCAAAGAAGTGCTTTGATATCATGTGAGATTTTATGGGATCACTGCTCGTGAGATTTATGAGAGCATTGCCGACTATTCTAAAATCTTGATGTAACATAAAGATATCAAGAAAGCTTCAGCTGTGAGGATGAACCTGCCAAGAATCACATTCTATTGTTGCTAGAGAAGAAAAAGAAGGCGACCGAAATCAGTGGACCATGGTAGAGGGTGACTACAAATGCACCAAAAATTGATGCAATGGTTCCCACACTAGCTACATAATAAAGAGTAAGGGAGAGGATTCGTACTTACTTCCTACATGTTTACTTAATACAGTCTAATCTGGAATCTCTCTCACTCACACCAACTTCCAGTTAAGCAGCATACCAGCCAAAATAGAAGACAGATGACTAGTCTACTATTCCGTGCAATGAAGGAATGCCCAGACCGTTTGTGTTTGTACAAACGAGTTCGAAAGCTCCCAATTCAATTCAGTTTAAGCTAAGCAAAACTTACTGTGGTGGAAAAGGAAACCCTTACCGTTGGGATGCGTTTTTGCACATGCTAGCATCGTTGATCAGTGCCGGAAATATTTGGCTCGTGTAATGCTGACTCGAAGATGTTATCCTTGGCTAAAGTAACGAAAACAGTGAGCACACACCTTTGGGAATAGAAGGAAAACTTAACACCTCGAACAAATTTCTAACGAAAACAAGACTGACAACAACCTCTACAGAAAGTTTTCTGATGAAACCAGACAATGAAAGCAGCAAGGACAGTTGCTACCGTGCTCGAGCTTATGTCGGATACGATGTCGATGCTCATTCTCTTGTATTTCCAGCACAAGCTACAGCAATGAAGGTGCTGATTCATGGCCAATAGGGGGCCAGGGTTAGTTGCATTCTTCTGTCACAGCTCTTACTTCATTGATGATATTGACAGCTATATATATGCATTAAGCACGTGTTCAAAATAGACACTAAGATTAACAGTGAGATGCACAGTAAGTGCTTTCCCATCTTCGACCTAAGTTTTACGGCCATACTATGCAAAGGGGGGAAAAACTACTTCCATAATGCAAGGGCAATGCAAGTAGGGCCTAGTTGCATAATAGCTACTCTCTCTGCCCCTTAATCTTAATATATTTTACGAGCTCCTCTAGGGCTGGGAACGGCATTGATAGCTGCAAAACCGGGAAAACTGCCACAAAAATCTTAAACCTACTGTACTTGTGCCAATTAAGTTATAAATCTTTAAATTGTGCCAATTCAGTCCTAAATTTTTTGACAAATTGCCAATATAGTCATT
This sequence comes from Syzygium jambos, assembly GCA_031216235.1. NCBI lineage: Eukaryota > Viridiplantae > Streptophyta > Magnoliopsida > Myrtales > Myrtaceae > Syzygium > Syzygium jambos. The sequence goes on along the minus strand of CM062227.1, from coordinate 1,496,516 downwards.
TTGATTAATTTTGATCGGAAAACACTGACATGGCGGTCCAGTTAGCATCGACTTGCCTACATGGCATACCGGTACTAACGTGGACAATTTTTAAATTTTTTTGATTTTTTTACTTTTTTTTTCCTTTCCTTTTCGCCGGAGGCCGGTCTCAAGCAATTGGCCGGCCAGCGACGATGCCAGAAGAGGGCTAGGTGAGGGCGACCCTCGCCCTACCCAGACGAGGTCGCACAAAATTAAAAAAAGAACTTACCTCAAGCAACATGCACTGCATAATAAATACATCACTTCCCGACTTCAGTTTAACTAAGATGGATTCTCTCCGTCACGAAATCGAGAAAAGAACTTATCAACTACTAAATTTGTTTTCTTTGGTTGGATCAATAGGATGAGTGGTTACAAACACTCTAGCCCTTTAGGCCTTAGATCAGGGGAGCCAGTGTGGGATGATTTCTATCAAGAAGTTGGTGACCTTAATATACAAGCCAAAAGGAAATAATAATAAGCAAAACACAAAAAAATTCACCCTCCTCTTCCTATAAATACAACACATTCTCTATGTTCCATTAGCTTCTCCTGCCATTTCTCTGCTTCACTCATCTTTCATCTTCTCCTAGGCTCATCATCCATCCACCATTCTGTACTTGGGGCTCTAATGGATTGGGCTCTTTTGGCCACACCGGTGGTCTTAGTCCTCATAGTCCACTGGTTGTCGTTCGCCGCGCCGCCACGTCACCTGCCGGCAGCGGAGGGAATCTCACCGTTGGGCGTCGCCGCCCTCGCGGCTCTAATGGTTGTTCTGGCGCAGTACCAACCCCCCGCCTTCTTGGAAATGCTCGGTTTGTTGATGATATTTTATTTCGTGATTTTCTTCGGCACATGATCTGTACGAAGAGATAAAAGTTCGCAGATTCATCTTTTAGACGCATGGCACGTGTTGTGTACCAAAACTAAGATTATGTTTCTTTCACTTCAACATGTGTTTTGGCTTTTGGATATTTGTTAGTATATAATATCAATACTGCATCGCATGTTATGCGCATGCATGGTGAGGATTTTACTTTAATAGTTTTTGCCATATATCAATATATTTACAATAGGTAGATCATGGGGCGAGATATATAGTACAAAGGATAGGTTTGCCAAACCTTTGGTTAGGTTTTTTTTTTTTATAGCTTTTAACCATCTTTGCAAAAGGATACAAAAGCTCTTTGTTTGTCGTTGAAGTTTCTCCGAATAACCTGAGCAAGAAAGCTGAAAAGGGAAAACATCGATGGTGATTTTCCCATATATTCTTCGCCAATATTAATTTGGTTTATCAATTGAACCGATTCGATCGTTCTAATCGGCAACCATTCTCCAAATAACATGAGCAAAAAAACTAAAAGGGGAAGACATCGATGGTGATTTTCCCATGTATTCTTGGCCAATATTAATTTGGTTTATCAATCGAACCGATTCGATCGTTGTAATCAACGACCATTCTCTGAATAACCCGAGCAAGAAAACTGAAAAGGGAAAACATCAATGGTGATTTTCCCATGTATTCTTGGCCAATATTAATTTGATTTATCAATCGAACCGATTCGATCGTTGTAATCGGCGACCATTCTCCGAATAACCCGAGCAAGTTCAATGGTGATTTTCCCCTATATTCTTGGCCAATATTAATTTGGTTTATCAATCGAACCGATTCGATTGTTGTAATCAGCGACCATTCTCCAAAGAACCTGAGCAAGAAAACTGAAAAGGGAAAACATCGATGGTGATTTTCCCATGTATTCTTGGCCAATATTAATTTGGTTTATCAATCGAATCGATTCGATCATTGTAATCGGCAACCATTCTCTGAATAACCGGATCAAGAAAACTGAAAAGGGAAAACATCGATGGTGATTTTCCCATGTATTCTTGGCCAATAATAATTTGGTTTATCAATCAAACCGATTTGATTGTTGTAATCGGCGACCATTCTCCGAATAACCCGAGCAAGTTCAATGGTGATTTTCCCCTGTATTCTTGGCCAATATTAATTTGGTTTATCAATCGAACCGATTCGATCGCTGTAATCGGCAACCATTCTCCGAATAAACGGAGCAAGAAAACTGAAAGGGGAAAACATCGATGGTGATTTTCCCATGTATTCTTGGCCAATATTAATTTGGTTTATCAATCGACACCGATTCGATCGTTGTAATCGGCGACCACATTGACCCCGGTTCCTCCTTCGTCTGCGACCCTTGTAGCAACGGTCGCTCCATAGGTCACAGCCATCAGCGACCATTTTACGAGTAACCAAGTAGTTAAACTCGGGTTTAGAAGCTTAACATGTTGGTAGTTAAATTTATTTTTTTGGGTACATTCCCAGTTCTGATCTCGTTCAATTCGTAAAAGATCAAGTAAATGTTTCACAAGGTTCACAGTAGGTCCACTTTTACGAATCAAATAAGGCCAAAGTACACCAAACTCCGATTTACCTCCTCCTTTTCGCATTATTAGTGACACTGATTTGTTGGAATCTTAAGCGATAGACTGGTCTCATTCATGAAATCATACGAGTCTTAAATAAGAAAACTCACACGTCCTCATGTCGCTCTAGGCACATGCATTTGGGTGTTTAAACCTACCAAAGGGCTCGTGGTCCATTGTCTGATCCCGTGCTATTTGGTTCGTCTAGTAGGGACGTGGCTCTGAACAAGCAAGTTTGGGGTGGTTGTGGATGTGACATGTTGGAAAATTTTGGATAAGATTCGAATGTGAAATGTCGGAAATCTATTGGAAAAGGTGAAAAGATAAAGATCAATTGTATGAAGCGTGCAGATATTATTCTCAAGAATAATTCCGTTCCTCGGAGTACGAAACTTGGTGTCATAGGCTGTAACAGCTATCTTCCGAAAATAGAACAAACATTGTTCTTTACTTTGCACATAATAATAGAAGGAATATGAAGAACTAAATTATATGTATAACCCATCAAGCAAAAAAAATGAAAAAGAAAGCAAAATTTTCTTTTTTAATTCGGTGTGTCATAAGGATTGTGATTTGAAGTTTAATTTTATAGGTAAACGAAAGAGAGTAATTAAATTAATGACCCTTACAAAATAATGAAGAGTTTATAAAGAAATAAATCAAATGTTACAAAACCGTAACACGGCCGTTTTAAAATCGTTGCAAAATGATGGCTTTCATGGTAGTCATAACTTCTATCAAAACCGTTACTTTCAAATATTTCAAAACTCCAACAATCCTTCGCATATTTCAAAAGGTTTTGAAAAGAAAAAGGAAAAAAATAAATGGTGGGTTAAACTCAATTGAATATAATGCATTAGAACTGGTGCTTTTTTGGGATACACAAAAAGAATAAATTATAATTTACGAAATCATTGATGAAGTTTGAAACTTCTGTGAACCAAAAATTTCTTTTGTGAATTATAATTTTCACCAATCACATTATACCTCATAGGATCGCAATATGAATTGACAAGTGACTTCAAATCACTCATATGAACCTAATTCATAGAATCGCAAATCATATAGGTTTGGTTATCATCACTATTAATTTTTCACAACTGGCTTAAGTCCCAATCCACTCAATGAATAGTTGGAGGATTGGCCGAACCCACTTCTAACTTAATATAATTAATGGACATAATTCTAACTTTAAGCAAATTACTTTATTACATCACGTCTCAATCAGATGTGTCTCTTTTAACTATTGAAGGTTTCATTCTTTGCAATGGCTATTGCCTCTTAGCAATTATAATGCGTAGACACAAAAGCTGCGTTTGATCGTCCGGATTTCTAATCATGATAGGATTGAATAGGATAATATATAAAATCAAAGGCTTTTGCCATATCCTATCCACTGTTTAGTGAATGCAGTAATAAAGCCGGATATTTTCATATTTTATTACGTCCATTGTTTGTTATTTACGACATGTCAATATAAATGAATCTGAAAATGCACGAAAGAATATTGTAAAAATCTCTCATAATTCACTGCCAAATCTACTAAGAGAGTAAAAATATGATCATTCACTTTTGTGATTACGAAAAGTATAGTATTTGGACCTTACCCAAAAAAAAAGTATAGTATTTGGACTCTCTCACTACTTTTGTGAAATTTTAACATGAACCACAAAATTACTGAAAAGTTTCAACTCTCTTGTTGCTTTTGTGGACCTTAGACATGAACCGGAGAGCTACAAATGAGAAGAAGCTCAGACTCGCCACTTTCATGGAACTTTGACGTGAACTAAAAAACTATGGAGTCGTAAAAGCTTCAACATGAACCAAATACATAAGAGTAGGAGACGAGTGAGGGTAGGTTTTTTTAGAAATTTCATTGCCCCTCATTTTTCGAGAATTAGAAAGATTCTTTTCAAATTTGAATTTGTTTATTAAAATCTAGGTTCTTCTACCTCATTCTTATTTTCTCAATTTTTTTTAATTTTTCCATCACTTTTTTAATTTTTTTATTCCCTTCCATCAGTCCTTTATGAAAATTTTATCAACTTATAAACTATACTATTATACCTGAAATATGTAATAATATAGATATTAAATATATATATTATAGAGTAGAAAGAAATTCAATTATATAAATAATATAGGAATATGTAAAAACAAAAATTATTTTTTTGTTATTCTAAATTATCCTTTTAATATTATAACTCAAACATTATTTTTATATTTAAATATTAACTTATTTTGATTATTTAAAAATTTTGTTTCGCGAAAAATAGCTTTTATACCATAAATATGAGAAATTCTATTCACCTTTATCCCATCTCTCCCCTGGGATAATTTTATCCAGGTTATATCCCCCTTATATTCCGCTTTATCCCATCTTGAGCAGGAACCAAACACAGAATAGGATAAATATTATATTATCCTGAATCTTATCCTACCTACCAAACGCAGCCAAAAGGTGTCGGCATCATTCTCAAAGGAATACCTGCCAAGAAATTTGTCTACTACTCGGCCTCATTTTCAAATGTGAGTTTGAGAAGAATTTTCCATTTCCCAAGAATTTTAGCAGTTCTTGAGTCAGCAAGATAAATAATCTCTTCTCCATCCCCTATTGGAGCGTAGGAGGATAAGACATTTTGTTTGTAAATATATACTTATTAGCACCTGAATCTACCATCCATTCCTTACATTGGCCACAATATTGATTTGAGAAATGACTGTAATTTATGTCATCATAATCATGTGCTTCAACTAGTCGACTTTTGATTTAATAGGATTGTCATTTCTCTCGTACTATTTTTGGCTAATTTTCAAGTCACAGCACCTCTACCAAAGGCGAGCACATATCCATAAGTGGATTTTATCTCGTCTGAATAAGAGATCCAATTAGCATCATTGTGTCCCTCTAATAGAACGCGAAATCCACTAGATAAAATGCAAAAGTTTATGGTTCCACTACATAAAATATGCTCAAGAAAAGCTTAATGCTCGTAATTCTAACAATATATATCAGACCACATTCAACGAGTAAACGAAACAACAAATGCATGATTAGAAAGAAAAATCCAGGTAAATCAACGAAGAATATCCAGAACTTGTCTCTTTAATGATTGAGTGACACCAGGATAATGCATGAATTCATAAACAATGAGCATAGCAGTAACGATCACACAAAGCATAAGCAATTCAGCGCCTCAAATGCATGCTTGTAATGAACGCACCAGCTGTGTTCATAAGATGCACTTGCAGCTCAGCAAACACATGTACACATGCAATGCACGCATCAACAACGTTCACACGATGCAGTTGCAAGTCACTAATCAAATAAAACAAGGTATGGTGTCTCTGATTTATGGATGAACCGAAGCAACCAGCAAGTCCAAGCTCCGTTCCGGCGAATTCAAGCATGTTCAAAACAGAATTCCCTCATTACTTAGCAAAGAATTAACATGATTTCGGTATCTTATTATATCCCAAAGGCATGTAAACATGTATGATCAAAATGATATCAAATGCCAACTAAACCATGGCCAAAATAGAGAAGTGAAATTACGACTCAGCATGTGTAAGTCTGATTCCAGCACAGTAACATGTGTTGATCGAAATCGAGAGCATCAAACTCATATGGACGAATGCTAGTAAGCAAGTGCATTCGGAGGCTCTAGGCCAAGTTCTGAAATGCATAGAATGGAATTCATCTTATAAGAGCAGTGGACACAAATATGAACCGAGACACATCAAGCAAATGACCAGCACACATACAACTTTTTCGCACGAAGAACAATTCAGCTCGAAAGCTCTCGGTTTCAACGTGAAGAGGGAGTACCAGGTTCCAATGGTGGCGGTGGCAGGAACGGCGGTGATAGGAGAGCGGCAGTTTCAGCCACGACTCAATCTACCAGTGAGAGACGGCAAGCAAGGATCAACTTCGAGGACGATGCATGGTGCTTCTGGCTCTGGTCTCAATGGCCAATGCCTCTGCAAATAAAAAATGCACGACATGGGTAAACTAGAAACACAAACGCGAGGTCACCAAAAATCAAAAGAACGAGATGTTGGAACTTAGTTTATTCGTTGGAATTGGAATCCTCTAAACGAGAGAGCGCATTCCTAGAGTCACTGATAGGAGAATCGAAGTAGCTGCCTCGAGCTTCGTTCAGCAAGCCCTTACGGTCTCTCGCTCACAACTCCGTTGTTTGGCCTCACCTCCACCTCACACAGATTGATGTTCACGCTCACCATATCACTTCCTAAGCTGCGACATCACCAAATTACATCGGAGCTCACGTCGTAATGCACAGCAGAAAGATTATTCTTAAGATTGTTGGAAAAATTTGGAGAAGATAGAAAATGAGAATTGCCGGAAATATGTTGGAAAATATGAGAAAATAAGCATCAATTGTTTGAGGAGTGCGAGCACCGTCCTTAAAGATAATTACGGCTTTCGAAGTATGGAACTTGGTGCGATAGGCTCCTGCGGCTATCCTCCTAATCTTCTTTACCCAGCACGGAATAATAGAAGAAACATGAAGAGCTAAAGGATGGTGGTTTGGAGTTTAATTTTATAGGCAAATGGAGGAGACATGGGTTGCGAAACCGTTATAAATCTAATTATTAAATTGATGACCGTTATAAAGCCGTTACAAACTAATGAATGGTTTATAGAGAAATAAATTAAACGATACAAAACCGTTACAAAACCGCCGCGAAATGGCCAAAATATCAGAGCCAGATATTTCCATAGCCGTGGCCATCACGGCGGTCATAACTTCCTCCGCCATGAAAACCCTTTACCATTAGATATTGCAGCAGCTTTCATGGCGGTCGGCAATTTTCATGGCGATCATGGCTTCAAGTTACAGACCCGTTATCTTCAAATATTTCAAAATTGCCGGAATACCCAGCAACGTATTATTATAGTTAGATTCCCCCAATTACAAATTAAAAATACTAAAAAAAAAAAAGGTTCCCGAGTGAATTTGCAGTCAAAATCTCTTGGTGTTTTTTTTTTTTGGTCAGAAAATCTCTTGGTGGTTGAAAATGGAAAAATTAAAATATATATAAAAAAAATCGAATCTCGGCACGGCGACAAAAAGCGGCGACGGTCAAACTTCGTCTCCTCCTCCTTCTACTTCTTCGTCTTCAACCTCTCGTCAGCATCTCCTCTACTTCTTCCCTCGGCAGATTCCCTCTCTCTTCTTTCTCTCTCTCTCTCTCTAGAAAAGGATCGCGGCCTGCCCGATCAGCAATCGCTCGCTCGCTCGCTCGCTTCGCGGGTTTCTCTCTCTACTCCCTCTCCAATGGCATCTGCCGCGAAGCACAACCACCCCTCCTCCTCCTCCTCCTCAAAGCCGCCCCTCAAGAACCCTAATTTCCCCCCATCGGACCCCCAGAACCCCGCCCCCCGCGCCGTCGCCTCCACCGGCGGCGGCGGCGCCGGGCCCCTCGCGCCGGGGCGCGAGGACTCGGCCCTCGCCCGCGCCTCCCACCTCACGCGCACGGAGGTGCTGCGGCGGCGGTCGCGCCGGCTCAGGCAGCTCTCGCGGTGCTACCGGGACCACTACTGGGCGCTCATGGAGGAGCTCAAGGTGCAGTACCGGGAGTTCTACTGGAAGTACGGGGAGAGCCCCTTCAAGGAGGAGAATCAGCGGGTGGAGGCGGACGGGTCGGAGCGGGACGGGCCGAACGGGGAAGGCATCGGGGAGAACGTCGGGAACAGTGTCGTGGGTAGGATCGAGCTCGAGGCGAGGGGCAACAATCATAGGTGCGCGTTCGTCGGGTGTAAGTTGAAGGCCATGGCTTTGACGAGCTTTTGCCATTTGCATATATTGTCCGATTCGAAGCAGAAGCTCTATAAGGCTTGCAGCTATGTCATCAAAAGGTGATTCTTTTGCCCTGCCCCTCTTTGATCAGCTTATCTTGAAAATTGTGCGGATTATTTGCTGGGTAATATAGTCGCCTTTGTTACTGTCTCGCCCTTGTCCGGATCAGTTAAGTGCGGGTTGCGGTGACGAATAGAGCCGATAGAATTATTGTGGATACTGGCCATTTGAGGATGGATCGAGATTTGTCGAACCATAGTTATTTCTGATAAAACATCAGTGGCATTGAATAGAAAATGGAGTGTTTATATATTGTTTGTAATGGGCGTGACCCATGCGGAGGAAAAGTTGCAATTCAGGAATTTACTAGATAGAAGTGTTTATGTGAGAACAGGAGAGGAACGGAACTCTACTCGGTCAGAGTTGGACATGGAAAAATGCTTAATTAAAGAATGCATTTGGCATGTAATTTGCTTTAGAAAGCGATGCGATTACCTTCTATGTTAAAGGAGTTTAAGATTCCGATTCTTGATATATCTTCCAGTATGACGCTTTTAAGTTACCTCGGCCCTGTTTCTACTAGTGCTTATTCAATGGGAGAAAAGAGCCTTGCTTTCTACGTGAGGTGAAAAGTTGAGTTGTTTCTTTTGGCGAGTTGGATGGATCTCAGATATTTAGTGCATGAATCCTAGTGAAGGGGACTCAGAGTACTAAAAAAGGTTTATGTGTATGTTTTGCAAACTCGATGAGTTCTTGGGGTGAGTCTGGGGCAGGAAGTGCCTAAACTCAGATTGATTGCTCTCGAATTTGAAATCCAGCTTTGCACTAGGTCACTACTTAGGCATTTTCACCTGTAAATTTTATATGTGAAGTAATCATACTATCAAGATACATAATGTTATGATCTCCATCACTCCCTTAGATGCTTTTCCTTTGGGTTGAAGCTGAGTAACGAGGGTGGGCACAGTTTCTTCCTTTTTCCCCATTAGGGGTGTTGTTGGGGACAGGAAAGGATGAGAGGGGCGATTCACTCTCCTGGAAACAAAGTCCCATCAAATAATGGTGATGACCATGTCTCTGTTAGTGGAATTTCAATATAGAGATACACCGACTGGTTGGAGAATGTGATTGATCAAGTCTAGCTGATTAATTCTTGGTAATAATCTCCCAATGGACAAAAAGGAGAATTGGTTGCTTCTTTTTAAGAGGTATTATATGGAGTTCCAGTTCCCTGCTCTGAAGTTGTGGCTTAAGAGAAATATTCTTATCAAGGGTTACATATATATTACATCCTTTCCTATGTTGTATCGCTTTTATTTCTTGGTTTCTATGCTTTTTTTTTTCTTTGGGGCTTGGCACCAGAAATTGTCCTGTTTGATGTGTTTCAGGGTAAGATCCTGTCTACTAGTAGAAACTATAACCCTGAAGCGGCTGATTTTGTCATGAGTTATTTAATAATTGTTCTTTAAGATCAGGTTTCTAGTTTCTACTAGAAACCTGAAACGACTTAAGCATTCATGAATTATTTAATTAATTTTCTACAGTGATTAAATCATGTCTTTTAGATTGCAAAACTTTTGTTAGATGTGTGATTTATCTTCTGTGTATTTGAACACGATTCCCTTTCGTGCTATCTGTGACTGACTGATTATCCATTTATTTATAGTGCTCAGGCGGGACCAATAACATGTGGGAAGCCAATACTGAGATCCACCGTTCCTTCTCTTTGTACCATCCACTTCCAGAAAGCTCAAAAGCACGTCACCCGGGCCTTGAAGAAGGCGGGGCTTAATGTTACTTCATCTAGTAAACTTGCTCCAAAATTCCATGTCATAGTGGCAGAATATGTGCGGCAAATTCAAGCCAAAAGAAGGGCTGCACAGAGGGCCAATATTAGTGAAGTTGTGGTTAAGGAAGAAACCATGAGCTGAGTCTCTATTGCCAGTGACTGCAAATCAGAAATTGTTGCATGAGCGCATGTGTTTGTAGGGACAAGACAAACCTGAGGTAAGATGGTGCAAAATAGATATTTCGACAATGTACAGACTTGCATGTTATTTAGGTCATTACTTGTGCCTTCATACTCATTAGACTGGTTCTGTTGTGCATGTTCTGTTAGCAATTTTTTTATTTCCGAACTTGGTTGCTGGAATAGGAAATGCAGCTGTTCTGTGTATCCAAATTTGCTTTTCACAGCTGGAACAATGAGTACAAAGAGAGCATGTGTTGAAGGAGAATATACCTTTTCCTGTTTCTTCTCATGTACTTGCTCTTAATTGTTAGATTGTAGCTATCTCATCATCCACCGTAGTCACTCTCGCGTGTGACATTTGAGACCTGGACCACGCTTAAAAAGAGATTGCCTGATTACTCCCTGATCTCTGCCTCTTTTTCAAAGAGATCCATCTGTTCTGATCAAAATTATTTGCATCTTTTTTGTGCCCCCGATCCAGGTGGTTTGTGGGAACTGAAACGGATGGAAGTTGTACATGTTGCAGTCTTAAGGCACTTTCCTGAGTGCAAGAGCTTGTTGAGAGATGTCTTCTCGGCTAGTCCATATGTATTTTCTTTACAAGTGTCCCATGCGATCGTGTCTTTATATTAAATGTCCAACGATGTTTAGTTGCAAATTTTAGTCGGGCCTTCTTACTTCAATGTCCGCTGTACAGCCACAGAATATGTGAACACCCTACTCTCTTTGGGTGTGGCCGAGCGCTGTGTTTGTGACTTTATTGTAGACATTCTTGCTACACGTGTATGCTCTCCCCTGATATGTTTTGGTCCTTGTCATCTTTGTTGTCATATATAACAGTATGAGATGGACGTGTCGGTTCACTTTCGGATAAATCAGCTTCTCGACATTTGCAGAAGATGGGATGAACTCATGTCACGAGACGTGGTGACGCTAATTTGTAAAGTTAATCAGGTATAGAGTATGACGCCTAATAGGTCAAAAATGATAATGGGGTTCCGTTTCCTCCCTTGAGATGAATAGATGAACTATAAGATGATTTTTTGGGCAGAGAAATTTAGAGAATTGGGTCTTAAACGGACCGCGGCGTGGCAGTGAAGCAGCTTCTTGAGAAGGATATCATGATAGGAATTTAAAAAGACAATAGCACTAGAGTGAATAAATGATAAAAAGGTACATTAGTCTGCTCTTATAAGGTAACAATTCAATTTTCCTTGCCAATTTGGAGCACAACCCGTCATCTATCCAATTAAAAAGTTACTTTCAATGAGAATTTTGCATCCGAAAGTTATGCAGATGGACTACCTTCAAAAGGAATTATACGTTCCGGATAGTGAAGTCTCACTCGGTATGCCTTTCGGATCCCCGCCTCTGGTTAAACTTTACATGACGACAATATCAATTGTAATCAATAACTGAGTGCCAAAACACCTCTGGTTCCTCGTCACCGGCAAACCGTCCTCTGCAAAAGTTTCCGCTGGGCACTCTCTTTATGGCTTCGATGTAGAAATGTCGAGGAAACCTCAGCATGAGATATCCAATTACTTAAAATCTCTATGCACATCATTCTCCATTACTTAAAATCTCTATGCACATCATTCTCCCCCCATGAACTTAAAAAGCAAATCAAACTTCATTATGAACAGATTAATGATGGGGAATTACATTCTGTAAAAGGCAAGCAAAAAGCAATCCCTATGTGCATCTTTCTCTGGAATCAAACCAAATGCAAACCTCCCAAAAATCAATAATTGGATGCATATTCCCGACTGATTGATCTTTTCCCCTCACGCTGATGGGATCTCTCACGATGTTTGTCATGCTTATAAGAGCGCTCTCTCTCATCTCGAGACCTGCTTTTGTGATGGCGCTCCTCCCTATCAGAAGAGTCTCTTTCTTTATGATCCCCTCTCTCCGATGAACTTCTTTTGCTCCTTTTCTTGGCACGTTCGTCATCATCGATGGAGCTCCGTTTGTGAGAGCGATCTTCCCCATCCAAAGAGCTTCCGACAGCTTCTTCCTTCTCCACAGAGCTTCTGTAATGATACTTCTCTTCTAATTCCATCGAGCTCTTCCTATTGGAAAACTCCTTATCCTTGTGGCGCCTCCTATCATGGCGATGTTCTTCCTCGGAACCTCTATTGTAAGAGTGATCTAATAGATCCTCAGGGCTCCTCCCATGCACGCGATCTTCCCTCTCCTCGGAGTTTTTTTTGTGAGTATGCGCTTCTCTGTTCCTAGAGCTTCTGTGAGATCCTTCTTCCTTATCTAACAAACCCTGTCCTCTTCTAGGGGGTGATGGAACCTGAAAAAGATGTGAGATCATTTTGATATACAAGCTTCATAACAAATGTCACGAATCGTGAAAATCTCAGAAAGGCTACTGCTCAGATACTTTTCTGGCAACTTTTTTAAAGGAGAACGAACTCGACATAAGGAAGTGCAGGTTGTCATAAATTTATCACAGAAAAGTCAAAAGGGGAAAAAAAAGGTTAAGCCCGTTCACCAAAAGTGCATAAATTTTGTCTCTAAGGCCAGTCACTCCACGGGACTTACCAAACCCAAATCCGTCCATTAAGGTGCAATGAAGTACGGAAAGCTAATGATAGCCTCCTCCCCCTAATGGAGTTGGAGACATAATGCCTATTGATGGACAAAATGCAAAATATAGCATGGAAACCTATACCAAGTAAAAGTATCACTAGTTCCATTTCTGATAGTACATTCAAGTAAAATATTTCATTAAAATCTTAATATAGAACAACGTAAGTTAAGAGTTTCCACAACTTTATCCCAAATAAATCACTTCAAAACTGGAAAATTCCTGCTAGGTAACCTCCCACCAAATTTACAGCAAACTCAGAAATGCCGCTTAACCTTCATGCTCATCCATGCCCACAAATTAAGTCCTCAGGGGTGATGGTTTGCACTAATGCCAAAAAAAGAAGAGTATCTTAGGAGGGGAGTGGAACAAGTATCCGGGCAGATCTATAAAGAGGCTAATTCCAAGCTTGCTTATGCAAAAAAGTGGTCAAAAGAAATTTTCAACAGTGGAAATAGTATTTTCATGTGTAAAAAAGGCGAGCACCTTTTTTTATGGAAAATCTGTTCTGGTGCAACAAGAATATAAAACATTTGAGCAGTGGATATTGAATAGGAATGGATGAGGGAGCGAGCTCAACTAGTGAACGTTAGTACCTCCATCAACGCCATTATTCATTTAGGTCTTAGTTTTGAATCATGGTCAAACTTAACCTCAGAAATATCACGACAATCAGGTATAGAAGTTTAATCATATAAATGAAATTTCCTAACCATCTCAGGAAGGCTAAAACATGCATTTTGATGGAGCTATCTGCAGAATTTAGATACAACAGAGACAATACCTCAGAACGTGACATGTATCGTCCCTCTGGGGGAGGTGGAATACCCAGCCTCTTCAAGTCATCCAATGGGATTGGGCGACTGATCGTATAACGAGAAATAAAGAAAGAGTTAGTATCATCAAATGTGACCCAGCTTCATCTTTGCAACAGAATACTACAATTATTTAAGTGTCCAAAAGGATCACACCTATTCCTTCAACTTTCGGTTAGTGAAATTAATTCACCCATGCCGCTTATCCATTACCTAAGACCCTAAACTTTACCCAACGCATTTGAACAAACTATTCTAGCACGCTAGAAGATCCAATATAACTCGTTCTGGCCACAAATATCCTAAACCCAAAGAAAATTCAGACTGAACTATTAAATTAAATATGCATTCATTTTTTCCATGATCTATAAATATATGAAAACAAAGAAATTCATGATGGGTTTACTCAGGCCAAGCAAAGTTCTCCATCATAGATTATAACAAGATACAGGATAATATAGACTGACCCATATTAAATACTCGTGTGGCTAAAGTATAGACTTATTTTTGCTATGCTAATTTTCTTTCATGAAACAAGTATAAATCAGCAACAGTCATCCCCATAACCACTTTAAAACAATGGTAGAGGTTAGAACTTTTTCTTGCATATTTGTCTCCTCCCAGATGAAGACTAATAATCACATCCAATATTGATGACAAGTTGATAATCGTTATTCAAGCTCGACAATGAAGACTTTTGACCAGAAGGAGCTAGAAAAAATAAGATATGACTACGACTTTCAACAGCAAAATTCTTATTCTTGAGTTAACCCCAGAAAAGGAAAAAAATAAAACTTCATTAACTCGATCCTTATTTCTCGGTGTGCATTTTCCTCAAGGGACCTTCATAACCATAGACCAAATAGGATGTGACCAATATGCTGAATGAGATGGAACATATTATATCCCACAAACAATAACTACGGTTCCTTGAGTCAATGCAAATAATATCTAAGAAAAGAATGTACAGATAGATCTCATATCATACATGTAAAAGCAAAACAAAAGCATAATACACTAATCAAAATTCAAGCGAACAGCATAAACCCGTATAAGAATGAAAAATACTTACAGAGGAGCTCGAAATGGTCTTTCTCGTCCTCCAAACCGAAGCTGTCCTGACTCTTTCTTACCGCCAAGGCCTCCTCCTGGCAGGAATTACCAGAATCAACATAATTTATATTGGCAGCAAGGAAAGAAAAGAAAGAGGTTGCTGGACTAACCTAACCTTCTTGGGATCCATCCTGGCATTAATTGCTGTCTATTATAGTCAACTATAATCTCAGAATCATCAATGAAAGAATGGTGAGCATCCTGCAAAATGTAATGTCAAGTTTCATAGAGAGATAATTATTAAGCTATAGATTGCAATCTAGGTTAGTTTCTGACTTGCTTCAAAGCAGTTTTTTCGGTGTTTTTTCTGTTCTTTTACAGAAGAAGAGATATGTTAAAAAGTTGACCTAAAAGTCAAAAAGTTAAACTAAAAGCGGGGCCCACAAGACAAGCTCCAAATTACCTCGTTCAACCCAAGTAATCTCTCATTCTGAATGCTTTCGTTTGCTATCTTCGTGCAGAAAAATTCACACTATTTTAGGATTCTGGGTTGACCTAAACGGGCACAAAAATCATGCTTTACACTCCTTCCACGCTCTAAAGATTTCGGCTTTCTCGCAACAACTCGACAGAAGTTTGTTTATGTTACTCAGACTCTGCTAAGTGTGCCAGATATGAGCAAGTATCCTAGTGCCTGACTAATCTATGCATCAAGATGAGGGAAAATTATGAAATAACAAGCATTGGGATGCAACATATTTGTGAAAATGTGTGATTTTCTAGTAGTTTTTCATTTTTTTTAGGTTACACATTTCTTTAGTAGTTTTTCACTATAGATATTGCGGTAGTTTTTTTTTAACAAAACATGGCATAAGTGTCCCACACCCAACATACCCACTTTGTTCTCTAACAGATAGTTATCTTAATTTCGCATGTCCTTTTACGTCCTTTTTGAATCAAAATGCACTCATAGTTTTAGATCTCCAGGTCGACTTACACAATGTATCTAGCTATTAGATATGATCAGAAAGACACCTAAAAAGCTCTTAAGAAGTTGCATGGCGAAACGTCAACGATGAATTAACAATAAAAGCCTCATCAGCAGCATGTCATAGACTATCTCAAAGACACGAGGGCTAATTCAGATGACTAAACATTAGGCTTTTATCAAGCATCGAACACAATGACAATCATAAATCTAGGTACATCTCAAAGGATGAGGAACTTCTGGCATCTTTCCTAAAACTACTATTTAATGCAAGAAAGATTAACGAGGGAAGGTATCAGAAAGAAGTATTGTCAAGAACAATGTAAAAGTACCTTATATGCCCGTCTCATTTCTCTTTCAGTTTCATATTCAACAAAAGCATAACCTCTTGAGGCACCAGTCACTGCAAACAGGTACTGACAAAGTAAGATATTTGCAATGCCAACACCTTGAATTGAAAAGGAGGTAGAAACAA
Organism: Syzygium jambos; assembly: GCA_031216235.1. Taxonomy (NCBI): domain Eukaryota; kingdom Viridiplantae; phylum Streptophyta; class Magnoliopsida; order Myrtales; family Myrtaceae; genus Syzygium; species Syzygium jambos. The sequence goes on along the minus strand of CM062227.1, from coordinate 1,480,320 downwards.
CTATGTCATCCAAAACGCAATTGATACATATGCACAGGATGAAGAATATAATAAAGCAGTGACCCTTACTAGCTTCAAACTAGCTATCGCGAAGGTAAAAGGTTATATACACCACTGCCACTAAAATACCTCCATAAAAATTAGGGGATCAAAACATTAAGCATGTAACAAGCTGCTTTGAGATTAAGCATTGCTGCTTTGTTAAACCAATGAATAATGTGCAAGTCACCAAGATTTCTTTCATTTCAAGTAAAGTCGACACAGCAAAAGCAATAATAAAAGCAAAAGTTGGACATTATCAACCCAAAGCACTTATACACGGTCTCTCCACAAACTGAAAATCATAGAAATTACAAGAGGTTATAAGATGGTTACCGATGTGCCTAACCAAGCGCAGGTTTTTCACGCGACCATACTTGCTCATAGCCTGCACGAGGGAACTCATATCGTCGGTCAACAAAACCAAAGCAGCATTCATCAATCGAAAGATACTACGCAATCGACCGAGAGACAAACAGCAAAAAAGGGAAATTCAAGGAAAAGTGCTCAATTTAGCAGTCAGAACCGAAATACACAGGACTTTTTCACACCACAACTGCAGCACGCATTTCCATACCTTTTTTCGAAATTTAAAACAAAGTTTCAGCTCCTAACACTTTCCTCACAGACGCCAAGTTCTATCATTTATTCATTTCACAAGTACTTCCGAAGCAGGCAATCATTGTCACCTCAAACGGAGCTCAACAGCTGAAACAGCCGAAAGAATCGAGACAAAGACAAAGACAAGACCATACCTCGCGGAGAGTGTCCTCGGAGGTGAAGTGGGAGAGACGCCCGACGAAGAGGGTGCAGTACGGGTCGCCCACGGCTTTGGGATCGCCAAACGGGTCATCTGGGTGTCCGTAAACGCAGCAAACCAAACGGGTCAGGAACCAGAAACCAAGCAAAGAAAACGGGTCATCTGGGTGGCGGTGGGAGTTTACAGAGGCCGGCGGCGGAACAGAGGTGGGCCCGGTAGACGGCGTTGTCGTGGGGGAGGACGTCGGTGCCGTCGATGCTTCCGGCCTGGATCGGGTGGTACGACGCGGCGTAGAACACCGAGTTCAGCCTGCTGCTGTTCCTGCTCATCTCTCTCCTCTCCACGAACACAGTCTCGAAGGAGGGGACGAGGCAGCAAAAATGAATATTTATGGGAAAATTATACAGACGCTCGTTCAACTTTGGCACAACGTACGGTGTACAGTCCCTATATTTTATCCTAATTACAATATGATCTATGAATTTTTAATTTATTTAATGTGATCCTTGAATTTTTGATATTTATTCAGTTTAGTCTATGAATTATATGAAAATATGCAGTGTAGTCCTTTCATTAATATGAGTTTAGAGATTATATTGAATATTTTATATATTAAAAGTTTAGGGATCACATTAAATATTATGTTAAAGTTTAAGAATTATATTAAGCAAATTAAAAATTCATGGATAGGTAAAATTTATGGATTGTTTGTATCATTATCTTTATATTTATTGACAATTGTGGTATGTGTATATGAAAAGTTTGCTATTACCAACATCTAAAATTACTCTGTTTGGATAATTTGAAAAATTAAATTAGCTTTTCTGCTCCCCCACGAAGTTAATTGACAGATTGATGAAGCTTGCTTTTTTCTAATATGAATAGTTTAGCAACCAAAATATGAGAAATTTACTTGCCTAGTGTTTTAAAAATCTAAAGTTTCCATAAAAGAAAGTCAAAAACCATTTTTGCATTAGATTATTGTTAGAACCATTGCAAGTAAAAAATAAAAATAAAAATTTGCTTTAGTGACATGTTTATTGAGTTAGTCTAAAAATGATGGAGTTGCTTGCGATTGGAGAAGGCTCAATTTTGCAATAGAGAAGGGTAATTAATCAACGCGAAAGACTCGCTTCCTTTAATAAATTGCAGCTTACTAATCTTCTACATGAGAACCCCAATTTGACTTTCCTTAACACTCAGACAAACTCATATGACATGGTTTGATGAAAGGTTATTTAGTAATTGAGAAGGTTTCTAACTGATACCTAGTATAAAAAAAGTATGTATTTTATTAAATGCAGGTCTCTTAACGAATTAAAAATTTGATTTGCAGAAATTTCATTCCACTCCATTCTCATACAACCAAATAAATGAATCGTCCAATTCCATTCCATTCCCTTCCGCCGTACTAAGCTCGACATAAATCAATGAGGTATCATTCCAACAGAAAATCCCAATCGGGTCCAAAAAGGAGTAACGTCTCTGAAGATTCATCCACTTACTTGCAGCTCTGTAAAGCTGTTGTTTCTTCTGTGATTAAACCAGTCAGTCTCTTCGTATAATGGCATTGAAGTGTGGGGAAGATTCCAGAGATAAGAAGGGAGAGACCTTACAATTACGAACAGGGAACTGCAAAAATTAAAAAAAGCAACTTCACCGAGACACTTCAAATGTTTTTTTAACAAATTAATGCTCGTTGGTCAGGGACATTTTGACTATCACAGGCTGCAAGAAATGCTCAAGCCGGCAAAAATCCGTATAGTAGCTATGGCGGTATATCAAACTAAGATTCATTACTCAAATAATCGTCGCCAACTGTCAAAAATACATGATCTCCCAATACCACCCTCACGGCAGGCTGATTCTCGATGCAGTCAACCAGAATCTGCACAAAATTAGGAAAGAGAAATCAGCATGGGCATACATTTCACCCCGGAGTCAATAACCATACTTGTAGGTCAAGATAACTAGGCAAACGCCAAAATTTAATTTTAGGAAAAGCATGTCGCCCCAATTAAAACTTCAACTCCATCCGATTTGTGTTCTAAGACTTGAAGACTAGTCATGCACCGGTTAAAATTAAGTGCTTGAGAATCCAGAATGAAATTCTTCGCAACTTTTGGTACATTGATTTCTCAAGATCCTTCGGATTTACGTCTTGTGTACTAAGGATGACACCTTTTACTTAGCATAATGGAAGCAGCTCTTTTAGGCAAACAACCAAAAGGAAGATCTTCTCAGGGAAACCGTTTGCATCGATCGTTGCAAAATTACCATAGACAAAGTGAGAGAGTACAAATTTTCAAATACAAGGGCAAGATAAGTACATTTTATGTACAAAGAAACGACAAAAGCAGTGCAAGTCTAGATGTCTAAAGGAATTGCCGTAAGCAGATAATAAGTTGGAACTCAGAACCAGTAGCACATTACTCTTCCAACTTCACCCAAAAAAGCCCGCAAGCGCATGCTTCACTCAAATAAATACAGACAACCCCACCCCCACCTCACCCCCCCCCCCCCAAACACACACACACACCATTCCCCAAAACAGAAAATTTAAACCTAGATAAGTATAATCTTCCTTTAAAGAGGAAAAAACATCATCTCAGTAAAAGTGAAAAAGTACCAATATCGGTTCACCATGTTAAGATAGAACTAACCTCCCCATTTCCGAGTTGAAACTCAGCTTTAAGATTTAAGTTGTCCCTTGACCTCAAATATGTCATCAAACCTTGGGCAGCTTTTCTGTCACCTGTTATTATTGAATGTTAATCTCGGAGGGAGAGAGAGAGTAAAAACATTCTAGGAAGCTTCGTTTCATTAATGATAAGTCTGCTTGATTTCTAAGTTCTCATGAATTAATACATGCATAGTTGGCTTAGAAGGAAGCAGAAGTATGTGGCTTTCTGTGTCACCTTCATGTAAGTATGCCATATGTGGCTCTGCAGAGGTTTGGTGGGTGCATTTGTGTCGGTGCGTGGTTTCTTTTTTCTTTTTTGGGAGTTTGCGCACGAGAGAGAGAGAGAGAGAGAGAGAGAGAGAGAGAGAGAGAACCTCCATATAATGCAAGTACGGAGTCAGACTTGCACACCAGCATGGGTCTGGTCAAACTGATGGCAATGTATAAATTAGCAGTAGTGCGGAAACTATCTTCACCTATGATGACCTGTTATTTGCACAAGATTAGTCACGGATAAGTAATAACAAGATACATAATCAATTGCCCTACCCAAAAAAACAGATATACATAATCAATTGACCACAGTGCTTGCAATCGATTGTGGTCCACAAGTTATTTTTCCACCAGATCTCTTTTGAAATATCAATGAAACAAGTGACTCATTGAATTTTCCAAGTGGGCATATCTTGTGAATGTGATGATTTAGAAGGCTGAAGTTACCGAGAAATCCAGAACTCAGCAGGCCACTGGTGAGAACCTAATGACCAATTTAACTTATGAAAATAACGATGTTTTGTTGCTGGAAAACAGACAGTGATAATTTAGAATGATAATTTTTAACGCAGTACCACAGCACACTGAGTAAAAGACCTTAAAGACGTGCAATCACCCGACACCCTTATCTTTTACCAAAATTATTTCAGTTTTGTGCCAACTAGGAATGCGATATTCGGACTCAGTTTAGAATGTAGGCTTCATTCCCTTCTGAATCAGATTTTTAATAAAACTGCAGACTGCTTCTGAGTACTATAATTTCACGTTTCACTTGTCCAACAGTCATGCTTCACTAACGAAAGGTAATCGAGAGCTTTGTCCAGAGTGGTTTCTTCGTAGTGCTGCTACAGCTCCATTATCAAATTCCAGATAATCCATTTTACTCTCTCAAGTGTTTGACAAGTAAAAGTAAGAAACTACAAGAATTAAGAGCATCAAGCAATTAAGAGCGTTGACTTACAGCATCAGATGGCATCAGAGAAGAAGGTAACAACGGAGAACCAATTGCCTCCCTGATGTAAGATTCCTTCACAATTAAAAAAAAAAAGACAACGTTCAGTTAATCTCATGCTCGTACAACTAAACTATCAAGCGATTTGACATTACAAATAATTCAAGTAAAGGGAAACTCTGCTAGTGCTAAGAGAATACTAAGTTTTGCTGGATTATTTGCCAAAACAAGAAATCTAAACACAAGAATAAATAAACTTCCATGCAATTATGGAAAATAAGACAGAATCCAGAAAAAACCATCATGACCCAGAACAAAATAGAATATTAGCAATTGCCTGACATATTTGTCTCAAAAATCAAAAAATTGAGAATTATAATGTACCGACCACGACAGCATAATTGTCACATTTGCTTAAAAGAACTTCACGAAGTGTAGACTGGAGAATTAAATTATGAATCCACCCCCAACCACCAACAAATGGATACTTTAACCAGACCTTCCTGCTTCTTAAATTTTAAAGCAACATTTAACAAACTCTGACGTAATTCAGGTTTCCTGATTGGTATAACAGCGTTACTTGCACAGATCAGACAATAATGGAAGTAGCAATACCTGTGAATTTAAAACCTGGTGCAGAACTGATTCATTTTCATCAGATGACTTGAAGTAAACCTCCACTACATCAGTTGGCTCGAGTCCAACCTTTTTCCGGAGCTTTTGAATTCTGTTAACCACCTATAAAAGGGTAAAAGTTTCAGTTTTCAGATCTTCACTCTCTCCATTAAGCCAGTCAGACAAGACAAGCAATGTCCGCACTTAATAGGTCCCTCACAGATGTGGTGGAAACCATTTCTAACTTGCTAAGCTAAAAGTTCATATTTGTTCGGCCATCTAATTTAAGTCTAGTTCCAATCTGAAACTATCCTATCGACAGCAGAGCAGATAAAGGGAGAAAACAGTTTCTTACCTCACGAGCTACCCCAGCCTCAAACAATGACTCATCCGCACGCAAGTCCAGAATGACCAGAACATCACCTTAATAAAAGAGTGAAAAAGACAGGAATAAGAGCTACAATAATACTGGTAGATCAAGTATCAGGACATGACTGATGTATACCATCTCCAGATGCATCAATCTGCTTCTCAGTCCTGCCAGCAGGACATTTAAAAACTCGAACAACCTAAAGTACAAGAGAATGTTAGTAAATGCAATCAGTTATTAGTGTTCCAAATCATAATCAACACGAAAAACAAATCCTCACCAACAGAATCTTAACGAACAAGCACCAGTAGACGATACGCATTTTTCATTGTTATATCCAATGTCAAGCAAAAAGATAAATAACTACCCCAAATTTTTTGAGACAAAGAAAGAATTGATTAAGGAGCACCTAGAGGTGTAGACCCATTTATGGAATAATCTTGCAAATAATGAATTGTAAACCCAATTCCCTCTATTTGAAGATATTGGCATTCTCCCATTCCCATTCCCATTCCCATCTTGGCCAAAACAGCTACTTTCAAGAATGAGGCTGTATTCGACAAACGTTTGGTTTTAATATATGAAAAGAGTAATGGCCTGTATCTTCACGAGTGCTACCAGTATTTATTAACTAAATCCTTTCTTCTGAAAAAGTCAACCACAATAAAGTTTCACCAAACACGGATAGCAACTTTTGTTGGCACAAGCAAAGTCCAGGTGCACCTCCATTGGTTTATTGCTGCCAAAGCTTCAGTTTGGTGAGTCAATAAGTGATTAACAAGATTTTACTCTCATTCCCCCAAAAAAAATCAAGATTATTTTCTTACTCCTCCCTTGCATTTGCCATCATATTTTACAGCTAAGCAAAATTTCACAAACCCCACATATTCTCAGTCCTGTGGAAGCTCATATAAGTCCACTTTACATCATCTCCCATCTCAGAACGCCCAGCAACTGACTGCAAATATTGGCTATAGATCAAGCAAATCTATGCAGGAAATCCCTTTGAACGATTCACTCCCCCACCACCGATCCTTCAAATTCTCTACCTCTACAATACTGCCCGGAAATGTAATTTACAATAAAGAAACAGAGAAAAATGGAGTCAAGGAATATAAGTGTGTACCTTAATATCATCCCGCTTCAAACAATGTGAAGCAATGGTTAGTTCTCCTGATTTCTCAAAAGCCAAAATGTCGTCCTGCGACATTGCTTTGACTTCCTTAGCAACTATTCCCATGGCCTTTCCAAGCCTCTTTCCTAATCCGCTGTGGAGGACAAATAAAGAGATGTTCATTCAGAACCACAAATGACTAACATTCTCTAGAGGAAAATATCTACCAACAGACCTGAAATCTGGCTCAGCACGAAGAGTGGCATATGTCAAAATATCTTTTGATGTGACAAGAGATCGTACATTCAGTTCTTCCAGCAAATACTGCCATTCAAAATAAGGGGTTCATTTAATCGAGCAACAAAATGAAGACCCTAAGAATCAAAACATGACCCTACGTATTAAAGCAAAAGACGTTTGCAAATCAACTAAATTAGAGCAAGCAAGAATATTGTTACCAAGGAAACCAAAGACAGGTAAAGTGGTCAATTATAGAATGGAATAAAACTATGAAAGTTATTCTCAGAGCTAACTGAATAACCATTACAAAAAAACTAGTCATTGCGGTTATAAACTCACCCACTGTTCGCCCTATATCCACTTCGGCAAATACTATGAATCTTCACAATCATATAAACCTACAGGCACAGGAATAATCCCACTACAGGAGAATTTTCCTCATTTACTCTTACAAGAAAAGCTAAATAGAAAGTTGAAAATAAGCACAAAGATAAACATAGCCAGGAAACATCATGGCAAGGTCATTCCTGAAAATTTGACTCATTTTTTAACCGAAATCTGTAACTAACCAAATTAAACAAGGATGGGGAACATTTAGAGACCCTTAGAAGAGATTGCTAACAACTAAAAACGATGGGGAACATTGAAGCACCTCTCAAAAATGGCTATAACTTCACATATGTCGAAAGACATATCCAAATAACAGAGAGAAAAGACTATGAAGACTGGCCAGGCAAACGCGTACTAGCATGATCTGTTATATTATGAGCAATGACAAAGAAAGATCATCACACTGCCCTGTTTCTCACCTCTTTTAGTTTTCCTGCTATGTCATCAAGAAAGTCTACGTCCGAATGAACCACTATCATCTCCCTGCATGTCCTCACGAACGCAGCAAATGTCAGGTAAAGTAAATTATATAAGGTAGAACAAGGTGAGAGAAAGATCAGAAGCCTTAAAATCACTTATGAGATAATGTGATAAACCAACCTAAGTGGCATTTTTAGAGGCTTGCCATGACGCTCACGAATATTACGAGCAAGATCAATTATAGTCTTCATTCTTGCGACACTTTGTTCTATTCGTTCACCACGCTGAGATGAAGGGATTGGGTAAGAATTTAAAAGAGAAATATTATATTATATGTCAAAGCTAGATCATAAGAAAGGGATCAAAGATCGAGCATATATATTTATTTTAACTCCTAGTGAGATTCAAGGACAAATGTGCACATACTCACTTTTAATAAAAAAGTGAATTTTGTGGAAAGAGAGATGATACTTTGAAACATCAAAAAGCTCAGCACAGGGAAGATAGCAATATTAGAACAAATAATTGCAAGTCTCTCATGTGAAATTTTAAGTCCCAATCAATTTGTACGTACAGCTTCTACTATATCAGTATTACACTTAAATCCCTGTAAAAAATAATAGACATGTCTATGCAGCGGAGTTCATGCAGGATAAAAGACACAAGCAAGCGAAAACCCTACATAAACCTGATTTAATTGATTAATCTATTCCTTTCTACCTGCAGAAGAAGAAAACTTGCATTTAGAGAACAACCAGTACAAGGTTACTTTGCCCTTTATTACTTCTACTGATAGATTGGCTAGGCTAAGGAAAACGAAAAAAATAACATATTGAAGATATGCTTATGACAGTCCTATCTCCATTACCTTTCCTTCTTCCTGAGGAAATTTGCAAAAATGAACGCTTTCTTCTGCTCCTTTGCAAACTTTTCGCATATTTTGGTAAAGAACCTCCGTAAAGAAAGGTGTGAATGGGGCCATTACTTTGCATGAAGTTAAAAGGACCTGATAGGCGAAAAATGAAAGTTAGAGAACAGCAAAACATGATATATATATATATATATATATATATATATATATATGTTATAGCTACATACACACACAAACTAACTACACCTCATTAACTTCACCCAAAAAAAAAACTAACTACACCTCATTAGAAGGGAAAAAAATAGACCAACTGCAAAGCCACTGAGACATCTATCAAATGGGAGTAAACATGAGCATGTCACATAATACAAACTAAAGAGTATGTGATTGCAAACAATTTGTGCAGCTGTTTTCCACACCATAGTTGATGGTCTGAGACACTACGACAGGTGGGTAACAAGTCAAGCTACTTGAGCTTGGCGAATAGATTACTTGAACTCTGCTCGCTTCTTCGCGAGTTAGATTTAGTACTTGATTTTAGTCGAGCTCGAAATTAAAAATACCTCAATTGAATTTGAGTAGCTCCCGAGCCGGATCAAGTAGTTGCACTTCTACAATCCGCAATGTTCGAAATTTACGTTACTTTTATAAAAATTTTACAATCAAATCAAGTCTGGTCATTCCCCAAATGATTACATTTAGTGTTAGAAGTAATGGAGTCTAGCTCTAGTAATCAAGATCCATTGAGCTCAAGTCGAGTAACGAGCCATGCATGATTCTCCCTCCCTCCCTCCCTCCCTTAATCGAATTTGAGTAGCTCCCGAGCCTGATCAAGTAGTTGCACTTTTATAATCCGCACTGTTCTAAATTTACGTTACTTTTATAAAAATTTTACAATCAAATCAAGTCCAGTCATTCCCCAAATGATTACATTAAGTGTTAGAAGTAATCGAGTCTAGCTCTAGAAATCAAGATCCATTGAGCTCAAGTTGAGTAACGAGAGTAATGAGCCATGCATGATTCTCCCTCCCTCTCCCTCCCTCCCTCCCTCTGGAAAAGCAGCCAATCCAACTACGCTACACTACTTCAGTAACACAAGCAGCATAATATCATAGTGCTGGTTTTAAAGAAATAAACAATGAAGAAAAGAACAGACTATATAGTGGACATACATTGTAAAGCATTGAAAGAGCTGTGCGGCAGTCTTCATCTCCAGTACGACCTTTTAATCTCTTGCGATTGAAGCGGACATATATATTTGTCAGGTTGTCAAGAAACTTCAAGAGATACGGTACAACCTGCAACGAGAGGATGGACAACTGCATCAGTTTTGACATCACAATGACCAAGAATAACAACTCTGCACAAACATCCTGTGAACATAAAACTAGGCACGCCAAATAAAATAAATGCAAGCTTCTGACTCCCCTGAACAGTGGGGAATATTTTCATTTAAAGGAGGGGAAAATACAGTCATTTAAGAAGTTGCTCAGACGACTGCATAACAGTACAATTTGATTATTGTGACTGTTTCCAATAGATCTCTTTAAAACAAAAATGAGATCTCTTTAGGCTAAACATCCAAGCATACAAGCGCTATCATCAGCAGCATCGAACAAGTGGACATAAGGTCAACAGATAAAGAGAATCTCCTTATTATAGTAACTTCACTTGTCAACTACAATGTCTGTACTATTCTTTTACCCAAACCAAACCAAACCAGCCAGTATATGAGATTGAACTGGAAACCTAAGAATTTGCTGAAGCATGAGCAGTTTTGATAACTTCTGCACATTTTCTACTTACAAAAGCACCATCTAACCAACCTAACTGACAAAAAAAAGGCCAGTCGTGTGGTAAGAAAGACGGCACTCAATTTCAGAGGAATGTATCAAATGCAAATATGTGCTAAGCACAGGATTGGCTGGACCATGCCTGGGCCAACCCTCAGCGGAGAGCCATTTTCCCTGAAGCAACTGTTTTTCACCTCGTCCATAGTTATTCTGATCATGTGAGTTGAATAAATAATTTGCATCACTACTGCTTCTACCACTATCCTTGTGAATGGCGGTATGCTTGATCCTTTCCCACCGAGTAGGAGATTAAAGCAAGGCATCCCATTTCCCTTTACCTGTTTATCCTTTGAAATGGAAATGCTTGGATATTTGATTGAAGAGGAATGTCGCAATGGCAAGTGGAAGCCGGTGGAGGCCTCAAGAAGGGAGCTGGCTTCTTGTGTTTATTCTTTGCAGAAAAATGAAAAAATAAATGTGATTTATTTATTTGCACTTATTCTGGACAAAAGGTAAATTTCAGTAACCAAAAGTCTTCTTTTCCGGAAATAGGAACTCTGATAATTGTGCCAGACTTTATCAAATTCTTGGTATTGCTACTTCTAAGGATCTTGGCAAATACATAGGCCTTTCTCTCAATATATATCATGTTAGTGCTCATAATTTCAAGTTCGTTAGTCAGAAGGCTTGGACTAAACTCACTGGTTGGAAAGCAGGTATATTATACCCTGCAGGTAAAGCTGTTCTTGTCAAATCCATAAATAAATCGATTCCTGAATTTGCTTCCTGTCAAAGTGTGTGATGAACTAGACAATATGGATAGGGATTTTCTATAGGCCTCGTCTGAAGGCAAGAGGAAGGTACGTCTTGCAGGGTGACAAAAGATAACCAAGAGCAAGAAGAAGGGCGATTTGGGGCATTGCAAAAGTAGGAGCCAACAGATAGCCCTTCTAGGTAAAGGTAAGTTTAGGTGGCCATTTGGAAAACAAAGCCAAGTGGGTCAACCTTATTAGGAAGAAGTACATTGTTAGAAGGGATGGTAGGGACAAACTCAGTCAAGGCATGAAACGATCCATTGTCAGGAGAGCTTTAGAAATAGAGGATACCATTTCCAGAAGGGGTTAAAACATTTGTTGACGGAGGAACAAGAAACTACCCTGCTACTTGACAACTGGACAGGGTGTGGGTCGTTCAGGGGAACCAGTAGCTGGGCCTAGGCATGTCAGCAATCTGGAGTTGAAGGTGAACGACCATTGGATTTTTACAGGAGTTTGGGACTTTTCCAGACACTCTTATCCCATTTCTGACAAGATTCTGAATGTGATGCTATCAGTCCCAGTACGAGGGGGGACACACTAGAGTTTAGTTGGAGTTTATCTAATCACAGGCACTTTACTTTGAAAGATGCTTATCAATTGGCTAAATGCTTGGATCCTGAGAGAAAGCACGATGAAGGCTGGAGCTGGGTGCAGAAAGTGGATGTTCCTTGCATTCAATTTTTCATTTGATTATTGCCACATAATAGCATCGCCACAAGAGCCACTCTGGCAAGAAGACGTATGGATGTTAGCACTATTTTCCCTGTATGTAAAAGGTAGGAGGCAATGCCTGAGCATGTGGTGAGAGAGTTGGACATAGCAAAAGAAATTTGGGCTGACATCAGTGCAACTTCTCCCCTTCAGAATACTTTGATCTTAGTTTTAGGGATTGAATCCACGCTAATGCCAAGAAATAGGTTGGGTATGCTAATCCTTGGATTCCGAGGAAGTTAATCTTCCCCATGGGTTTATGGGCACTTTGGCTTAGGTGTAATGCTGCAGTTTTTATAGCAACTTATCTGTTAATGATATCATTTCTTTTGTTTATCAGGAGCTTCTGAATTCTTTGATGCACAAAATAATAGGTGCAGCAGGGGCTAGCACAAGCTCAATATTGATACTGCGGTTGTAAGATTGATAGGTGCAGCAGGGGCTGGAGGTGTATTGTGTAATAATCAAGAAATCTGGGTAGCCGGCTTTCTCAGTATGTAGGCCACACTTCAGCAGTAGCTGCTGAAAGTTTGGGCCTCAAAAGAGGGTCTTCAGTTTGCTCTTAATAAGGGAGCGCAATTACTTAAAGTAAAAACAAATGTGTTGCTAATGCACTAAGCAATGGGAGTTATTCCAATTGGAACTTGCAAGCTCAATGTAAAATCACCCACATCTTCAGAGAAGAGAACCGGTGTGCACATCAAATGGCAAAGCTCAGGATCAATGGGTCGCTACAGCCTGTGTTTTTTGATTGGATTCCTAGTGAAGTTATGTCTATCTATGTTTGGGATTTGAATAGAGCATCTGGCTCTATGGATTTGTAGTATGTATTGGATGGTATTTGTGTTTTGCTAGCAATGAAATCATGTTCATACCGAAAAAACAAAAAACTACGCCATCTACTATTACTAGGAAACCTAACCAAGTAAAGTTCACAACACTAGTAAACAAGCCTACTGGTTGTAGAATCTGAATTCCTCACCTTCTCACATATGCTAATCAAGTTCTATATTCAAGCTGATGGTATCATCTCTTCAGCAGCTTTGACATTTGTTAATAAGAATAATTATCACGAAGGAAAGTCAAAAGGTAGACGGTGAGAAAGAAAGCATGCAACTATTAGTGGCACAGACTTATAAAAAAGACAAGGTATTGTTAATCAATTTAGCCCATTGAGTTTTCAGATTTCACCCTTTTAGTTTAATATACAGGCAAATCGTTCTTTCTTTCTACTTCTCTACAACTTTCCTAAAACTTTGCTAGAATATTAACTAACATTAGCTCTGATAAATCATGACCATTATGAGCTACTTAGCACAACACAAGGAAGCTTACTCGCTTTATTAATAGGAAAAAACACAAATACCCACCAATAAAGTAACCCGTTTCAAGAAAAAACCATCAAAAGAAAGATTTATCTATGCTACCTATTAAGGGAGAACTTTATGGAGTGGTTTCTCACAAAATTAACCATTTTAGCCTTCGCAATAACTTCTGTAAATTTCACTTTCTTCTGAACTATCACCTTTTGTTTTGTACTCATCTTTTTATATTTTTACGAATATTTCACTCATTAATAAATTAATGTGAGAGCCACCAACATGTGCGCATAGCGGGCAGGCATTCTTGTTAATTTTTTATGAGGCACAATCAATTTTTGCTAAGCATGAGCCTATTAATTAAGATGCAACTACTTTGATCAAAGCAGAAAATACAAACCAGGAGAGAAAACTGTGTTGGGTAGTTATATATCTTTTTTTTTTTTTCCAGCGAGACTAGTGAGCTGACCTAAAGGAACTTTGACAAAGAGTAAGAGATTACTATAGGCTGATGTGATACTTTTTTCCCTTTCGATAGGCAAAAAGTATACTCTTATTGAACTAGGACCAAAGGGGAACCAACCCTTATACAAAAGTCATTTTCCAGACAAGGTATCAAATATACCTAACATATCAAGACGGGATATTTTAATCAAGATGCATCTAATTCATAAAAAGCACAACAGGGAAAAAAGCAGCGTCAATTGTGTTGGACATCAATATGTGGCACTCCCTCTTAGTTTTCTGTTAGAACCAAGAGAACTTGACTATACCATGAAATATTTTATTTTTAAGGGGCTTCTTAGATTTTTTTAATTTGTAAGAGGTGACTACCAATATTTTAAATATGATTGTGAGCTTTGTGCAGGAGCATGCAGCCAGTGCTTGAGTAAAACAAACTCCTCTACAGGCAACACAAGCAGATTAACAACATCACTGAGACTTTAAATGCTACTGAAGAATTGGCAGATGGCATTATGTCCCCAGCACTAAATGCTTATTAAAGCCAAACACTAGAAACCATTACAGATTAACTGCAGTTAAGTCAAGCGACATTCACCCAAACAAAATCTTCTATTTGAATGGTAGTGATTAACTAAAGTGATGAGCTTCTACAAGTTCCGTAATCAGCACATAATAGTCATTAATTCAATTAAACAAATTTAAACGCATGAGTAATTTTACAATATAGCAGCAGAACTGACCGTATATAGTCGATATCCATCCATTTCTTGGCAGACAAAATGAACAAGACTCTGAGTGGCTGAGTATATCCATTGGTCAAGTACGTTAGAAGATTTCTGGAGAGCAGCTTGATCAATAGGAAAGAATGGTCCAGACCCCTCAACCTCAAGTCTCTTTGCGTTTTGGACAAGAAATCTATACGCATTGTACCATGGAAGAAATACATCCTTGACCTGGTAAAACAAAATATAGAATGCATAAAAGGATAAGTCAAAAAGCTCAAGTTTGAAAACATGCTTCAGAATTCAAAAGTAATATTAGAGCAAGTGCACTCACGACACAATAGACCCCTTCCTTCTTGAACCGTAAAACCTCTGCACGCACAACTGGAGAATTGATCAAGTATAAACGCAATGCGTCCTGTGACACAGAATCCATGATATGAGACAAAACCCAACTTACAGTGTCCTTCACATGGAGGAATTTTCAACCTTATAAGAAGAATTCAAAGAAAGAAAACTTACGGCCCCATAATCATTTATAACATTCAAGGGAGAAGGATAGTTTTTCAAGCTCTTGCTCATCTTTTTCCCATCCTCAGCAAGAACTAGTCCATTGCAGATGAGATTCCTAAATGCAGGTTTCCCAAATAATGCAGTAGCCAACACCATAAGCGTGTAAAACCTGACAAATAGAGTCATAACGTTTAGCTTGAGCACAGAAGTCCATACCCAACAAAACCATGTAGTAGAAAAAATTGCAAATAAACCCCCAAATCTGAAAATTATTCCGACAAATCCATCCGGATCTATATAATAGATTAAATTGTGCAGATCATGCCTTCAAGTTAGTTTTCTCAGTTCAGTTCTTCAAATCACCACATTTTAACAGCTCTGAAAGAGAGCGTAAAGTAATCTTTCCAAACAAAGAAGGTACAATTTTGCTACAATCTGTACAACCAAAAATACGGGTCTGTTGCCAGGAAATGCATATGCAGTAAGAACCTAACCATCCACGAGTTTGATCCAATCCTTCAGCCACAAAATGCCCAGGAAAATTCTTCTCAAATAGTTCAACATTCTCAAATGGGTAATGGAGGTAAGCATAAGGCATGGATCCACTCTCAAACCAACAATCGAAAACCTGAAAAAACAACCCAGGTCAATGCAAAAACAACAAAAACCGGTGAAGTTCTTGTCCTGTCACAAAAATTGATTCTTCCCCAGCCATAGAAAAGGCAAATCAACTATTCCCATGTAGTGTAACATCAGCATTAAGGAAATTACTAAGCATGTCTCTGTTGAGTACTGTTCTCTTTCTTTATGTTCTTTTACACCATAACATCCGGTAAGTTTGATTTCATACATCTAGTTTGTCGGAAATGTTAGAAACAGTCATTTTGTACATAGACTTTGTATATGGGTGGCATCCCTTTTGAAGCAATTATTATAGAGGCAGTACCCCCTTGGCACCTTCTCAATTAAATTTCGTTCGTCATTCCAAGGAGAAAATTGATTTTACAGAACAATCTCCAATGCTTATACACGTCTTTAATTTTACCTAGTCCGGATAGGCACGCAAACTAAACCAACAGAAACAGAGGCCCTCACTGTCTTGCCTAAAGATGGAACTACCATATCCCAAAAGAAGAAATGATATGTTTTAAGGTATAGATCAAGACTTTGTGATTCATTTCCACAAACTTGATCCATAAGCTTCTTGAATCTGCTTACACAACCAAGCCAAACCATTAGTGGCATATTTGATAGAAACCACATGCCTCACAAATCTCCAACTTCTAAATAATTTAATTCAAGGCACTGTCCTGATCAAAGCTAGATCTTTTACAACAAGCATAACTAAATGTGAAACCTCAAAATTATAATATAAACTTTAGGTTGCTCCTCCAACACAGGAATTTAATAGCATCGGAATTACACTACTTGCAAAATGCTAGCAGTTAATGAACATTATCTTTATTCCTTTCTTCATCTTTTCCCTATTTTTCCGCCAGCTTATCAATTCATCATCTCAATATAACGATTGATGGACTATCTTGCACGCTTCATCAAGACAAAACATCTTTCATAAGCCTGAGTCTTCAGAACTTCTATGCAAACTCATCAACTAGATGTTCTTCAGCTACAAATGCTGCACTAATTCATTCTTCTGGAGCATATAAGCATCATGTCCACAGAAGGGAAAAAGAGCACCAATAATGTTTGCTCCAACTGAAGCATTAGTCATGAGATGCTGAAGTAACATGGTAACCCGCACCAGAGAAATAACGTAGGCTTAAAGACCTAGTAATGCAAAAAAAGCTATCACGGGGGCTCATAGAAATATGAAAATTTTCCATATAACATATTCAAATTATGAAGGGCAAGGACATACTTTGGATTTTAGTTTGGTCAGTTTGTGAGGGTTAAGTTGGGAAGTGCAAAGACTGTGCAAAAAGAGCTCAGAGCTTGATTGGCTACATGCATTAGCAAAGAGAAGACAAAGAAGACTTCAAGTGATCCCTCTGGCCACTTTTTAGTTGATTTGGAGGGAAAGAAACAGGAAAAACATTGATAATACAGAGCCATTTTATAAAAGTTAAGGGATTCTTGGTTTTTGGCAAGTGACATTACTCAATCAGCCTGGGAAGTGCCCGAGTCACTGTCAAAGTGTGCCTTAAGAGTGTACATCTCATCTTGCCCACCTGAAAGCTTTTGCTATACGCAGATCACGAGATTTGAAGAAAATGCTATTCTAGACCTGTTTAATTCTTTTTTCTGTATCTGATTTTGCACATGGTTTGGCATTCCAGGCGCCACTTTATTAACATATATACATATATAGATATATATATATATATATATAGAGAGAGAGAGAGAGAGAGATGCGACAACCAAAATGTAAAATAAGGGATTTACAGCAATAAAAACAAATCTAAACCTATTAATACAGATTAAGATTGGCTAACTCACGTCAGGTACACGTCGAAGCACACCAAACTCTGGACCTCGACTGGAGGGGATTGTTATATGATCAATATTGTGTCGGTGTAGATCAAAAATCTGCAAATAAAGCGAGAACAATGATATAAATGACAAATAGTTTTCACTCTCCATCTCAAAGAGTCCAGTATAGATCCAAAGATCTTGTGCCCAAACCTTGCAAAGAGGAGAGCTAACAGCACAGACATGTCTATGAATATGGTACACATACAAAGAGAAATGCCAAAACCAAGTAATGTAAGCAAGGAGGCATATCACATCCTACCATCTATATGCTTTACATTTGTGAGTGAGTTACGTGTGTTTCAGAGTCCTAATATTTCATGAGCACTTAAATTTAACTAATGTTGAAAGTCCAATTCCTCAACAATATTGTCATCAAGGCTTCCAGAGATCATCTCGACAATTTTCATTAGAGCTCAAACCCAAAATCACAGCAAATAAATTGATACATGAATACTAAAAAGGACCTCTGAGGGAACCTAACTATGAGAACAAACCATCAGGTCGACAATAAAACCAAGAGAGAGAGAGAACCTTGGCACCAGAAAGCTTTTCAAGTTTGTCGATAGAGTCCATGACAATGATTTCCTCATCATCCTCACTAATCCAAATCGGTAGAGGAGTGCCCCAAAATCTGCTTCGACTGACAGCCCAATCCCTTGCATTTTCCAGCCAATTGTGAAATCGTTTTTCCTGCAATGAAATAGAAAGTAAAAAAAACACATCCACAGTGATGCATGTACTCAATAAAAGGAATAAGAGGCATCTCCTGTCACAGGTATCCAATCTGTCCAGCCCACAAATATGAAATATTAGAGTTCTTAGCTCATTAAAGTTGAGATCGATAGCATAAGGAACCCCAGAAACATCAAAAGCAACCAACTTTTCATAAGACTTTCCTACTTTAGACTTCAAATCCCAGCTAAGTCACTTAGGCCATGTGTCCCTCATCAAAAGCTAGTCGTCAGGGAATTCAATAGTAATGGGAAATTCATACGGACCATTTTTCAGTAATGGCTAGCTCTATAGGCACGAAGTCCATTTCAAATGTCGAAAGGATTGATAACCATGTTTAGAAAGCCTAGAAGTCCATTTCAAATGTCGAAAGGATCGATACCCATGTTTACAAATCCTCGATTAAATTCTTGAAACCTCTACCCACATAATCTATACATATACATGCTAAAATTCACAAACATGATGTGTTTTTTTTTTAATCAGTGACAAGAAATGTCAAAATGCCAAACAAAATCTGTCAAACCTTCACATAATCAGGAACCCAGTAAGTCTGTTTGTTATTCTCTAACAACTGCTCCTTCACATTCTCCACCCGGACGAACCTAAAGCAAATGAAGCCGGAAAACCCAATAAGGGCAGGAAAAGTTGAATGCGTAACATTAATTCTTCAAATACATATCAAAGATCTAAAATACATCTACAAGTGAAGTACTATATGAAAACATTCAACCAATGAGCCATTGAAGCTAATCAGACCACAAACAGAAGCACCGCGAGCAGCAAGATAGACAAACAAAGAGCCAATGTATAAATTAAGACTAAAAGAAATTTCTAATCTGAAAAAGAATGGCATACTTAAAATGCCTATAGCCTTGAAATGCATCCAAACTATGGATTTGCTCTAACTCATGATTATGGCATACATCAAGGCTTTGACGGACACAGCTTTTAGAGGTATCAAACAGAATATCAACTACAATAAGTTTTGATATACTTATGCATTCGTAGCTGCACTTAACAACCATCTCCTAACAAAACAAACGAGGAATTTAGAAAACGCACCCCCGCCCCCCCGGTTTCCTTCTCCCTCCTTCTTTCCTTCCAAAAAGAAATTAAAGAAGCCAAAAGGTTCAACAATTTTGATTTTGAATTTTTCAACTCGCACCAGAGAAACTAAACTCATAATCTGACATGTGATTGGAGTGTCGAGCCCAAACAAAAATATCATGAGCCTCATGATGAAATGCAAACAAGAGCAGTGAACACAAAACGAGTTTCATCTCAAACTTTTCAAAAAGGAAAGAGCAAAATAACTAACATGCTCATGGGAACCTATATGCAATTTGGAGAATCAAATAAGCATTAAACTAATATATGACTTCGTGAAGTACACAAAAATGACAAAACAAATATTTCCTTCTATTTATAATCATCCCTATTATTAATAAAGCAAACCAAATAACAACTTCAGCCTCAGAATTTCACAAAAGGTTCCATGAAGAATCCATGCCTCAAAACACAATCCATATAGGATTGTACTCTTCCTTAGCTACGGAAAGCTTAGAATGAATAGACAGCCCGAGAAAGAGATGTAATTTAAAAAACAAGGATGCTAAGAAGTATGGCTCACCAACTTGGGACAGCTCGATATATAAGAGGGGTTTGAGATCTGTAACAATAAGGATAAGAATGAGTGAAGCTTCCAGACTTGACTAGTCTGCCCATGGCCTGCAACAAAATAAACGCAACATGCAAAGATTTTAAGTATGGTTGTCAAAATCATGATCAACATAGTAAGGTTCGCAGCTCCGTAACCTAAAAAACAATGCGGCTCTTAAGTAGAATCTATTTGGTAGGATAGGAATGCAATCTAAATTGATAAAATCACAGGATTGGTATAGACCTATTAAATTTCCATAGAAATCTATTATATTTTAGTCTGCTAACTTTTCTATTTTGACATTTCATATTATACTTAAAGAAGTACATACCTACCTAAAGCTTAATCACTCAATTTCAACAGAAAAATAACAATCGATGATTTACATATATTTTTTCACAATTCCTTAATCTTATCGTATAATTTGATCCTTCTGACACAAGGAAGACTATAGTGGAATGTTAATTTTAAAAACCGCAAGTTAAGGGAAACAAGTGCTACTTAAAAGAAGTAGCGAGAGAACAAGCCATATAAGGTTGTAGACATAATTCAAGGTAAAGTTCAATGAAACTGATTCCTCAGGCATATTTATTGGAAGACAATTAGTGTCCAAGCATATTTTACCTTCACTGCTTGAATAATATCTTTATCTGCATCCTTGACATAGCGCCCACTAAAGTCAATAATTTTACTGGTAAAACAACCATCATCATCAACTGCCACAATCAGGTTCTCTCCCTATAGAACAGAAAATAAAAAACAAACATGCATAGTGACATGAGAAAAGGATGGGTGCTGAATAAAACTATCTGATGAGCTCCAAAGTAAAACATTCACAGCCACTAACAAACATCATAAGCAATGACTAAACTATTTTATCAATATAAAGATAGGTATAAGCTAGAAATACTGCATCTATACCAATCCTAATGAATATTAGGAAAGCAAATCAGAGTATGACAAACAAGACAAGTGAAGGGGTGAGAGAATAATCAGAACACATGATCAGTGGCACAATCAATGTACCAAAAGGAGCCAATTCAAAAAACCAGTTAAGCAACCAATTTCCAGTCCAACCTGCTGTTCAACATGATGAGAGCAGCTAGATTCACTTTCATAGCGAGAAATGATAGATAGCAATTTACTGCAAATTGTCTATACAAATCAATCAATCATTGTGATCAAACAACAGCACCAAGTTACTTGTGCAAAGGGAATGTAATAAACATGCTAATACTCTGCTATTACTTAAGCATCACGGCGTTCAGCCAAAAATAATTAGAGTATATACTCTATTCGTATGTTGATTTATAATGGTCCAAAATTTTCCATTATAACTCAAATTTAACCATCAGTTCTTGCATTTTTTGAATAGTTGCTGCTTAATTGTCTACCATGAAATAACCAGCTAAATCTGATTATGACTGTTTCCAGTGTGAGGAACGTGACCATAAAAAAATTCCAGCCAATAGATCCCAGAAAAGAGTCGTCTGAGATAGGAGGAAATCCAAAAAATTAACCTTTGACAACATCGAAACAAACCAAGCTCTCTGCTCCATCTTTCTATACAGAAAAATGAAGAACGGATCCACCATCTCTCACACTGTAAGTCCTGAAGCAGGATTGCTAAAATTGCGTCAGCTACATTGTTTACCATGAAATAACCAGCTGCCAAGCTCTATTACTACAAACTACCCAAAAAGATAAACAATCAGTTAACAAGAGAGCCTCATTAGAAGCTTTTTATCGCACTACTTATAAAAGCTAGCTGAAAAATTATCTGACATTTTTTAGATTGTGCACAAATACTAAATTGCAGCATTGGATCATGAATAAGCAGAAAAATATACAAATTGCTCGTCATCTCAATTGTAGCCCAAACTGTTCCAGACTATACTATCGTCCTTTAAACGGAAACAAGACAAGAAGATTTAGCCCCTTATCTAGTAGATATGGCAATTCCTGGCAGCTTTGAAAAAATGCTAGTAGCCTAGTCCAGGCCTACATAGTCCAAGAGCTCACTGGATGCAATAAAAAACCAAATATATCATACAAGAAATCGCAGTAAAAAACCTTATTCAGACCTTACTGATCACTTGATTTTCAAGGCAAACACGATAATCATCTTCTCCAAATGCAGGAGCACAGTGAACAATTCCTGTACCACTGTCATCAGTGACATAGTTGTCTGCAACAACTCTAAAAGCAGTATCTGTCAACTCCACGAAGTAATTGAACAATGGTTCATATCTGCAACAGTCATGTCCAAGAGGACATCAATACTGGTACTGATTTCAAAAGGCAGCCAAAAAATTTTGAAACTAGCTAACAGTAGAGCAAGAAAGATAAATAAGAGTTCTCACTTCGTTCCCACGAGGGAAGCTCCTGAGAACTTCTCTAAGATTTCATAGGACACATCTTCAGCCTTTTTACTTCCAGACCCCTTACTCTTAGGGTTTGACTTCTTTGTTTCATCAACAGGTCCATTGGTCATCTTTTGTTTTTGAGATTCGCTAGGAAGGGCGGATAACCTCGATTCAGCAACCACATATATCTTTCCTGAATACTTGTTTCGAACCTGCATTCTCATGTTAAAGTGTGATCGTCACTAGAATATCATCACAACTCGTTTCAATTTTTCCTTCAAGGACCAATAACATTAGTCGATTACAAAGCAATGAAAGTGAGACCACAGAAAGATAGCTCGCAGCAATAGGCAAACCAAATAAAAAAACAAGAGCAACAACATTAAAACTAACAGCTTGACAGGTGTCACAAACAAGATGACAACTCCAATCATAACGTATAGTTCCCTTAATCTCATTTCTATGGCTACCGCCAATCCCCAACTCTTACTCATGAGACTTAAGAAGCCTAAGCATGATTTTTGGGAAGTTTTATGCATGACAACTCAAGGTATTGACTAGTTTCATTTTAATTTCAATCAGAATAGGGCCCACAATTTCAGTACTCAACATCTACATCAGCGACACATTGGGGTAGAATTTATGATGAAAGGAAGCTGTCCGTGTTCTGTCCTTTGCCCTTACCACAAAAAAGGGCCAACAGGGGACTCTTTCAGGCAGTAAGCTGTTCTTGTCAAGGTTTGTGATTATGATAAGTCATAATCAGCTACCAGATGATCTCTTAATCTACCGTAGATAATGTATCTCAAAAGCAGCCATCTACACTTCTCAATTTGAAATTCTAACAATCACATAAGGTCAGCACATAAGTGAAATCACAAACCTTGACATAGGTAAAGTTTGAGTTAACACAAAGTGCAAGATTACTCGGAAGGGTCCATGGGGTTGTTGTCCATGCGACAAAAGCAGCCTTGTGCGAGTCTCCCACTATTGGGAAAGCCAACATGATCTCAGGATCAGATACCTCCTGTTCTTACAAAGAAATGAATAGGAAGAAAAATTGAAATTAGCATGTGCTATTGATATAACAAAAGTCTGATGAAATTTACCAAACAGACATTTAGGTGCCTAAAAATTGCACCATAGAGATTTTAGGGCTGACATCTTAAAACGACAAAATGGTAGACGCGGATTACCAGAAGACAAGTAAGACTTTCAGGTACCTTATAGTTATCCCCGGCTTCAAAATTTGATAGGGGTGTCTTCAGACCAGTGCTGTATGGCATGACCTGCCAAAAGAATTTTAAAACCACAAAATCAGCAAATTACAATCCAAGAACAAGATTACCACATCAATCGGGGATAAATTTAAAAAAAAAAAACACAATCGACTCAAGAGACTATTCTCGTTGTCAATGTAAAGTGAAATCAAGAGTTTATCCGAAGAAAAAGGGAGCCAAATTTCAAAAGTTGAGAAGAACTCAAAAGTTTATGCATGACCAAGTGCAGATGTCAAATTATGAGCCACGCGTCGACAATATTGCCAAGAGGTCTATGGCAAAGATCTATGAACTGCCGTGTTCGTAAGAGTAATGACGGCCTGTGATATAATGTAGCTAATGCATTTTCTGATAGAACTTTAGCAATTTAGGTGCCAATACCCTAATAAAGCACAAACACAAATCAGAAAAATTCCAAATAACCAACCTTGAAACCTTTATACACAAGGTCTTTCTCAAAGAGCTTAGCAAAGACCCACCAGACAGTCTCCATGAACTTCAAGTCCATAGTCTTATAATCGTTACGGAAGTCAATCCACCGCCCCGTTCGAGTGATAATCTTCTCCCATTCCTCGACATACCTGATAAAGGATTTAATTTCAGATACATGCTTTTCCATTTTTGACACTAATTTGCTCAATTCCTTCACCATAAATACAGATAATTTAATGAGATAAGAAGACACATAATCCAAGAATGAATCAAGTAAATGTATTTACACACAGAAATTTACAATGAAGGCGGTCTCCAAATTGTCTACCGGATAAATTAATTACAGGAAAAAAAGAACACACCACAGTAATCAAATCCCCACCAGCCCCAAAAACATCCGGACATTGTGATCATGAATACAGCTCTTGAACACTTACACTGGAAGCCCGAAATACTTCCCATCACAGACCAAATATAGACAAAGCAAACAAAACTCAAAACTGGTGAATTAACGTACTCTTTCTTGACGAATGATATCACTAGCATCCCTCAGACGAGACATTCTCAATTAGCAAACTCTCGAGTTGCAAACACGCGCACAAATTTCCGCGAAAAGCAACCAAAAGCAGATGAATTTCTATTTTGCCTGGTGCACTCACTTCACTATCTATAGCAATGCATGAGTTGAACTTGCAGTAATGAATACAGCCGCTTGCACATCCATCAAAAGACTTTTCTTTTTTTCCAAATTCCCGAAAAGCAACAGAAAGAAAGGGGGAAAGAACAAAAGATCAGGCACCTGGTGACAACACTCCGACACTCCTCGTTGTACTTATCGATACCGAGCGCGAGCACGTCGTCCTTCTTGCTGATCCCCAGCTTCTTATCGATCTCCCTCTCCACGGGGAGGCCGTGGCAGTCCCAGCCGAACCGCCGCGTCACGTGGTGGCCGCGCATGGCCTGGTACCGGGTCACGACGTCCTTGATGGTGCCGGCGAGAATGTGGCCGTAGTGCGGGAGCCCCGTGGCGAAGGGGGGACCGTCGTAGAAGACGTACTCGGGGAGGTCCCGGGTGCGCTCCAGCTGGGTGTCGAAGGCCTTGATGTCGGACCAGAACTGGAGGATCCGCTCCTCCTGGCCGGGGAACGAGAAGTCCTTCCCCTCGGCGACGTCGTCCATGGCGGAGGGAGAAATGGGCGGCGGCGGCGGCGGCGGCGGCGGCGGCGTCGGCCAAGAATCGCAGAGGAAGACGGACAGCGTGCGTGGGGACGAAGCTGCGGAAGGGGGACGAGGTGGCTTTTGGGGAAAATGAGGTTTTAGAGAATGGGATCCGAACTAGACTCTGGACCGGGTCCGGACCGGTTTGATGGTCCGAGCATGCGCCTTTACTTTCTCCTATTTTGGATTCACAAGTCATCCAATCTAACCTACCTTCTTCTCCTTTTTTCTTTTCAGCAAATACCGCAAAAAATTTCAAATTATGCCCACACAAATATCTCGAACTTTTTTTGTATTGCCAAAAAACCCTAAACTTACTCGATGTGACACAAATACCCCCAACATTTTTTTGCATCACGAAAAAAATCCAAACTTATGCATGTGTGATATATATATCCTTTATTTCAATTTTATCCACCTATATTTGTTACACGTGTATAAGTTTGGATTTTTTTCGTGATCCAAAAAAAATTTTGGGGTAAGTTTATGATTTTTAGTGATACAAAAAAAGTTTAGGATATTTATGTTACAGTGGGCATAATTTGATTTTTTTTTGTAATATCAGCTCTTTTTTTTTCAATTTTCACTGACAAGTTTAATTTTTTTTAATACTAGCAAATATGCACACGCATTCCCTATATGCAAGAATTTATCATTTGAAAAATTAAGCAAAATATTTAAATAATCAAATAATAGGAGAATCTTATTGATAAAAGTAAACAATTTTCCACAAGAAATGTGTAATAATTCGTGGAACGAGGTAACTATTTTTAAGATTTGAAATTTTTCTAGCAAGGTTGTTGTTTGGATAGATAAATTTTATATTTTAATATTAAAAAATATTAATGATTATATGAAATGATTAACTTATGCGTTTGCCTCTATATTCAAATTTTTTATACATTTTAGGAGGGAAAAATAGATTGAGTTTTCCCTCTTAGTTTTATTTAGTATTCTCATGAGTATAAGCAAAACGTTGATATAAGCAAATGCTTGGATATAAGCAGTGCCGAAATGCACCAAAGGAATCCTACGAAGTTGATCTCGCAAGGCATGCAAGATCAATCAGAATCTGAAAATGAAGAAATTTACTTGACTAGCAAATCCACTGGGTGTTTTTTTTTAGATTTTTAGTTTCAAATCTCCTTTCTTTTTGTCGATTGAACACGAAAATCACTTTAATCTCCTTCTGTCTCGAGAAATTATGAACGTTATGTGGGTTTTGATTTCTTCGAATTTCATGGGTCATTCGTATTAAAGTATTTTGAACAAATCCATCTGAAAAATTTGTGTTCTGAATGAAGTTTATCCTGAATTGATGGCACATTTTTACTCCAACCTCTATTTTCAAAATCCCAATGAGTCGATCTTCAATTTTATGAACAATCTTTGCACCTTTTATAATCTTTGCTCCAATGTTTCATTTCATGAAAATTCATGTCTCTTGCAATGATGCCTATGAAAATCTTGACTGAAAACCTAATTTTGAAAAAGAGCACGTGGCTCATGTTTCGAACAATCTCCTTCCCCCTCAAATTCAAAATCAGTCAAAAATTCCCATCATGTGCACCCGGCCAAAGGTCACTACCGCTGCTGATATCTCTCAGTATGAGATCAAAATCTTTTGGGTTACACTCACTAGCATCAAGTTCTCCACTCCTCACGCCGTTCTTTTCACATGTACCGAGCCATGAAAAAGAGATTTGGAAAGCTTCCTTATGTTGCCCTAATCACTTGAATTTTAAAGTATAAGAGCATTCAAATCCCCAATGAAAGGAAGAAGAATAAGATGGTTTAATTTGGATATTGAAAGGTGTAGACACCTAAATTTCAACTAACCATTTAATGTTAAATTGCATAAAAAATTAGGGATTAAATTTTAACCACTAAACAAAATATTAATATTGCATAATATATAGTTTAGGTTCATGTAGGTTAATTGCACTCCACATCGGTTTGGCAATGGTGAGTAAGTTGAAGATCCATCGCGTAAACCGAGCTCGGGCACCGAACGAAACTCGGCTTGCTCAGGGGATAGGAGCTGAAAATCACAAGTCTAATAAGCATTGATTGTCTTAATTTGAGCTTAAACCAGCCTATTAAGCTTAATTAGAGAAAAGCTCAAACTAATTCAGCCCATTGGGAATTAAAATTAAATTAAATGATAAAGCCAAAGCCAAAGCCAAAGCCCATTAGGTCTTAAAAGCCCGGCTAATCAACCTAGGTATGTGATATAAATATGTTGTTATGCCTCATAATTTTCAAGATAGACATTTTTTTTAGAGTACGAGAGACACACGTGAGCAAGAGCGAGAGCAAGGAATGAGAGAGAGAGAGCATCACGCATGGGCCCGACCACACCAACCGCGCCCGCACCGTCTCACCGTTGCACCTGCGCTATCCTGATGCCGCGTCCTCCGCTCACGGCCAGACCTGCGGCTGTGAGCCACCTGCCGCCCCCACGCTGTTGCCTTTGCTGCCCCCGCACCGACGAGCCTACCACTGCACAATCCTGACGTCGCCTCACTATCCGGTGGTGAACCCGAGCCCGAGCTACTGCCGTTGCTTCCTCGCCCGATGCCAGCCCTGTCACTGCTGCTGTCCCTGAGTTCAATGCCTGCGGGCCGCCGTCTACCCTGTTGCCGTGCCTGGCCTGACTGTGACCTGCGCCCGCGAGCCACCTCTGCTGCCTCGAACCTGCTGCCGGTCGCCCTGTTCGACGCTGCTGCTCCATTGCCGCTTCACCATCCCGGCGAGCTACTGCCGTCGTTGCATGCCAATCTATTTAAGTCGCCACCGTTGTAGGCGCGAGTGCCTGCTGCTGGCTGCGAGCCTGACCTCTGCGGTTCCTTGCTTGCTTGCATCACGCTGGCCCCTTGTCCGCATCGCCACAATGCCGCGCCTTTCCTGCCGCGCCCGTGACCAAATCGTGCCTAGGCTCGATGGGAGACACCACCGCCGACCTGCCCGAGCAGCTGGTGTCTACGTGGGTGCCGTTGCCACCATCGCCAATCCACCTACCACTGTCCCAATCCGTGATCCCGAGACAATTCAAACTTGGAAGTTATCCGCGAAATTAGGTAAGATTCTTATCCATGTTCTTAGAATATTTAATGTCCTAATTTTTTGGGTATTTGAATATTTTGCGAATATTCTGTGGACTATAAGATATCTTAAGATAATGCATAAGATATTCACAATATTTTAAGATATTCCGAATTAGGAGTTTCTTCTAATTGAGCAACGTGCCTAGACGACTATCTGACCTTAACCCTAAGGTACGATATGCAGCTGATACGGAAACATTGTTATCTTATCCATAACCACTTGGATATAATAACATATCTTATTCGTTTCCAAGTTCGAACCGTCGGTTTTCCATTGACATTCACAGCCCAGTGGATATGATTGATTGTCTGATTTGTTTTCCCAATTTGAACACGAGAAGAAAGATTTTGCGAATTGCGGGCATTGCTTGAGTGCGATTGCTATCTTTGTTTGATTTCCTTCATTTTAAAACAATGAAAATCAAAAAAATGTTAGTTGGAACTTAAATTAGAAGTTTTGCATGTTTAGGGAATCTTGAATATATCTAAAAAATAGAATAATTATTTAATTTAAATTGGGATTTAAGATGGTTTATTTCCTAGTTTAAATTAGAGGTCGTTCTAATCCTAATAAATTGTTTGGGGTATTTTAGAATTTCGAATTTTTAATAAAATACCCCAAAAAGAGTCACTTTTAGGATAAATTAAATTGTTTTCTTCAGAATAGATTGCAGTCAACCTAGGCAATTTTTAATTTCGAATTTTAATAAAAAAATTACCAAAAAGAAGCTATTTTAGAATAAATAGAGTTGTTTTTCCTAGGGTAGATCATATGTTAATTTAGGCATTATTTTATTCCAAATTTAGATGAAAAATACCAAAAATACATCATTTGTCCGTCATTGGAAATAGGTCATATCGTCGCATGACATATAGTTCACGTGTTAGGCTTAATTGATTGCATGTCATATTTTACACGTCATAGCACTTAGGTTAGTTTCATTTAAATAAAGAGAAAACCCAAAAAAAATACATTAATTGAGGTGCTTGTTAATTAAAAATCATATTAGGATTATATGTATGATTTTCTAGCTAACAATGCATATGCTTGTTTTGCTAAAAATGTACATTGTTCTCCTAAGCTAGTAATTTATTTACGGCTTTCCTTATTGGGTATTAAATTGGTGAATTGCGCACCCGCATGGGCACCTCACATGTTAGTATCTAGATAATAAAATGGATCCAAACTACCCGCTCAAACATTTTTTTAAAAGAAAAAGTATCGAAAGAGTATTAGACTAGCTCTAGCGTAACTAAGTCCCCGAATTCAAAATCTCTGGTTTGTAGGAATAAAACATATCTCTATGTTTTATTTACGTTTTTAATCGACCTATCACAAATAGATTAGTGGCGACTCTAATATGAAAACATTTGCATGTTAAGAACTTAAATCCTATGTCGCGAATTAGGGTGCGAATGGTAACCATTCTGCTCCAGAAATCAAATTCTTGCCAGAAATTGATTTCTGGAATTCTTGCCAGAAATTGATTTATGGAGGAGAAATCTGTTTGGTAAAACATGACTAATTCTGCTCCAGAAATTAATTTCTAGAACAGAAATCTGTTTTGATTTGTTGATTTTTTTTGCACCTAAAAAATTTAAATTTTACTCAAAATGGGTGATCACAGGTATTATAAGTCATTCTGTAAAGTTTTGAAATTTTTGATTTTTTTAGTTTTTTTTGGGCACCTAAAAATATTTAAATTTCACTCAAAGTGGGTGGCCACGGGTATTCTAAGCCATTTTATGAAGTTTTGAATTTTTTTATTTTTTGGGCAACTCAAAAAATTTAAATTTTACTCAAAGTGGGTGGCTACAGGTATTCTAAGCCATTCTGTGAATTTTTGAACTTTTTTATTTTTTTTGGGCACCTCAAAAAATTTAAATTTCACTCAAAGTGGGTGGCCACAGGTATTTTAAGCCATTTTGTGAAGTTTTGAAAATTTTTATTTTTTTATTATTTTTCTTTTTTTTGGGCACCTCCAAAAATTTAAATTTCACTCAAAGTAGGTGGCCATAGGTATTTTAAGCCATTTTGTGAAGTTTTGAAATTTTTTATTTTTTTGGGCACCTCAAAAAATTTAAATTTCACTCAAAGTGGGTGGCCACATGTATTTTAAGCTATTCTGTAAAGTTTTAAAATTTTTGATTTTTTTATTTAAAAAAATTCACCAAATTTCATATTTTCCCGAAATCTGACTTTTTTTACTTTCTGGAAATTTTTATGAATTTTTCTAGAATTTTCAATTTTTATGCATTTTCTGAAAAAAAAATTGTGAGAAAATAGGGAGAATGCATTCCGGAATCAAGAAGCTACAAAAAGTAGCTTCTCTTTTTCTTGCCAAAAACTCATTCTGGAATCAAGAATGCATTCTGAAATCAAGTATTTTTAACAAACGCATTTTTATTCCAGAATGCAAAAATCACTCCAAAATGCATCTCGGAAATTTTTTAACAAACGTCATTCTGTTCCGGAATACATTCCGAAATAAAATTTTTATTCCGGAATGCGTTCCATGCGCACCCTTAGTAAGGCTTGGGAGGGTCCGAGTTAGAATTAGATTTAATAATCCATTAGCCGAATCTCTTGGTGGTGCACCGGTGGGTGGTTAGGTCGCGATAGAAGGGAGATAATAATTAAGATGCATTTGAGGCCCTCTGTGAATGGATGAGCAAATGATGTGAATGAAGTTGTGTAATGACTGGGGTTTTCAATGATGTGATGGAGGAGAAGTTTGTTCTTTTTGTAGTGAACAAGGTTAGTCATGCAATATTCTCAATTTTTTTTGGACTTTCGAATTGAATCTAACGCATTCAATATAGACATCTGCATATATTTATAAAACACTACGAGGAAACAATGCATTTACATTGTTGCAGTACTATAAAAAAAAAACCATTCTTTTGCTCCTCTCAACTCACGATTGAAATGCAAACTAAATCGAGGAAGGAGCACAAAGTTTGGACCGTCAGATTATTCATTTTACCGAAGTGAAGCAAAATTGATCGATATTGTGGATAGCCGCAAAACAAAATGACTTGCTAAATGCACCCGAACCGATTTATCTTGCCATAGTACATAACTTACAACAATGACTTACAGCGCGATAGTTTAGTCGAGGAAGGTGCGCCGGTATGGAAGCAGAGATTAGAAAGTCTTTTCCAAAATGTTAAAGCTTTCCAAGGAACCTGGGATTTTCATAATCGCATGAGAAATCATATCCTCCAGAGTGGCCCTCAGCGCATGAAAAACTTCGTACATGGTCTGGTCAATCTTGAAGTAGATGCGAGTATACGGCTTCTTGGTCTTCCCTCCAGCATGGCGCTCAAACTTGCAGAGACCAATGTACAGCGCGGTTCAACATAAAACACAAGTTACCTTACAATACTCCAACTCACACTGTCCTCTTTTATTTTTTAACCCTCTCCAGAACTAGCAGAAGAAGAAAAAAATTGAAGTACAATCAGTTGCTTAGAGCACGAATGATAACCATTCTGTTCCAAAAATAATTCCTGAAACAAAAATAGATTTTTCTATTTTTGTTCCCAGAACGAGTTTACGAGGAAAGATTCCCGTTTGATAATGACAAAAAATTTCTATTTCCGAAATAGAAACCCGTTTGATATAAACATAAAATTCATATTTTCTGGAACAGAAACCCGTTTGATAACAATATAAATTTTTATTTCCCGGAATAGAAATCCATTTTTTTAGAAATGGTCTCTAAAATGAAAATCAATCAAAACACCTAAACCCCAGTAAAGCCCTAAAGGCTTATCCATTCGAAGGATTGCGTTAACAGCCCTCGCCACACTCAAAAGCTTCCAAAAATGGAGCCTTTCAGCGAGTAAAACTTGGAATCAAAGAAGGAAATGCCTCGGGTAGCTGGAAACCTCCTACAACTCGCACCTTTTAAGGTTAACATCGATGGGGCTTTTGTACCTGGGACGACGGAGGGGTCAATCGCGCGGGGTATGTCGTGATTCTGCTGGTCGTTTGCTGCAAAAACGGTTGTCGCGGCATCGCCTCTCATGGTCGAAGCCCTCGCGTTAGAGGATGCTCTCAATCACGTTCTCTCTCCTCAAAATGAGGAGAATGGCTTTTCCCCTCCCCCGCATGATACGATTGAAGTGTGGTCTTGGTCAATGCTCTCACGTGAACTCACCAACTCACTTGGGAAGCCTATGTGGCCAATCGGAAAATGCAAGGAAATTCTGCCTCGCTCTCTCTAAAGTCCATGTTTTGTATTGCCCTAGAGAAGGCCAATTGGGTCGCCAAAATCCACCGGAAAATTACCTTTACCTCCGAATTGGGTTTCCTCCCTTCCCCTAACTCTTCGGGAGTCATTATGTAAGGATGCCCATCTCTCGGGCCTCTCTAACTTTGAACAAGGATAATGAGAAGTTCCTTTTTTCACCCCAAAAAAAAAAAACGATGGGAGAAACTTTTTTTTTTTGGGCTAGCTTGCAAGAAACCCTAGTCTATCTACCACAGGTTCAAGGCTGATACGAAAAATTTGACTTGGCTAAGCTACAAGGCATAGCATATTGAGAAGTTGTTTCTTGTAACTGCGAGAAGTGGCAACATCTATCACGTTTGGGAGTACAGAAAATTTCCCTGTGGAAGTCAGTCCTTTAACGAGGATCGAGTACTGGAAGACATCAAATAGCTCCAGTTTATGATAAAAATATGTTTTTCTTAGGTTTAATACCACAAAAAGTCCTAAACTGATATATTTATAATAAATTTACTCTAAATTAATTTTTTGACCTCCAAAAATCCTAAATTAGTACGTTTGTGACAAATTTACCCTAAACTAATTTTTTAACGTTCAAAAACATTAAACTGGTACATCTGTAACAAATTTACCCTCTATTATTTTCTATTAAATTAAATTAATACCACAAAAAATTACAAACCGGTACACCTGTGACAAACGGAGAATAGAACCCAAAACTAGTATATTCGTCAGCTAATGTATGACATTTAACAAAGCAATTTAACTGTAAAATTTAACGGAAACTATCAAAGAGTAAATTAGTCACAACAATACCATTTTGAAATTTTTGATGGTTAAAAAATTAATTTCAGTTAAATTAATCATCAGCTTGAAGTTTTTCATGATATTAAACCTTTGGCTCATATAAATGGAAAGATAGATAAATTATTGCATTTGGCCGAATCCAATCGAGAAAATCAATTTGTTTGGGCCAAAAGAGAGTACTTTGGTCTATTGTCAATGCTGATTGTATGTATAGTTTTTATGATCTTTAACTAATTACTATATCAGTGCAAATATGAAGTTATTTTATCCTGTCAATTACTAAATTCATGTCATTATAAATTAGCTCCAGTTCATTCAGTTAGACATACAGGATTCACCGTTGAGAACTGCTCATACACCATAATTTGACTGCAACCATTAAAGAGCCTCGTTTGGTCCCGCCAGATAATTGAAGAACCAAACCATGTCGAATGCAACCGCATACCATCTTTCGTGAGCGACACTCGGTTCACAAAGTGCAGGGACGATCCTACTTGGTTGTAGCTATAGAACGGAATTCAATGCGACGCTTTCAACCAGGACGCATCTGACTGATTCGGGAGAAGAATGCAGTACAAACGGCCTCGAACACATGCACTTAAACGATGGTGCATGACACGATCCGGAGAGCCATGCCGAAAACGCTTAAAGATGTCAAGGAGATCATTAGTTCGTGACATCGCACAGCGTAAGTACCAAGTACTTAATTCAACAACAAAAGGAAAACACACTAAAAGGCGATGCAGATAAATCTTCAGTAGCTTCAAGCTTCGCAAAGAACATGCCCGGCAAAGTAACAAATGTGAGTTCCAGGAGTCAAAAGACTGAGAAAGAAATCGCCAAATGGTTGTATGGACTGCTCTAAAGGAAGAACTTGGAGTTGTCGAACAGACCAGGAACTTCCAGATTCTCAACACAACTCCATTCTTCTTCTTCTCTACTAGACCAACACGGCTACACGGAAACAAAAGCTGGCCACCTGGTTGCTTTTGCATTTATATTCCAAGATTACCTGAGACCTTATAAGACATGACCTCCAGATCGAGAAAATGATGATGGAAATTCCTCTCTCTAATGCACTAATCATCTGAAAACACTACGTAAGCAAAATGTCCAAGCACTTGGTTGCTACAGGTATACAGATATCTCACTTGCCAGGAGGCCATAGCTGCCGCATAATACTATGAACCGTTACAATGAATTAACGGATAACGGCGCCATCCATGCGAGTCTTTTGGAATCCTCGTGATAGCCACACGTTTCTCAACTAGATCTACAGTTGACTACTTATAAGTGGAGCATTTTCCAGTACATGTAAAACCATCACAGAAGAACCAACACACAAACCACCGGGTTGTCAAGCACATTGTAGTTAGCAATTGTCCAAAGTTCATACGACGGAAAGGACAAGAGAATCAACAAAACAAAGTCAGGGAGATGGATGATGTGGAGACCTATTAGGAGGTGTCGGAAGCAGCATCTTTCTACTTCTCACTCCCTCCTTTTGCTCCATTTTCAGTCGGCACCACAATATTGCCCAAACGGGTGTTCTTCATCATCTATCCAGTAGATGGATGAAGAAGTCAGCACATGTTAGACTTGGTGAGTTACCGAAAAAGAATTAACAAAATGGACCATAATAGCGAGCAGCCAAAGTTAATTCACCCAGTTAGATTAGTATACCTCGGCCTACACAGAGATCTGCTGTTAATCGGAGAAAACTTGTAATAAAGAATAATTCTCGCCTCTGCATGGGAAAGGAACAGCTTAGGTCGGGGAACCGACAGCCACAGGAGACATAGCACAAGAATCACCCAGAAGCATTATTCAGCGAATGAAACATTTATTCTAAATCTTGCAAACACAAGTACGATATAAAATTAAGCCTCTGGTCACATTTAAATCAGTCTCAGACTAAGTGTTGGTTGATTTCGAACCTGAGACATTAGTCCCCTCGTCTTCAACTTCTTCAAAGCCGGCCAATTCGATGTTCGGTGGATATCCACCCCGGCTCCAAAATTGCAGAGAGGTTTCCAGTTCCTGCAACCCAAGACTTTGCGGAAACAGATAGGAATATTGCATGGTCTCGCAGATTCGGGCTGTTCAACCCCATCAAGGACAAAATTGCTAAGTGATATGTTTCTCCTTGACGAATGAAGCCACGTATGTCTCCCTGTGAGCTCTTCAGCTGCATAATCTGACTGTGCAAGCCACAGCCTGAGCCCAAAACTTGAGTCTTGCTTTAACATCTTCGGGATGATCACCTGACCGATAGAATCACAGCAATGGAAGATTAGAACGTTGATGCCCCAAAACTGAAAAGTAATAAGTGGAAATGTGCAAGTGTCAGTGATAGAAGATCAGACATCACAGATCATCGAGTCCTAACTCCATTTAAGCACCAGAGAATTAGAGTCTCTACATGCCGCAGTTACATGGATCTTAGAACTGCATGATGAGGGCTAGATATGCATTTACTCTCAAACTTCATTCCACATACATATCAAACATAAAGAAACTAAAGAATAACGTGAGAACCGACAGGACCAAAGGCAAATTCACCAATTATTTACATTAAAATTTGCTACTTCACCCAGCATGAGTTAGCTTGGAAACATTACAAATCTGACAACCAGAGACCACAGAAAAACTGGAATTCATTCTATGGTTAACGGTTGAAGCCCTGTAAGCTGTTTTATGAAGACAACCGAGACGCTTTCTGGAGAGCAACTACAATTTGCAAAATCCAATCAATTCCAATTTTTAAAACCAGAAATTCAGGACCTAAGCGACTAACTCGAGCAGACAAAACAAAACCATCAAAGCCACAGCTCACTATAATTGCATCTCCTAAAGCACCACCACATATCAAGCTGAAGCAAGGCAAATTGAATTCTTGAGGAAATAAAACAGTCCACCATTCTTTACCCAAAAAAAAAAAAAAACAGTCAACACCATTGCCTCGACTCGGTCAAGACCTCAAAGTTAGATCGACGTCCATAGATCTAATCACACATACAGAAAATAATCTGGGAATCTGCTTTTTCTTTTTGTTTGCTCGGTAATCAGAAGGTTTCGACGCAGTGCTCACCAGGGCTAGAGATCTTCCAGCTGGCGATGGGGCTGGCAGCCGCGGCCGGAGGGGACTCCGCCGCGGACGACGGCGGGGCGGATCTCTCCGGCGACTTCTGGTGGTCGTCGAGCTGGAACTTCTGGCTCATCGAATAGCACAGCTCGAGGGCGGGCAAGGTGTTGCAGAGCTCAGGAATCTCGTCGTAGCTGAACCCGAAACCAAGATCCAAGCACCCTTTGAGCTCATCAAGGTCCTCGTCCGTCAAGCTCTTGGTCCTCACCAGGTCGTCCTCGTCCGCCGCCTCCACGTACCCTTCGAGCAACACCTGGCTCTTCTTCTTCTCCAGCTTCTTCTCCTTCCTCTTCTTCCCGGTGCCGTCCACCGCTTCCGCTGCGGCGTAGGTGGGCGAGATCAAGAACGGCCATTCCTCGTGATGGGCACCGAGGAAGGCCTCGTTTTGCGTGGTTTCTTGGGCGATTGCCGTGGCCGAAGAAAACCCAGATCCGCATTCACAAGAAACAAGTCCCATATTCCTTCTCTCTCTCTCTCTTTCTCTCTCTGTTGAAGATGAATGTGCGAGAGGGAGAGAGACGGAGGCTGCTTTATAAAAAGGCAGGATCCCAGGGAGTGAAAAAGGTGAGCTTTTTCCGCGTTTTCTTCGATTATTTCCGAAGAAAGAACAGGGATTATCGTGTGGGTATCGTGTAAGTGTAGACATGATGAGGTTTTGGTTCGACACATGATGATGTTCCATGGATGGATGGGTGATGTCGTGGGGGGTGTCTGGCACCTGTCAGCCTGTCAGTCGTGGCTACAGTGAAAGAGACGGGTGATGGAAGATGACAGAGGAATCAAAGGAGCAGCAGAGAACACGTGTTGCGATTGCTTTTCTCATCCTTTTTTTTTTTCTGCTTTTTGTTTTCCTTTTATATCTTCTCTTTGTGAATTGCTGCTGCACAAATGAATCACGTTTTTTCATAACCGGTCTCTCAATCTAATTTACTATAGTAAATGATCATTCTTTTTGTTTTGTGAATAGCAAGAGGACCCTTGATTTATAAAAGTTAAAGTGTAACTTTAACATGTTTTACCTTTGTCTGTACTTCTCTACCTGGGATGATGGCGATTGTTTTTCTTTTCTGGCTCCTACGATGCACTAACATTGTACGGAACAATCGGTTTTTCCTTTAATTATTGCAGTAATTTTTTCATTAACAAGCATATTTTTTGTTATCTCCCTGGACACGTCCAGTTGTGTCGCTAATACTCTTGAAAATTTGCTCTCTAGCAAAGAGAATATCCTTGAGAATAAAATTTCAATGATACTTTAGGTACTATGTCGATTCAACATACCATGTGAAAGAAAACAATGATTGATGTCTATTATTAGTCAAGGTTCAAAATTATAAGATATCAATTACAAGCGGGCTATGTTGGTCGGAAGAAGTCTTCTCTAATCCGTTTGTGTCATAACTCATGAAATTTGCTCCATAGCACAGATAATATCCTTGAGAATATAATTTCAATGATACTTAAGGTTTCAAAATCGATTCAACATGCCGTGAGAAAGAAAAAAGTGATTAATGCCTACTCTTAGTCAAGGTTCCACATTGAAAGATGTCAATTTCAAGGGGCCTATGTAGGTCGGAAGAATTTTCCTCTAATCATGTCTTCATTGATGGATTGTCAATATCGATATTATCCATATTTAATCTTGATTTAGTTTGCATATATATGATATTCCTAATTTATGATTCACCAATTGGAGGTATGGTTGGATTAGGGAGCTTTCTTTGACCAAAATCAAAGGACAATACTGCTTTACACGGGTATGCCTCTAAGTATCACATCACCTGACCGCACAAATTAAAAGGATAAAAAGAGATCTTTCAAATCATTGCATATGTACAATCGATAAGAGTCACTTTCTAGGGTATGAGCTAGTGCAATCAATAACAATAAGAAAGTTCAAATATGTAAGATGGGAAAACTGCCACGTTCCTATCGTGATACACAAATCCTTAATTTTAGGTCTAATTTCAATTATGCCTCAAACTTTTCTTTTTTATCTAAAAAAACCCCAACTTTTATTCTAGTCCCTAAACTTACCCACTCCTTCCAAAAATCGCCACTAGCTTTCCTAAAATTATCTACATCAAGGCCAATTAGAAGTTCGTTATCAGAATCCGCATATTAATCAACACCCTCACCCTCGTATGGAACTATAAGAACCTCCTAATATCAATAGCTTTGAAGAAATCAGTAAATATGTTTGGACTCGCAGGTAAATTTGGGATCAGAATGAAAGTTGAGAATTTTTTTTTAGACAAAAAGACAAGTTTGGAGCAGAACTGGGATTGGACTTAATATTTGGAATTTTTTCATAAAATTAACCCCTTTCTTCACAGTAATAGTCATGTTTTTTTTTTTTTTATAACCCAGAGAACCCCCGCACGGCCGACAGCCGGGGAGTAAACCTGGGGGCGACACGTGCTAGCCACCACGCACGTGCCACCGGTTAAGTCACCCTGCGACGTCCGGGATTCGAACACTCAACCTTTTGCGAGAGAAAGAGTGCGCTCCAGCAGCGCCACCCAAGCGGGTGGTGTCATGTTTTTATATTAGGGGAAAAAGCTACAAAAAACCGCAAACTATGCCTAGTGTGACATATTTACCCTAACTTTTTTCTTGTGACGTAAAAAATCTAAACTTGTGCCTATGTGACATATTCATTATTTACCATCCGTCAAAATTCCGTTATACGATCTTTCAGCCAAAATAACATTATTTTTATTGCACTTTGCCATGTCATAGTGGGAAAAAATTTGGATTTTTAATAGTTTTTGCCCTTCATCTTAAGCCCCGAATCAAACCTTATCGTGAAAAAAAAAACAGATATTTTAGATTTTCAAAAATCAATAATTACACTCATTTCATGGCCCTTTTGACAATGATGCTTTAGAAAACACGCTTTGTGTATTTCGATTCTTTGGGTAAGTAAACAGCTCGAGTCCATCCTTATCCGATCATGCCTGCCTAGTCATCTTTAAGATCAACCTTGCATGATCCATTTTGGAATTGTACCAAAGGATGTCGAGACCAAGGCACATGTGGCTGTCCTTATTTACGTGAAAGAGATCACAAGGCACGGTACGGATGACCTGTCAACACCCGATAATTTTCGAGATATGCACAAAATTTTTTGAAGTGTTTCGATTAAAGATATGTGTCGTTATATGTGTGCTAGTGCTGACAAGCTCGGCATGGTCGATTCGTTGGATCAAATAGGCACCACGTGTTATTTGCAATATCCACAAATCCAACGGTTAATAAATTTAGAGAAGAAGCTATCAAAAACCTAAAATTATGCTTATTGTGACAAATTTACTCTAAACTTTTTTTTATGACACAAAAAATTCCAAATTTGTGTCCGTGTGACATATTTGTCCTCTATCGAGTTACTGTCAACGAGCATCAAACGGTGTTTAAGTGATGTTTTGGCTTAAAAATCTTCTAATGGGTTCTTGAAAGAGAGTAGATGTGTCGCACAGTTACAAGTTTGTAGTTTTTTACGTCTCAAGAAGAATAAATGCGTCGCAGTGGGCATAGTTCGGGGGTTTTTTTATGTCATAAAAAAATTCACGATAAATTTGTCACGGTGAACATAATTTGAGGTATTTTGTGAATTTTTTCCTAAAATTTACATATAAGAGTTTCTTTTTCTCACCTATACACACTCCCGGCGTGCCTCCTTTTATCGGGATTGACCTCCTTAATTGTCAGAACAAATAGGCAAACACTTGTGTTCGGCAAGATATAGATAATTGACTGGTGCGCGAGCTCTGTCCTTCGAATCTCCCAAGAAATCTCCCTTTGTTAGTCAAAAAAGAAATACCCTTTTAACCCTGGACCCATTACATCAAAACTCCAATCAAATGCGTTAGGCAGAACTGACCACGGGACCGTGCACCTTTTGGCCTTTGGTGTGTGAACCAGCCCTACAGAAATCGAAACGTGTCATTGACTTGAACTCCGGTGGACCAAGTTCACGTGAGTATTTCTCAATAATGCGTAAATCCGACAGCAGACGTCATTAAATTTCGAGAGATTATGTCGGGAAGATTACTACCGAGTCCCCGCATTCAACACAGATTCAGATGTTAACATGATTTCATACGCGCCTAAACCCTCTTTCCGATGAATCGATTCGCTGATACGAACGCATTCTTTTTCGCTAAACGATTTCGACCTCGTGACTTCACATTTGTGAAAAATTAGCCCGGACCACTGGATCATGATCATGGGGTGGTGGTTGGAAGAGGAGGGGGGTTAAAGGTGAAGGAGCAATTGGAACACACGACAAGATAGCCATGAACGGATTGGGACCAACATTGCGTGGTCCTGCTGAAATAACACAAAAATCCAGAATAAGTGGGCCAAAAAGGGTGGGAAAAAGAAAACAAAAAATAATAAGAGAACTAGAAGAGACTATTCTTCTCTTTTGTTGGCATTTAAAAAAAGAGTGTTGCCAAAATAAAATTGCTTGAATCGAAAGGGATGTGTGTACAAAAGGACCACATTGAAAGGAATCAAGGATAATGTGGAATTGGAAATGGCTACAACAAAAAGAGACATAAAAGAGAAGAAAACAAACGTAGACACACACACGCATCCATCATAGAAGAACATACATCATGCAAGACAAAAGATAAACAAGTAAGGATATGTGCAATATTGTCATTGGAAATTGGCTACATCAATCGAAAAGAATATTATTATATTCAAAAGCAGTGCAAGAAAATTGGAAATTTATTTATGCAAGAAAATTGAATTTTTATAGGGTTGAAATTCTTGTTATAAAATGAACAAATAAGTGGATATTGTACCCCCAAATTATTTTTAGTTCTATTTGTATTGCATCCACCTACAACGAGAAATTACTAGAAAATCACTTTAAAGAAAGAGAAATTACTAGAAAATGACTTGTACACGATGAGCATCTATTCGTTTAGTGTGAGATTTTGGTGAGACCCCAGCCAACTGTTCTAAAAACTTAAGCTGTTAGATGAGGCACGATTTAATATTCAATAACTCTAACACTCTCCTTCACGCTTAGTCTAATATTTTTACGTAGCACTAAGAGTGGACATTTTTAATAGGGGAGGCAATTGGGGCCTGGAAAGATTTGAACTTAGGACCTCCAGCTCTGATACCATGTGAGATTTTGGAAGGACCACGGCCAATTATTCTTAAAGCTTAAGCTGCTAAACGAAGGCATGGTTTAATATTTAATTACTCTAACATTTAGCGATTGTTGATTTCCCAACTCTCGCTTGTACAAATGCTAATCATAAATACAATTTCTAAAAAATTACTATTTTCATTGAAGGCGAATGTCAGAAAAATTCTACGTTTTGAGTGTTAGAGAGAAATTTAAGATTATGATTAAGGATTAGGTTAATAGTGGATTACCTTAACTTTGTAATTAAGTCTAGTTGTTGTATCTCCATATATATAGAGGTCTCCTACTCTTCTTATGATGACGTACATAATATTGTACGTAGGGGTGTATATATAAAAGAATCGGAAACTGCTTGAAATTGGACCGAACTAGAACTGGCGGTTCCTATGGGGACTGGTTCATTCCCAGTTCCAAGTGTGGAACCACCCACCCCGACTGGATCGGTATATATATTTATATTTATTTATTTAAAAAAATTCTATGCTGTAGTTATGTTGTGAAATATGCTTATTTGATTTTCACAAGAAGTAACATGCTTGCATAGAGTCCAATAATTTTGGAAGCTAATAAGGAAAACTCTTATTAGAGAAGTGATGAATTATTTCTTCAAATAATGGCTTCCGATTTGCTTCCCTTGAGAATAACTTTGTCTCAATGTGTGTCGCCTGGAATCAATACATTTCTTATTAATTGTGTGATAAAACTGGAGAAGTACCCATATAAAAACTAGGTTAATCATGGTATTGATTGATGAATATAATTTTGTAGGGATTTGGAACCGGTTCCATGAACCCAACTGGGAACTGGACCGGCGAAGCAACATCAGTTCCTAATTTCAATTTTTTTGAAACCAATCCTTAATGGGCGGTTCCCAATTTTAAGGTGGGACCATGCCCACCCGAACCCCTGATTATACGTTTCTCTTTCCTACTACAAATCTCACTTATAAGAAATTTAAGTGTTCGATAGCGCCATCCCTTGCATAACTTTTATAAGAAACCTAGCTTGTATGATAATCGGAAGAGTAAGAGAACTATAAAAAGCCTCATTTAAAAAAATAAAAAATAAACATGTAAATGTGATTTATACAGAAACAAATTAAAGAATTTTTTGAAGTTCCGTACAAGAAAAACTTCCCGTACAAGATGATGGAAAGAGAGGGGTGGTCAATAATGAAGAGATAAATCCCGATTGACTCCCACAGTCAAAAATGGCTCCCACGTAAATCATCTCATGCAACTTCCCAAAAAGAAAATTTCAACGACGTCTCTAGTTGTCCTATAAATTATTAATTCAAACATATACATTTGACGAAAATTCTTTGGTTAACATGATCATGGGACGTTGTCTTCTTCTTCTTTTTTTCAGCATAGCAGAACGGATTCTAAAAAGATTTAAATTCGATCCAACCCTCAAAAATCGAGTATAAATTAACAACAAATTGATAAACTTAGGATTAATTTGTTTCGCAGAAATAAATTATTTGAAAAATATTTTTCAAAAGAATAATCGCTTGTATTGTCTAAAATAATTATTAATGAAAAATATTTTCATTATCGACAATAATTTATGTCTAAATATTTTTCGTTGACAAAGTAAATATATTTCATTCATTCATTTTTTGTAAGCGATATAAACGATTATTTTTAGGATACTGTTTTTCAAATTATTAATTTTTTGTGAAACAAACGGAATTGGGTACATTTGTGTTATTGAAAACTTCATGATAAAAGAAAATATTTTCCATGAAAATCATTTTCAAAGAATATAGTTAATTTTTGGAAAAATTACCAAAAAAGTCCTAAACCTTTTGTAATTGTGCCAATTCAGTCCTAAATCTTTTTTTTTTGCCAATTCGGTCCTAAACCTTTTGCAAATCAGCCAATTCAGTCTTTTTGGCCGGCTGGCGCTGACGTGGCCGCTGGCTGGAGTCCACTGGTGGTAATATTTTAATATATTTTTATTATTTTCAAATTTTTTTCCTTTTTTTCTTTTTTTTTTCTTTTCCTTCTCCGTCCTGGCCTGTCCGGCCAGGGGGGAGGCTTGTTGGCAAGGGCCCAGCGTTAATCACTTGATAGTTTTTGTGGCGGCCGAGCAACCGGGCGAAGGTTAGCAACAGAAAAAAAACAAAAAAAAAACATAATGAAATACGGTTGAGTGACCAAAGGAAAATATTAAATTTAATTTTTACGAACCACTGGCGATTCCTAAACTATATAATTAACGTGTAATATTTTTTTAATTTACGCCGATTGATCCGATCGAAGCGAGTGGACGGCGACAAGGTGATTGCATCTTTGAAAATTGGTTAATTTCCCAGGCAATTATTCCCGGAGATGCCGGATCTAAACTTAACTTTTAAGCACCGGATTGGCTGCGAAATATAAAATTGGTAACGAAAATATTTTATTATATGGTAGGCGATGGCTAAAAATTAACAAATATTAAATGGTGGGTCCATGAATTAAGGCTTTTTTTAATTGATCCTTATCAATATAAGGTATGGCTTGCTAGATTTATCATGTGGGGTTCAAGAGTGAAAAGATGCTGCGAACAAATTAATCAAAAAAAAAGGGAAGTGAGCGGGAAATTGGGTTGGCATGAAAAAGGGAAATTCGAAGAGAAACTCAAATTTCACATAAATTCGCCCTAAAAATTTCAATAATTTCGTAGCGTGTATCTCGAATGCCCTAGCTTTATTGCGTGCGTGATGATAGGTCCTTCCTTTAACAAGTCGGTTGCAGGCGAGGAAGGACCAAACCTCCGATCGCATGGCTGGTGGCCAGCTGCTCTAGTTCTCCGAGCTATGGGCTTGACCCTGTCTCTATTGAATTCATTCTCAAGAGCACCTAAAACAATCTTGTATTATGAATGATGTTATTCTTTAGGGAGATTTTTGTTAAGGGCTAATATCACGAAAAACTCCAAACTAATATATTTGTGATAATTTAACCAAAAAATTAATTTATTGACCATAAAAAATTAAAAACTCATATATACTTATGATAAATTTACCTCGTTAGTTTTCAATAAAGTATCAATATGGGGTTTTTGGTGATATGAATCAAATTTAACAAGAACAAATGGAGGGATGATGTCGATGGGACCAATTTCTTATAGAAAAAAGAGATGCGCTTATCAAATAGATATATGTGAAGAGATATTCCAACTCGAAAATTGAATATCCGATTCAGACAAATCAAGCCGAGCCGACAACAAACAGCTGGACAGCTCGTCCCACCAGCTCGG
The DNA here is from genome assembly GCA_031216235.1 of Syzygium jambos. Taxonomy (NCBI): domain Eukaryota; kingdom Viridiplantae; phylum Streptophyta; class Magnoliopsida; order Myrtales; family Myrtaceae; genus Syzygium; species Syzygium jambos. The sequence continues at coordinate 1,435,352 of CM062227.1, read as the reverse complement.
TCATGCAGAGATCCTTAAAAATTGGAGGCTCATGATAAGCCAGCCGAGCTCTGCTGCTGCAGACCGCTTTCTTCTCGGCTATCAAGTTGTCCTTTTTTATTTAATTTTTTTGTTTTATTTTTAAAAAAAATATTTAGCATGAGCATGCTACAAATAATTATTATTAGCAATACCGGTTCAAATTGGAAACCTTTCTTTTAAGACTAAAAAAAAACCCTCACGCCAAGGAAAATCGACGTTTTCATAATTTACCTTTTCAAAATGACTCGTCACGTAATCTTTTGAAGATTCGTTTGAACACGTGCATAATTTAAAAAATAATCACCTCGAAATAGATCTGGTATCATTTCGTAACATCTATCTAATGTGATGATTACCAACTTTCATGAGGCGGGGAGTCGTCTCGATCTAGAGAAGTCAGTCGAATGTTCGAATAAATTCGCACAACATTATCTCCAATCACCGCGATGAAAAGGCGGGCGCTCTATTTTTCAATCGATTTAGCCCGTGATTCGAAATTTCAGCGCTGTATATTAACATCGAAAGGCGAAGCCGCTAGATTAAGTGAAAATCAAGCGGGAAAAGAAGGTTTCATCAATATGATCATTACGTAGCGCACGGCATGCATCCAGATAATCATGTTCGTGGGGCATATAGAACGTATCCAAGCATGCATGCATGCATGCATGCATGGGTACACAATGCATGCGATCTGCATCATCGCCATCATCATCATCAGCATGGTGATCATGGGGCGTGGGACCCAGGGAAGGGAACTGGGACTGACGTGATTCACGACGAGGAGCCACGTGGGGCCAGGGGATTGGCCCCATCCCACCCACAACCGCCATCAAAAAAGACAATTACTGCCCAACAACCCACGTGGCCCGTCGCTATCGCCTAATAATTTCACCCCCAACACGCCCCCGTCCCTCCCTCCCGCAAGGAGCACGAGTCTTCCCCACCACCAATAACGACAAAAAAGGGTCACGCTACACAGTAGCCCCCCCGCTTGATCCTCTACATCACCGCCCACCGTATTACTGTATAGCCGCCCGGCCATCGGTCAAGGGCGAGCCTCACTAGTGGCTGGACGTGCTCCTGGCGAGGAGGAGTCCCGGCACAAATCCAATGAGAGCAAACCTCACCAGTGGCTAGGTGAGGTCGGCCTCGCCCATTGATGGCGAGACGAGGCGAGGCGAGGCAAGGCAAGGCGAGCCACGTTAGGGTCGGCGAGGTCGACCCTCGTCTCGCCATTGGCTAGGTGAGCTTGCCCTTGTGTAGCTACTGTGAGTCTCGCCTTGCCAGGGCTGGCGATACTGCCGACTAGAGAAAGAGGGAAGGAAAAAAAAGAAAGAGAATGAAAAAAAGAAAAAGGAAAATAATTAAAAATTCAAAAAAAATATAAAAAAATATTTTAAAATTGCCATGTCAGCGTCAGTAACAGCAGGCCAAAATTGGTCAAAATGGATTAAATTGACACAAATGCAAAAATGTTTATGATTGAATTGACTCAAAATTTTTATAACTGAATTGGCACAATTGCAAAACCAACACTCACCATATCCTAATAAATAATCATATAACAAATTTGTATTTTTTTTTCGCACAAGAAGGTCTAGTATAATTGGTTAAAATTCACATAGCCATCGGAACTAATTAATTCATTTTTCAATTTTCTTATATACCTCTCTAGATCATTATTTTAATGGATCAATATATACAACTTTTTCAGTGTTTTCTTTTGTGGGAACACATCTTGTTTTAATTTAAAAAAAAATCCTTTTTATGAATTTGGATAGGTACAAGTATTCTATACGAATAATGTGTCAATCACGAGTGATCAAAAATTGATCTTCTGTTATAAAGGGAGATCAATTAAGATACGTTCTTATAATCTGAAAAATTATTTACGGAAAATATTTTCATTTTCTATCATGATTGTCACAGCTTTACTTAAAACAAAAAAAAATTAATTTATCCAGTTCAGATCTACATCGAATTATTTTGTCTATATATATATGTATACATTTAGAGTGATGCGCGAGATCACGCCGTCCATTCGGGTTAAGCAAATCATGGTGGTGTCGATGGTTGCCTAATGCGTACATCACTTGCGATGTTGCTTGCCGCAGGAGATCGCTGCTCATCTGGGGAGCATCTAGAGACTTCTTTAGTAGTAACAATTGGCAGGCCAATGATTGAGCCGTTTCTACTTTGTTAGTTGAAAAAAAGAGAAAAGAAAAGAAAAGAAATCGTATGGACAATTTTCAATTTATCTCCTATTAAATTGACCATTTCTTTGGAATTTGGTCAATTAAGTATTGACCACCACACGTTTTTATATTTCGTCAAAATGATCACCCTGTTTTTTACCCTTAACAGTTGTCTTGATTTCTTCTAACATCAGTAACGCTTTTTCAGAGAAGCTTCGAGATTATCTAAGAATCGCGACCTACCCACTCTATTAATTTCCTACATTATTATGACACCTATTTAACAACTTTTCGAGGTTGAAAATGACTTACAACTTTTTAGAAATAGATCAATTTTAAGTTTCGTTAGGGAAACTCAAAATAACGAAATAAGTTCTTACGAATCCATCCAACCTATTATAAGATGCAAAACGCTCAAATTGCTCTTGGTTATGTTTTTTTATCTCAATTTAAGTTTTCTTCATAGATATTTTAAACATGGTTGGGGACTTCGAGTTAGTAATTTACAAGTCAAATACCAAAGACGTATAAACTTTTACTCTAAAGGCCATTTTCGCCCCGAATTTTCAAATGTATCGAAAATAAAAGGTATGTACTTATATAATGAGATAATTTGAATCTCGACTTTCTATGCTGCCCATAATTTTGAAAGTTATTTCGTAAGTTTAACTTTTTGCCTTTTTTTGGAACTTTTGAAAAATCGCGGCAAAATTGTGCTAAGATAAAAGATTATGCCTTTTTAAAAAAAATTTCAAGATATGTTTACTGTGACGCAAATATTTCAAAATTTTTTTGTGTCACAAAAAACTCTAAACTTGCCAGCTTTGACATAAATACCCTCAACCTTTTTTTTATGTCATAAAAAACCCAAACGCATATATAAGTTCAATCCGGAGTATATTAGTTTCGGGGTTTTTTATAGCACAATAATTTTGGGGTTTGTGTGTCATAATGGGTAAAGTTTGGAACCACCCACCTGGGTGGCGCTGCTGGAGCGCGCACTCTTCCTCTCGCAAAAGGTTGAGTGTTCGAATCCCGGGCGCTGCAGGGTGACTGAACCGGTGGCACGTGTGTGGTGGCTAGCACGTGTCGCCCCCAGGGTTTACTTCCCGGCTGTCGGCCGTGCGGGAGTTCCCTGGGTTACCAAAAAAAAAAAAAAAAAAAAAGTTTGAAATATTTGTGTAACAATGGATTTGTTTATTAGAAGTACTAAAATTTATATCAAAAGTACAATTGAGTCCTAAGACTTACAAAAAGCGCAATTAAATTCTAAAACTTGTTAAATTAGTTCAACCGACTTCAAAAGTTAACACCATCTAATTTTGCTAACGAAAAGTACTAGCGTAATTTTTTTATCTTATGTGGCAATGATGTGGCTTTTTTATATTTTAATACTATTTTTATTTAAATTAAATTTTAAAAATAAGCTAAATATTAAGAAACATAAAAAGGAGAAGGAGGAAGAGGAGGAGGACAGGCGAGGAGAGCTACAAGTCCTCGCCGCTGTTGTTGCCGCCACTTCTTCATCGCCGATGGCGGGCGAGGGATCGCGATCCTCCCCCAGTTGAGGCCCGGCGACCCCTACTTGTCGGCCCCTCCCAGCAATGGTGGGGGCAGCAGGGGCAGCGATGCCTTGCAGCGCGTCCTCCTTCTCCTTCTTTTTTTTGCTTATTTTTTAAATTTGATTTAAATAAAATTAATATTAAAAATTAAATTTGAGTCGAAACGATGTCATTTTAGTCTTATGTCGTTATTGCCACGTAAGAAAGAGAAGATATTAAAATTGGCCAAGTCAATATTTTTCATAAGTAAGTTAAATGGTGTTAATTTTATGACTCGATTGAATCAATTTAACAAGTTTTTAAACTTGATTGTATTTTCTACTGAATTTTAAGACTTAAATGCACTTTCGTTACAAGTATTAAGTTTTGTAAATTGGGATTTTCACGCTTGTTAGCGTCCTCCCTCCTCCATTTCAGGACCGTTAAGGGAACAACGACACACTGCGAAATGCACCACCTATGATGACGAACTACTATGGTCGCTCGAGCACTCCTCGCAAGACAATGTCGCCGGATTTCCAAAGCCACGAGACCTTCCTCCTTCGCTTTCTCCACTTTCCCGTCGGAGACCCCATCTCGCCCGCTTCCCGGTTCGCGCGTCAAAAGGCGCGAATTCGCCGAGCTCCTGCAGTTTCCCACCCCCGCCTCCGACGCCGGCGAAGCCATCGTTCACCACAAGAAGCTCCACGGCCAAATCGTCGTCTGGGGATTCCAGCACGATGTGTTTCTTGCCAACGTTCTGCTGCATTCTTACTCGAAGTGTGGGGGTCTGCGCGATGCAAGACGGGTGTTCGATAATATGCCTGAGAGGAACATGATCACTTGGTCTTCGGTGATTTCGATGTACGCCCGGCACAGTTGTTGCAGCGAAGCACTCACGAGCTTTGTGGAGTTTCAGAGAAGCTCTGTCGAGGGACCGAATGAGTATATTTTGGCCAGTCTGATCCGCGGTTGTGCGCAGTCGGGTGGTCTTGATGAAGGAGCTCAGGTGCATGGTTTCGTTGTTAAGGCTGGTCTCGGTCAGGATGTCTATGTTGGCACTTCTCTGGTTTTTTTGTATGCGAATAATGGTGGGATAGATGGGGCGAGATCAGTTTTCGATAGCTTATTGGATAAGACTGCTGTTACTTGGACTGCGATCATAAGTGGGCACGCGAAATGTGGGAGAAGTGAAGTGTCTCTGCAGTTGTTTAGCCAGATGATAGATGCTGGCCTTCTTCCTGACAAATACGTGATTTCCAGTGTGTTAAGTGCTTGCTCAGCGCTTGAGTTTGTTGAAGGTGGCAAGCAAATTCATGCTCATATACTGAGGCGAGAAGCAGAGATGGACATTTCGGTGGTTAATGTGCTGATGGATTGTTATACGAAATCTGGCATGGCAAGAACAGCTCGGAGGCTATTCGACCATATGGAAGTTCGAAATATGATTTCTTGGACCACGATGATTTCTGGGTACATGCAGAACTCGTATGAAAAGGAAGCATTGGAGCTTTTTGCAGAGATGACCGGATTGGGTTGGAATCCTGATGCATTTGCTTGCACCAGTGTTCTCACATCATGTGGCTCGCTCGAGGCCTTAATACAGGGAAAGCAAGTTCATGCTTACACTATCAAGGCCAATTTAGAGTTTGATGATTTCGTAAAAAATGGCTTGATAGATATGTATGCGAAATGCAATGCCTTAGCGGATGCTAGGAAACTTTTTAATGTTATGGATAGGAAAAATGTTGTCTCCTATAATGCAATGATCGAAGGTTACTCAAGATTAGAGAAACTGGAGGAAGCATTAGATCTCTTCCATAGTATGAGGCTTGCATCGTTCTCCCCAAGTCCATTGACATTTGTCAGCATCCTTGGATTATCGACTGCTTTATTCACCTTGGAATTGAGCAAGCAAGTTCATGGCCTCTTAAGTAAATCTGGAATTTCTGTGGACTTATTTGCAGGGAGTTCACTGATCGATGTTTATTGCAAGTCTTCTTTAGTCCGAGACGCGAGGCTAGTCTTTGAAGAGATGAACGATAGAGACATTGTAGTTTGGAATGCAATGTTCTCTGGATATAGTCAGCAAATGGAAAACGAGGAGACCTTCAAATTGTTCTCAGAATTACAGTTATCAGAACAACGACCCAACGGATTTACTTTCGCTTCCCTTATCACAGCAGCAAGCAATTTAGCAAGTCTCCAACATGGTCAGCAGTTCCATAGCCATATTATAAAGCGTGGTTTGGATTTTGACCCATTTGTCGCGAATGCTGCTGTAGATATGTATGCTAAATGCGGAAGTATTCAGGAGGCCAGGAAAGCATTTGACCTCGCTATTTGTGAAGATGTTGCATGTTGGAACTCCATGATCACAACATATGCACAACATGGAGAAGCACAGGCTGCTCTCCAGATATTTGAGGAAATGATAATCGCAGAAGTGAAACCAAATTACATCACATATGTGGGCATCCTCTCTGCATGCAGCCATGCAGGGCTTGTGGAAGATGGATTGCATCATTTTAACTCAATGCCTGGGCTCGGAATTGAACCGGGGACTGAACATTATGCTTGCATGGTCTCCCTTTTTGGCCGAGCTGGTAGACTAAAGGATGCTGTGGATTTCATTGAGACAATGCCAATTCAACCGATGGCGCTGGTATGGAGGAGCTTGCTCAGTGCTTGCAGAAATGCTGGTGACAGTGAATTAGGAAAGTATGCTGCCGAGATGGCAATCTCTTGGGACCCGACGGATAGTGGATCTTATACACTACTCTCAAATATATTTGCGTCAAAAGGAATGTGGTTTGATGTAAAGAAGGTGAGGCAGAGAATGGACGAGACTGGAGTCCTAAAAGAACCAGGAAAAAGTTGGATAGAAGTTAATAACGAGGTTCATGTGTTTGTTGCTAGAGACCAGACTCATTATGAGGCCGATTTGATTTTTTTAGTTTTGGACTATTTAATTCTTCAGATAAAAGAGATCGGTTATGTGCCAGACAATGTTGCGGTTATCATAGACGATTGACTGACAATCTGTAACGGCACAATATTATTCTGCAAATGCTCTCATTCTGAGTGCCCTTCCAGTTGTATGCTGCTAGAACATGATCAATCTTCTTGCAGTATGCACATCATCTGACTTGGGCTTTCCATCGGATATGTTGAGACATGAGATCCCTTATTGTGGTGTGAGGACGATATTTCTCTGTAGAAGCAGCAGCTAGGATACAAGTTCGAATTGTCATCATTAAGTGGTGATATTGATGATTTTGGAGGGTCCTGTACTAATGTTTTGGTTCACTGGATGCAAATTAATCCTTGTCATTGAAGTTGCAAGATGCGTCCAAACATCTATGAGGAGTCTCGAGTCTTGAGGAATTGACGTGATTCTATGACTTCTAATGGCACGGTTGATTCGTGAAGATTGGATGAACTAATGAGCTATGCTCTATTTGTAGTTTAGATGGGTCAATTAATTGTAGAAGAGGGGAACTGACCTGTTCCCGAGGGATAGGGAGATTAACCCACTGCCAGTAGCCACACAATATAGCCGACCATGGTAGTCCCTTGGTGGAGACTCACTCTGTTAATGCGGTAGGTCAACATGATGAGTTTCAGGTCGACCAACTATGAAGAATGAAAAACTTGAGAGGTAGTTTCTTGTGGATTTTATGACAGCTTGATCAAACCCACCTTTACTATTTTATGTATCAATACGATAGAATCAGTTGAAGAGCAACACTTTTTTTTTCAACTAGTGATAAATAGGGAAGAACTCAGAATTTGCAAGTAATTTTTCGTATCTGATATTGCCAGCCCCTCTGTCAAACAGTACTCATAATGGCTGCACAGAGAGAATAGCATTTACATTTAGGTCTTATTACTTCTCTGTACAAGTCTAAGTTACCTCAACTAGTCACTACATTTTTCCCGCTTTTTCCTCCTGTTGACATCTAAATTTTGCTTAATCAATTAGGGTTTTAATTGCGTAAAAAATTAGGGCTTAATTTTTAACCCCTAGAAAAATGGATTTCCTTAAATTGCGTGGCACATAGACTTTAGGTGCATTCATAAAGTATATTAGAACATGCCCTCTTGGTTTAAATTCAAAAAAAATTTTCGAAAAAAAAAAAAATTAATTAATTAATTAAATTTAAAAAAAAAGGGGGGAGAAAGGCCAGCGTTGAATCAGTCAACGCTGGCCCACTTCTCTGCCCCCCCGCTTGCGTGCAAAAGGGATGAAGAAGACGATGCAGAAGCAGAAGGCTGAAGCTTGAAACAGGAACAGGCAAAACGAAGACGTGCTCTACACGAGGAGGCCGAAGCTGCGATGTCAGGAACGAGAAGCAGTCGCACAGTGCTACACCTTGACGGCGCAAAGACCCAAGAAATCCCACAGTCGTTTTAGCAAAAAATGGGCGCGATTCAACCCCCGAGGAGAAGACTGGCTCATGGCATGAGCTCAAACGGGGAGGGCACACTGATCCATGGCTCCCCTGAGCGTCGAAATGGTAGGCGAGCGTCGCCGAGGGAAGTGGAGAAGAGGACAGCCTCCTCCTTCTCTGGTCTTTAAAGAGAGCGAGAGAAACAGAGAGTGAAGGGAGGGAGAGAATCGAGAGAGCCAAGAACGCAGAGAGAGTTTGAAAGGAAAAAAAAAAACGGAGACCGACTGAGAGTTGAGGGGAATCGGAGAGATCCGACTCTCACCCACTCGCCGGAACGTCGCCTGAGCCACCGCCGAGGCCCCAGTTGTCGCGCCTCTCTTCGGTCAACCCCGAACCAGGTGGGTTTTGCATCCTTTTCTTCCCCTGTTTTTGTCTCCCTTCCCCTGCCTCTCGGGTGCCGGGCGCACCGAGCCTATTCGGTGGTTGCCCGGCCCCGTCGAAGGAAGCTAACTCGTTTTGGACGCTCAATGAACCTTTTCCAAACATCATGTGTCAAAAAAAACGACTACGAATCGTGTCGAGACTAGGCATTTAGCTCCCTTTTCAAGTTGCCTGACACCTGTTTGCCAAAATGCTTCAACGAAGTTCTTTGAGTTTATGACCCCGAGTTTGATCTTGCGTTTTCGGGTCGTTTTTGTGCTGACTGAGACCTTATTGTGGCAAAAAATAGCTGTATCGGTCTTCTTGCTTCACGTTTGAGTCGGAAAACAGCATCAAATCTCACTCTAGAACATTTTTATGAACTCGCACATCACATGTTCGAGGAAATGCCTAAATGGAGGTCCGAGTTATTTTTTTTGAAATCAGTGCATGGAATCTTCGATATATGTTTTGCCCGTTTAAGACTGATGTTTGATCATTGCTTCCTTGATTTCGTGTGATTTTATGGCATGTTAACCCCTGTACGAGTCGGCCATGTGAGCATTTCCGTACCCGCCGGAAAGCTCTTCGTCGCCGGATCGTTGCCCGCGGTTAGAGGCCGTTGCAGTCAGTTTCCCATCCTTATTGTGTGTGTTTATGTACGTGTGGATTTAGAACTTCAGATCTGTTTGAGATTCGGAGAAAAAATGGGTAAGTCGGCACCGACGTTCGGCTGCTCGCGTAATTTTTCATAGCCGGAGTTAGTTTATGGTTCGGTGGAGGCGGCGGCCAGCAGTGAGAGCGTGAGTCCGATGGCGGCCGTCAGCGTTGGCGTCGCGTGCCGACAGTCGGCGGTGAAGCGGTGGCCACGGCGTGGTCTCGACTGGATGCGTGGGGGAGGCCTCGGTGAAGAGCAGTATGGAAGAGGGTGTTCTGAGCAAGAAGGTCACGCGCAGGAGGGGCTGAAGAGGAAAGAAGAATAATAAAAAAGAAAAAAAAACAGAAAAAGAAAAAGAAAGAAAAAAAGGGAAAAGAGAAGGAATAAAAAAAAAATCAGAAAGGAAAATAGTAAGAAGAGATTTCGGGCAGGTTTGAGAATTGGGTCAAAAGCCGGGTCGGACCGGGTCGGGGGACCCGGTCCGGATTGTTTTTATTTTTATTATTTTTTAAATATAAATATTCGAAAATTCAAAAAAATATTGAAAATTCCAAAAAATTCGAAAATGTTTAAAAAACCCAAAAATCTAGAAAATTTCAAAAACGTTAAAAAATTTAGAAAAATTCAAAAACATTGAAAAAATTCAGAAAAAATTCAAAAACATTAAAAAATTCAGAAAAAATTCAAAAATAATAAAAAATTCGAAAAATTCCAAGAAATTCCAAAAAAATTCAGAAAATTAGGAAATGTTCAGAAATCATTTTTGGGCTTAATTTCACTAGATCTTAGTGTTTAATTTCATTCTAGACTTAGTTAAAAACTTGTAAAAATTGAGAAAACCCTCTAAAAAATTCTCGAAAAATCGGATAAGCCATTAGGGCTTTATCTTAGGGCTTTTGATTCCATTTTCCTTTTTAGAGACGATGCTAGGTTGTTGGTTTTTTATTTTCTTTATGATTATCTAGTTGCGCACTTTTAATATATTGATTGTTATTTTCTATGTTTAGAACGGTTAGGTGAAATTCTAACTTTATCGCTAGGCTGCCCGGTATGTTAATTCGCGAGTGATCAAGTTTAGGTACCGAAAGGGCACTAGTTAGATCGCTAGTGTAATCAAGTCCCCGAATTTTGGAATCTCTGATTTTCGCACGTATCGAGACGACGCTCCCGTGTCTCGATCAGGGCTTCAAGCTAGCCCTTAATTATGGCTAGTGGCGATTCCAATTGAATGTGTAAATTAAAAAAATTCTCGTCGCGCGAGGTATGAGGCTTGGGAGTGCCTCGGTCATTGGATTAATGAACCATTTGGTTTGCCATTCAAACGAACCAATCGTTGTTCATATCCATCGACAAATACCCTTTTGGCTTAAACCTGATCGGTTCGGGTAGGTCGCGACACCTCCCTTCTTTATTCAATGTAAAGAAGAAGACTTTCATGCTATTAAACATGTTAGACAAGCAAGATAATGGAGAGGATGGAGCAATGTGCTTCAACTGATCTGCAGACAATTCACGATCTTCCCAGTTTTTTCTAATGAGAAAATTCTTCGAGAGTTGTCTCTTTAACCTCTTGCATTTTTTTTTTTGGATAAGTGCATTAGAAGTTCTAAAACTTGTCACGAAAGTGCAATTGAGTCATAGAGCTTGCAAAAAATGCAACCAAGTCCTAAAACTAGTCAAATTGATTTAATCGAGTCCTTCCGTTAACTTCGTCCAATTTGGCTAACGAAAATGCTGATGTGGCATTTATTATTATTATTTTTATCCTATGTGGCGATGACGTGGCTAAAAAACCACATCGATTTGATCTAAACCTAATTTTTAATACAAATTTTATTTAAATTAAATGTAAAAAATAAGTTAAATCAAAAAAAAGGGAAGGAGGAGAAACCAGGTGAGGAAAAAAGCAGCCCTCCCCGCCTGGTTTCTCTTCCTACCTTTTTTTAATAGCTTATTTTAAAATTTTAATTTAAATAAAATTTATATTAAAAATCACATTTAGACAAAAACGACATCATTTTAGCCTTATGTTTTATGATTTAGTCACGTCATCCCCACGCAGTAGAGAAAAAATATTTTAAAAAAAGTCACGTCAGCATTTTTCATTAGTCAAGTTGAACGTAGTTAACGAAATGGCTCGATTGCACAAATCTAATAAATTTTAGGATTTGATTGCACTTTTTATAAGTTTTAGCACTTAATTACACTTTCATGACAAGTTTTAGGATTTTCAGTGCACTTATTCCTTTTCTTTTTGATATCTCTGTCTTTGACAACTTTGACGCCTTGCAAGAACTTGATCTGACTCTCCTTCATGATATCTGCTATATTTCGTAACGTTGACATGAACATAACAAACAATTAGCTACCATGTAACCTCACTCTCAAGCCTTTTGTCAGCTTGTTTCACTGTCTTCACATACTGCTAGAATTTGTCATTCATTCACAAGTTATGCTATACTCTTTACTAGTCAGCAAGTTGAGCTGGCTTTGTTTGTTCATGATCTTTCTGACATATGTAGATTGATTATGTCAGCAATTGTTTTAATTTTTTTTATTTTAACTCTCTCTCTCTCTCTTATCCAGGCTTTGCTAGGATGGATCTTAGGGGGAACCACCCGCGGGATGACTAATGAATTACTAAATTTACACTCAGTTCGGGCTCTTCACATGCAAATTAACTTATTCAGGAATCACCACTAATCTATTATTAGTAGGTTGATTAGAAACCCAAGTAAATTGTGGGAGCATATTTTACTTCTACAAATAAGAGATTTAATGGATTCAAGGACTTGATTACGCTAAATTAATCTACTGTCCTTTCGGTACTCTATCTCTTTATTTTCGAAAATATTCTGTAAGCAACTTGGATTGATTTTTGACCTAGACACTCGCATGTGATGGATAACTATGCGGGTGCACAATCAATAAGTAACAACCAATAAACCAAAGCATTAAATAAATTGCTAGAATAGGGAAGGGAAAGAATTTAGATGCCTCAATGCAAAACAAACCACAACTTATTATGATTAAGTTTCCAAATATCTGCAAGTTGTTAATTTAAAAAATGCATGCCTAGCCCAAACATGATTTCTAAATGATTATGCAATTCTTTTTGGGTTTTTCTTTTTTTATAGAAAAACTAAACTATATGCTATGCTAATCTAAATTTAATATGCATGAATTATTAGACTAGTGACATGTGACATGCAATTTATATAAACTAATTTTGTTGGGGCTAACAATACAACCTATCGAGGGTGAATAGGTTGTTTCAAGATTTTTAACAACTTTTGCGCAAAACAATAAGTGCTAAGTAAAGATCGGGTTCAAATGATATTTCAGAAATCGTGAGCTGATTTTGTGCTTATGTGATTGAAACAGAGAGAAATGACAGCACATAAAGATATATAGTGATTCGGCTTTATCCACAAACTCACGTCCACTCTCACTACTAATGGCCACAAGTCGTTAGGAGTTCAATGATCTTTTAGCACAATTATACGTCACACTATCAGGATTTTGCTGCTGCTTTTACTCAGTATACTTGATCTTTTAGCACAATTACAATATAGCAAGATTCACAGACAGATAAAAGCTTTTTGCTAAGAACATAGCCTGTTGCAGATTTCTAGATTTGTGTAAGCACGCCACTAACATCTTGGCTTCAATAATCTTTTCTTTTATAGGAGTCCTCAATGAGACCGTTGGAGATGTCTAGAAGCAAGAGAGCCGTTAGGAGTTCATTGGTATTGCTGTTCAAGAAAGGAATTTTGCACACAGTCTTTCCCAAACATTTGCAGGCTACTCGAAATAGCTTCTGCTACTATTCTGTCTCTACGGCTCTGACATACTGTCATATGGCCTATTCTCATATCTTCCGTTTCTTCTGCTATGTATGTCTAGTCCACAATGACTATAATAGTGAACCAACGGCCATATTCAATGATCCGTTGCTATAATAGCATGAATGTCCTAATCTCCTTAGCTTAAAAAAAACATCATCGTGTAGCTAGTCTTGGAAATCCGTTGGTGCTATTTATAGATAGAACGGACACGTGATCTCTTTCCTCTATGGATATCACTTTTGTTCTTTAAAACATTATCACGAACATCTGTAAGCATCATAGTAAAATATCATACTAAGGATAGTTTTCAGATCATCAAAATTTTCTTGAGACGTTTCTCCAACAAATTCTAATGACAATCAAGATTAACTATTCAAATAAGGCATGTAATATTGACTAAGGCTCCGTTCGTTTAGTTAAATATAAGAATTGCGGAAGAGAGAAATGTGAGAAATTACATATATTTCGATATATTGAAAAGAGTACATAGAGAGCCTATTTATAGGCTTAGATAGAGAAAATCAAATGAAATCAAATCTGATATGCATAATTAAAAGAGATATAGAAAATCAAAGGAAATATCCTAAATAATCCTAGAAGATTTCTAAATATCTTCAACATCCCCTCTCAAACTCATGTGACTAAGTCACCTTGAGTTTGAATCATTGTCGAACAACGCCACGAAAACTTGTTTTTCCAACGACGCTGCGTGGCATCAGGCTTGGTGGATCTGGGACGGGATGGTGAGTGAGGCAGCATTTGGCTCATCTGAAGCTAAGTGAGTCTGGTGGTGGTTTCGGCTTCTCAAAACGATGTGTGAAAGGTCGAGAATTAGAGGAGAAACAGCAAGCGATCGATATGGCTGGCTTGCGAAATAGTAACTAAGTGACGTGGCCTATACGGCTGGCGTCATAACATCAAGCGGCCTATACGGCTGGCTTGGAAATGATTTACTGGGATGTAGCCTGTGCGGCTAGCATCGAAAGAAAGCCACCTCCATGAAAAAGGCTCGATAGGTGACGCGATTAGTGTGATTAGCATCGAAACACTGTGCGGACTCAATTAAGTGCTTCCTCATATGAGACTTGTGGGCACCAAGTGAAGACTGTTGAACAGAAATGATAGGAATGAATTTATTCTGCGTTGAGAATGATAAAGTGGAAAAAATAAGATTGGGGAAATTTCTAAGGTGCGTGAGGTGCACCGGGTGCGAAGTGCACCCGGTACACTAAGTTTTCTCAGGAATGGAGGCTCTAATACCAAGTTAAATATAAGAATTATGGAAGAGAGAAATGTGAGAAATTGTATATATTTCGATATATTAAAAAGAGTACATAGAGAGCCTATTTATAAGCTTAGATAGAGAAAAATCAAATGAAATTAAAACTGATATGCATAACAAAAAAAGATATAGAAAATCAAAGGAAATATCCTAAATATTCCTAGAAGATTTCTAAATACCTTCGACACGTTTCACGAAAAATAACTTTCGAGATAACGTTTTCCTAGTTTTTTGGTGTTCGTTTTACGAAAAATAACTTTCTACGGAAAACATTTTTCAGAAAATGGACAAAACACCTTCACTTTTGAGGAGAATGTTTTCCTCTTTTGCCATTTATTTTAAATATTTTAAATTTCTTTTTTTTTCCCCTCTCTTTTCTATCTTTTTCTCTAGCCAGTTGTCGACCATGGCGGCGGTTGGCGATCGACCACAAGAGAGCTCAAACCTTGCCACAGGTCGACAAGTTCGAGCTCGCCCGAGGTCGACGAGCTTGAGCTTCACCAGATCCAGTGAGCTGGGCTAGGCTCGAGCCTCGCTGACGTTAAGCGACCTTAGGCAAGGCGAGGCGAGGCGAGCCTCGCCCAGTTCGCCGGATCTGGCGAGGCTTGAGCTCGCCCGACCGACCTTGGGCGAGCTCGGCCGCGTTGGATCAGGCGAGCCGGAGCCTCGCCATAGGTCGGTGAGGCTTAACCTCGCTAGAATCTGGTAAGCTCGAGCCTCGCCGGCCTGTGGCGAGGCTCGAGCTGGCTGATTGCCGGCTGCCGTCGTGGCCGACTGAGGAAGAAGAAGAAGAAGGAAAAGAAAAAGAAAAAGAAAAAGAGAAAGAGAAAGAGAAAATAAAAAATATTTTTTTAAAAAATAAAAATAAAAAATCATTTAAAGTAATGCAAGGAATAAAATATTTTCCATACCGAACAATCGAAAATATTTTCCGAAAATTTTCAGATTTCAACCGAACATCGAAAAATTGTGTTATTTTCCAGGAAAATGACTTCCTGGAAAATATTTTTCAGAAATGTAATATTTTCTGCGAAACGAACGAAGCCTAAATAAACCTAACATCCAATCACTAAATGACATAGCATGGATAGTTACATGGCAATGACATCGTGATGACATGGCAACGTGATGTGGCAAGATGACATGGCAAGATATGATGACGTGACAAGATGAGATGGCATAATGACGTGTAAACATGCTGATATGGCACAGATGACGTGGCAAGATGACATGATAAGAATAAACAATTATTTAAAGTAATGCAAGGAATAAAATATTTTCCATATCGAACAACGGAAAATATTTTCCGAAACTTTTTAGATTTCAACCGAACACTGAAAAATTATGTCATTTTCTAGGAAAATGACTTTCTGAAAAATATTTTTCAAAAATGTATTATTTTTCGCGAAACGAACGAAGCCTAAATAAACCTAACATGCAATCACTAAATGACATAGCATGGATAGTTACATGGCAATGACATGGCAACGTGACGACGTGGCAAGATATGATGACGTGACAAGATGAGATGGCATGATGATGTGCAACACATGCTGACATGGCATAGATGACGTGGCAAGATGACATGATAAGATATGATGACGTGGCAAGATGACATGGCAGATAGTGATGCAACCTATTCTATGCACATGCTATTTTTGGATTCTTTATTAAAATTTGAAATAAATAAATAATGAAAAGAAACTATCTAAAGTGAAGGATTATCCAACTCAAATTAGGAAATAATTTAAATTAAATCCTATCCTAACTTGGAAACTTATCCTAAATCACTAGATATTATCTAAACATGCAATCTTATTTAGAAAAGCAATATAATCTATCGTGCAGTGCAATTATTATATATCTTAAACAAAGAAAGTTAAGCAATAAGATAAGGTCAAAATCACCAAATATATCAATTCAACTCAAAATCGGAAACAAATAAACCGAGAACCCGATCTTAATGCCTAAAAGATCGAATTACTGATTTCGTGCAATCCATAACATAATCTTGTTGCCTAAAAATCGAATTATCGATTTTGCACATGATTTGAGATAGGATAATTTCCTGACGTGATATACCTAGAAAATATCCAAGTTATATCACGATAATATCGAATTAGGGAATAAATTATTGAATTCAAATTTGGACCGGAAAATTACCTAATTCAAAGATTATTTCGGAAATGGGGATCTGGGGTGCGGGCGGCCTGTGGTGATCATCGGTGGAGAGCTCTCAGCTACCAACTGGCGGGAAGCACAAATCAGCCTGTAAAACAGAGTGAAAATTGACGGAGAAACAGAGCAGCGAGTTGTCGCGGCTGCTGGGGTTCGTTGAGGTGCAGGACGGCGGGAAAGACTGCAGGCTCGGCTGATCGGAGGGACGACGCGGTGTAGGAAGAGGCGACGACAAGAGGCGGCCTAGCCGGGCGTCGATCACGGACTGGAAGGCGTCGCTGTGCAGGGCCTCCTCGGGCTGGGCAGCAGCTTCGTCGTCAATGGTTCGCGGCCAGTCTAAAGCTGGTAGCAGCAGGCTAGCAGCTAGTCCGTAGTGTCACTGTGGAGCAGGGACAGCAACGATGCAGCAACTTCCCCGGTAGTCGGAGCGGAGCCACTGTGCAGCGCCTAATTGTGAAGACCTAATCTATATTTATAACGACAACCTAGGTCTCATCTAATTGTTCGGGCTAATTCTCTGGCCGTACTAATGAAATAATGGGCTCAATTCTATTCTTATCCTTATGGGCTAATCCTAATTTAAGCTCAAAGCCTTCTAGTTCTAATGCAGTTATGTGGGCTTAACCCAGCTCATCAAGTTCAGAACTCCCCCTTTTTACTCCTGTAATTTTCGTCCGATGCAATACCATGGGCTTGGCTGAAATTTGATTCCCTCGTGGACTGGGCTTAGTCCAGATGATTTAATTAAGTCCATTCAATGCGGTCTAATTAAAATGCAATTTTATAGGCTTATCAAATCACAACCAACACAAATGCTCCTGATAATTATATGCAATTTATTTAATTAATTTTTATTTAGGGGTCAGGATCGATCCTTAATTTTCTATGTAATAAATGCCTAAATGAGTTGCGAAAATTTAGGTGTCGACACTTTCTTGGCTAGACTTCTTTAGTTTTTTCTTACCCTTCGTTTGCTCCTCGTAGAAAATCAAAAGATGAACACTTTTAAGTTTTTCCTCACCCTTCATTTACTCCATGTAGGAAATTCAAAGACGGAGTCTTTCATGCGACTAATTAATCGAGTTTTATCTGCCCGTCAGAGATTATATATACCCCCACCCCCACCCCCGCCCCCGCCCACACACGCACAGATGACAGCAAAAATGCACTTCCCTTCGTCAACATCATCATCGTCATCTTCTCTTCTCACCATTTTCTGCTTGCTCTTGGTTATAATCTCCCTGTTCCTTCCTTGGGCAGCCGGCCTGTCTAGCATGGGAGGTAAGTGATTTTTCTCTTTGGTGCTTTGAGCTTTCATTTGTGGAGGGGGGACATGGATTGAGGATCATGGTTCCATGAAACTGTAGTTCACATGGCATGACACGAGAACATACAGAGTTCTATGCATCGAGGTGTTTTTCTTAACATTGCTATGATATTTTGCTACATGAATAATTTAATTATGTTGGGCAGTGTCTGATATGTCATATCGATTTTCATTAAATTTCTTCTTGCTTGCATATCCAAAGAGCAATTACACATGGGGTGAGTCCTCTTTTTACTCCATATCACACTTTCCGTTACCTAGTATATGATCTTTCGTAACGATTTTCATTGAAAATCATCTTGGTGTTTTTCTTAACATTGCTATGATATTTTGCTATATGAATCATTCAATTATGTTGGGCAGTGTATGATCTGTCATATCGATTTTCATTGAATTTCTTCTTGCTTGTAGTTCCAAGGAGTACTTGCACAGGGCGGGGTGAGTTCTCTTTTTACTCCATATCTCGACCCTTTCCGTTACCTAGTATATGATCTTTCATAACGATTTTCATTGAATATCTTCTTGCCTATGGAAGTGGAGGGAAGCGATCCTCCTCGTGACGGAAAATGCGGTGAATCCTCTTTTTACT
The DNA here is from genome assembly GCA_031216235.1 of Syzygium jambos. Taxonomy (NCBI): domain Eukaryota; kingdom Viridiplantae; phylum Streptophyta; class Magnoliopsida; order Myrtales; family Myrtaceae; genus Syzygium; species Syzygium jambos. The sequence goes on along the minus strand of CM062227.1, from coordinate 1,416,899 downwards.
CTATATCTTGAACCTTTCCATCATGTTATCTGCCTCTAAAACGGTTTATACATGTGTGGATCATTCATTATACATCGTATTGCGCTCACTCGATAGCACTTCCACCTCAATTCATAGGATATTCTTTAGTCGCGTAATCATGCAACATGTCAAATTTCACTTTTGCGTCAAACGATTAATGAAACTCCACGAAATTTCATCTTTACAATCGTAGTACGTGCATATGCCTAATTTCTTATTTATAGCGAGGATTAGTAATAAAATCTCGCAGCTCTGCACGGCACTACTTGCGTACTTATTTGTGTAGTAGTATGGTCACAATTCGGTCAATAAGGTTTTCTACAGTTAAATATGTGGGGGAAATTCATGGTAATTTCATCATCATGTCAATAATTTCACTGTACTATTCAAATAAATTACAAAACAAACCAATCTGTATCCCATGATTTATATTTTCCTGGAGTACATTCCTAACAGAGTCAAACTGAGGAGGGGTGTGGTATTGAGCTATAAAAAAATCGCCCCGCATTCTCGATATAAAAAGGGGAAAAAAAGGGACAGTCTTACATCATCTACTTAACAGAGAATTCATTTCAATTCTCCTAGTTATATCTTTGAACTTTCTTTATTCCCAAGGGCAAGTGAGACTTATTCCTTCTTTTCCTTCTATTTTCAACGTTAGATGCACGCGATGCAGTGGCAAAGCCTTGATCCGAAAGCACGTTCGTTGTTCCAGATGCCATGGAGCAAAGAAATTTGTGTCACTCGTGATATATATATATAGTAGTATGTCATAATACTTGGCATGTTCTTGGCATAGCAGAATAATTTCAGTTCCCTGTATTCCGCACATCTTCTTCCAAACATTCTCATATGTAGACTTGTCCTGATTAGAGTGAAATAAAAAGAGATACGTTTCACAGTTTACGCTCGAAAGATATTTATCCGAGCACACATCTCATCACCATGTTGCGCCTCGGGAAGTGGGGTCATGCTTTTGAGTCTTAGGAAGGGCAATTTCATCAGTCCACCCTGAGGATCCTCCTACCTTGACATTTTTTTTTTGATCGGGTACCTCAACACTTAGTGGCATAATTATCCAAAAAGTGGTAAGCTTATTGTACGGCGGCCAATACAATTTTAAATTTTTAAATTTTGCCAATTTAATACTTAACCTTTAGACAATTAGTCAATATAGTTCTTCTAGCCAATTTTGGCGGGAAATCGTTGACGTGGCGGTCCAGTCAGTACCGACTGTTCTACGTACCATGACCGGCGCTAATGTTGACGATTTTTGCAAGTTTTTTAATTTTTTAATTTTTCTAAATTTTTCCTTTTCTCTTTTCTTTTTCTTATTTTCCGTCAGTGGATTACTGGCCGGTAGGGTCATAGGGGCCTCAGCAAGGGTCGCTGGCCACCGCCGGGGCCCTGGCATCCGGCGAAAATCTGATGAAGGAAAATTTTCTAAGAATAGTCTGATGCTCTAAGGGACCAAAATACTCAAAATTAGCCAAAAAAAAGGGGTGCATGAAATAGGCCGTCAAGCTATAACAATGCTAATAATGCAACTGTGATATTGGCTATATTGCAGTTGTTGGGGGCAAACCATGAATTTTAGCTCGACAAAGACCTATAGACAAGTCATACTTGCCCATAGTCCATGAATGATGGCTATTCTAGAAATCGATCACTGCCCGAGTCCATTCTAAGAATTCAGAGCAACTTTAATCAACTTTTGTTTGTTGAGCTTTGGTAAACACCTACCTATATTATCCTTTATAAGCAAAAGTACACAATACATGTATAAATGCATCGGTCTCGATGTTATATCATTTGGATGTACACTTTAAACAAGAAGATCCCTGTCAAGCAACATAAGGTGTTGACAAAGATAGGATTTCTCACTCTGGACTTTTCCACCTATCAGCTCATCCTCTTGCCCTCATCATTAGCATGTATTTCTATTGAGTCACAGGGAGAGATGACTTATATCTGTGCTCTCCGCTTGACTTACCAACCAGACAACATGATTTAAACCAACGAATAAGAGTAAAGAAACTTGCGGTTGGCATTTTAGGGCCAATGCTAAACCCCAAATACGCATTTATTTCCTCAAGTTGCAAACTGTCCACAAGCAACGGACCCCTTGACCTGAAATGACACTCCAGGCATAGGGGCGGATCCGTCGAATGCTCGTTCTAATGCTATACCTACTATATCTAATGGATAAATAAGGGCTCATACCACTCAGGCTTCATCTTCAAGGAGGCCTTCTGCACTCTCTTTGCCTTTGCTACTTCCCCAAGCTCTCTCTTTCCATATCTTCTCCACCTCTTCAAAAGTCAACCCCTTCTTCTCTGGCACGAAGATGACCACAAACACGATGGCCAACACAGATACACACGCAAGAATTGAGAACGTCGCACCTGTCCCCAGAGCGTCAGCGATGCTAAGAAATGTCTGCCACAATCAAGTTCGAAATCCAATTGACGGTTGCCGACATGTCACCACATATTCCACGATATGCCTCGGGGTATATCTCCGAGTTTACTGTCCATGGTACGGGTCCCATCCCAGGTGAGAAGCAAGCAATGTAGAGGGCCAAAGTGATGACTGCAAGGCCCCCGTATACCTTGTTCAGGGAATCGGAGGATTCTGCGAAAACTGCACTGGAAAGAACTGCCAAGCTGGTAGATGGATTGCCTCATTATAACTCGATGCCTGGGCTTGGGATTGAGATGGGACCGAACATTATGCTTGCGTGGTTCCCTTTTTGGCCGAGCTGGTAGACTAAAGGATGCCTAGGAGCTCATTGAGACAATGCCAATTCAACCGATGGCGCTGGTATGGAGGAGCTTGCTCAGTGCATGCAGGAATGCTGGTGACGGTGAATTAGGAAAGTATGCTGCGGAGATGGCAATCTCTCTTTTGGACCCGACGGATAGTGGATCTTCTACACTACTCTCAAATATATTTGCATCGAAAGGAATGTGGTTTGATGTAAAGAAGGTGAGGCAGAGAATGGACGAGACTGGAGTCCTAAAAGAACCAGGAAAAAGTTGGATAGAAGCTATAATGAGGTTGATGCGTTTCTTGCTAGAGACCGGCTCATTATGAGGGGGATTGATTTTCTCAGTCCTGGACTATTTAATTCTTTGGATAAAAGAGATCGGTTATGTACCAAACAATGTTGCGGTTATCAGAGACGATTGACTCACAGTTTTTTTCTTTTTTTGGATAAATGACCGACAGTAAGTAATGGGACGATATTATACTGCAAATGCTCTATTGTGTGTACCCTTCCAGCTGTATGTTGCTGGGAAATGGTCAGTCTTCTTGAAGTATGCACATCATCTGACTTGCGCTTTCCATAGGATATGTTGAGACACGAGAAGTGGCTACCAGGATACAATTTTGAATCGTCATCGCTAAGTGGTGAATATTGATAGCTTTAGAGTTCACTGGATGCAAATTAATCCTCGGCATTGAAGTTGCAAAGACATGTCCAAACGTCTATAAAGAGACTTGAGTCATGAGGAATTGACTCGATTCTAAGACTTCTAATGGCACGGTTGACTCATGAGGACTGGATGAACTAATGAGCTATGCTCTATTTGTAGTTTAGATGGGTCAATTTAGTTGAAGAAGAGGGCAAATGACCTGTTCCTGAGGGATAGAGGGCAAATAACCCACTGCCAGTAACCACAAGATGACCAACCAGAAATTCTGTTAATGCAGTAGGTCAACATGATGAGTTTTAGCTTGACCAACCACAAAGAATGAAAAACTTGAGATTTAGACTCTGTTCGTTTTGTGAAAAACAAACTAGTCAAGAAAAACATTTTTCCTTATTGGAAAAAGCACCTTTAAAAGTGGGGAAAATGATTTCCTCTTTTTTTTCCTCCTCCTTCTTTCACTTTTTATTTTTTAATTATTTCTAATTCCTTAATTTAAACGTAAAAAAAAATTTAAAATTCGATTTTTTTAAAAAATAAAAATATATTAAAATGAGTGCAAGGAGGAAAATCAAATCGGATTTTCATATCGAACGACGGAAAATATTTTCTAGTTCATTTTCACGTTTTAGCAGAATACCGAAAAATATTGTCATTTTCCTGAAAAATAGCTTATTGGGAAACATTTTCCAGAAAATGTTACATTTTTTGCGAAATGAACGGAGCCTTAATTTCTTGTGGAAATTATGTCATCTTGATCAAATCCACCTTTTACCATTTATTTATGACTACGATAAAATCAGTTGAAGAGCAACACATGGTTTTTCAACTAGTGACAAGTAAGGAAGCAATCAGAATTCCCAAGTAATTTTTCATATCTGATGTTGCCAGCTCCTCTGTCAACAACTTCGATAGATCAGTGCTCACAATGGCCGCACAGAGAGAACAAAATCTATATTTAGGTCTTATTACTTCTTTGTACAAGTCTAAGTCACCTCAACTAGTCACTACATTTGTCTTTTCTCTCCCTTCTTTTTTCGATGTAAAGATGAAGACTTTCATGCTACTAAAACATGCTAGACAAGCAAGACAATGGAGAGGATGGATCATTGTGCTTCAACCGATCCGAAGACAATTCACAATCTTTCTAGTTTTTTCCGAATTAGAATCTTCCGCGTGAGTTGCTTCTCTAACGTCTTGCATTTTTTACTTTTGATATCTTGGTCTTCAGCAACTTTGAGACCTTGCAAGAACTTGATCTGATTTCCCTTCATGATATCTGCTATATTTCGTAACATTAAAATGAACATAACCAAACAATTGGCTGCCGTGGAGCTTCACTCTCAAGCCTCAAGCCAGCTTGGTTAACTCTCTTCACATATTGCTAGAATTTATCATTCAGTCAAAAGTTATGCTTACTCTTTGCGAGTCAGCAAGTTGAGCTCGCTTCCTTGTGTCGTGTTGTAACGCGGTACCGCTAATAGGAACTTGCAACTAAATCAACCCGAGAGAACCAGAAAAATAACAAAGAACAATAAAGGATACAAAAAATTTACACGATTCGGTCCGAGTGTCGATACTTACATGCATAAAGAGAGCTAGCAGCAAATGATTCATTAGTTAAATCGGAAAAATAAAGTTACAATCACTCACATGTTGTGTTTACTGTACCTAAATTATACTCAAGCCCACAATGTTCACCTCACTTAATTGCTTGAAGTTGAGGTCACAACACGCGCACACACATCGATGAACAAAAGCCAAACTCTCGAGTAAAGTCCTTTGAATGGCCCCCTCTATAAGTGTCATTCCCCTTCTTCGGAAAAACAATTAGTGTGCCCCTTTTCGACCTGTAGTGTCCTTCCTCAGAGAGCAACCCTTCTGTATTTTCTCTTGTGAGGCTCCAAGAGTTTCACTGGGTGGCTGGGAGCCTTAGTCCACGGTTGAACACCAAATATTTTCTCTTGTAAGAGCCCCACGTCGAGGTTTCCAAGGAAAACCCTACTGTTTGTCCTTTTCTATTTCTGTAATGCAGCTAACAAAAGGTACTCCACCCTTCAGGATTTATGTGTGCCCCTTTTTCTTTTTCTTTTTCTTTTATAGAAGTCGGCAAATCCATTTTTGACCGGGACCCACAGAAGACTCAAGTTCCTCTTCTTGTGTGGCTTTGAGACGTCCATTGTGCGCCTCCTCAAGGATATTAGATAAAGACAATCAGCAGACAAACAAATTTGCGGTCAAAGCAAATATACTCCGTTGATAAATCATTATCAATATCCAACAAAACCACCCGCCGAACAAAATCCAAGCTTGAATCGGATTAATAGGCACACCGAATTCAAGATCCTCCAAACAGCTTTTGTTCATGGGTTAAAACTCGAGATATGATCTAACACCTTGATTAGTGTGACATCCCGGATTAACTCACTCGATATATTGTTCGCTTTGACCCGTTCTATATTAAGTCTCACGGTTTTGTCCTTTGGCATATATGCAACCATTTTTCTAGAAGGTCGTTCATCCTGATAGTGCTCTAACCAGAGCGTGCTTAACTTTGGAGCTAATCACTAACAAAACTTGCTGTTACGTCAAAAAACTCGTGTGTGAGTTAATTATAGCTTTCACATATATATCCTAGGCATGATTCTTATCTCCTTTGCTATTTTAGAAGCCAAGAGCCGCTTCTTGTCCAATCCTCTTATCGTGGCGATCACTCCCCGCCCTTGTCGGATTGGGTCACTATAATTAGGCTTTTCGAGTTTCTTCTCTCCCTTCGTTTACGCAGTGTAGAAAATTCAAAACCGATCACTTTCAAGTCTCCGTCCTCGATTAGACTTCTCAAGTTTTCTCTCTCCCTTCATTTCCTCACTGTTTTTTTTTTTGTTCAGAAAAACCTTCATTTCTTCACCGTAGAAAATTCAAAGATGAAGGCTTTCCAGTCTTCAAAGTAATCGACCAAAAAAACAAAAAAAAGTCTTCAAAGTCTTCTTCCTTGACTAGACTTCCCAAGTTTTCTCTTAGCCTTGATATGCTCACTGTATATTCATCCGACTAATTAATTGAGTTTTATCTGCACGTCAGAGTTTATATATACCTACAGAGAGAGAGAGAGAGAGAGAGAGAGAGAGAGAGAGAGAGAGAGAGAGAGAGAGAGAGAGAGAGAGAGAGAGAGAGAGAGAGAGAGAGAGAGAGAGAGAGAGAGAGAGAGAGAGAGAGATACGACGGAAAAAATGCACTTGTCTTTGTCAACATCATCAGCATCATCTTCTCTTATCACCATTTTCTTCTTGGTCTTGGTTGTAATCTCCGCGTTCCTTTCAGGGGCCTCGGCCGGCTCGGCTAAGGGGGGTAATTGATTTTTCTTTTTGGAGCTTTGAGCTTTCAATGATGGAGGGTGATGCCGAAACGCGATAGAAAAATTGACTGAACAAGAAAATTCGACAGAAGAACAATTCGTCCTCCAAATATGATTATCAAATCAAAATATCCAAAGTCTGCTCAAAGGAAACCCTAAAACAAGCTTATAAAGACCCAAATCTAACCCTATTAGGAAACATAATCATTAAAACGTAAAATTACGAAACTGCCCTTTATTAAATTAACCCAAAAAAATACTAAAAAAATAGAAAAATCCATCTAAATAATCTCGAATCGCGAAAATCCATCGTTAGTCACGGCCAAAAGCGGTAAGTATTGATCAGCACGCCGTTTCGCTTCAGACCACCAAATTTGAGCTCAATCTGACATCGTTGACTTCAAGCCCGCAGGTTTGTCTAGTCGCATAACGGGTCCGCCGGTCCCCTAGGTGCATCAGAGGGGGCCATTGATTGAGGATCATGATTCCATGACACTCTAGTTGACAAGGCATGACCCGAGAACATGAAGAAATTAAGTCTAATACATCGTCATGTTTCCCTTTTTGTTGCTTTGATAATTATGCCACACGAATCATTGAATAATATTGGGCAGTGTATGATCTTTCATCACGATTTTCATTGAATATCGTCTTGCACGGCAGTTAGAAGTGTGGAGGGAAGGAGTCCTCTCCGCGATGGATAGTGGCATAAGTCCTCTTTTTATTCCACATCTCGAACCTTCTCATCACGTTGTCCGCCTCTAGAACGGTTTATACATGTGTGAATCATTCATTATACATCGTATTATACTCACTCGAAAGCACTTCGGCCTTAACTCATTAGATATTCTCTAGTAATTTCACTTGGGCGAAAACAATTACGATACTCCATGAAATTTCATCTTTATGAATGTAGTATGTGAATATGCCCAATTTCTTATATATAGCAAGAATAAGTAATAAAATCTCAGTGCTTTGTAATGGCACTACTTGCGTACTTATTTGCGTAACATGGTCACAACTCGGTCAATTAAATATGTGGGGGAAAATCGTGGTAATTTCATCATTATGTCAATAATTTCATTGTAATATTCAAATTAATTACAAAACAAACCAATCTGTATCCCATGATTGATATTTGTCGGGAGTAAATAAAAATGAGCTATAAAAAAAGGGTCCCGAATTCTCACATCATCTACTTAACCGAGAATTAAGTTCAATTCTTCTAGTGAGACTCATTCTTCTTTTCCCTCTATTTTAAACATGGTTGCAGAATCCGTAGCGGGAAAGCCTTGATCAGACAACATGTTGGTTGTTATAGATGCCATATGTAGTGTGAGTGCGATTTTGGACAATTGCACGGTCATGAACTGAGGCTTATCGAGGTCAGGTACCTCCACGGCTGTTTTCAACCCTCCGCATTGCACGCTCTCTTCACGCGGATGATACGATACACGTGAAAAGACTTTGAAACTAACAAAGCCCCTTCCTCGACTGCTCAAGTATTTTCTTACCCTTCGTTTACTCAATGCAGAAAGTCCAAAGATGGAAAACAAAGTCTTCTTCCTTGAGTAGACTTCTCCAGTTTTTTCTTACCCTTCCTTTACTCAACGTAGAACATTCAAAGGTGAAAGACTTGAAATTATTGCCAGCTCCTCTGTCAGCAACTTCGACAGTTCAATACTCACAATGGCGAGAACACCATTTACATTTAGGCCTTATTGCTTCTCTGTACAAGTCTAAGTTACCTCAACTAGTCACTCCATTTAGCTTTTCTCTCCCTTCTTTTTTCAATGTAAAGATGAAGACTTTCATGCTACTAAAACATGCTAGACAAGCAAGAGAGGATGGATAAATGTGCTTCAACTTATCCGATGACAATTCACAATCTTGCTAGTTTTTTCTAATGACAATCTTCTTCAAGAGTTGTTTCTTTAACCTCTTGCATTTTTCTTTTTGATATCTTCGTCTTCCTCAACTTTGAGACCTTGCAAGAACTTGATCTGATTTCCCTTCATAATATCTGCCATATTTTGTAATGTTGACATGAACATAACCAAACGATTGGCTGCCACGTAACCTTGCTCTCAAGTCTCAAGTCAGCTTGCTTAGCTATCTTCACATATTGCTACAATTTATCATTCACTCAAAAGTTATGCTCACTCTTTGCTAATCAGCGAGTTGAGCTTGCTTCGTTCATTCAGGATCTTTGTAACATATGCAAATTGATTAAACTGTTTTTTTTTACTCTCTCTAATCCAGGCTTTGCCATGACGGATTCTGCGACCATAATCACTAGCCTTCAAAACTTAGAAAGTTGTATCCTTATTTACAGAAGTTTCGAGTCTGATAAAAAAGTCTAGGACCGGAATAAAATGAATAAAAAATAGTATGAAAACCACATGATAGATGACGTAAGTGAGAACCATTTTAGATTACTATTCGTAGTGTGAGTGTGGTTTTGGACAATCGCGCTGTTATGAGCTGAGGCTTATCGAGGTATATACCTCCACGGCTGTTTTCAACCCACCTCATTGCAGGCTCTTTTCATTTGGACGATATGATACACACACAGCGTGAATAAGAAGCTAAAAGGCATGTAACAAGTCCCATCCTTGATTAGACTTCTTGAGTTTTTTTCTTACCATGTGTTTACGTCGGAGATTATATAGATCCGCTCACCCGCCCACCCGCCCAGAGAAGACAGCAAAAATGTACTTCCCTTCATCAACATCATCATCTTCTCTTATCACCATTTTCTGCTTGCTCTTGGTTATAATCTCCCTGTTCCTTCCAGGGGCCTCAGTCGCGGTCGTCTTTCCGCCTCGGGATGGAAGTAAGTGATTTTTCATTTTGTTGCTTTGAGCTTTCAATAAGGGAGGGGGACATGGATTGAGCATCATGATTCCATGAAAGTATATATAGTTGACGTGGCATGACACAAGAACATAGAGAAAGTTTTATACATCATGCTGTTTTTCTTACCGTTTGCATGAATAATTTCGCTATACGAATCAATGAATAATTTTGGGCAGTGTCCGATTTTTCATAACGATTAATCTTTCCATCACGTTAACTGCCTCTAGAACGGTTTATACATGTGCGAATCATTCATTATACATCGTATTACGCTCGCTCGAAAGCACTTCGACCTTAATTTATCATATATTCTCTAGTCACATAATCATGTAACATGTCGGATTTCACTTGTGCATAAAAAATTAATGAAACTCCATGAAATTTCTTCTTTACAAACGTAGTGCATGCATGTGCATAATTTCTTATTTATAGCAAGAATTAGTAACAAAATCTTGGCGCTTTGTACCAACACTATTCGTGTACTTATTTGCGTAGCATGGTCACGACTCGGTCAATAAAGTTTCCTACTGTAAAATATGTGGGGCAAAATCATGGTAATTTCATCATTATGTCAATAATTTCACTGTAGTATTCAAATTAATCGCAAAACAAACCAATCTGTATCCCATGATCGATATTTATGTGGAGTGCAAGGTAGGAAGTTTTACCCTTATTTTGCAGAAGTTTTGAGTCCGATAAAAAGTCTAGGACCGTAATAAAATGAATTGAAAATAGTATCAAAACCACACGATCGACGACTTAAATGAGGACCATTTTAGACTACTATTCGGAGTGTGAGTGCGATTTTGGACCATTGCGCGCTTATGAGCTGAGGCTCACCGAGGTCAGGTACCTCCACGGCTGCTTTCAACCCATCACATTTTGCACGCTCTCTTTCATGTGGATGATATGATACACGCAAAGAGACTGAATAAGAACCCGTAAAGCATGTGGAGTTTGAAACTAACGAGTCCCCTTCCTTGACTAGACTTACTCAAGCTGTTTCTCTCCGTTCATTTCCTCAATGTAGAAAGCTAAAAGATGAAGACTTTCAAATCTCCTTACTTGGATTAGACTTCTCAAGTTTCTGTTGACCACGAAAAACCCCAAACTAGTATACATATGACAAATTTACTCCAAACTAAATTTTTGATCCCCAAAAACTCCAAACTAGTAATCCTATAACAAATTTACCCACCGTTAGTGGACCAATTTGGGGTTTTTCATGGTATTTACCCTATGGATTTCCATGTGGTCTTTCCACGTCACCATATCACGTCACCATGCGTTATCCACGTCAGCAAATTTAACGATAAAATTTGATGGAAGCTAACAGAGGGTAAATTTGTCACAGGTGTACCGGTTTAGGGTTTTTGGTGGTCAAAAAATTAGTTTGGGCTAAAATTATCACAGATATACCAATTTGAGATTTTGGTGGTCAAAAAATTAGTTCGGGATAAAATTATCACAAGTATACTAGTTTGGGATTTTTTCTAGTAAAAAAAATAGTTTTGGGCAAATTTGTTATAAGCATACAAATTTGAGGTTTTTCGTAGTATTAACCCAAGGTTTTATACATCATGCTGTTTTTCTTACCGTTTGCACGAGTAATTTCGCTACACGAATCATTGAATAATTTTGGGCAGTGTCTGAGCTTTCATTACGATCTTCATTGAATATCGTCTTGCACATGCAGGATCAACAGTGTTGGGAAGCATTCCTCCTCCTAACAGAAAGTGGAGTGAGTCATCTTTTTACTCCATATCTCGAACCTTTCCATCACGTTAACTGCCTCTAGAATGGTTTATACCTGTGCGAATCATTTATTATATATCGTATTATGCTCGCTCGAAAGCACTTCAACCTTAATTCATCGGACATTCTCTAGTCACATAATCATGCAACATGTCGGATTTCGTTTGTGCGCCAAACGATTAATGAAACTCCATGAAATTTCATCTTTACAAACGGAGTACATGCATATGACTAATTTCTTATTTATAGCAAGAATTAGAAATAAAATCTCAATGCTCTGTACCGACACTATTCGTGTACTCAGTTGCGTAGTATGGTCACGACTCGGTCAATAAAGTTTCTACAGTTAAATATGTGGGCAAAAATCATGGTAATTTCATCACTTTCACTGTACCATTCAAATAAATTACAAAACAAACTAATGTGTATCCCGTGATTAATAATTTTCCTGGAGTACATTCCTAACAGAGTCTCAAACTGAGGACTGTCTAACATCATCTACTTAACAGAGAATTCATTTCAATTCTCCTAGTTCTATCTTTAAACTTTCTATGTTCCCAAGGGCAAGTGAGACTTATTCCTTCTTTTCCCTCTATTTTAAACATAGGTGCAGAACATGGAGCGGCAAAGCCTTGAATGGAAAACACGTTTGCTGTTCTAAATACTGTCGGAGCAAAGAAATTTGCGTCACTCGTGATATATATGCATGTAATATATGTCATAATACTTGGGTATGTTCTTGGCATAGCAGAATTATTTCAGTTCCCTGTATTTCACGCATCATCTTCCAGACATTCTCGTATGTAGGCTTGTCTTGATTTGGAGTGAAATAGAAAAAAGATACGTTTCACAGTACTCTTGGAAATTTTTTATCCGAGCGCACATCTTATCACCATATTGCGCCTCGGTAAGTGGGGTCATGCTCGCGAGTCTTTGGAAAGGCAATTTCATCAGTCCACCACGAGAAGTCTCGTACCTCGAAACTTATATGGTGAAAATATTATCCAAAAATTCCTAAATTTATTGTATATGTATTAAACTTTTCAATTTTATCAATTTAATTCCTAAACCTCTTTGATAATTTGCTAATGTAGTTATTCCGATCAATTTTGGCTAAAAATCGGCGACATGGCGATTTAGTCAATGCCATCCATTTTATGCGACACGATCGGCACTTACATGAGGGATTTTTGCAATTTTTTTGTTAAATTTTCTGAATTTTTTCTTTTTCTTTTCTTTTCCTTTTTTTTGCTCTGGGGGATTACCAATCGGCGGTGTAGTCAGCCGCCACTGGGGCCCTGGCAATAGGAAAAAATTCAATGGAGGAAAAAATAAAAGAAAAAAAGAAAAAAAATTCAGAAATTTTTTTAAAAAATTGCACAATCATCAATGTTAGTACCGGCCGTACCACGTGAGATCCATGTCAGCGATTTTCAACCAAAATTGACCGGAGTGGCTATATTGGCAAATCGTCGCAAGGTTTAGGACTAAATTGATAAAATTGAAAAAGTTTAAGACTGTATTGGCTGCCGCACAATATGTTTAAGATTTTTTAGACAATTTTCCTGTTAATCAGTTGCGGCAAGCGGTCTACTTAGCGCAATAGGAATAGTTTGATGCTCTTAGAGACCCAAATACTCAAAATCAGCCAAAAAAAGGGTGCATGAAATAGGCCGTCAAGCTATAACAATGGTAATAGTGCAACTGTGATATTGGCTATATTGCAGTTGTTGGGGGTAAACCATGAATTTTAGCTCGACAAAGACCTATAGACAAGTCATACTTGCCCATAGTCCATGAATGAGGGCTACTCCAGAAATTGACCACTGCCAGAGTCCATTCTAAGAATTCAAGGGCTACTTTAATCAACTTTTTTTTGTTGAGCTTTGGTAAACACCAACCTATTTTATCCTTTATAAGCAAATGTACATAATACATATATAAATGCATTAGTCTAGATGTTATATCATTTGGATGTACACTTCAAAGAAGAAGATCCCTGTCAAGCAATATAGGTGTAGACAAAGAAAGGATTTCTCACTCTGGACTTATCCACCTATCTGCCCATCCTATTGCCCTCATCATTAGCATGTATTTCTATCGAGTCACGGGGGGATGAACCTAAATCTGTGCTCTCCACTTACCTTACCAACCAGACAACATGATTTAAAACCGACAGATAAGAGTAAAGAAACTCGCAGTTGGCATTTTAGGCCAATGCAAAACCCGAAATACGCATTTATTTCCTCAAGTTGCAAACGATCCACAAGCAACGGACCCCTTAACCTGAAATGACACTCCAGGCATAGGGGCGGATCCGTCGGATGCTCGTTCTAATGCTGTACCTACTATATCTAACGGATAAACAAGGGCTCATACCAAGACATCAGCATCTCTCTCTCTCTCTGTCTCTCTCTCTGTTGGAGAGCCCTTCTCTGCTTCCTGTAGCAGCTTCTTTGAAAAAACAAAACCCTAAAAATGTCGTCTGTTTCCCAGCCTTTGCACCACAAATCTGTGCAGTGCTTTTCATGAACAGCACAATCTTAGAGTTCTCTATGCCCCATCCCCAGTTCACTTTATAATTGGAAGTTCCATCTTAAACCCTAACTTCTCGTGCACCTTTCAACTCTACCACTATGATATTGGGGAAAACCTTCTCCTTCCCCCTTCCTTGCGACTCTCACAGAATCATTAGTTTTTTACCCCAACCTACACCCTAGCCCTTTCTTTACTTTCAGTTCTCTCTCATCCTTGAAGCAACCGTGCCACTCCGTTTGTAGTCTTTGCACTGGAACGGATGGCAAGAAATGGAAGTTCATAAGCTCGCCTTAGGCTGCTGTGTCGAAGGTTGGGCAATCTATGGTCCGAAGTAGAGGCCCCTGAAAGAGATGCTGTGGTGTCAAAGGAAAAACTGGAAGAAAGTAGCCTTACTGTCTTTGGGAAGTTATACTCAGATGTCAACATCAACTATCAGGCGTTCTACAATACAATGGTGAAAGCGTGGAAGATCGATTCGGTAATTTTTAATCAACCAGAAGCAGGCATTTTATCTTTCACTTTTCGTAATGAGTACGAAAAAAACAGAGTTCTAGAGAATGGCCCTTGGTCTTTTGCTAGTTATCTACTAGTTCTACATCCCTGGGAACCTAATAAACCGCCGCAATGCTATAAGTTTTCCTCATGTGAATTCTGGGTCCATGTTCATGGCCTCCCGGTGGAATGGTGTACAGAGGAAATGGTTTCCCATGTCTCTCAGATCTTGGGCAGAGTCCAAGAAGTACGGGTTGAAAGAAAAGGAGCAGCTTTTCGTAGAGTGGGCAGAGCTCGGGTTAGTGTGAATTTGGATACCCTTTATGCCCTGGCACCATGACAAATTTGGAAGGGGAGAAGGTGTGGCTTGATTTCAAATACGAGCGTCTACCAAGATTTTGCTACTCTGGTGGTAAGATTGGCCATTTTACAACAAAATGTACTGAGATCCCCTATGATGAAGCCAAGTCTGAAGACAAAAGATTCAATCGATTAGGACCACGGCTTAAAGCTGAAGCAAGGGAACCAAGTCCTTATTGGAAACTCTACTATGATGAAGCTGATGATGTGTTTGATGATATTGCAGAAGAAGAAGTTATCTCTGAAACACCTATGCAAAGTTCTCAAATGGTCTGTGTTCAGCAGAAGAGGACTTGTCAAGTCCCTGAACAAGATCCGACCTCTGATCAGGATTTATCCCGAGCTGAAAATGGTATGGACACAGCCTTCTATCAAGGGGAGATGCAGAACAACTCTGAACATTATGTGAGTAAGAAAGGAGGCCAAATCCAGTGAAAGGAATGCTTGGAACTCCAAGTAAGGGGACTACTTTTGAAAGTTATTTCGTAAGTTTAACTTTTTGCCTTTTTTTGGACTTTTGAAAACTCGCGACAAAATTGTGCTAAGATAAAAAAATTATGCCTTTTTAAAAAGAATTTCAAGATATGTCTACTGTGACACAAATATTTCAAACTTTTTTTATGTCACAAAAAACCCTAAATTTGCCAACTTCGACATAAAAACCCTCTACTTTTTTTTTTATGTGAAGAGATATTCCAACTCGAAAATGGAATATCCGATTTAGACAAATCAAGCCAAGCCGACAACAAACAGCTGGACAGCTCGTCCCACCAGCTCGGTCATGCAGAGATCCTTAAAAATTGGAGGCTCATGATAAGCCAGCCGAGCTCTTCTGCGGACCACTTTCTTATCGGATATCAAGTTGTCCTTTTTAAATTTTTTTTTGTCTTATTTATTTTTTAAAAAAATATTTAGCATAAGCATGCTACAAATAATTATTGTTAGCACCACCTGCTTGGGTGGTGCTGCTGGAGCGCGCACTCTTCCTCTCGCAAAAGGTTGAGTGTTCGAATTTCGGGCGCCGCAAGATGACTTAACCGGTGGCACGTGTGTGGTGGCTAGCACGTGTCGCCCCTAGGGTTTACTCCCCGGCTGTCGGTCGTGCGGGGGTTCCCTGGGTTATAAAAAAAATAAATAAATAAAATAATTATTGTTAGCAATACCGGCTCAAATTGGAAACCTTTCTTTTAAGATTAAAGAAAAAACCCCCTCACACCAAGGAAATCGACGTTTTTATAATTTACTTCTTCAAATGATCCATCACGCAATCTTTTGGAGATCCGTTTAATATGTGCCTAATTTAAGAAATAATCATCTTAAAATAGATTTGATATCATTTCGTAACATCTATTGGGTAACATCTATTGGATAAGATGATTACCGACTTTCATGTGGCGGGGAATCACTACAAAAAAACTGTTTTTTTCCGACAAAATTTCCAACGAAAAATTTGAAAAAATTCGTTGGAAAATAAATTTCCAACGAATTTTCCAACGAAAAAAAATTCGTTGGTAATAGGTCGTTGGAAATTTTTCCAACGAAAAATTTCAATTTTCGTTGGAAATTTGCGACGAATTTTATTTCGTTGGAAAATTCGTTGGAAAACTCGTGGCTAAATTCGTTGGAAAAATTACAAAAAAAAATTTTTTGGTCGAAAAATCGTGGAAATTTTTTTCCAACGAAATTTTTTTTTCACAATTTTTTTCGAATTTTTTTTTTCGAATTTTTTTTTGAATTTTTTTTTTCGGAAATTTTATTTCGAAAAATCACCCTCGTCGCCGGCGAGGGCCAGCATCGTCGCCGGCGAGCGCCGAGCTCGCCGGGCATGGCGAGCTCGGCCCTCGCCATGGCCGGCGAGGGCCAGCCTCGTCGCCGGCGATGGCCGAGCTCGCCCAGATCTGGGCGAGCTCGGCCCGCGCCGGCGACGAGGCTTGGTGGCGTCGGGGGCGGCCCTGGATGGCCGCGGCGGCGCCTTTGGGGAGGGAGCTGACGTCGCGGACGAGGAGGGGGGGCGGCGGAGTCTTGGTGTCCATGGCGCCGGAGCCGGAGCCGGAGGAGAAGGGGGCGCAGCGGGGGAGGAGGCGGAGGGGGAGACAGAGGGAGAAGGAGAAGGGGGCAGCGGGGGAGGAGGCGGAGGAGGCCGAGGGGCGAGGAGCGGCGGCGCTGGTTCCAACGAGGACAAGCCGGCGGTGGTCAATCCGGCGAGGGGCTGGCCGGCGGGGAGCAGCGAAGCAGGAACCAGAAGCTAGAAGCAGAAGATGCACGGGCAGAAGCAGCAAGGGAGAAGAAGAAAGGAAGAAAGAAAAAGAAAAAGAAAAGAAAGAGGGAGAGGAGAGAGAAGGAGTTGATGGGGTCGGTGGAGCGGCGAGTGGTGGCTGAGGGCAACGACGCGCGGCGGCGGGGCGCGGTTGGACAGCGCCGGGCGCGACGGCAAGCTCAGAGCCGCGCGCGAAGAGGGGAGGGGAGGAGCGGCTAGACGGACGGCACGACTACACAAGGCAGGCGGCGGCGTGCAGACGGCTGGGCTGGTCGCCGGCGAGCAGGCGGTCGACGGCGCAGCAAGAACGGAAGCCAGAAGCAGAAGATGCACGGGCAGAAGCAGCAAGGGAGAAGAAGAAAGGAAGAAAGAAAAAGAAAAAGAAAAGAAAGAGGGAGAGGAGAGAGAAGGAGTTGGTGGGAGTGGGTGGTGAAGTCAGACACGGAAAGGGAGGGGGTGACCGGCGGGAAAAGGGAAGGGGGAAGAGAGAGAGAATGAATTTTGAAATTGAACGAGCGGGAAAATGTAATAAGGCTTTTCGTTGGAAAATTCGTTGGTAATTTCCAACGAAAAATTTTTCGTTGGAAATTACCAACGAATTTTCCAACGAAAATTGTACACTATGAAAAAATTGCCGGAAAATGGAAATTCGTTGGAAATTTCGTTGGAAATTTCCAACGAATTTTCCAACGAATATAAAAAATGCCGAATAAAATCAAATTTTTTCTAAATCGTTGGAAATTTCGTTGGAAATTTCCAACGAAAAATTTTTCGTTGGAAATTACCAACGAATTTTCCAACGAAAATTGTACACTATGAAAAAATTGCCGGAAAATGGAAATTCGTTGGAAATTTCGTTGGAAATTTCCAACGAATTTTCCAACGAATATAAAAAATGCCGAATAAAATCAAAATTTTTTTAAATCGTTGGAAAATTCGTTGGAAATTTCCAACGAAAAATTTTTCGTTGGAAATTACCAACGAATTTTCCAACGAAAATTGTACACTATGAAAAAATTGCCGAAAAATGGAAATTCGTTGGAAATTTCGTTGGAAATTTCCAACGAATTTTCCAACGAATATAAAAAATGTCGAATAAAATCAAATTTTTTTAAATCGTTGGAAATTTCGTTGGAAATTACCAACGAATTTTCCAACGAAAATTGTACACTATGAAAAAATTGCCGAAAAATGGAAATTCGTTGGAAATTTCGTTGGAAATTACCAACGAATTTTCCAACGAAAATTGTACACTGAAAAAATTGCCGGAAAATGGAAATTCGTTGGAAATTTCGTTGGAAATTTCCAACGAATTTTCCAACGAATATAAAAAATGCCCAATAAAATCAAATTTTTTCTAAATCGTTGGAAAATTCGTTGGAAATTTCCAACGAAAAATTTTTCGTTGGAAATTACCAACGAATTTTCCAACGAAAATTGTACACTATGAAAAAATTGCCGAAAAATGGAAATTCGTTGGAAATTTCGTTGGAAATTTCCAACGAATTTTCCAACGAATATAAAAAATGTCGAATAAAATCAAATTTTTTTAAATCGTTGGAAATTTCGTTGGAAATTTCCAACGAAAAATTTTTCGTTGGAAATTACCAACGAATTTTCCAACGAAAATTGTACACTATGAAAAAATTGCCGAAAAATGGAAATTCGTTGGAAATTTCGTTGGAAATTACCAACGAATTTTCCAACGAAAATTGTACACTATGAAAAAATTGCCGGAAAATGGAAATTCGTTGGAAATTTCGTTGGAAATTTCCAACGAATTTTCCAACGAATATAAAAAATGCCCAATAAAATCAAATTTTTTCTAAATCGTTGGAAAATTCGTTGGAAATTTCCAACGAAAAATTTTTCGTTGGAAATTACCAACGAATTTTCCAACGAAAATTGTACACTATGAAAAAATTGCCGAAAAAGGGAAATTCGTTGGAAATTTCGTTGGAAATTTCCAACGAATTTTCCAACGAATATAAAAAATGCCCAATAAAATCAAAATTTTTTTAAATCGTTGGAAATTTCGTTGGAAATTTCCAACGAAAAATTTTTCGTTGGAAATTACCAACGAATTTTCCAACGAAAATTGTACACTATGAAAAAATTGCCGGAAAATCGAAATTCGTTGGAAATTTCGTTGGAAATTTCCAACGAATTTTCCAACGAATATAAAAAATACCGAATAAAATCAAATTTTTTTTAAATCGTTGGAAATTTCGTTGGAAATTTCCAACGAAAAATTTTTCGTTGGAAATTACCAACGAATTTTCCAACGAATATTGTACACTATGAAAAAATTGCCGAAAAATGGAAATTCGTTGGAAATTTCGTTGGAAATTTCCAACGAATTTTCCAACGAATATAAAAAATGTCGAATAAAATCAAATTTTTTTAAATCGTTGGAAATTTCGTTGGAAATTACCAACGAATTTTCCAACGAAAATTGTACACTATGAAAAAATTGCCGAAAAATGGAAATTCGTTGGAAATTACCAACGAATTTTCCAACGAAAATTGTACACTATGAAAAAATTGCCGGAAAATGGAAATTCGTTGGAAATTTCGTTGGAAATTTCCAACGAATTTTCCAACGAATATAAAAAATGCCCAATAAAATCAAATTTTTTCTAAATCGTTGGAAAATTCGTTGGAAATTTCCAACGAAAAATTTTTCGTTGGAAATTACCAACGAATTTTCCAACGAAAATTGTACACTATGAAAAAATTGCCGAAAAATGGAAATTCGTTGGAAATTTCGTTGGAAATTTCCAACGAATTTTCCAACGAATATAAAAAATGTCGAATAAAATCAAATTTTTTTAAATCGTTGGAAATTTCGTTGGAAATTTCCAACGAAAAATTTTTCGTTGGAAATTACCAACGAATTTTCCAACGAAAATTGTACACTATGAAAAAATTGCCGAAAAATGGAAATTCGTTGGAAATTTCGTTGGAAATTACCAACGAATTTTCCAACGAAAATTGTACACTATGAAAAAATTGCCGGAAAATGGAAATTCGTTGGAAATTTCGTTGGAAATTTCCAACGAATTTTCCAACGAATATAAAAAATGCCCAATAAAATCAAATTTTTTCTAAATCGTTGGAAAATTCGTTGGAAATTTCCAACGAAAAATTTTTCGTTGGAAATTACCAACGAATTTTCCAACGAAAATTGTACACTATGAAAAAATTGCCGAAAAAGGGAAATTCGTTGGAAATTTCGTTGGAAATTTCCAACGAATTTTCCAACGAATATAAAAAATGCCCAATAAAATCAAAATTTTTTTAAATCGTTGGAAATTTCGTTGGAAATTTCCAACGAAAAATTTTTCGTTGGAAATTACCAACGAATTTTCCAACGAAAATTGTACACTATGAAAAAATTGCCGGAAAATCGAAATTCGTTGGAAATTTCGTTGGAAATTTCCAACGAATATAAAAAATGCCGAATAAAATCAAATTTTTTTTAAATCGTCGGAAATTTCGTTGGAAATTTCCAACGAAAAATTTTTCGTTGGAAATTACCAACGACTTTTGGGACGAAAACTTTTCGTTGGGCATTTCCAACGAAATTTCCAACGAAATTTCCCCCGTCCCTCCCTCCCGCAAGGAACACGAGTCTTCCCCACCACCAATAACGACAAATAAGGGGGTCACGCTACACAGTAGCCCCCCCGCTTGATCCTCTACATCACCGCCCACCGTATTACTGTGTAGCCGCCCGGCCATCGGCCAAGGGCGAGCCTGGCCATTGGCTGGGCGTGCTCCTGGCGAGGGGGAGCCCCCGCACAGATCCGATGAGAGCGAGCCTCACTAGTGGTTGGGCGAGGTCGACCTCACCCATCGATGGCGAGGCGAGGCGAGCCATGTAAGGGCCAATGAGGTCGACTCTCGTCTCGCCAATGGCTGGGTGAGCTTGCCCTTGTGTAGCAACTGTGAGTCTCGCATCGCTAGGGCCGGCGATAGTGCTCTACTGACTAGAGAAAGAAGGAAGGAAAAAAAAGAAAGAGAATGAAAAGAAAGAAAAAGGAAAATAATTAAAAATTTTAAAAAATATTTTAAAATTGTCATATCAGCATTGACTGGACGCCTGACACCGGCCAGCATCCACGTCAGCAACAGCAGGCCAAAATTGGCCAAGTGGATTAAATTGACACAAATGCAAAAATATTTATGATTGAATTGGCTCAAAATATTTATAACTGAATCGACACAATTGCAAAACCAATACTCACCATATCCTAATAAATAATCAGATCACAAATTTGTATTTTTTTTCGCACAAGAAGGTCCAGTATAATTGGTTAAAATTCACATAGCCATTGGAACTAATTAATTCATTTTTCAACTTTTTTATATACCTCTCTAGATCATTATTTTAAGGGAAAATTCCAATTTAGGACCCCAAGTGGGGTCAAATTTTCAAAAAGGGGCCCGAAGTGAACATTGTGTCAAATAAGGGCCTGAAGTGCCCAATCAGTCTCAAATAAGGACCCGAAGTTCCCAAAAAGTCTCAAATAAGGACCTCAGTTTCCGGCCGGCCAAAATACCCGCCGGCCGGCAAAAAAGTTACTGTTCCGTCACCGGAACAGTAACTTTTAAAAATTTTTTTTCCTTTTCTGTCTTTTTTCTTTTCCTTTTTTTTTTTCTTTTCCTCCGCCGGGGCCGGCGGAGGTCGCCGGCCTCAGGCGAGGCCGCCCTCGCCGGCGCCGGGCGAGGGCAGCCCTCGCCTGGGCTGGGCGAGGTCGCCCTCGCCGGCGTCTGGCGAGGCCGGCGTCGGGCGAGGCCGGCCTCGCCAGTTGCAGGCGAGGTCTGCCTCGCCCGACGCCGGCGAGGCCAGACCTCGCCTGCAACTGGCGAGGCCGGCCTCGCCCGACGCCGGCGAGGCCAGACCTCGCCTGCAACTGGCGAGGCCGGCCTCGCCCGACGCCGGCGAGGCCCGACCTCGCCAGATCTGGCGAGGTCGGCCTCGCCCGACGCCGGCCTCGCCAGATCTGGCGAGGTCGGGCCTCGCCGGCGTCGGGCGAGGCCGGCCTCGCCAGTTGCAGGCGAGGTCTGGCCTCGCCCGACGCCGGCGAGGCCCGACCTCGCCTGCAACTGGCGAGGTCGGGCCTCGCCGGCGTCGGGCGAGGCCAGACCTCGCCTGCAACTGGCGAGGCCGGCCTCGCCCGACGCCGGCCTCGCCAGACGCCGGCGAGGGCGACCTCGCCCAGCCCAGGCGAGGGCTGCCCTCGCCCGGCGCCGGCGAGGGCGGCCTCGCCTGAGGCCGGCGACCTCCGCCGGCCCCGGCGGAGGAAAAGAAAAAAAAAAGGAAAAGAAAAAAGACAGAAAAGGAAAAAAATTTTTTAAAAGTTACTGTTCCGGTGACGGAACAGTAACTTTTTTGCCGGCCGGCGGGTATTTTGGCCGGCCGGAAACTGAGGTCCTTATTTGAGACTTTTTGGGAACTTCGGGTCCTTATTTGAGACTGATTGGGCACTTCAGGCCCTTATTTGACACAATGTTCACTTCGGGCCCCTTTTTGAAAATTTGACCCCACTTGGGGTCCTAAATTGAAATTTTCCCTTATTTTAATGGATCAATATATACAACTTTTTCAGTGTTTTTTTTTTGTCGGAATACATCTTGTTTTAATTTTAAAAAAAATCCTTTTTTTATGCATTTGGATAGGTATAGGCATTCTATACGGATAATGTGTCAATCACAAGTGATCAAAAATTGATTGTTTGCTATAAAGGGAGATCGATTAAGATACGTCCTTATAATCTGAATAATTCTTTACGGAAAATATTTTCATTCTCTATAATGATTGTCACAGCTTTACTTAAAACAAAAACAAGTTAATTTATCCAGTTCAGATCTACATCGAATTATTTGGTCTATATATATGTATCTATTTACGGTGATGCGCGAGATCATGCCGTCCATTCGGGTTAAGCAAATCATGGCGATGGCGATGGTTGCCTAATGCATACATCACTTGCGGTGTTGCTTGCCGCAGGAGATGGCTGCTCATCTGCGGAGCATCTAGAGACTTCTTTGGTAGTAAAAATTGGCAGGCCAATGATTGAGCCGTTCCTGCTTTGTTAGTTGAAAAAGAGCGAAAAGAAATCGTATTGACAATTTCCAATTTATCCCCCCATTAAATTGACCATTTCTTTGGAATTTGGTCAATTAATTATTGAGCACCACATGTTTTCCTATTTCGTCCAAATGATCACCCTGTGTTTTTACCCTTAATAGTTGTCTTGATTTCTTCTAACATCAGTAACACTTTCTCGGAGAAGCTTCGAGAATATCTAAGAATTGTGACCTACCCACTCTATTAATTTCCTACATTATTATGACACACCTATTTAGAAACTTTTCGAGGTTGAAAATAACTTACAACTTTTTAGAAATAGATCGATTTTAAGCTTCGTTAGGGAAACTCAAAATAACGAAATAAGTTCTTACGAATCCATCCAACCTATTATAAGATGCAAAACGCTCAAATTGGTCTTGGCTATGTTTTTTTTTATCACAATTTAAGTTTTCTTCATAGATATTTTAGACATGGTTGGGGACTTTGTGTTAGTAATTTACAAGTCAAATACCAAAGACGTATAAACTTTTACTCTAAAGGCCATTTTCACCCCGAATTTTCAAATGTATCGAAAATAAAAGGTATGTACTTATATAATGAGATAATTTGAATCTCGACTTTCTATGCTGCCCATAATTTTGAAGGTTATTTCGTAAGTTTAACTTTTTGCCTTTTTTTGGAACTTTTGAAAAATCGCGGCAAAATTGTGCTAAGATAAAAGATTATGCCTTTTTAAAAAAATTTCAAGATATGTTTACTGTGACGCAAATATTTCAAAATTTTTTTGTGTCACAAAAAACCCTAAACTTGCCAACTTTGACATAAATACCCTCAACCTTTTTTTTATGTCATAAAAAACCCAAACGCATATATAAGTTCAATCCGGAGTATATTAGTTTCGGGGTTTTTTATAACACAATAATTTTGGGGTTTGTGTGTCATAATGGGTAAATTTAGGACTTTTAGTGACACAAAAAAAAAAGTTTGAAATATTTGTGTAACAATGGATTTGTTTATTAGAAGTACTAAAATTTATATCGAAAGTGCAATTGAGTCCTAAAACTTACAAAAAACACAATTAAATTCTAAAATTTGTTAAATTAGTTCAATCGACTTCAAAAGTTAACACCATCTAATTTTGCTAACGAAAAATACTGGCGTAATTTTTTTTTATCTTATGTGGCAATGACGTGGCTTTTTTATATTTTAATACTATTTTTATTTAAATTAAATTTTAAAAATAAGCTAAATATTAAGAAACAAAAAAAGGAGAAGGAGGAAGAGGAGGAGGACAGGCGAGGAGAGCTACAAGTCCTCGCCGCTGTTGTTGCCGCCACTTCTTCATCGCCGATGGCGGGCGAGGGATCGCGATCCTCCCCCAGTTGAGGCCCGGCGACCCCTACTTGTCGGCCCCTCCCGGCAATGGTGAGGGCAGTAGGGGCAGCGATGGCTTGCAGCGCGTCCTCCTTCTCCTTCTTTTTTTTGCTTATTTTTTAAATTTGATTTAAATAAAATTAATATTAAAAATTAAATTTGAGTCGAAACGATGTCATTTTAGTCTTATGTCGTTATTGCCACGTAAGAAAGAGAAGATATTAAAATTGGCCAAGTCAATATTTTTCATAAGTAAGTTAGATGGTGTTAATTTTATGACTCGATTGAATCAATTTAACAAGTTTTAAAATTTAATTGTACTTTTTTTATGAATTTTAAGACTTAAATGCACTTTCGTAACAAGTATTAAGTTTTGTAAATTGGATTTTCACACTTGTTAGCGTCCTCCCTCCTCCGTTTCAGGACCGTTAAGGGAACAACGACACACTGCGAAATGCACCACCTATGATGACGAACTACTATGGTCGCTCGAGCACTCCTCGCAAGACAATGTCGCCAGATTTCCAAAGCCACGAGATCTTCCTCCTTCGCTTTCTCCACTTTCCCGTCGGAGACCCCATCTCGCCCGCTTCCCGGTTCGCGCGTCAAAAGGCGCGAATTCGCCGAGCTCCTGCAGTTTCCCGCCCCCGCCTCCGACGCCGGCGACGCCATCGTTCACCACAAGAAGCTCCACGGCCAAATCGTCGTCTGGGGATTCCAGCACGATGTGTTTCTTGCCAACGTTCTGCTGCATTCTTACTCGAAGTGTGGCGGTCTGCGCGATGCAAGACGGGTGTTCGATAATATGCCTGAGAGGAACATGATCACTTGGTCTTCGGTGATTTCGATGTAAGCCCGGCACGGTTGTTGCAGCGAAGCACTCACGAGCTTTGTGGAGTTTCAGAGAAGCTCTGTCGAGGGACCGAATGAGTATATTTTGGCCAGTCTGATCCGCGGTTGTGCGCAGTCGGGTGGCCTTGATGAAGGAGCTCAGGTGCATGGTTTCGTTGTTAAGGCTGGTCTCGGTCAGGATGTCTATGTTGGCACTTCTCTGGTTTTTTTGTATTCGAATAATGATGGGATAGATGGGGCGAGATCAGTTTTCGATAGCTTATTGGATAAGACTGCTGTTACTTGGACTGCGATCATAAGTGGGCACGTGAAATGTGGGAGAAGTGAAGTGTCTCTGCAGTTGTTTAGCCAGATGATAGATGCTGGCCTTCCTCCTGACAAATACGTGATTTCCAGTGTGTTAAGTGCTTGCTCTGCGCTTGAGTTTGTTGAAGGTGGCAAGCAAATTCATGCTCATATACTGAGGCGAGAAGCAGAGATGGACATTTCAGTGGTTAATGTGCTGATCGATTGTTATACGAAATCTGGCATGGCACGAACAGCTCGGAGGCTATTCGACCATATGGAAGTTCGAAATATGATTTCTTGGACCACGATGATTTCTGGGTACATGCAGAACTCATATGATAAGGAAGCATTGGAGCTTTTTGCAGAGATGACCGCATTGGGTTGGAATCCTGATGCATTTGCTTGCACCAGTGTTCTCACATCATGTGGCTCGCTCGAGGCCTTAATACAGGGAAAGCAAGTTCATGCTTACACTATCAAGGCCAATTTAGAGTTCGATGATTTCGTAAAAAATGGCTTGATAGATATGTATGCGAAATGCAATGCCTTAGCGGATGCTAGGAAACTTTTCGATGTTATGGATGGTAAAAATGTTGTCTC
Organism: Syzygium jambos; assembly: GCA_031216235.1. Taxonomy (NCBI): domain Eukaryota; kingdom Viridiplantae; phylum Streptophyta; class Magnoliopsida; order Myrtales; family Myrtaceae; genus Syzygium; species Syzygium jambos. Next base: position 1,390,614 of record CM062227.1, on the reverse strand, counting down.
CTATAATGCAATGATCGAAGGTTACTCAAGATTAGAGAAACTGGAGGAAGCATTAGATCTCCTCCATAGTATGAGGCTTGCATCGTTCTCCCCAAGTCCATTGACATTTGTCAGCATCCTTGGATTATCGACTGCTTTATTCACCTTGGAATTGAGCAAGCAAGTTCATGGCCTCTTAAGTAAATCTGGAATTTCTGTGGACTTATTTGCAGGGAGTTCACTGATCGATGTTTATTGCAAGTCTTCTTTAGTCCGAGACGCGAGGCTAGTCTTTGAAGAGATGAACGATAGAGACATTGTAGTTTGGAATGCAATGTTCTCTGGATATAGTCAGCAAATGGAAAACGAGGAGACCTTCAAATTGTTCTCAGAATTACAGTTATCAGAACAACGACCCAACGGATTCACTTTCGCTTCCCTTATCACAGCAGCAAGCAATTTAGCAAGTCTCCAACATGGTCAGCAGTTCCATAGCCATATTATAAAGCGCGGTTCGGATTTTGACCCATTTGTCGCGAATGCTGTTGTGGATATGTATGCTAAATGTGGAAGTATTCAGGAGGCCAGGAAAGCATTTGACCTCGCTATTTGTGAAGATGTTGCATGTTGGAACTCCATGATCACAACATATGCACAACATGGAGAAGCACAGGCTGCTCTCCAGATATTTGAGGAAATGATAATCGCAGGAGTGAAACCAAATTACATCACATATGTGGGCATCCTCTCTGCATGCAGCCATGCAGGGCTTGTGGAAGATGGATTGCATCATTTTAACTCAATGCCTGGGCTTGGAATTGAACCGGGGACCGAACATTATGCTTGCATGGTCTCCCTTTTTGGCCGAGCTGGTAGACTAAAGGATGCTGTGGATTTCATTGAGACAATGCCAATTCAACCGATGGCGCTGGTATGGAGGAGCTTGCTCAGTGCTTGCAGAAATGCTGGTGACAGTGAATTAGGAAAGTATGCTGCCGAGATGGCAATCTCTTGGGACCCGACGGATAGTGGATCTTATACACTACTCTCAAATATATTTGCGTCAAAAGGAATGTGGTTTGATGTAAAGAAGGTGAGGCAGAGAATGGACGAGACTGGAGTCCTAAAAGAACCAGGAAAAAGTTGGATAGAAGTTAATAACGAGGTTCATGTGTTTGTTGCTAGAGACCAGACTCATTATGAGGCCGATTTGATTTTTTTAGTTTTGGACTATTTAATTCTTCAGATAAAAGAGATCGGTTATGTGCCAGACAATGTTGCGGTTATCATAGACGATTGACTGACAATCTGTAACGGCACAATATTATTCTGCAAATGCTCTCATTCTGAGTGCCCTTCCAGTTGTATGCTGCTAGAACATGATCAATCTTCTTGCAGTATGCACATCATCTGACTTGGGCTTTCCATCGGATATGTTGAGACATGAGATCCCTTATTGTGGTGTGAGGACGATATTTCTCTGGAGGAGCAGCAGGTAGGATACAAGTTCGAATTGTCATCATTAAGTGGTGATATTGATGATTTTGGAGGGTCCTGTACTAATGTTTTGGTTCACTGGATGCAAATTAATCCTTGTCATTGAAATTGCAAGATGCGTCCAAACATCTATGAGGAGTCTTGAGTCGTGAGGAATTGGCGTGATTCTATGACTTCTAATGGCACGGTTGATTCGTGAAGCTTGGATGAACTAATGAGCTATGCTCTATTTGTAGTTTAGATGGGTCAATTAATTGTAGAAGAGGGGAACTGACCTGTTCCCGAGGGATAGGGAGATTAACCCACTGCCAGTAGCCACACAATATGGCCGACCATCGTAGTCCCTTGGTGGAGACTCACTCTGTTAATGCAGTAGGTCAACATGATGAGTTTCAGGTCGACCAACTATGAAGAATGAAAAACTTTGAGAGGTAGTTTCTTGTGGATTTTATGACAACTTGATCAAACCCACCTTTACTATTTTATGTATGAACACGATAGAATCAGTTGAAGAGCAACACTTGGTTTTTCAACTAGTGATAAATAAGGAAGAACTCAGAATTTGCAAGTAATTTTTCGTATCTGATATTGCCAGTTCCTCTGTCAAACAGTACTCATAATGGCTGCACAGAGAGAATAGCATTTACATTTAGGTCTTATTACTTCTCTGTACAAGTCTAAGTTACTTCAACTAGTCACTACATTTTTCCCGCTTTTTCCTCCCTTCTTTATTCAATGTAAAGAAGAAGACTTTCATGCTATTAAACATGTTAGACAAGCAAGATAATGGAGAGGATGGATCAATGTGCTTCAATTGATCTGCAGACAATTCACGATCTTTCCAGTTTTTTCTAATGAGAAAATTCTTCGAGAGTTGTCTCTTTAACCTCTTGCATTTTGTTTTGGATAAGTGCACTAAAAGTTCTAAAACTTGTCACGAAAGTGCAATTAAGTCATAAAGCTTGCAAAAAGTGCAACCAAGTCTTAAAACTAGTCAAATTGATTTAATCGAGTTCTTCCGTTAACTTCGTCCAATTTGGCTAACGAAAATGCTGATGTGGCATTTATTATTATTATTTTTATCCTATGTGGCGATGACGTGGCTAAAAAACCACATCGATTTGATCTAAACCTAATTTTTAATACAAATTTTATTTAAATTAAATGTAAAAAATAAGTTAAATTAAAAAAAAAGGGGAGGAGGAGAAACCAGGTGAGGAAAATAGCAGCCCTCCCCGCCTGGTTTCTCTTCCTACCATTTTTTAATAGCTTATTTTAAAATTTTAATTTAAATAAAATTTATATTAAAAATCATATTTAGACAAAATTGACATCATTTTAGCCTTATGTTTTATGATTTAGTCACGTCATCTCCACGCAGTAGAGAAAAAATATTTTAAAAAAAGTCACGTCAGCATTTTTCATTAGTCAAATTGAACGGAGTTAACGGAATGGCTTGATTGCACAAATCTAACAAATTTTAGGACTTGATTGCATTTTTTGTAAGTTTTAGCACTCAATTATACTTTCGTGATAAATTTTAGGACTTTCAGTGCATTTATTCCTTTTCTTTTTGATATCTCTGTCTTTGACAACTTTGAGGCCTTGCAAGAACTTGATCTGACTCTCCTTCATGATATCTGCTATATTTCGTAATGTTGACATGAACATAACCAAACAATTAGCTACCATGTAACCTCACTCTCAAGCCTTTTGTCAGCTTGTTTCACTGTCTTCACATACTGCTAGAATTTGTCATTCATTCACAAGTTATGCTATACTCTTTACTAGTCAGCAAGTTGAGCTCGCTTTGTTTGTTCATGATCTTTCTGACATATGTAGATTGATAATGTCAGGAATTGTTTTAATTTTTTTTTATTTTAACTCTCTCTCTCTCTCTCTCTCTGATCCAGGCTTTGCTAGGACGGATCTTAGGGGGAACCACCCGCGGGATGACTAATGAATTACTAAATTTACACTCAGTTTGGGCTCTTCACATGCAAATTAACTTATTCAAGAATCGCCACTAATCTATTATTAGTAGGTTGATTAGAAACCCAAGTAAATTGTGGGAGCATATTTTACTTCTACAAATAAGAGATTTAATGGATTCAAGGACTTGATTATGCTAAATTAATCTACTGTCCTTTCAGTACTTTATCTCTTTATTTTCGAAAATATTCTGTAAGCAACTTGGATTGATTTTTGACCCAGACACTCCCATGTGATGGATAACTATGCGGGTGCACAATCAATAAGTAACAACCAATAAACCAAAGCATTAAATAAATTGCTAGAATAGGGAAGGGAAAGAATTTAAATACCTCAATGCAAAACAAACCACAACTTATTATGATTAAGTTTCCAAATATCTACAAGTTGTTAATTTAAAAAATGCATGCCTAGCCCAAACATGATTTCTAAATGATTATGCAATTCTTTTTGGGTTTTTCTTTTTTATAGAAAAAACTAAACTATATGCTATGCTAATCTAAATTTAATATGCATGAATTATTAGACTAGTGAAATGTGACATGCAATTTATATAAACAAATTTTGTTGGGGCTAACAATACAACCTATCGAGGGTGAATAGGTTGTTTCAAGATTTTTAACAACTTTTGCGCAAAACAATAAGTGCTAAGTAAAGATCGGGTTCAGATGATATTTCAGAAATCGTGAGCTGATTTTGTGCTTATGTGATTGAAACAGAGAGAAATGGTAGCACATAAAGATATATAGTGATTCGGCTTTTTCCACAAACTCACGTCCACTCTCACTACTAATGGCCACAAGTCGTTAGGAGTTCAATGATCTTTTAGCACAATTATATGTCACACTATCAGGATTATTCTGCTGCTTTTACTCAGTATACTTGATCTTTTAGCATAATTACAATATAGCAAGATTCACAAACAGATAAAAGCTTTTTGCTAAGAACATAGCCTGTTGTAGATTTCTAGATTTGTGTAAGCACGCCACTAACATCTTGGCTTCAATAATCTTTTCTTTTATAGGAGTCCTCAATGAGACCGTTGGAGATGTCTAGAAGCAAGAGAGCCGCTAGGAGTTCATTGGTATTGCTGTTCGAGAAAGGAATTTTGCCCACACAGCCTTTCTCGAACATTTGCAGGCTACTCGAAATAGCTTCTACTACTATTCTGTCTCTACGGCTCTGACATACTGTTATATGGCCTGTTCTCATATCTTCCGTTTCTTCTGCTATGTATGTCTAGTCCACAATGACTATAATAGTGAACCAACGGCCATATTCAATGATCCGTTGCTATAATAGCATGAACGTCCTAATCTCCTTAGCTTAAAAAAAAACATCGTCGTGTAGCTAGTTTTGGAAATCCGTTGGTGCTCTTTATAGATAGAACGGACACGTGATCTCTTTCCTTTATCGATATCACTTTTGTTCTTTAAAACATTATCGCGAACATATGTAAGCATCATAGTAAAATATCATACTAAGGATAGTTTTCAGATCATCAAAATTTTCTTGAGACGTTTCTCCAACAAATTCTAATGACAATCAAGATTAACTATTCAAATAAGGCATGTAATATTGACTAAGGCTCCGTTCGTTTAGTTAAATATAAAAATTGCGGAAGAGAGAAATGTGAGAAATTGTATATATTTCGATATATTGAAAAGAGTACATAGAGAGCCTATTTATAGGCTTAGATAGAGAAATTCAAATGAAATCAAATCTGATATGCATAATCAAAAGAGATATAGAAAATCAAAGGAAATATCCTAAATAATCCTAAAAGATTTCTAAATATCTTCAACATCCCCTCTCAAACTCATGTGACTAAGTCACCTTGGGTTTGAATCATTGTCGAACAATGCCACGAAAACTTGTTTTTCCAACGACGCTAGGTGGCATCAGGCTTGGTGGATCTGGGACGGGGTGGTGAGTGAGGCAGCATCTGGCTCATCTGAAGCTAAGCGAGTCTGGTGGTGGTTTCGGCTTCTCAAAATGATGTGTGAAAGGTCAAGAATTAGAGGAGAAATAGCAAGCGGTCGATATGGCTGGCTTGCGAAATAGTAACTAAGTGACGTGGCCTATACGACTGGCGTCATATGGCTGGCTTGCGAAATAGTAACTAAGTGACGTGGCCTATACGACTGGCGTCATAACATCAAGCGGCCTATACGGCTGGCTTGGAAAAGATTTACTGGGATGTAGCCTGTGCGGCTAGCATCGAAAGAAAGCCATCTCCTTGAAAAAGGCTCGATGAGTGACGCGATCAGTGTGATTAGCATCGAAACACTGTGCGGACTCGATTAAGTGCTTCCTCATATGAGACTTGTGGGCACCAAGTGAACATTGTTGAACAGAAATGATGGGAATGGATTTATTCTGCGTTGAGAATGATAAAGTGGAAAAAATAGGATTGGGAAAATTTATAAGGTGCGTGAGGTGCACTGGGTGCGAAGTGCACCCAGTGCACTAAGTTTTCTCAGGAAAGGAGGCTCTGATACCAAGTTAAATATAAGAATTACATAAGCGAGAAATGTGAGAAATTGTATACATTTCGATATATTAAAAAGAGTACATAGAGAGCCTATTTATAGGCTTAGATAGAGAAAAATCAAATGAAATTAAAACTGATATGCATAATAAAAAAAGATATAGAAAATCAAAGGAAATATCCTAAATATTCCTAGAAGATTTCTAAATATCTTCGACACGTTTCACGAAAAATAACTTTTGAGATAACGTTTTCTTAGTTTTTTGGTGTTCGTTTTACGGAAAATAACTTTCCACGGAAAACATTTTTTAGAAAATGGACAAAACACCTTCATTTTTTAGGAGAATGTTTTCCTCTTTTTCCATTTATTTTAAATTTCTTTTTTTCCCCCTCTCTTTTCTATCTTTTTCTCCGGCCAGTCGTCGACCATGGCGGCGGCTGGCGATTGACCACAAGAGAGCTCAAACCTTGCCACAGGTCGACAAGTTCGAGCTCGCTCGAGGTTGACGAGCTCGAGCTTCACCAGATCCAGTGAGCTGGGCTAGGCTTGAGCCTTGCATGAGGTTGCTAAAGCCTCGCCGACGTTTGGCGACCTTAGGTGAGGCGAGGCGAGCCTCGCCCAGTTCGCCGGATCTGGTGAGGCCCGAGCTCGCTTAACCGACCTTGGGCGAGCTTGGCCGCGTCGGATCAGGCGAGCCGGAGCCTCGCCATGGGTCAATGAGGCTTAACCTCGTTGGAATCTGGTAAGCTCGAGTCTCGCCAGCCTATGGCGAGGCTCGAGCTGGCCGATTGCCGACTGCCGTCGTGACCGGCTGAGGAAGAAGAAGAAGGAAAAAAAAAGAAAAAGAAAAAGAGAAAGAGAAAGAGAAAAGAAAAAATATTTTTTTAAAAAATAAAAATAAAAATATATTTAAAGTAATGCAAGGAATAAAATATTTTCCATACCGAACAATCGAAAATATTTTCCGAAAATTTTCAGATTTCAACCGAACACCGGAAAATTGTGTCATTTTCCAGGAAAATGACTTCCTGGAAAATATTTTTTAGAAATGTAATATTTTCTGCGAAATGAACGAAGCCTAAATAAACCTAACATGCAATCACTAAATGACATAGCATGGATAGTTACATGGCAATGACATGGCGATGACATGGCAACGTGATGGTGTGGTAATGTGATGTGGCAAGATGACATGGCAAGATATGATGACGTGACAAGATGAGATGGCATAATGACGTGTAAACATGCTGATATGGCATAGATGACGTGGCAAGATGACATAATAAGAATAAACAATTATTTAAAGTAATGCAAGGAATAAAATATTTTCCATATCGAACAACGGAAAATATTTTTCGAAATTTTTTTAGATTTCAACCGAACACTGGAAAATTATGTCATTTTCCAGGAAAATGACTTTCTGGAAAATATTTTTCAGAAATGAACGAAGCCTAAATAAACCTAACATGCAATCACTAAATGACATTGCATGGATAGTTACATGGCAATGACATGGTGATGACATGGCAATGTGATGACGTGGCAAGATATGATGACGTGACAAGATGAGATGGCATGATGACTTGCAAACATGCTGTCATGGCATAGATGACGTGGCAAGATGACGTGATAAGATATGATGACGTGGCAAGATGACATGTCAGATAGTGATGCAACCTATTCTATGCACATGCCATTTTTGGATTCTTTATTAAAATTTGAAATAAATAAATAATGAAAAGAAACTATCTAAAGTGAAGGATTATCCAACTCAAATTAGGAAATAATTTAAATTAAATCCTATCCTAACTTGGAAACTTATCCTAAATCACTAGATATTATCTAAACATGCAATCTTATTTAGAAAAGCAATATAATCTATCATGCAGTGCAATTATTATATATCTTAAACAAAGAAAGTTAAGCAATAAGATAAGGTCAAAATCACCAAATATATCAATTCAACTCAAAATTGGAAACAAATAAACCGAGAACCCGATCTTAATGCCTAAAAGATCGAATTACTGATTTCGTGCAATCCATAACATAATCTTGTTGCCTAAAAATCGAATTATCGATTTTGCACATGATTTGAGATAGGATAATTTCCTGACGTGATATACCTAGAAAATATCCAAGTTATATCACGATAATATCGAATTAGGGAATAAATTATTGAATTCAAATTTGGACCGGAAAATTACCTAATTCAAAGATTATTTCGGAAATGGGGATCTGGGGTGCGGGCGGCCTGTGGTGATCATCGGTGGAGAGCTCTCAGCTACCAACTGGCGGGAAGCACAAATCAGCCTGTAAAACAGAGTGAAAATTGACGGAGAAACAGAGCAGCGAGTTGTCGCGGCTGCTGGGGTTCGTTGAGGTGCAGGACGGCGGGAAAGACTGCAGGCTCGGCTGATCGGAGGGACGACGCGGTGTAGGAAGAGGCGACGACAAGAGGCGGCCTAGCCGGGCGTCGATCACGGACTGGAAGGCGTCGCTGTGCAGGGCCTCCTCGGGCTGGGCAGCAGCTTCGTCGTCAATGGTTCGCGGCCAGTCTAAAGCTGGTAGCAGGCTAGCAGCTAGTCTGTAGTGTCACTGTGGGAGCAGGGACAGCAACGATGCAGCAACTTCGTCGGTAGTCGGAGCGGAGCCACTGTGCAGCGCCTAATTGTGAAGACCTAATCTATATTTTATAGCGACAACCTAGGTCTCATCTAATTATTCGGGCTAATTCTCTGGCCATATTAATGAAATAATGGGCTTAATTCTATTCTTATCCTTATGGGCTAATCCTAATTTAGGCTCAAAGCCTTCTAGTTCTAATGCAGTTATGTGCGCTTAAACCCAGCTCATCAAGTTCAGAACTCCCCCTTTTACTCCTGCAATTTTGGGCCAATGCAATACCATGGGCTTGGCTGAAATTTGATTCCCTCATGGACTGGGCTTAGTCCAGATGATTTAATTAAGTCCATTCAATGCCGGTCTAATTAAAATGCAATTTTATGGGCTTATCAAATCACAACTAACACAAATGCTCCTGATAATTATATGCAATTTATTTAAATAATTTTTATTTAGGGGTCAGGATCGATTCCTAATTTTCTATGTAATAAATGCCTAAATGAGTTGCTAAAATTTAGGTGTCGACACTTTCTTGGCTAGACTTCTTTAGTTTTTTCTTACCCTTTGTTTGCTCCATGTAGAAAATCAAAAGATGAACACTTTTAAGTTTTTCCTCACCCTTCATTTACGCCATGTAGGAAATTCAAAGACGGAGTCTTTCATGCGACTAATTAATTGAGTTTTATCTGCCCGTCAGAGATTATATATACCCCCACCCCCACCCCCGCCCCCGCCCACACACGCACAGATGACAGCAAAAATGCACTTCCCTTCGTCAACATCATCATCGTCATCTTCTCTTCTCACCATTTTCTGCTTGCTCTTGGTTATAATCTCCCTGTTCCTTCCTTGGGCAGCCGGCCTGTCTAGCATGGGAGGTAAGTGATTTTTCTCTTTGGTGCTTTGAGCTTTCATTTATGGAGGAGGGACATGGATTGAGGATCATGGTTCCATGAAATTGTAGTTCACATGGCATGACACGAGAACATACAGAGAGTTTTATGCATCGAGGTGTTTTTCTTAACATTGCTATGATATTTTGCTACATGAATAATTTAATTATGTTGGGCAGTGTCTGATATGTCATATCGATTTTCATTAAATTTCTTCTTGCTTGCAGATCCAAAGAGCAATTACACATGGGGTGAGTCCTCTTTTTACTCCATATCACACTTTCCGTTACCTAGTATATGATCTTTCATAACGATTTTCATTGAATATCATCTTGGTGTTTTTCTTAACATTGCTATGATATTTTGCTATATGAATCATTCAATTATGTTGGGCAGTGTATGATCTGTCATATCGATTTTCATTGAATTTCTTCTTGCTTGTAGTTCCAAGGAGTACTTGCACAGGGCGGGGTGAGTTCTCTTTTTACTCCATATCTCGACCCTTTCCGTTACCTAGTATATGATCTTTCATAACTATTTTCATTGAATATCATCTTGCCTATGGAAGTGGAGGGAAGCAATCCTCCTCGTGACGGAACATGCGGTGAATCCTCTTTTTACTCTATATCTTGAACCTTTCCATCATGTTATCTGTCTCTAAAACGGTTTATACATGTGTGGATCATTCATTATACATCGTATTGCGCTCGCTCGATAGCACTTCCACCTCAATTCATAGGATATTCTTTAGTCGCGTAATCATGCAACATGTCAAATTTCACTTGTGCGTCAAACGATTAATGAAACTCCATGAAATTTCATCTTTACAATCGTAGTGAGTGGATATGCCTAATTTCTTATTTATAGCAAGAATTAGTAATAAAATCTCGGAACTCTGTACGGCACTACTTGCGTACTTATTTGTGTAGTAGCATGGTCACGATTCGGTCAATAAGGTTTTCTACACTTAAACATGTGGGGGAAATTCATGGTAATTTCATCATTATGCCAATAATTTCACTGTCCTGTTCAAATAAATTACAAAACAAACCAATCTGTATCCCATGATTAATATTTTCCTGGAGTACATTCCTAACAGAGTCAAACTGAACTGAGGAGGGGTGTGGTAATGAGCTATAAAAAAATTGCCTCGCATTCTTGATATAAAAAGGGGAAAAAAAAGGACAGTCTTACATCATCTACTTAACAGAGAATTCATTTCAATTCTCCTAGTTATATCTTTGAACTTTCTATATTCCCAAGGGCAAGTGAGACTTATTCCTTCTTTTCCTTCTATTTTAAACGTTAGGTGGAGAAGTTGCAGCGGCAAAGCCTTGATCAGAAACACGTTCGTTGTTCCAGATGTCATCGAGCAAAGAAATTTGGGTCACTCGTGATATATATAGTAGTATGTCATAATACTTGGTATGTTCTTGGCATAGCAGAATAATTTCAGTTCCCTGTATTGCCCACATCTTCTTCCGAACATTCTCATATGTAGACTTGTCCTGATTAGAGTGAAATAAAAAGAGATACGTTTCACGGTTTACACTTGAAAAATGTTCTCATCACCATGTTGCGCCTCAGGAAGTGGGGTCATGCTTTTGAATCTTAGGAAAGGCAATTTCATCAGTCCACCCTGAGGATCCTCCTACCTCGACATTTTTTTTTTTGATTGGTTACCTCAACACTTAGTGGAATAATTGTCCAAAAAGTCGTAAGCTTATTGTACGGCGGCCAATACAATCTTAAATTTTTCAATTTTGCCAATTTAATACTTAACCTTTAGACGATTAGTCAATGTAGTTCTTCCGGCCAACTGTTTTGCATGGCATGATTGGCGCTAATGTTGGCGAGGGTCGCCAGCCGCCGCTGGGCCGTGGCAACCGGCAAAAATCTGATGAAGGAAAATTTTCTAAGAATAGTCTGATGCTCTAAGGGACCAAAATACTCAAAATTAGCCAAAAAAAAAAAGGGGTGCATGAAATAGGCTGTCAAGCTATAACAATGCTAATAATGCAACTGTGATATTGGCTATATTGCAGTTGTTGGGGGCAAACCATGAATTTTAGCTCGACAAAGACCTATAGACAAGTCATACTTGCCCATAGTCCATGAATGATGGCTATTCTAGAAATCGATCACTGCCCGAGTCCATTCTAAGAATTCAGAGCAACTTTAATCAACTGTTGTTTGTTGAGCTTTGGTAAACACCTACCTATATTATCCTTTATAAGCAAAAGTACATAATACATGTACAAATGCATCCGTCTCGATGTTATATCATTTGGATGTACACTTTAAAGAAGAAGATCCCTGTCAAGCAATATAAGGTGTTGACAAAGAAAGGATTTCTCACTCTGGACTTTTCCACCTATCAGCTCATCCTCTTGCCCTCATCATTAGCATGTATTTCTATCGAGTCACAGGGAGAGATGACTTATATCTGTGCTCTCCGCTTGACTTACCAACCAGACAACATGATTTAAACCAACAAATAAGAGTAAAGAAACTCGCAGTTGGCATTTTAGGGCCAATGCTAAACCCGAAATACGCATTTATTTCCTCAAGTTGCAAACTGTCCACAAGCAACGGACCCCTTGACCTGAAATGACACTCCAGGCATAGGGGCGGATCCGTCGAATGCTCGTTCGAATGCTATACCTACTATATCTAATGGATAAATAAGGGCTCATACCACTCAGGCTTCATCTTCAAGGAGGCCTTCTGCACTCTCTTTGCCTTGGCTACTTCCCCAAGCTCTTTCTTTCCATATCTTCTCCACCTCTTCAAAAGTCAACCCCTTCTTCTCTGGCACGAAGATGACCACAAGCACGATGGCCAACACAGCTACACACGCAAGAATTGAGAACGTCGCACCTGTCCCCAGAGCGTCAGCGATGCTAAGAAATGTCTGCCACAATCAAGTTCGAAATCCAATTGACAGTTGCCGACATGTCACCACATATTCCACGATATGCCTCGTGGTATATCTCCGAGTTTACTGTCCATGGTACGGGCCCCAACCCAGGTGAGAAGCAAGCAATGTAGAGGGCCAAAGTGATGACTGCAAGCCCCCCGTATACCTTGTTTGGGGAATAGGAGGATTCTGCAAAAAATACACCAGAAAGAACTGCCAAGCTGGTAGGTGGATTGCCTCATTATAACTTGATGTAAAGATGAAGACTTTCATGCTACTAAAACATGCTAGATAAGCAAGACAATGGAGAGGATGGATCATTGTGCTTCAACTGATCCGAAGACAATTCACAATCTTTCTAGTTTTTTCGGAATTAGAATTTTTTGTGTGAGTTGCTTCTCTAACCGCTTGCATTTTTTGCTTTTGATATCTTCTTCTTCGGCAACTTTGAGACCTTGCAAGAACTTGATCCGGTTTACCTTCATGATATCTGCTATATTTCGTAACGTTGACATGAACATATCCAAACAATTGGGTGCCGCGGAACTTCGCTCTCAAGCCTCAAGCCAGCTTGGTTAGCTCTCTTCACATATTGCTAGAATTTATCATTCAGTCAAAAGTTATGCTTACTCTTTGCGAGTCAGCAAGTTGAGCTCGCTTCCTTGTGTTGTGTTATAATGTGGTACCGCTGACGGGAACTTGCAACTATATCAATGCGAGAGAACTAGAAAAATAAACGAGAAACATTAATAAAGGATGTAAAAAATTTGCATGGTTCGATCCGAGTGTTGATATCGACATGCATAGGAAAAGCCAGCACCAAATAATCCATTAATCAAATCAGAAAATTAAAGTTACAATCACTCACATGTTGTGTTTCCCGTACCTAAATTATACTCAAGCCTACAATGTTCACCTCACGTAGTTGCTTGAAGTTGAGGTCACAACACGCACGCACACATCGATGAACAAAAGCCAAACTCTCGAGTAAAGTCCTTTTAATGGCCCCCTCTATAAGTGTCGTTCCCCTACTTCGGAAAAGCAATTAATGTGCCCCTTTTCGACCTGTAGTGACCTTCCTCATAGAGCAACCCTTCTGTGTTTTCTCTTGTGCGGCTCCAAGAGTTTCACTGGGCGGCTGGAAGCCTGAGTCCACGGTTGAACACCAAATATTTTCTCTTGTGAGAGCCCCACGTCGAGGTTTCCATGGAAAACCCTACCGTTCGTCCTTTTCTATTTCTGCAGTGCAGCTAACAAAAGGTACTCCACCCTCCAGGATTTATGTTTGCCCCTTTTTCTTTTTCTTTTTCTTTTTCTTTTATAGAAGTCGGCAAATCCATTTTTGACCGGGACCCACAGAAGACTCAAGTTCCTCTTCTTGTGTGGCTTTGAGACGTCCATTGTGCGCCTCCTCAAGGATATTAGATAAAGACAATCAGCAGACAAACAAATTTGCGGTCAAAGCAAATATACTCCGTTGATAAATCATTATCAATATCCAACAAAACCACCCACCGAACAAAATCCAAACTTGAATCGGATTAATAGGCACACCGAATTCAAGATCCTCCAAACAGCTTTTGTTCATGGTTAAAACTCGAGATATGATCTAACACCTTGATTAGTGTGACATCCCGGATTAACTCACTCGATAAGTTGTTCGCTTTGACCCGTTCTATATCAAGTCTCACGGTTTTGTCCTTTGGCATATATGCAACCACTTTTTTAGAAGGTCATTCATCCTGGTAGTGCTCTAACCAGAGCATGCTTAACTTTGGAGCTGATCACAAACAAAACTTGCTGTTACGTCAAAAAACTCGTGTGTGAGTTAATTATAGCTTTCACATATATATCCTAGGCATGATTCTTACCTCCTTCGCTATTTTAGAAGCCAAGAGCCGCTTCTTGTCCAATCCTCTTACCGTGGCGATCACTCCCCGCCCTTGTCGGACTGGGTCACTATAATTAGGCTTTTCGAGTTTCTTCTCTCCCTTCGTTTACGCAGTGTAGAAAATTCAAAACCGATCACTTTCAAGTCTCCGTCCTCGATTAGACTTCTCAAGTTTTCTCTCTCCCTTCATTTCCTCACTGTTTTTTTTTTGTTCAGAAAAACCTTCATTTCTTCACTGTAGAAAATTCAAAGATGAAGGCTTTCCAGTCTTCAAAGTAATCGACCAAAAAAACAAAAAAAAGTCTTCAAAGTCTTCTTCCTTGACTAGACTTCCCAAGTTTTCTCTTAGCCTTGATATACTCACTGTATATTCATCCGACTAATTAATTGAGTTTTATCTGCACGTCAGAGTTTATATATACCTACAGAGAGAGAGAGAGAGAGAGAGAGAGAGAGAGAGATACGACGGAAAAAATGCACTTGTCTTTGTCAACATCATCAGCATCATCTTCTCTTATCACCATTTTCTTCTTTGTCTTGGTTGTAATCTCCGCGTTCCTTTCAGGGGCCTCGCCCGGCTCGGCTAAGGGGGGTAATTGATTTTTCTTTTTGGAGCTTTGAGCTTTCAATGATGGAGGGGGCCATTGATTGAGGATCATGATTCCATGACACTCTAGTTGACAAGGCATGACCCGAGAACATGCAGAAATTAAGTCTAATACATCGTCATGTTTCCCTTTTTGTTCCTTTGATAATTATGCCACACGAATCATTGAATAATATTGGGCAGTGTATGATCTTTCATCACGATTTTCATTGAATATCGTCTTGCACGGCAGTTAGAAGTGTGGAGGGAAGGAGTCCTCTCCGCGATGGATAGTGGCATAAGTCCTCTTTTTACTCCACATCTCGAACCTTCTCATCACGTTGTCCGCCTCTAGAACGGTTTATACATGTGTGAATAATTAATTATACATCGTATTATGCTCACTCGAAAGCACTTCGGCCTTAACTCATTAGATATTCTCTAGTAATTTCACTTGGGCGAAAACAATTACGATACTCCATGAAATTTCATCTTTATGAATGTAGTATGTGAATATGCCCAATGTCTTATATATAGCAAGAATAAGTAATAAAATCTCAGTGCTTTGTAACGGCACTACTTGCGTACTTATTTGCGTAGCATGGTCACGACTCGGTCAATTAAATATGTGGGGGAAAATCGTGGTTATTTCATCATTGTGTCAATAATTTCATTGTAATATTCAAATTAATTACAAAACAAACCAATCTGTATCCCATGATTGATATTTGTCGGGAGTAAATAAAAATGAGCTATAAAAAAATGGTCCCGCATTCTCACATCATCTACTTAACCGAGAATTAAGTTCAATTCTTCTAGTGAGACTCATTCTTCTCTTCCCTCTATTTTAAACATGGTTGCAGAATCCGTAGCGGGAAAGCCTTGATCAGTCAACATGTTGGTTGTTCTAGATGCCGTATGTAGTGTGAGTGCGATTTTGGACAATCGCGCGGCCATGAATTGAGGCTTATCGAGGTCAGGTACCTCCACGGCTGTTTTCAACCCTCCGCATTGCACGCTCTCTTCACGTGGATGATACGATGCACATGAAAAGACTTTGAAACTAACAAGGCCCCTTCCTCGACTGCTCAAGTATTTTCTTACCCTTGGTTTACTCAATGCAGAAAATCCAAAGATGGAAAACAAAGTCTTCTTCCTTGAGTAGACTTCTCCAGTTTTTTCTCACCCTTCCTTTACTCAATGTAGAACATTCAAAGGCGAAAGACTTGCAATGATTGCCAGCTCCTCTGTTAGCAACTTCGACAGTTCAGTACTCACAATGGCGAGAATATCATTTACATTTAGGTCTTATTGCTTCTCTGTACAAGTCTAAGTTACCTCAACTAGTCACTCCATTTAGCTTTTCTCTCCCTTCTTTTTTCAATGTAAAGATGAAGACTTTCATGCTACTAAAACATGCTAGACGAGCAAGACAATGGAGAGGATGGACAAATTTGCTTCAACTTATCCGATGACAATTCACGATCTTGCTAGTTTTTTCTAATGACAATCTTCTTCAAGAGTTGTTTCTTTAACCTCTTGCATTTTTCTTTTTGATATCTTCGTCTTCCTCAACTTTGAGACCTTGCAGGAACTTGATCTGATTTCCCTTCATAACATCTGCCATATTTTGTAACGTTGACATGAACATAACCAAATGATTGGCTGCCACGTAACCTTGCTCTCAAGCCTCAAGTCAGCTTGCTTAGCTCTCTTCACATATTGCTACAATTTATCATTCACTCAAAAGTTATGCTCACTCTTTGCTAATCAGCGAGTCGAGCTTGCTTCGTTCATTCAAGATCTTTGTAACATATGCAAATTGATTAAACTGTTTTTTTTAACTCTCTCTCTCTAATCCAGGCTTTGCCATGACGGATTCTGCGACCATAATCACTAGCCTTCAAAACTTAGAAAGTTTTATCCTTATTTACAGAAGTTTCGAGTCTGACAACAAAGTCTAGGACCGGAATAAAATGAATCAAAAATAGTATCAAAACCACATAATAGACGACTTAAATGAGAACAATTTTAGATTACTATTCATAGTGTGAGTGCGGTTTTGAACAATCGCGCTGTTATGAGCTGAGGCTTACCGAGGTATATACCTCCACGGCCGTTTTCAACCCACCCCGTTGCACGCTCTCTTCATGTGGATAATATGATACACACAAAAAGACTGCATAAGAATCGAAAAGGCATGTGGCAAGTCCTTCCTTGATTAAGACTTCTTGAATTTTTTTCTTACCCTGTGTTTACGTCAGAGATTATATATACCCACCCACCCACACACACACACACACAGATGACAGCAAAAATGCACTTCCCTTCATCAACATCATCATCATCATCATCATCATCGTCATCATCGTCATCTTCTCTTAAAACCGTTTTCTGCTTGCTCTTGGTTATAATCTCCCTGTTTCTTCAAGGGGCCTCGGCCGCGGTCAACTCGCCGCCTTGGAAAAGAGGTAAGTGATTTTTCTTTTTGTTCGTTTGACCTTTCAATAAGGGAGGGGGACATGGATTGAGCATCATGATTCCATGAAAGTGTAGTTGACACGGAATGACACAAGAACATAGGGAAAGTTTTTTACATCATGGTGTTTTTCTTACCGTTGCATGAATAATTTCGCTACATGAATCATTGAATAATTTTGGGCAGTGTCTGATTTTTTATAACGATTTTCATTGAATATCGTCCTGTATATCCAGCATCGATGGTGTGGGGAAGCCATAATCCTCGAGACGGAACATGGTGTGAGTACTCTTTTTACTCCATATCTCGAACCTTTCCATCACGTTATCCGCCCCTAGAACGGTTTATACATGTGTGAATAATTCATTATACATCGTATTATGCTCGCTCGAAAGTACTTCAACCTTAATTCATCAAATATTCTCTAGTCACATAATCATGTAACATGTCGGATTTCACTTGTATGTCAATCGATTAATGAAACTCCATGAAATTTCATCTTTACAAACGTAGTATGTGCATGTGTCTAATTTCTTATTTATAGCAAGAATTAGTAATAAAATCCCGGTGCTCTGTACTGACACTATTCGTGTACTTATTTGCGTAGCATGGTCACAACTCTGTCAAATAAGGTTTCTACAGTTAAATATGTGGGGGAAAATCATGGTAATTTCATCATTATTGTCAATAATTTCACTGTACTATTCAAATTTATTACAAAACAAACCAATCTGTATCCCCTGATTGATATTTGTCTGGAGAACATGGTAATGAGCTATAAAATAAATAGTCTCGCATTCTCAATAAAAAAAAAGAAAAAACAAATGGCAGTCTCACATCATCTACTTAACAGAGAATTAATTTCAATTCTTCTTAGTTCTATCTTTGAACTTTCTATATTCCCAAAGGCAAGTCAGACTTATTTCTCTTCTTTTCCCTCTATTTTAAACGTTGGTTGCAGGGTATAAACCGCCAGTGTCAGTGTCAGAGCCTTGATCAGAAAACACGTTCGCTGTTCTAAACACTGTTGAGCAAGGAACTTTGTGTCACTCGCGATATATATACATGTAATATGTCATAATACTTGGGTATGTTCTAGGCATAGCAGAATAATATTTCAGTTCCCTGTGTCCGGCACTTCTTCTTCCAGATATTCTCGTATGGAGACTCGTCTTGATTTGGAGTGAAATAAAAAAGAAGGTAACGTGTCACAGTTTACTCTTCGGAAAGTTTTTATCCGAGCGGACATCTCATCACCAAATTGCGCCTCAGGAAGTGGGGTCATGCTCACGAGTCTTTGGAAATGTATCAGTCCACAGTGAGGAGTCTCGTACCACGAAACTTATTCAGTGAAAAAATTATCCAAAAATTCCTAAGCTTATTGTATGGCGATCAACACAGTCTTGAACTTGAGGAAGGAAAAATAACAAATAGAAAAGAAAGAAAAAAAGGAAAAAAAAGGAAAAAAATTTCAATTTTTTTAAAATTAAAATAATTGTCCACGTTAGAGCCGACCGTATCATGTAAGACGATTGACGTCAATGTCAGTGATTTCCGACCAAAATTGGCCAGAAGAACTATATTCATAAATCGTCAAAATATTTAGGAATAAACTGATAAAATAGAAAAAAAAGTTTAAAACTATGTTAGCCGTTGTACGATATGATTAAGACTTTTTGTACAATTTTCCAACAATTTAGTTGCGGCAAACATACTACTTAGCGCAATAATAATAGTCTGACACTCTAAGAGACCCAAATACTCAAAATTAGCCAAGAGGGGGGGGGGGTGCATTTAACAAGGCCGTCCAGCTAAAACAATGTTTCTTTTAACTAGTGCAACTGTGATATTGGCTAGTGTTGCTGGGGTAAACCATGAATTTTAGCTCGATAAAGATCTATGGACAATTCATACTTGCCAATAGTCCATTCTAAGAATTCAGGGCTATTCTAGAAATTGAGCACTGCCCGAGTCTATGTTAAGAAAATGTAGACTCAGTAAACACCTATCTATTTTTTATCCTTTATAAGCAAATGTAAATAATACATATGGGGTGAGAGAAATTTCTATGGGCATAGTACATGATATATATAAATGCATTAGTCTAGATGTTATATCATTTGGATGTACAATGTAAAGAAGAAGATCCCTGTCCAGCAATATAGGTGTTGACAAAGAAAGGATTTCTCACTCTGGGCTTTTCCACCTATCGGTTCATCCTCTTGCCCTCATCATTAGCATGTATTTCTATTGAGTCGCAGGGATGGATGACCTAAAGCTGTGCTTTTCACTTGACTTACCAATCAGACAACATGATTTAAACTGACAAGACAAGTAAAGAAACTCGCAGTTGGCATTTTAGGGCCAATGCAAAACCCGAAATACGCATTTATTTCCTTGAGTTGCAAACTGTCCACAGCCAACGGACTTCCTAGCCTGAAATGACACTACAGGCATAGGGTCGCATTCGCCGGATGCTCATTCTAATGCTGTACCTACTATATCTAATGGATAAACAAGGGCTCATACCACTCCAGTCTCATACCACAAACATGATGGCCAAAACAGCTACACACGCAAGACTCAACAACGTCGCACCTGTCCTCATAGCATCAACGATGCTAAGAAATGTCTGTG
Source organism: Syzygium jambos (assembly GCA_031216235.1). Lineage (NCBI taxonomy): Eukaryota > Viridiplantae > Streptophyta > Magnoliopsida > Myrtales > Myrtaceae > Syzygium > Syzygium jambos. The sequence goes on along the minus strand of CM062227.1, from coordinate 1,370,626 downwards.
CCACAATCAAGTTCCAAATCCAATTGACGGTGGCCGACATGCCACCACATATTCCACGATATGCCTCGGGGTATAACAATGCTAATACTGCAACTGTGATATTGGTTATTTTGCAGTTGTTGGGGCAAACCAAGCTCGAAAAAGACCTATAGACAAGTCATACTTGCCCATAGTCCCTGAATGAGGGCTATTCTAGAAATCGAGCACTGCCCGAGTCCATTCTAAGAATTCAGGGCAACTTTAATCAACTTTTGTTTGTTGAGCTTTCGTAAACACCTGCCTATTTTATATTTTTTACAAGGGAACGTACATAATATATATAAATGCATTAGTCTGGATGTTATATCGTTTGGATGTACAATGTAAAGAAGAAGAACTGTCAAGTAATATAGGTGTTGACGAAGAAAAGGATTTCTCACTCTAGACCTATCCACCTATTGGCTCATCCTCTTGCCCTCATCATTAGCATGTATTTCTATTGAGTCACACGGAGGGAAGAACCTAAATCTATGCTCTTCACTTAACTTACCAACCAGACAACATGATTTAAACCGACAGATAAGAGTGAAGAAACTCGCAGTTGGCATTTTAGGACCAATGCAAAACCCAAAATACGCATATATTTCTTCAAGTTGCAAACTGTCCACAGCCAGTGGACCCCTTAACTTGAAATGACACTCGAGGCATAAGGGCGGATTCGTCAGTTGCTCATTCTAATGCTGTACCTACTATATATCTAATAGACAAACAAGGGCTCATGCCAAACAGGCATATTTGATAAACAACGGCCCTCCCTGCGATGGTGGGACAGCGGCGGCGGTAGCAACGACGTGGGCTTGAAGCCCTCTTTGCTTGTCCTCCTCTTCCTTCTTCCTTTTGTTTTTTTTAATATTTAGCTTATTTATTAAATTAAATTTACATAAAATCAGTATTAAAAATCAAATTTGGATATAAACGACGTCGTTTTAGTCTTATGTTGCATAATTTAGTCATGTCATCGCCACGTAGGAAAGAAAAAATATTAAAATCAGCCACGTCAGCGCTAGGTCAGTATTTTTCTCTGGTAAGTTAGACGGTATTAACTTTAAGACTTAATTGAATCAATTTGACAAATTTTATGATTTGATTGCGCTTTTTATAAGCTTTAATGTTCAATTGTACTTTCGTTATAAATTTTAATATTTCTAGTAAGCATATTAAAAAAAAAATGGGATTTTCACACTTGTTAGCACCTTCCCTCCTCCATTTCAGGACCGTTAACGGAACAACGACACACTGCGAAATGCAGCACCACCTATGATGAAGAACTACTATGGTCGCTCGAGCACTCCTCGCAAGACAGTGTCGCCGGATTTCTAAAGCCACGAGACCGTCGTCCTTCGCTTTCTCCGCCTTCTTGTCGGAGACCCCTTCTCGCCCGCTTCCCGGTTCGCGCGTCAAAAGGCGCTAATTCGCCGACCTCCTGCGGTTTCCCGCCTCCGCCTCCGACGCCGGCGACCCCATCGGTCACAACAAGAAGCTCCACGGCCAAATGGTCGTCTGGGGATTCCAGTACGATGTGTTTCTTGCCAACGTTCTGCTGCATTCTTACTCGAAGTGTGGCGGTTTGCGCGATGCAAGACGGGTGTTCGATAATATGCCTGAGAGGAACCTGATCACTTGGTCTTCGGTGATTTCGATGTACGCCCGGAATAATTGTTGCAGCGAAGCACTTATGAGCTTTGTGGAGTTTCAGAGAAGCTCTGTCGAGAGGGCGAATGAGTATATTTTGGCCAGTCTGATCCGCGGTTGTGCGCAGTCGGGTGGCCTTGATGAAGGAGCTCAGGTGCATGGTTTCGTTGTTAAGGCTGGTCTCGGTCAGGATGTCTATGTTGGCACTTCTCTGGTTTTTTTGTATGCGAATAATGGTGGGATAGATGGGGCGAGATCGGTTTTCGATAGCTTATTGGATAAGACCGCTGTTACTTGGACTGCGATCATAAGTGGGCATGTGAAATGTGGAAGAAGTGAAGTGTCTCTGCAGTTGTTTAGCCAGATGATAGATGCTGGCCTTCTTCCTGACAAATACGTGATTTCCAGTGTGTTAAGTGCTTGCTCAGCGCTTGAGTTTGTTGAAGGTGGCAAGCAAATTCATGCTCATATACTGAGGCGAGAAGAAGAGATGGACATTTTGGTGGTTAATGTGCTGATCGATTGTTATACGAAATCTGGCATGGCACCAACAGTTCGGAGGCTATTCGACCATATGGAAGTTCGAAATATGATTTCTTGGACCACGATGATTTCTGGGTACATGCAGAACTCGTATGATAAGGAAGCATTGAATCTTTTTGCAGAGATGACCGGGTTGGGTTGGAATCCTGATGCATTTGCTTGCACCAGTGTTCTCACATCATGTGGCTCGCTCGAGGCCTTAATACAGGGAAAGCAAGTTCATGCTTACACTATCAAGGCCAATTTAGATTTTGATGATTTCTTCAAAAATGGCTTGATAGATATGTATGCGAAATGCAATGCCTTAGCGGATGCTAGGAAACTTTTCGATGTTATGGATGGGAAAAATGTTGTCTCCTGTAATGCAATGATCGAAGGTTACTCAAGATTAGAGAAACTGAGGAAGCATTAGATCTCTCCCATAGTATGAGGCTTGCATGGTTCTCCCCAAGTCCATTGACATTTGTCAGCATCCTTGGATTATCGACTGCTTTTTTCACCTTGGAATTGAGCAAGCAAGTTCATGGCCTCTTAAGTAAATCTGGAATTTCTGTGGACTTATTTGCAGAAAGTTCACTGATCGATGTTTATTGCAAGTCTTCTATAGTCCGAGACGCGAGGCTAGTATTTGAAGAGATGAACGATAGAGACATTGTAGTTTGGAATGCAATGTTCTCTGGATATAGTCAGCAAATGGAAAACGAGGAGACCTTCAAATTGTTCTCAGAATTACAGTTATCAGAACAACGAGCCAACGGATTCACTTTCGCTTCCCTAATCACAGCAGCAAGCAATTTAGCAAGTCTCCAACATGGTCAGCAGTCCCATAGCCAGATTATAAAGCGCGGTTTGGATTTTGACCCATTTGTCACGAATGCTCTTGTGGATATGTATGCTAAATGCGGAAGTATTCAGGAGGCCAGGAAAGCATTTGACCTCGCTATTTGTGAAGATGTTGCATGTTGGAACTCCATGATCACAACATATGCTCAACATGGAGAAGCACAGGCTGCTCTCCAGATATTTGAGGAAATGATAATCGCAGTAGTGAAACCAAATTACATCACATATGTGGGCATCCTCTCTGCATGCAGCCATGCAGGGCTTGTGGAAGATGGATTGCATCATTTTAACTCAATGCCTGGGCTTGGAATTGAACCGGGGACCGAATATTATGCTTGCATGGTCTCCCTTTTTGGCCGAGCTGGTAGACTAAAGGATGCTGTGGACTTCATTGAGACAATGCCAATTCAACTGATGGTGCTGGTATGGAGGAGCTTGCTCAGTGCTCGCAGGAATGCTGGTGACAGTGAATTAGGAAAGTATGCTGCTGAGATGGCAATCTCTTGGGACCCGACGGATAGTGGATCTTATACACTACTCTCAAATATATTTGCATCAAAAGGAATGTGGTTTGATGTAAAGAAGGTGAGGCAGAGAATGGACGAGACTGGAGTCCTAAACGAACCAGGAAAAAGTTGGATAGAAGTTAATAATGAGGTTCATGTGTTTGTTGCTAGAGACCAGACTCATTATGAGGCCAATTTGATCTTTTTAGTTTTGGACTATTTAACTCTTCAGATAAAAGAGATCGGTTTTGTGCCAGACAATGTTGTGGTTATCATAGACGATTGACTGACAATCTTTAACGGCACAATATTATTCTGCAAATGCTCTCATTCTGAGTGCCCTTCCAGCTGTATGCTGCTAGAACATGATTAATCTTCTCGAAGTATGAACATCATTTGACTTGGGCTTTCCATCGGATATGTTGAGACATGAGATCCCTTATTGTGGTGTGAGGACGATATTTCTCCGGAGAAGCAGCTGGTAGGATACGAGTTCGAATTGTCATCATTAAGTGGTGATATTGATGATTTTGGAGGGTCCTGTACTAATGTTTTGGTTCTCTGGATGCAGATTAATCCTTGTCATTGAAGTTGCAAGATGCGTCCAAACATCTATAAGGAGTCTTGAGTCATAAGGAATTGACGTGATTCTATGACTTCTAATGGCACGGTTAATTCGTGAAGATTGGATGAACTAATGAGCTATGCCCTTTCTGTAGTTTAGATGGGTCAATTAATTGTAGAAGAGGGCAATTGACCTGTTCCTGAGGGATAGGGAGATTAACCCCCTGCCAGTAGCCACAAGATGGCCGACCACGGTAGTCCCTTGGTGGAGACTCACTCTGTTAATGCAGTAGGTCAACATGATGAGTTTCAGGTCGACCAACCACGAAGAATGAAAAACTTGAGAGGTAGTTTCTTGTGGATTTTATGACAGCTTGATCAAACCCACCTTTACTTTTTTATGTATGAATACTATAGAATCAGTTGAAGAGCAACACTTGGTTTTTCAACTAGTGATAAATAAGGAAGAACTCAGAATTTGCAAGTAATTTTTCGTATCTGATATTGCCAGCTCCACTGTCAACAACTATGACAGATCAGTACTCACAATGGCTGCACAGAGAGAATAGCATTTACATTTAGGTCTTATTACTTCTCTGTACAAGTCTAAGTTACCTCAATTAGTCGCCACATTTTTCCCGCTTTTTCCTCCCTTCTTTATTCAATGTAAAGAAGAAGACTTTCATGCTACTAAACATGCTAGACAAGCAAGACAATGGAGAGGATGGATCGATGTGCTTCAATTGATCTGAAGACAATTCACGATCTTCCCAGTTTTTTCTAATGAGAAAATTCTTCGAGAGTTGTTTCTTTAACCTCTTGCATTTTTCTTTTGGGATAAGTGCGCTGGAAGTTCTAAAACTTGTCACGAAAGTGCAATTGAGTCATAAAGCTTGCAAAAAATGTAATCAAATCCTAAAACTAGTCAAGTTGGTTCAATCGAATCTTTTCGTTAACTCCGTCCAATTTGGCTAACGAAAATGCTAATGTGACATTTTATTATTATTATTATTATCCTACGTGGCGATGACGTGGCTAAAAAACCACATCGATTTGATCTAAACTTGATTTTTAATACAAATTTTATTTAAATTAAATGTTAAATATAAGTTAAATTAAAAAAAAAAGGGAAGGAGGAGAAACCAGGTGAGGAAAAAAAGCAGCCCTCCTCGCCTGGTTTCTCTCCCTACCTTTTTTTAATAGCTTATTTTAAAATTTTAATTTAAATAAAATTTATATTAAAAATTATATTTAGACAAAAACGACGTCGTTTTAGCCTTATGTTTCATGATTTAACCATGTCATTACCACTTAGTAGAGAAAAAAATATTTTTAAAAAAATCACGTTAGCATTTTTCATTAGCCAAGTTGGACAGAGTTAACGAAATGGCTCGATTGCACAAATCTAACAAATTGTGGGACTTGATTGTACTTTTTGTAAGTTTTAGCACTCAATTACACTTTCGTGATAAGTTTTAGGACTGTCAGTACACTTATTCCTTTTCTTTTTGATATCTCTATCTTTGGCAACTTTGAGACCTTGCAAGAACTTGATCTGACTCTCCTTCGTGATATCTGCTATATTTCGTAACGTTGACATGAAGATAACCAAACAATTGGCTACCGTGTAACCTCTCTCTCAAGCCTCTTGTCGGCTTGTTTCACTGTCTTCACATACTGCTAGAATTTGTCATTCATTCACAAGTTATGCTATACTCTTTACTAGTCAGCAAGTTGAGCTCGCTTTGTTTGTTCATGATCTTTTTGACACATGTAGATTGATTATGTCAGGAATTGTTTTTATTTTTTATTTATTAAAACTCTCTCTCTCTCTCTAATCCAGGATCTTAGGGTGAACCACCCACAGGGTGACTAATGAATCACTAAATTGACACTCAGTTCAGGCTCTTCACATGCAAATTAACTTATTTAGGAGTCGCCACTAATCTATTACTAATAAGTCGATTAGAAACTCAAGTAAATTGTGAAAGCATATTTTACTTTTACGAATAAGAGAATTTTTAGTGGATACACTTACCAAGTAAATTTCCGGCCACGATGGAGGCTGGCCACCGGCCACAAGAGAGCTCAAACCATGCCACAGGCCGGCGAGGTCAAGCTCGCCCGAGGCCGACAAGCTTGAGCCTTGCCAGATTTGGCAAGTTGGGCTAGGCTCGAGTCTCACCTGAGGTCGCCAGAGCCTTGCCGATGTCTGGTGACCTCAGGCGAGGCGAGGTGAGGCGAGCCTCACCCAGCTCGCCGGATCTGACGAGGCCCGAGCTCGCTTGACCGGCCTTGGGCGAGCTCAGCTGCGCCGGATCAGATGAGCTGGAGCCTTGCCACAAGTCTGTAAGGCTTGACCTCGCCGAAATCTGGCGAGCTCGAGCCTCGCTGGCTTGTGGCGAGGCTTGAGCTGGCCAGTGGCCGGCCGCTGCCATGGCCAACGACCGGCTGAGGAAGAAGAAGAAGAAGGAAAAAAAAAGAACAAGAAAAAAAAAACAAAAATAAAAATATTTTTTTAAAAATAAAAATAAAAAATTATTAAAAGTAGTGCAAGGAATAAAATATTTTCCACACAGAACAACGGAAAATATTTTCCGAAACTTTTTCAGATTTCAACCGAACACTGAAAAATTATGTCATTTTCCAGGAAAATGACTTCCTAAAAAACATTTTTTAGAAACGTAATATTTTCCGCGAAACGAATAGAGTCTAAATAAACCTAACATGCAATCACTAAATGACATAGCATGGATAGTTACATGGCAATGACATGGCAATGTGACGACGTGGCAAGACATGATGACGTGACAAGATGAGATGGCATGATGACGTGCAAACATGCTGACATGGCATAGATGACGTGGCAAGATGACATGATAAGATATGATGACGTGGCAAGATGACATGGCAGATAGTGATGCAACCTATTCTATGCACATGCTATTTTTGGATTTTTTATTAAAATATGAAATAAATAAATAATGAAAAGAAACTATCTAAAGTGAAGGATTATCCAACTCAAATTAGGAAATAATTTAAATTAAATCCTATCCTAACTTGGAAACTTATCCTAAATCACTAGATATTATCTAAACATGCAATCTTATTTAGAAAAGCAATATAATCTATCATGCAGTGCAATTATTATATACCTTAAACAAAGAAAGTTAAGCAATAAGATAAGGTCAAAATCACCAAATATATCAATTCAACTCAAAATTGGAAACAAATAAACCGAGAACCCGATCTTAATGCCTAAAAGATCGAATTACCGATTTCGTGCAATCCATAACCTAATCTTGTTGCCTAAAAATCGAATTATCGATTTTGTACGTGATTTGAGATAGGATAATTTCCTGACGTGATATACCTAGAAAATATCCAAGTTAGATCACGATAATATCGAATTAGGGAATAAATTATTGAATTCAAATTTGGACCGGAAAATTACCTAATTCAAAGATTATTTCGGAAATGGGGATCTGGGGTGCGGGCGGCCTGTGGTGATCATCGGTGGAGAGCTCTCAGCTACCAACTGGCGGGAAGCACAAATCAGCCTGTAAAACAGAGTGAAAATTGACGGAGAAACAGAGCAGCGAGTTGTCGTGGCTGGGGTTCGTTGAGGTGCAGGACGGCGGGAAAGACTGCAGGCTCGGCTGATCGGAGGGACGACGCGGTGTAGGAAGAGGCGACGACAAGAGGCGGCCTAGCCGGGCGTCGATCACGGACTGGAAGGCGTCGCTGTGCAGGGCCTCCTCGGGCTGGGCAGCAGCTTCGTCGTCAATGGTTCGCGGCCAGTCTAAAGCTGGTAGCAGGCTAGCAGCTAGTCTGTAGTGTCACTGTGGGAGCAGGGACAGCAACGATGCAGCAACTTCGTCGGTAGTCGGAGCGGAGCCACTGTGCAGCGCCTAATTGTGAAGACCTAATCTATATTTTATAGCGACAACCTAGGTCTCATCTAATTATTCGGGCTAATTCTCTGGCCATATTAATGAAATAATGGGCTTAATTCTATTCTTATCCTTATGGGCTAATCCTAATTTAGGCTCAAAGCCTTCTAGTTCTAATGCAGTTATGTGCGCTTAAACCCAGCTCATCAAGTTCAGAACTCCCCCTTTTTACTCCTGCAATTTTCGTGCCGATGCAATACCATGGGCTTGGCTGAAATTTGATTCCCTCATGGACTGGGCTTAGTCCAGATGATTTAATTAAGTCCATTCAATGCGATCTAATTAAAATGCAATTTTATGGGCTTATCAAATCACAGCTAACACAAATGCTCCTAATAATTAGATACAATTTATTTAAATAATTTTTATTTAGGGGTCAAGATCGATCCCTAATTTTCTATGTAATAAGTGCCTAAATGAGTCGCTAAAATTTAGGTGTCGACACTTCCTTGGCTAGACTTCTTTAGTTTTTTTCTTACCCTTCGTTTGCTCCTTGTAGAAAATCAAAAGATGAACACTTTCAAGTTTTTCCTCACCCTTCGTTTACTCCATGTAGGAAATTCAAAGACGGAGTCTTTCATGCGACTGATTAATTGAGTTTTATCTGCCCGTCAGAGATTATATATACCCCCACCCCCGCCCACACACACACACACACACACACACACACAGAGATGACAGAAAAAATGCACTTCCCTTCATCAACATCATCATCGTCATCTTCTCTTCTCACCATTTTCTGCTTGCTCTTGGTTATAATCTCCCTGTTCCTTCCATGGGCAGCCAGCCTGTCTAGCACGGGAGGTAAGTGATTTTTCTCTTTGGTGCTTTGAGCTTTCATTTATGGAGGGGGGACATGGATCGAGGATCATGATTCCATGAAACTATAGTTCACGTGGCATGACACGAGAACATACAGAGAGTTTTATGCATCGAGGTGTTTTTCTTAACATTGCTATGATATTTTGCTACATGAATCATTCAATTATGTTGGACAGTGTCTATCCGTTATATCGATTTTCATTGAATTTCTTCTTGCCTACATATTCAAAGAGTACTTACATAATGGGTGAGTCCTCTTTTTACTCCATATCTCGACCCTTTCTGTTACCTAGTATATGATCTTTCATAACGATTTTCATTGAATATCATTTTGGTGTTTTTCTTATCATTGCTATGATATTTTGCTACATGAATCATTCAATTATGTTGGAGAGTGTATGATCTGTCATATCGATTTTCATTGAATTTCTTCTTGCTTGTAGTTCCAGGGGGTACTTGCACAGGGTTGGGTGAGTCCTCTTTTTACTCCATATCTCGACCCTTTCCGTTACCTAGTATATGATCTTTCATAACGATTTTCATTGAATATCATCTTGCCTATGGAAGTGGAGGGAAGCAATTCTAATCATGACGGAACATGGAGTGAGTCCTCTTTTTACTCCACATCCTGAACCTTTCCATCACGTTATCTGCCTCTAAAACGGTTTATACATGTGTGGATCATTCATTAGACATCGTATTGCGCTCGCTCGATAGCACCTCCACCTCAACTCATGGGATATTCTTTAGTCGCATAATCATGCAACGAGTCAAATTTCACTTATGCATCAAACGATTAATGAAACTCCATGAAATTTCATCTTTACAATCGTAGTATGTGCATATGCCTAATTTCTTATTTATAGCGAGAATTAGTAATAAAATCTCGCAGCTCTGCACGGCACTACTTGCGTACTTATTTGTGCAGTAGTATGGTCACGATTCGGTCAATAAGGTTTTCTACAGTTAAATATGTGGGGGAAATTCATGGTAATCTCATCATCATGTCAATAATTTCACTGTACTATTCAAATAAATTACAAAACAAACCAATCTGTATCCCATGATTTATATTTTCCTGGAGTACATTCCTAACAGAGTCAAACTGAGGAGGGGTGTGGTAATGAGCTATAAAAAAATCGCCCCGCATTCTCGAAATAAAGAGGGAAAAAAAAGGGACAGTCTTACATCATCTACTTAACAGAGAATTCATTTCAATTCTCCTAGTTATATCTTTGAACTTCCTATATTCCCAAGGGCAAGTGAGACTTATTCCTTCTTTTCCTTCTATTTTCAACGTTAGATGCACGCGATGCAGTGGCAAAGCCTTGATCCGAAAGCACGTTCGTTGTTCCAGATGCCATCGAGCAAAGAAATTTGTGTCACTCGTGATATATATATATAGTAGTATGTCATAATACTTGGCATGTTCTTGGCATAGCAGAATAATTTCAGTTCCCTGTATTCCGCACATCTTCTTCCAAACATTCTCATATGTAGACTTGTCGTGATTAGAGTGAAATAAAAAGAGATATGTTTCACAGTTTACGCTCGAAAGATATTTATCCGAGCACACATCTCATCACCATGTTGCGCCTCGGGAAGTGGGGTCATGCTTTTGAGTCTTAGGAAGGGCAATTTCATCAGTCCACCCTGAGGATCCTCCTACCTTGACATTTTTTTTTGGATCGGGTACCTCAACACTTAGTGGCATAATTGTCCAAAAAGTGGTAAGCTTATTGTACGGCGGCCAATACAATTTTAAATTTTTAAATTTTGCCAATTTAATACTTAGCCTTTAGACAATTAGTCAATATAGTTCTTCTAGCCAATTTTGGCGGGAAATCGTTGACGTGGCGGTCCAGTCAGTACCGACTGTTCTATGTACCATGACCGGTGCTAATGTTGACAATTTTTGCAAGTTTTTTTTTTTTTTTTAAATTTTTCTAAATTTTTCCTTTTCTCTTTTCTTTTTCTTATTTTTCGTCAGTGGATTACCGGCCGGTAGGGTCATAGGGGCCTCAGCAAGGGTCGCTGGCCACCGCCGGGGCCCTGGCATCCGGCGAAAATCTGATGAAGGAAAATTTTCTAAGAATAGTCTGATGCTCTAAGGGACCAAAATACTCAAAATTAGCCAAAAAAAAGGGGTGCATGAAATAGGCCGTCAAGCTATAACAATGCTAATAATGCAACTGTGATATTGGCTATATTGCAGTTGTTGGGGGCAAACCATGAATTTTAGCTCGACAAAGACCTATAGACAAGTCATACTTGCCCATAGTCCATGAATGATGGCTATTCTAGAAATCGATCACTGCCCGATTCCATTCTAAGAATTCAGAGCAACTTTAATCAACTTTTGTTTGTTGAGCTTTGGTAAACACCTACCTATATTATCCTTTATAAGCAAGTGTACATAATACATATATAAATGCATTAGTCTAGATGTTATATCATTTGGATGTACACTTTAAAGAAGAAGATCCCTGTCAAGTAATATAAGGTGTTGACAAAGAAAGGATTTCTCACTGTGGACTTTTCCACTTATCAGCTCATCCTCTTGCCCTCATCATTAGCATGTATTTCTATCGAGTCACAGGGAGAGATGACCTATATCTGTGCTCTCCGCTTGACTTACCAACCAGACAACATGAATTAAACCAACAAATAAGAGTAAAGAAACTCGCAGTTGGCATTTTAGGGCCAATGCTAAACCCGAAATACGCATTTATTTCCTCGAGTTGCAAACTGTCCACAAGCAACGGACCCCTTGACCTGAAATGACACTCCAGGCATAGGGGCGGATCGGTCGAATGCTCGTTCTAATGCTATACCGACTATATCTAATGGATAAATGAGGGCTCATACCACTCAGGCTTCATCTTCAAGGAGGCCTTCTGCACTCTCTTTGCCTTTGCTACTTCCCCAAGCTCTTTCTTTCCATATCTTCTCCACCTCTTCAAAAGTCAACCCCTTCTTCTCTGGCACGAAGATGACCACAAGCACGATGGCCAACACGGCTACACACGCAAGAATTGAGAACGTCGCACCTGTCCCCAGAGCGTCAGCGATGCTAAGAAATGTCTGCCACAATCAAGTTCGAAATCCAATTGACGGTTGCCGACATGTCACCACATATTCCACGATATGCCTCGGGGTATATCTCCGAGTTTACTGTCCATGGTACGGGTCCCATCCCAGGTGAGAAGCAAGCAATGTAGAGGGCCAAAGTGATGACTGCAAGCCCCCCGTATACCTTGTTCAGGGAATCGGAGGATTCTGCGAAAACTGCACTGGAAAGAACTGCCAAGCTGGTAGATGGATTGCCTCATTATAACTCGATGCCTGGGCTTGGGATTGAGACGGGACCGAACATTATGCTTGCGTGGTTCCCTTTTTGGCCGAGATGGTAGACTAAAGGATGCCTAGGAGCTCATTGAGACAATGCCAATTCAACCGATGGCGCTGGTATGGAGGAGTTTGCTCAGTGCATGCAGGAATGCTGGTGACGGTGAATTAGGAAAGTATGCTGCGGAGATGGCAATCTCTCTTTTGGACCCGACGGATAGTGGATCTTCTACACTACTCTCAAATATATTTGCATCGAAAGGAATGTGGTTTGATGTAAAGAAGGTGAGGCAGAGAATGGACGAGACTGGAGTCCTAAAAGAACCAGGAAAAAGTTGGATAGAAGCTATAATGAGGTTGATGCATTTCTTGCTAGAGACCGGCTCATTATGAGGGGGATTGATTTTCTCAGTCCTGGACTATTTAATTCTTTGGATAAAAGAGATCGGTTATGTACCAAACAATGTTGCTGTTTTCAGAGACGATTGACTCACAGTTTTTTTCTTTTTTTGGATAAATGACCGACAGTAAGTAATGGGACGATATTATACTGCAAATGCTCTATTGTGTGTACCCTTCCAGCCGTATGTTGCTGGGAAATGGTCAGTCTTCTTGAAGTATGCACGTCATCTGACTTGCGCTTTCCATAGGACATGTTGAGACACGAGAAGTGGCTACCAGGATACAATTTTGAATCGTCATCGCTAAGTGGTGAATATTGATAGCTTTAGAGTTCACTGGATGCAAATTAATCCTCGGCATTGAAGTTGCAAAGACATGTCCAAACATCTATAAAGAGACTTGAGTCATGAGGAATTGACTCGATTCTAAGACTTCTAATGGCACGGTTGACTCATGAGGACTGGATGAACTAATGAGCTATGCTCTATTTGTAGTTTAGATGGGTCAATTTAGTTGAAGAAGAGGGCAAATGACCTGTTCCTGAGGGATAGAGGGCAAATAACCCACTGCCAGTAACCACAAGATGACCAACCAGAAATTCTGTTAATGCAGTAGGTCAACATGATGAGTTTTAGCTTGACCAACCACAAAGAATGAAAAACCTGAGATTTAGACTCTGTTCGTTTTGTGAAAAACAAACTAGTCAAGAAAAACATTTTTCCTTATTGGAAAAAACACCTTTAAAAGTGGGGAAAATGATTTCCTCTTTTTTTTTCTCCTCCTTCTTTCACTTTTTATTTTTTAATTATTTCTAATTCCTTAATTTAAAAGAAAAAAAATTTAAAATTCGATTTTTTTAAAAAATAAAAATAAAAAAATTATTAAAATGAGTGCAAGGAGGAAAATCAAATCGGATTTTCATATCGAACGACGGAAAATATTTTCTAGTTCATTTTCACGTTTTAGCAGAATATCGGAAAATATTGTCATTTTCCTGAAAAATAGCTTATTGGGAAACATTTTCCAGAAAATGTCACATTTTTTGCGAAATGAACGGAGCCTTAATTTCTTGTGGAAATTATGTCATCTTGATCAAATCCACCTTTTACCATTTATTTATGACTACGATAAAATCAGTTGAACAGCAACACATGGTTTTTCAACTAGTGACAAGTAAGGAAGCAATCAGAATTCCCAAGTAATTTTTCATATATGATATTGCCAGCTCCTCTGTCAACAACTTCGATAGATCAGTGCTCACAATGGCCGCACAGAGAGAACAAAATCTATATTTAGGTCTTATTACTTCTTTGTACAAGTCTAAGTCACCTCAACTAGTCGCTACATTTGTCTTTTCTCTCCCTTCTTTTTTCGATGTAAAGATGAAGACTTTCATGCTACTAAAACATGCTAGACAAGCAAGACAATGGAGAGGATGGATCATTGTGCTTCAACCGATCCGAAGACAATTCACAATCTTTCTAGTTTTTTCCGAATTAGAATCTTCTGTGTGAGTTGCTTCTCTAACCTCTTGCATTTTTTACTTTTGATATCTTGGTCTTCAGCAACTTTGAGACCTTGCAAGAACTTGATCTGATTTCCCTTCATGATATCTGCTATATTTCGTAACATTAAAATGAACATAACCAAACAATTGGCTGCCGTGGAACTTCACTCTCAAGCCTCAAGCCAGCTTGGTTAACTCTCTTCACATATTGCTAGAATTTATCATTCAGTCAAAAGTTATGCTTACTCTTTGTGAGTCAGCAAGTTGAGCTCGCTTCCTTGTGTCGTGTTGTAACGCGGTACCGCTAATAGGAACTTGCAACTAAATCAACCTGAGAGAACCAGAAAAATAACAAAGAACAATAAAGGATGCAAAAAATTTACACGATTCGGTCCGAGTGTCGATACTTACATGCATAAAGAGAGCCAGCAGCAAATGGTTCATTAGTTAAATCGGAAAAATGAAGTTACAGTCACTCACATGTTGTGTTTACTGTACCTAAATTATACTCAAGCCCACAATGTTCACCTCACGTAATTGCTTGAAGTTGAGGTCACAACACGCACACACACATCGATGAACAAAAGCCAAACTCTCGAGTAAAGTCCTTTGAATGGCCCCCTCTATAAGTGTCGTTCCCCTTCTTCGGAAAAACAGTTAGTGTGCCCCTTTTCGACCTGTAGTGACGTTCCTCAGAGAGCAACCATTCTGTGTTTTCTCTTGTGCGGCTCCAAGAGTTTCACTGGGCGGCTGGAAGCCTGAGTCCACGGTTGAACACCAAATATTCTCTCTTGTAAGAGCCCCACGTCGAGGTTTCCATGGAAAACGCTACCGTTCGTCCTTTTCTATTTCTGCAGTGCAGCTAACAAAAGGTACTCCACCCTCCAGGATTTATGTTTGCCCCTTTTTCTTTTTCTTTTTCTTTTATAGAAGTCGGCAAATCCATTTTTGACCGGGACCCACAGAAGACTCAAGTTCCTCTTCTTGTGTGGCTTTGAGACGTCCATTGTGCGCCTCCTCAAGGATATTAGATAAAGTCAATCAGCAGACAAACAAATTTGCGGTCAAAGCAAATATACTCCGTTGATAAATCATTATCAATATCCAACAAAACCACCCGCCGAACAAAATCCAAACTTGAATCGGATTAATAGGCACACCGAATTCAAGATCCTCCAAACAGCTTTTGTTCATGGGTTAAAACTCGAGATATAATCTAACACCTTGATTAGTGTGACATCCCGGATTAACTCACTCGATATATTATTCGCTTTGACCCGTTCTATATCAAGTCTTACGGTTTTGTCCTTTAGCATATATGCAATCACTTTTTTTGAAGGTCATTCATCCTGATAGTGCTCTGATCAGAGCATGCTTAACTTTGGAGCTGATCACAAACAAAACTTGTCGTTACGTCAAAAAACTCGTGTGTGAGTTAATTATAGCTTTCACATATATATCCCAGGCATGATTCTTATCTCCTTCGCTATTTTAGAAGCCAAGAGCCGCTTCTTGTCCAATCCTCTTACCGTGGCGATCACTCCCCGCCCTTGTCGGACTGGGTCACTATAATTAGGCTTTTCGAATTTCTTCTCTCCCTTTGTTTACGCAGTGTAGAAAATTCAAAACCGATCACTTTCAAGTCTCCATCCTCGATTAGACTTCTCAAGTTTTCTCTCTCCCTTCATTTCCTCACTGTTTTTTTTTTGTTCAGAAAAACCTTCATTTCTTCACTGTAGAAAATTCAAAGATGAAGACTTTCAAGTCTTCAAAGTAATCGACCAAAAAAACAAAAAAAAGTCTTCAAAGTCTTCTTCCTTGACTAGACTTCCCAAGTTTTCTCTTAGCCTTGATATACTCAATGTATATTCATCCGACTAATTAATTGAGTTTTATCTGCACGTCAGAGTTTATATATACCTACAGAGAGAGAGAGAGAGAGAGAGAGAGAGAGAGAGATACGACGGAAAAAATGCACTTGTCTTTGTCAACATCATCAGCATCATCTTCTCTTATCACCATTTTCTTCTTGGTCTTGGTTGTAATCTCCGCGTTCCTTTCAGGGGCCTCGCCCGGCTCGGCTAAGGGGGGTAATTGATTTTTCTTTTTGGAGCTTTGAGCTTTCAATGATGGAGGGGGCCATTGATTGAGGATCATGATTCCATGACACTCTAGTTGACAAGGCATGACCCGAGAACATGCAGAAATTAAGTCTAATACATCGTCATGTTTCCCTTTTTGTTGCTTTGATAATTATGCCACACGAATCATTGAATAATAATATTGGGCAGTGTATGATCTTTCATCACGATTTTCATTGAATATCGTCTTGCACGGCAGTTAGAAGTGTAGAGGGAAGGAGTCCTCTCCGCGATGGGTAGTGGCATAAGTCCTCTTTTTACTCCACATCTTGAACCTTCTCATCACGTTGTCCGCCTCTAGAACGGTTTATACATGTGTGAATCATTCATTATACATCGTATTATACTCACTCGAAAGCACTTCGGCCTTAACTCATTAGATATTCTCTAGTAATTTCACTTGGGCGAAAACAATTACGATACTCCATGAAATTTCATCTTTATGAATGTAGTATGTGAATATGCCCAATTTCTTATATATAGCAAGAATAAGTAATAAAATCTCAGTGCTTTGTAACGGCACTACTTGCGTACTTATTTGCGTAGCATGGTCACGACTCGGTCAATTAAATATGAGGGGGAAAATTGTGGTAATTTCATCATTATGTCAATAATTTCATTGTAATATTCAAATTAATTACAAAACAAACCAATCTGTATCCCATGATTGATATTTGTCGGGAGTAAATAAAAATGAGCTATAAAAAAATGGTCCCGAATTCTCACATCATCTACTTAACCGAGAATTAAGTTCAATTCTTCTAGTGAGACTCATTCTTCTTTTCCCTCTATTTTAAACATGGTTGCAGAATCCGTAGCGGGAAAGCCTTGATCAGACAACATGTTGGTTGTTCTAGATGCCGTATGTAGTGTGAGTGCGATTTTGGACAATCGCGCGGTCATGAATTGAGGCTTATCGAGGTCAGGTACCTCCACGGCTGTTTTCAACCCTCCGCATTGCACGCTCTCTTCACGTGGATGATACGATGCACATGAAAAGACTTTGAAACTAACAAGGCCCCTTCCTCGACTGCTCAAGTATTTTCTTACCCTTCGTTTACTCAATGCAGAAAATCCAAAGATGGAAAACAAAGTCTTCTTCCTTGAGTAGACTTCTCCAGTTTTTTCTCACCCTTCCTTTACTCAATGTAGAACATTCAAAGCCGAAAGACTTGCAATGATTGCCAGCTCCTCTGTTAGCAACTTCGACAGTTCAGTACTCACAATGGCGAGAATATCATTTACATTTAGGTCTTATTGCTTCGCTGTACAAGTCTAAGTTACCTCAACTAGTCGCTCCATTTAGCTTTTCTCTCCCTTCTTTTTTCAATGTAAAGATGAAGACTTTCATGCTACTAAAACATGCTAGATGAGCAAGACAATGGAGAGGATGGACAAATTTGCTTCAACTTATCCGATGACAATTCACGATCTTGCTAGTTTTTTCTAATGACAATCTTCTTCAAGAGTTGATTCTTTAACCTCTTGCATTTTTCTTTTTGATATCTTCGTCTTCCTCAACTTTGAGACCTTGCAAGAACTTGATCTGATTTCCCTTCATAACATCTGCCAAATTTTGTAACGTTGACATGAACATAACCAAATGATTGGCTGCCACGTAACCTTGCTCTCAAGCCTCAAGTCAGCTTGCTTAGCTCTCTTCACATATTGCTACAATTTATCATTCACTCAAAAGTTATGCTCACTCTTTGCTAATCAGCGAGTCGAGCTTGCTTCGTTCATTCAAGATCTTTGTAACATATGCAAATTGATTAAACTGTGTTTTTTACCTCTCTCTTCTAATCCAGGCTTTGCCATGACGGATTCTACGACCATAATCACTAGCCTTCAAAACTTAGAAAGTTTTATCCTTATTTACAGAAGTTTCGAGTATGTTAAAAAAGTCTAGGACCGGAATAAAATGAATCAAAAATAGTATCAAAACCACATAATAGACGACTTAAATGAGAACAATTTTAGATTACTATTCACAGTGTGAGTGCGGTTTTGGACAATCGCGCTGTTATGAGCTGAGGCTTACCGAGGTATATACCTCCACGGCTGTTTTCAACCCACCCCATTGCACGCTCTCTTCATGTGGATGATACGATACACACAAAGAGACTGAATAAGAATCGAAAAGGCATGTGGCAAGTCCTTCCTTGATTA